>CM053595.1:306343333-306510856 GCA_028646575.1 Pseudocheirus occidentalis
CGCCTCTCCCCGGCAGTAACAGTTTTTGAAAGGACCAAGAGGGCCGTGTGTTTCTGCTTGGAGTTTATCGAATTACATTCAGGGACAAAGGACCCAACTACATGTCCTTGAGGGTTTCACAATTGGGGCTCCGAGAAGAAAAGCGTGACAGAGAAAACCAGAGGCTTTTGTCAGCCCTCAGACCCCTGACAGGAAAGGGAAGGCAGGGTTTGGGCGCTTGTCTTGGCCTTGTTTGGAGTCTTTGCCCAGTGGCTTCTGCCCCTTAATCCAGAGGGACCCAACGGCTCACCTCACCAAGGACCTGAACTGAAGGAATGTTCATTAAAACACACACACACACACACACACACACACACACACACACACACACACACACACACACACACACCCCAACAACCAACAACTAACTGGTCCTTTTCAGAATTGGTGTCTTTGGAGATAATGATGGAATTGCAGCTTCTATAGCCTAGAGACAACTTGGAGACCATGGGGTGGGGGTAGAGCCCCTGATTTGTTAGTGGCACAAACCCATACTGCCTTTGTCATCTGTGAAATAAGGGGCTTGGACTGGACTTTGTCAAGGTCCCTTCCCACTCTGAATCCCATGATTCATCCAACTCTTCTGTTTTACACTGAAGGAAACTGAGACCCAGAGACAAGGGGTGACATGCTCAAGGTTGCAGAGGCAAAGAGCAGAACTTCTCCACACTTCTGACTGCAGTGGCCTTCCTAGGCTACCTCCTCTCCCCACCCCAGCCCCAAGGATGAGAGAAGGTTCCCAAGTTGGGGGTAGAAGAGGGGAATGGACTGTACCTTTCTTCTACCCCCTCTTGCTGGAGGGATGCCTCAGGATCATTCACTCATGCATCAGCACCAGACCATGGCTAAGACAGAGACCAGGAACATAGGGTCCCAGGAGAGAAAAGGCAGTTCTTGGGTTGCCATGCTGTAGGCCCCTTCCCTTTCACCTTAGCACAGTCCTTGACCTAGCTCCCTTCTGATCGAGCTTCTGGCCTCAGCAAGCACTGAGAGGGACCAACAAGGCTAGACCAGCTCCATTCACACGATGGGCACCAGCTGGGCCAATGTCCAGAGGGGCAGAAGGATTCGGGCAGCTGCTTTGAATAATAGTAGAGAAAGAAGGCCAGTGAGGGTGGGGGAGACTCAAAACTCAGAGGAATGAAGTCCATAAACTTCTGTGCTCCAGAGACTATAGAACTGTTTACAAGCAACTGCATAAATGTTGAGCTTTCTCTCATCCTCTGGGCCAAATCTATGGTATCCCCTTAAAAAGAGAGAGGCTAGAGAGAATGATTAGGGGAGGGAAAATCTGTCTGGAGACAAACAACCACCCTCCTCTGCTGTGCTTCGGGCGGTTACAACTTGGGTGGGGGCATCCAGGGCAACAGACTCAGGGGGTACCAACACCACATTCTGCGGGGGCTTACTCCTTCCTGCCTCAATCCTGGGTGCCCCAGGAGTAACCTTGGTGGTGGTATTTCAGGTGCTCTTTCCCAATCTCCCCTTTTGTCCCAGGTGGAGTCTTCTGGGGCTGCTTCTGGGCAGGCAGGGCCCTTCACATGGGTAGCCTGGATGTCCAAGGAGAGCTCTGGGCCTCGTTTGAGAAACATGTTTTGTAACGACTATGTTGCTGTCAATCTGAAGCTATTGTTAGAAGCTCAGACGGTACCCCCGGACTTTGGTGGCTCTCTCCAGACTCAGGGGGTTTTGAGGAGTTGTAATTATTGGGAAGGGAGAGGCTGAGGTAATGCTTCTGAAGCTGACCCTTCCTCCACACCCCCTCCTCATCCTGGGGCCTCATCTCCCAGGTCCTGCCCATTTATAAGCTGGGTGATTTCTGCCTGCCTCAGTTTCCTCAAACATAAAAGGGGGGCTATAGTAACACCTGCCTGGAAGGCTTATTATGACGAGGCAATGAGGGATTTTGTAAAGCACCCAGCATATGTGCCTGGCATGGAGGAAGCCCTCCCCTCCTCTCCCCCAGCCCAGCTTGATTCTGTCTTCCTTGTCTCCTCCATCCCCTCAAAAGGGCTCTCTCATTTCCTGGCCCATGGGTCCCTGAAAGCATAAACAGTTCAGTGAGACAGTGGCCCCACCTTGGCTGGCATCCCTCAAAGTGTCTGCATTTTGCTGGATGGGGTTAGAGAGGAAAGAAGCTCGGGGATGGAGGGGAGGGGAGAGGCAGGAGAAAAGCCCCCTCCTCCCCAGAGGCAGGATGGGCAGGATTGGACAAGGAGGGGGCCTTCATGATGTCAGGATTAACTGACAGGCCCACTCTCTGGGGCCTCCAGAAGGTTCAAAGGTTCCCAGTGGGAGGGGTCCATGGGACCAGGCAGACAAGAATTATCCAGGCTAGAATGATCTATGAACTTCATTGTTGGAGGCAGCGAGCACATTGGGGAAGTCTCAAGCTCTTCCGCTCTTATTTAGTTTCTCACACACACACATGTGCACACATGCACACTCATGCACACACATGAAGGCCTCTAGGCTCTCAATTCCCCCTTCTCTTGCCTCAGTTTTCTCATATACAAAAGGAAGGGGTTCAACAAGATGGCCTCCAAGGTTCCTTCCAGCCCCAGATCTGTAACCTTAGTCTCTGAAGCCACGTTGCCCCTTGGTCTGGGCTCTCCTTGTTTCCCTGGGTGTTGACACCCAGTGTTTCCTAGACTCCCCCCGCCATTTCTCTTCTTAGCTCACCACTGTCTTTCTAGAGGAGCATAAACTTCTTGAGGCTGCCTGCTCAGGGACCCTTCAGGGAGATGGGCAGCCTGGGAATGTGGAGTGGCCTTGTCCCCAACCCACCCTCAAAGAGGGACCTTCCAGGATCAGGAAATTTGATTTTCCACATCACATTCAGTTTGGGGAGGCCAGATTAATGAGGAGTAGAGTAGAAGGAGGGTCAGACAACAGGACAAAAGACCACAAGGTGGGAGGGCTAAGGACAAAGAAACATACAGTCCAGGACTTTGGTCTAAGAAACAAAGATCTAACAGGACTTTTACTACTTAAACCCTGACCAATCTTAGGCAAATCTGAGGCTTCATTTCCTCCTGTAAAAGGGCAGAATTCTGGTCCCTGAGAGGTGGGTGACTAGGGATATGGTTGTTATATGCACTGACAGAGGCACCCACTTCTCCAGCTGAATTTGACTTAATTTTATTTCTTCATGACAAGCGAAGATTTGTGGGGGGGAGAGGGAAGTGTTTTGGGGAGGAAGAATATATTTATTTAGGGGAAATAATTATGGTTTGAGAAATAAAAGACATCCATAAAATGCAAAATGAAGTGGGTAGAAGGAGAGAACATCTTACGATTCCTTCCAAACTTGATGTCCTCTGATCCTGCATCCTCTCCTCAGCCAGGTCATAAGAGGAATCCTTTTGCTGTAGTGGCAGAAGGGGCAATCAGGGGAAGAGGGCCCAGCTTGCCACCGTGGAAAGGGCAGTGACCCTGCAACAGAGCATCTGAATTCAAATCTTCCCTCCGGCTTACTGTGTGGCTTTGGACACACATCCTTTCTGGACCCAATTAAGTTTCTTCATCTGAGGGGGCTGGACTCAGTGGCCTCAGAGCTTGTGTAGCCAGGTCATTCAGGGCTCTGCCAAATGTGAGACTCAGAGAGTCAGTGCTGCTGTAGGAGATCGAGGACAGAAAGGCTGGGGATGGGCAGACTTCCTGGAGAAGGTGAGATGAATAAATATGCATTAAGCACCGAGTGAATACAAAACACTGTCACTATGTAAAGAGTTGGGGGAGGTACAGGGGGTTTTCAGTCAGATGGGTTAAAAGGTACAACACAGATAAGTATAATAAAAAAAAGAGCATGAGAAATCATTTGAGAAGGTACAAAACTGTACAACTGAGTCAGAAAGAGTAAAGATTGTGGGCCACAGAGCAGGGATCAGGAAGGCTTCCCAGAGGAGACAAGGTTTGAACTGGACCATAGAGAGACCACCAGGAGCAACCACAAGGGTCTCTTGCAATAGCAAAAAATCAGGTTGAAAGGGCGGGCCGGGCAGATAGTGGAGAGGACTTTCTCTAGTCAGTAGTAGGGAGCTATAGAAGGTTTTGGAGCTAAGAACGGTCAGTTCTGCACATGAGAAGGATTCATTGAGTGACTGCATGGTACAGTGAGTTAAAAGGAGACCTGCATTCACATAGTCCCATCTCTGGTGCTTCCTCTTTTTGGCCTCAGGGTCTCCATATGTAAAATAAGAGAGCTGGATGCATGGTCTCTATATCCAGGAGTTTCTAACCCGGCCACAGGGTGTTAAGGTGACCAGGGCTGCAGTGTGAGTGTCAAGGCCTGGATGAGGGCACGGCCAGTGATGCCAGCCAAGAGTGGATGAAGGAGAAATTCCACAGAGAATGACTGGCGGGCAAGAATGGATCTACCATTTCAGAATGCCCAGCTACCTCAATCCCTGACAGCAGCCCTAGGCTCTGCCCAGCTCCCCTTGCCCCCCAAGGTAGCCCCAGGCTCTGCCCAGCTCAAACAGATGCTGACACTTGGCACATTAGCATTTCCTGAAAAACTGACCAAGGTAGGCAGGGGCAGGTTCAGGTCTGGCCCAGACATTCCATCCCTGGGTAGCAGAGGTACCTGATCTCCCATTTCTTTCAGGCTCAAAGCCTGGCTTCTCTCCTGTCCCAGGCTGATGGAGCAGGGCTTTGTGTCCAAGGCTGGAGGCTGGCAGGGCTTGGTGCTGGGGTAGGAAGGGGCACTTTCAGGGAGCAGAGGCAATGGCTTCCCTAGAGACCTCAGCTGAGCAGCCCCAGGGTGAGGAACCATAGTCTGGGAGCTGGTGGACACAGACGGCACCTGTCACCTGGGAAGGGGTCCCCCAGGAGGAGGGTGGCAAAGGAAAGTAGGGGGAAAGAGGGACATGGAAAATATCCCTGTGGGGGACCCCAGCCGCCTAGGGACCTGAGGACTTACTGTTCTTTTCCATACTGAATTTCCACTACTCAGCAAATGAGAGCATGGGACTTTCCCATAGAGGTGTGTAAACAGATGCTGGCGCACACACACATGTGTGCACACACCTATACACGTACACATTTCATAGAGTCATAGATCTGGAGCCAGAAGGGGCCTTGGAGGTCACCCCCTTCATTTTATATAGGAGGAAACCGAGGGGGAATGCTTTGGCAAAGGCACACACAGGCATTAAGTGTAGACTCGAAATTCAAACTCAGGGCCTTTGTCTCCAAAATCAGGCCTCTTTCTAGCAGACCCTGACTCTTCACACTTAGAGAAACACACACTCACACACATTCCCAGATGGAGGGGGGAAAAGAGGGGAGATGGGGAAGAGAGGGAGAGGGAGAGGGAAAGGGAGAGGGAGAGAGAGAGAGAGAGAGAGAGAGAGAGAGAGACAGAGACAGAGACAGAGACAGAGACAGAGACAGAGACAGAGACGGGGGGGGGGGGGAGGAGAGACGGAAAGAGAAGAGAGGAGAGGGGAGGAGGGGAGGGGAGAAGACAGAGACAGAGACAGACAGACAGAGACAGAGACAGAATGAGAGAGAGCATGGCCAGCCATATAGATGTAGCTGTACACATAAGCATCAGCAGACCAAGCCACAGATGTATACAGTCTTCTGACCATGCAAGGACATGCACCCACAGACTCACAGACAGACCCCAACCCCCCCCCCACACCACTTACACCTTCTTTACTATTGCCCTGATACACAGATCCTGCCCCACATCCCAAGTGCCTGAGGCTGGGTAAGCTTTTCCCAGACTTGGCTAGGGCAGTCCCCAAAGAGACTCCAAAGGTGGAAAGGAAAGTAGGCCAAAGGTCTGATGAAATAAAGGGTCTCTCCTGTGCCCTTAGCTCCATGCAGCTGGGCCTATCAGGAGGCTCATTCCTAGCAGAGCATCCAGCTCCATCCTAAGGCAGGGGAATGGAGGGAAAGGCCTGGCTCCTTTCCAGGCCACAGCTATGTGCCCTCTCTGCTCTGGGACATGAGAACCAAAGAACTGGCTTGGGGATTCCCAGGCAGGTGGGCTGGTGCAAACTCCCAGGCCCCAAGAAAGTCAAAATGTAATGAGTGTGCTTTGCCCCTGGGGCAGGAGAAGGGATGGGGACTAAATCTGATGGGGTAAGAGGCTGGATATGGTGTCTGGCAAGACCTAGGCTTTGGTTCCTGCTCTGACCCTTATTTTCTGGGAGACAAGTCATTTGGCTCTTGGCATTCTTGTCTGTTAAATGAGTGGGTTGGAGCAGGTTATCTCTAGGATATTTGACCCAGGCCTTGTAGGAGGAAGCAGCCTGGCTGTTGAGGAGGGATCAGGGTTTTAAATTTAAACAAATGAGCTCTGCCATTAATCTCCTCTCTCCTTAATCAAGAGGTGGGGAAGGGGATCATGGTATTCCTGCTGAGTGAAGGGTGGGGGGTAGGATGGAGAGGAGGTGCTCCTTCTCAGGTGCCCAGGAGATGGATGGGAGCTGATTCACCCTGTGTCCCCCTTCCCATGTCCCCAAATCTGATTGGGGGTGGGGGGCAAGCAGATGATGAATGGGCTGCCCAAGCTAATGCAATTGAGGGTGGTGGGGGCATAGGGAGGGGGCTTTCCCTGATTGATGATCCTCATGAGGGCTCATTGCATTAGACACCTCCCTAACCCAATCAGCAGGGCCGTTAACATAGATGGTTGCAGCCTCCTAATCACTAAAGCGGGATGGAGGCAGGGAAGATTGAGGGGGATGTCAGGGGAACCCAGACCCCTTGAGGTAGGAGAGAGACAGCAAAGAGAAGAATTTCATGCTGAGGCATAGAAGTATGAAAAGGTAAATGCTAGAAAATCTCAGAATATTGGTGCTGAACAGACTTTAGATACAGGCTAGTCTGACCACCTCATTTTACAGAGGAGGAAACAAAGGCTCCCATGGAGGAGCAAGTGACTGAAACCAGGAAACAGCAGAGCTGGGCTACAGCTTGAACCCAGGTACCCTGAGTCGTCATTAAATACACTGTAATTAAATAGACAATATTCTGTGGTATCCTGCACTTCATTAATAGACGGTATTTAAAGAGCTAATGTTTTGTGGCATCCTGTGCCCTGGTTAAATATTCAATGTTTTCACTGTACAGTAACTTCCTCAATGCTGAGACTTGGGTTTTTGCTCGCCCTTTGTCCCTGGAACCCCAAACAGGGATTCACCCAGGGCACAGTTGCCCTTCCTGGTGAGTAGAGGATGGGGTAAGTAAAGCCTTCCCTCTATGCCTAGCCAGCCTTGGCCATCTCCATTCCACCAAGAACACCTGGTCTTGGCCAGTTCGGGTGTCTTGTCATTTTCCCTGTAGCTGCATGAGTCAAGTAGAGTCAGGTCAACAAGCCTTTATTGAGCACCTACTGTGTGCCAGCCATTGAGCTAAGTATACAAGGGCAAAAAGTCCTGGTCCTCCAAGATCTTCCAGTCTAATGGAATTCTCCCATCCACACCCTTAAAGGCTTTCCCTCAGTTGTTCAGAGAACAATCCAATCAACATTACCACCTACTACCTCTCTGACAAACCACTACCTTACATCTTTTATTCAAAATGCAGTGATAGTGAGTATCCTCCCCTGGCAGAGACAACTCCACACCATGACTCCTTCCATTCTTCCTGTGGAACCTCACTCTGTTTTTAATCCACTCTCCTTCTATTTGACCTTTCCCTCTCATGCTCCATTGAGAGCTATGGAAACTTTGCTTCCCCCAGACCACTATGGTCCCTTTCCAGGGTTGGAGGTACCTTCTCAATGGGTGCCCCCCTCACTCCCAAACCAGCATATTGAGTCCAGGTGTCCTTGATCCTTACTTCTAGGCTCTCCCCCTACTCCCATCATTCATCAACCACTCAGTATAACTCAGTCTGTTTCTCTGTCTCTTCATCCATCCATCCACCCACCCGTCTGTCTAATCATCTATCCATCCATCTATCTGCCTGTCTTTTGAGCCATCCATCCATCCATCCATCCATCATCCATCCATCCATCCATCATCCATCCATCCATCCATCCATCCATCTGTCTATCATCCTATGTAGACCCTGGTAACTGCTCTCCACTACCCTGTTCTCCACTTCTCTCTAGGAGTTCAGGGCCCAGCTCATAGTATTTCTCTCTGCTTACTTCCACTTACCAGCCTGTCTGTTTCTCACCTTTGTGCCTGTGATCAGTACCTCCACTCCATCTGCTCTTGCCCTCCCCGTCGTTGGTGCGGTGTACCTTTCCGATCCATTGCTCTGAAGGTTGCGGACCTAGCCATCACCCATCCTCCCCCCCACTGGTCTCATTCTCTTTGCATACCCTCTGTGCTTTCCCAGCCAACCCCTGCTCTGGCCCCATGTACCTCCCTTTCAAATCTTAGCCTTTTAGCTTAACCAGTTTCGTCTGACACCCTCCTCAGCCTTTGAATTCCTTGTTCCCTCATCTCCACTCGGGTTTTTCCAGACCTCCCAGCATCCATTTTTTCGACTCCTGCTCTCAGCATGCATCCTAGCAGAATGGAAACTCAAGGGTAGGACTGTCTCACTTTTATTTAGCAATCCTCAGTCCCTGGCACAGTGTCTGGCATACAGCAGGTACTTAAGAAATGATTATTATTTCACTGATGGACCAAACACACCTAAAGGAGAAACCAAGTGGATAGGGAGGGACCATAGGAAGCAGCAGGATTTAGAGTCCAAGGATCTGGGTTTGAATCTTAATTTTTCCCTCTACAGCCTGTGTGAATGCATGTTACCTGACAGCCTGTAAGATGAGGGGCTGTTCTTGATGGTCTCTGAGACCTTTTCCAGCTCTCAGTGGATGGTTGGACAAAGTAGGACCACACAGGAAGGCTGACTGCCTCCTTCTGAGGCTGAGACCTCTCAATGAGGCCAATGCTGAACTTTGCTTCTGGAGGCAGGAAGGACAAGGGACCGAGAGGTACCAGACCCGGTCTGTCCTGGCAGAGGACAGACAAGAGCCTGGGGGCTGGGATGGGGAGCCCCTGGGAGCAAGCCAGGGAGATGAGTCCAGGAGATCTGGACACAATCCAGAGTCAGGCCTCAAACCATATCAGAGTTTCTCTGAAATGCTGCTGAAAAGTCCTGTTGAGCATGGTGTATCCAATGACAGTTTCTATGCCAGAAAGTCTCAGGCAGTGCCATTGTGGGGGCATTTGGGGCATCATGGCTGCCCCCTAACTGCCAGCCTCCTCCCTTGTGTCACTGAGGCAGAGCCCAGGGCCCCATGGTGGTTAACCCCCGACTCTACCCACTGCCAACACCCAGATCTCTCCAGCGGGTCACAGAGGGGCAGGACCCATCACTCCCCCTTCCTCCAGATCCTGAATCCAGACTTGCTGAGTAACTCAAGAGGCCCCACACCTCTGTCCTCCTGTCCACCATGGCCTCCTGTGTCTGGTCCACACTCTCTTCTCAAGCCCTCAAGCCATCCAGGCCTCCCCTCCCTGAAGATGACCTCACCTTCACCTTTGCAGAAAGTCATCCCTCCTCTTCCTTTGTCTCCACCTCCAAACCTTTCTTTGTCCACACCCTCCTCTCCACCTTGGATTCCCTTTGGAGACACACCCACCCTTCCTCCTTTCCCTCCAGTTTTAGAGGGTGAGGCCCCGCTCTCTGCCAAGGCTAATCCCTTCACCTGTGCCCTGAATCTGGCCCTGGCTCCTTCACCATGCCCTCTCACGCCTGTTTTTAAGCTCTCCCTCTTCTCTGCCTACAAATACTCCTAGGGGAGGCCACAAGGTTCAGAGGGCATGAGGCTGTGTTTGAACTCCAAGGACATGAGTTCAAATTCTGCCATCTGTGTGATCATGGGCAAGTCATGGCGCTTTGTCTCACTACCCAGACCCATGGGCCTATGGCATTAGCTAGCCTAAAACAAAGCACAAAGCACAAAGCACATTCCCTAGATGTGGCCGTTTCTTCTCACCTCCCTTTCCCAGCTGCAACCTGTCATCCCCAGTCCCGTCCTCTCATCTCCAATGACCCTGGAGTCCAGTGAGCCGCCTCATTTTCTCCTGGTCCTCCCAGATCTCCCTGCTGCCTCTGAGACCACAGGTGTAAACACTGCCAAATTCTCTTCTCTGTTATCCTAGTCCTCCTCCTTCTCGGCAGCTCCTCCTCGTCGCCTTTGGTGATTCCATGCCCTCTTTTCATCCCTCAAAGACCTTTCTTGCCCATCCTGAACTTCTCTCTCTCTTTTTTTTAAGTTACATTTAATTTTTACTCGCAGTCCTGGTTTGACATCGTCTTCATTTTTGCCTGCGTCTGTCCCTGTCTCCCTACCAGTGAATCATCCTTTGTAACAAAGAATTTAACAAAAAGGAATCTGGCAAAACCCCCACAACATTATCAGCTAAGCCTCACTGCACCCATGGCCCCCCAGCTCTGCTCTGTGGAGGAGGAGGGGAGGTGCCCGTCTGACCTCCTCCCTGTTACTTTCTGTTACTTTCTAGGATCCAGATTGGGGTCTCCCCCCTTCACTTTTCCTCTCCACCCAATCCCCAGATAGTCAATCCCTAAGATTTACTGACTTTTCCTTTGTAACAATGTCCCTCAAATGCCATCCCTTACCATTCCCTCTGACATCCCTGCCCCAGTATCTAGAACAGATGCTATCAGACCTGGGATGGAGCTTAGAACCAGAAGTGTCAGGAGTTGGAGGGGTCTGAGAACAGGGAATGTCAGAGCTGGGAGGGGTCTGAGAACAGGGAATGTCAGAGCTGGGAGGGGTCTGAGAACAGGGAATGTCAGAGCTGGGAGGGGCCTGAGAACAGGGAAGGTCAGGACTAGGAGGGGGGATCCTTAGGGATCCTTTGGTCTAACTCTCACAGCATAGAAGAGAAGACTGTGGCCTGCAGAGTCAGGTGGCTTGTCACCGGTCCCATGACCAGGTCCAGCAGAGCTGAGAAGGCTGCTTTCCTGTACATCCTGATCTGTAGGCCTGCATCCAAGCCCAGTTACCATAGTGATCTTGTCCAGCTTCTCTCCCCTCACTAGGCCCCTTCCTTCTTTTCCCTCTGTTTCCAGATGGGTTTAAAGACGTTCATGTGCCCCAGAAAAGGCATCAGGACCAAAAATACCCATGGGAGGGACAGCAAATCCTCAGTTCTCCCCACACCCATGAGACCGTACTCCCTGCAGACACCCTCCCCTGCCTCATGTCCCAATGGAGCCACCAGACTTCTCCGTACCCCCTGCTGTTCTCACCTTGCTCTCCCACTCCTGACCCTCTCTGTGGGGCAAGGCTGGGGTGCCTTTGTCCGGCCATCAGGCCTCAGCACAGATCCACGCTTCAGCCAGACTGATCTTCTCCCAGGCTCCCACAGACTCCTGACCCCGTCTCCTGCATTTCTCGTGGGCCCCTCCAGAATCCCCCCCCACTTTCTTGGAATAACCTTTCCCTTTTCCATTTGTTGTTGTTCATTCATTTCAGTCGGGTCTGACTCTTCAAGACCCCATTTGGGGTTTTCTTGGCAAACACACTGGACTGATTTGCCATTTCCTTCTCTAGCTCACTTTAAAGATGAGGAAACTGAGGTAAACAGGATCAAGTGACTTGCCCAGAGTCATACAGCTAATAAGTGTCTGAGACTGGATTTGAACTCAGGACGATGAGTCTTCCTGACTCCAGGTCTGGCGTGCTACCTGCTGCACCACCCAGCTGCCCACTTATCTGGGTGCCATGTGTGCTTTAAAGCCCAGCCCAAGGTCCAGCTCCTCCAGGAAGTCCTCCCTGACCTCACTCAGAGTCTCATGCTGTCCACATCATGTACTTTGCCTTCATGATGATATCCTGCCGTGGCCTTTCTATTCAGTTAATCCTTCCACACATCCATCATAGTTCCCCTGATAGACTTTTAGCACTTTGAGGACAGAGACCTTCTTGTATCTACAGAATGGATAAGCTGATCCAGTTTTTAAAGTGTGAAGGCCAGGAACCACTGGTTGGGGTAAATGCTGCCCAATGCAGTCCAACCTAAAGGTTGGGACCCCCACTTCTATACCCCTGGCTATGGAGTCTTCCTTTCCCAGATTAAAAAACACTTGGTTTGCTCCATGGCTGAAGTCTCTCACCCAAATCCAAAAATCTGTCACTTGTGACAAACGATCCCTCCTTGCAAAGCCAAAAAAAAAAAAAAAAAAGTGAAGTCTCTGAACTCCAGCCCTTCTCTCCCTCCTGGCTGCAGCCCCTCTCCACCTGCAACACCCCTCTCCCCCTCTTCAGCCCCAAGCCCTTGGAGACCCTTTCCCTCCAAAGGCATTCAGGGTCACAACTATGTAGCTGAGCCCTGGGAACAAGAAGGCACCCCTGTGAAATGAGGCCTAAACGGCCAAAGCCTTCCAAAGTCTGAGTTAAAGCAGGGGCTGCCTGGGCTGGGAGAGGCCCTGGAAGGGCTGTAGATGTAAAGGGGAAGCTAGGAAGGAGAAGGGGCTCACAGGGGAGCACAGTCCTTGGACCACATCCTTCCCACACAATCAACACATATTTACAGGTTGACTCAAGTGAGGAGGTAAGCACCCGGCAGGGTCCATTGCCAGCCTCTTGCTGCCCAAGTTCTTCCTTTCCCCCTCTGCCCTACAGGCCTAGCTCCTTGGGCTTGGACATTACTGAGGGCTGACTCCTGTTAATACTTGTGAAGTGCTTAGCAAATGCCTGGTAACACAGTAGGAGTTTAATACAGGCCTGAAGATCCAGGGAAAAGCCCGGAAGGGGCGTGAGGGCAGGCCAGCAGGGAATGACTGGGTTAAGGCCAAGAGGGCCGGCAACACCATGAATTTGCTGTTTCTATAGATCAACCCTTCTTCCTTTCAAAGACCCAAGACAGAAGAGGGGAGGGGGCAGTTCTCAACAGAGGTTACTGGGATTAAGGTGGAAAGTTAATCTGCCTTCTGGCTTGAGTCTTCTTCTTATTATTATTATACTATGTTATGGAAATACTTATTCTATCCCCCAAATTAAAAATAAATAAATTTAAAGAAAGCATAAGGGGTACTGTGGTTGTGGGTTGGGGACAAAGAGAGGGAGACCCTCCCAGGCATCTGGCCCCAGGGAGGTTGGGGAGGGGCAGGAGGGCTGCTACCTTCTGCCTTCATCTGCCAGTTGGCCCCAGCTGGGTGCTAGGAGTGGGGGATGCTGAGGGGAGAGCTCCCTCATCCTCCCAATCACCCAGGTTCACCAAGTCAGTCACCATCCACACTTTCCTCTCCCTCACCCTTCCAATCCACCAAGCTGCCAAATCCTGTTGACTTCCCCCAACATTGGTCTCTCTACTCCCATAGCCACGACCCAAGGCCAGGTCCTCATCCCCTGTCCTCTGGCCCACAGCAGCAGCCTCTTCACTATGGGCTCCTGTCTCCAGTCCAGCTGCCAAATTCACCTTTCTGAAGTACAGTTCTGACCACATTGCTCCTCTGACCCTTTGCTCCCAGGATCAAATGGGAACTGTTCTGTCTGGCATTGAAGGCTTTTCAGCTCTGGCTCTGACCTGGCTTTCCAGGCTGGTGACACGTGGGTCACCCCCACCTTTCAGCCAAACTGATCTCTTGCTGTTTCTAGCGTCCAACATCCCACCTCCACCCTCCAGGCCTTTACTGGAGCTGTTCTCCATCCCTGGAATGCCCTCTCTTCTTCCCCACATCAGAATTCTCGAACTTCTCCTCAAGCTTGACCCTCTGAAGGAAGCCTGTCCTAAACCCTTTAGTTGCTAGTACCCCCTCCTTCAGACAGGGCTTTGTACTAATTTTATATCATGAGTGGAAGCCCCCTGAAGGCAGGTATTCATCTAAGCAGAAGCCAGAGCTTGGAACATTTGCAGGAGACGCCCCTTATTGGGGGAGACAGTGATGACCTGTAGAAGGCAGGTGTGGGGGGTTGTGGGGGCTGGGGGGGGAGTGACTCCTCCCACAGGCACAGCCAGAGTCATCCGTGGACAGAGTGATGGGCCGGGAGTCTGGACGACCAGAGTTCCAATCTAGCCCCAGGCACTTATTAGCTGCATGTCCCTGGGGCAGTCGTTCAACCTCTGTTTGCCTTTTCAGGGCTGTGAGATGGAGCAAGATGATGTTCATAAAGTGGTTTCCACAGCTCCCAGCACCAAGGTAGTACCGCAGACATGCCTTATTGCTGTAAGCCTTCTCTCCATTAATGAAATGAATGAAAATGCGCATTACTGCAAACGTTCTAGCGTGAAGCCAGGTTTTTAGGTGTTTCCTGAATGCTTGTGAAATCAATGAATACATGAACGCCTTCGGGGGGCCTCTGGGGGTACGCCCAGTCTGTCTGTAGGAAGGCACACAGCCGAAAGGCATTCTTCATCCTCGGGGACATCCTGCAAAGATGAGGAAAGACAGGAAAAGCAGCCAAGCCCTTTCTATGAGAATGGACTGTGTCCAGAAGGGTGCCAAGTTCTGATAGGGAGAGGACAGGAGACGCCTGTGGTCCTCACCCTCAGGACTTTATGGTGCAGCTTGGGAGACTTAGGGAGGGGCTGTCCCAAGACTCGATGCCACACTGGCTGAGACACATAATGGCTTCTAAAACCACAAAATCACAGAATGGTGGAGACAGAAAGAAAGATGGTTGTGTTCCTGTCCCCACTTCGCAGAGGAGGAAGCTGAGACCTTAAGGAGTCAGGGAACACTCCATGGAGGACGACACTGAGCCGTACCTTAAAGGATGACTAGTCTTGCCCAATGGGCTCTACTACTGGTTTCCAGGATGCCTCATCTGACCACCTCACTCTCCAGGTGTCACCTGCAGTGCCTAGCACAGGGCTCTGCACACAGTAGGTGCCCAATTAATGCATATTAAATGAAGGGGGTGTTTTCTTATTTCTTTTTTTTCTGTATTTTCATTCACAATGTTGAAGATTAGGAGACCATTTACAGGAAGAAATGGACCCATCATTAAAATTAAACCTGGAGAACAGGAGGATTGTTTGGGGTTAGAAATGCACTTGAAGTTTGGATTCCTTTCAGGAAGAAAGATGCTGATTTGGGCCCCAGGGTGCTGTCAGCACAGTCCCAGATGGTGGGGATAAAGAGAAGCAGCCTGCTTGTTGCTGTTCAGAGACTCTTTGTGACACCTTTTGGGGTTTTCTTGGCAAAGATACTAAAGTGGTTTGCCTAGGGTCACACAGCTAGATGGTGTCTGAAGCTGGATTTGAACTCAGGTCTTCCTCACCCCAGGCCCAAACAAGCACTGAATCTGAAGTTTGATTCAGATCCTTAGTTATTTACTATGTGTGTGACTTCCTCAATCTGGGCTTCAGCGTCCTCACCTGCAAAATGAGGGGGCTGGCCTAGAAGATGTCCCTTCAGCTCCAACAGCCCGCAAGCACCCAGCTCCAGGTCTCGGCCCCTCCTGGCCTAGAGATGCCCCAGCACTGACCTGGCTTCCTCACTTCTCCCTCTTAGCTGCTAAAGAGGGCATTTCCCATTTTTCCTTCTTCCTCCCATTCCCCTTTTTTGTCTCTCCCAAGTCCAACCAAATGCTCAGATAGCCAGCTACTTCACTAGTCACCTGGGGATCCCACCTGACCACTCCCCTCCCTCCTTCTGTGGCATCTCCCCCCATCCCCTCCCATTGGACTTTGCCTTGGAGACCACCAGTATATCTCACAAGGTGCTCCAGAGTTCTGGTCAGGCCATCCTGGCCAGTGCTGCTTCTGAGGCACAGGACCAAATTTCAGCACTCCGTCTCAGTGCCCAGAACTGACATCTCATCTGGTTAATTTAGAGAGTGGGCCCAGTGGGGAGGGAAGGGTCTAACCCCATCAGTGTTTAAATAATGAGCATCAGAGAAAGAGAAAAGCCATCCACCCAGCTTAACCTGAGCCGGGTAACTGAGAGGGCCATGTGCTGTGGGAAGGACAAGGGGGAAGGCCAATTACCCTCAGACGCTAAGGTAAAAGTTGAAGATTAGGAGACCATTTACAGGAAGAAATAGACCCGTCATTGAACCTGGAGAATGGGAGGATTGTTTGGGGCTAGAAATGCATCTCCAAGTTTAGATTCCTTTTGGGAAAGAAAGATCCTGATTTGGGCCTGAGGGTGCTGTCTGCACAGTCCCAGATGGAGGGGGGAAGCACAGAGTCTTCCCCCTCCCAGGAAGGCCAATGCCCCAATCCCCCCAGTGGCCGAGGGCTCCCCATTACCATCACAACGGCCTGAGCCCCACTGATGTCCCAGACCCCACAAAGACAGCTGGGCTTTTAGCGAGTCCAGGACCAACATCAGAGTAACCCTAACCCAGCAGCCGATGGAAACAGATAGAGGGGGATATCTTCCACACAATATCCCTCACCCCCCTCTCTTCTCTCCTTCCTGCGCTTCCTCAAGAGCCTTTGTCCGCCGTTCCCTTGGGATGCCCGCCTTTCTCTCGCTCCCCAGTAAACACTGCCCATGACAGTCAAACCAGGATCTCTGAGGGAAAGGCTCTGGCTTTCAGTCTATGGCTCTGCCCCCACCCCCACCCCCACCCCCATCTCCCACGATCTGGGCCCCCCAGCCCCAATCTGGTTGGTGAGTGTGTGAGAGGCCCAGTCTGGGGCAGGGAGGAGGATCTCCTCCCTCTGGGACTCTAGGGATTCCTCACTGCATTCAAATGAGTAAAGGCCCAGGGCCCTTTCAATTTTTGCCCCCTGCCGGAAGGCTGACATGAGCATGGGTTATCTCCCGGGGTTCCGGGGATCAAAGCGCCCAGTGGTCATTGTCTCCCGAAGACGGAAGCAATGTGATACTGGGTCCATTCTCATTGTGCCTCTGGTCCAGGGCTGTCCCGAATGGGGGCCAGGGATGGACAGGAAGGAGAGAGAACCCAGCTCACAATGCCGATCCTTTCTGGTGTTGCCTGGCTACTTCTGGGACAGGAAGCAGCGCCAGGCTGCTGGGGAGGAGGGTTGGGTCAGCCTGGAGAAAAGCTCTGGAGCAGGGAGCCCTTTCCCACCTATGCTGAAGCTCTGAGGAAGTGCAGAAAGGAGGCCAGGGGTGTTTGGGGGAGGCCAGGCCCCTCTCTATCCCAATCCCCTGCAGGGTCCGTTTATTCTGCTCTGCTCTGCCCACCAGATTTTCTTCAGAAATAGACCCTAGTATTTTTACAGGAGGTCAAAATTGAGTGGGGAGCGTCCTGTACTGTGACACCCCAACAGGTGGCCATCCAGCCTCTGATTGAAGACCTTCCCGGAGTCACCTCTTCTTAAACTATCAGCTGATCCACATGCCATGTGGTCACGGTACTTCATCAGACTGGTGGCCTTCCTCTGGACACTCAGCTTATCAATATCCTTATCAAACTAAAACCACTGAATAAAGCCGATATCTGACAAAGTTCAGTATTTCCTCCTCTTCTAATATGACCCAGGATCACATTCACTTTCTCAGTTGCCAAATCACACTGCTGACTCATCTAAATGAGCTTGTGGTCCACTAAAGCCTCCAGACCTTTTTCAGGACAGCTGCCATCTATCCATGGGCTTCCAATCTAATATTAGTGAAACTGATTTTTTATACCCAAGGGCAAGACTTTACCTTTATTCTGACTTTCATCTAGATTTTAGCCTAAGGCATTAACCTGTCAGGAGCCTTTTGCATGCTAGCCATTGGCCACTGTTAGCTCTCCTTTTCAGCTTTGAGTCATGGCAAGTTTGATGAGCTTGCCAGCTATGCCTTGATCCAAGTTATTGATAAAGATGACCTGCGTTCAGATTTTGCCTCTTCTATTTGCTGGTTATGTGGACTTGGTAAAGTCACTGCTTGCTCTGAGTTTCAATTCCTTCTCCCATACAATTAGGGGGCTTAACTAATTCATCTCTAAGAGACTTTCTAGCTCCAAACTCAGGGATCTCTTAGGAACTGGTTTGAGGGTAAAAGAGAAACTCTTCCACTCTGAAGTGCTAATGACTGAGGACAGCATGTCTCTGACCCAGGTGGAAGAGTGAGTCTTTACTCAACATAGAGAAAAGCTTTAAATGAAAGGGCACCCTCCATTTCAGGCACCAGCCATACATGGGGCAGGCATTTGGGGGAGGGGCAGGATATAGCCAGGGATACCTTCTAAGCATTCCCCACATGACACCACTTCCCTGGCTGCCTTGGATGAGGCAGGAGAGCTTAGGACCTGAAGGATTTGCCTTTTTGTTCTCACCAAAGATGGGCTCTGGAGGACTGATAGAACTATGGCATCTCCCACCTCCATGTCTTTCTGCAGGCTGTACTTTCAGGCTAGAATATTCTAGGCTAGAATATTCTCCTTCCTTAGATCACTGTTATGGTATAGAATGGACAAGAGAAGAGGCAGAGTACAAGTCAGAATTTCCAAAGCATAAAGAGGGTAGAGGAGAAGCCAAAAGACTGACCTGCCCACAATGAAGGGCTCCAGAGGGGAGGAGCAGGCAGTGGCAGATCAGTTTGGAGAGAGAGGTCAGGGCTTTATTGTTCCCAATACTAAGTGTGCTGTCATTGCACATCTCTTTGGGAGGCCAGTCCCAGGGCAGCAGAAATGGGACAGTAACAATCTGTTTTAGTGGGCGAACTTACCATGCCTTTGCTGCTGCTCGATGGACTCCTCTTCCTTGGGTCCAGCTCAGCTGAGGAGAGTCGGCTGCCTCCTCCCAGACCCTGGGTCAGACTTTGTTTGGGGGAAAGTAGCAGGTGTTCCCCCGCCCCCAGCTCTGACTATTGTGGCTAATAACGAGCAGAGTCAAGATGCCCTCAAGAAATTGTTCATTCAAATAGGTGCCAAGCCCTGGGGATAGAAAGACAGAATGGTTCCTGCCTTCAAGGAGCTAATTTTCTTCTGGGGGAACAAGAGCTGGGGAGTTTATATTACCCAGGTCAATAAATGCCTATCAAATAATCAATAATGCCTATCAAACAAACTAGGGGGATCAGCCAAGACCACATGCCAGAGATGGCCCTTGAGCCTTGAAGGGAATCAAGGGTTCCAAAAGACAACTGGTGGTGCTGTGGACATTGTGCCGGGTCTGGGGTAGGGAAGACCTGAGTTCAAATGTGACCTCAAACACTGACTAGCTATGTGACCCTGGGCAAGTCCCTTGAACAGTTTGCCTCAGTTTATCTATAAAATACAATAGCACCTACCTTCCAGGGTTGTTGTGAAGGGTTTAATACAGTTTAATACAGTGCCTGGCGTTGTCCTCCCCTTCCTCTCCTAGTCCATGTCCTTTGCCCAGCCTACACTCTCACAGTCTACACCTGTCCCCCGGCATTTCTCCCATATAGCTTCATTGCTTCTTTTTGTAGCTAGACATTTTGCATCTCTAATCAGTCCATAAACATCTCCTAGACTCATCTCTTCCCACTCCAACCCATCCTCCACTCATCTTCCTTAAGAAAAGACATGATTGTGTTACTTTTCTGGGACTCAATCAGCTTCCCTGGCTCCTTTTTGCCTTTAGGGTAAAAAATTGAATTTTCTATGCTCAGCTTTTCAAGCCCTTTCACACCTCATTCTGGTGTAGCTTTGTAGCTCTCCAATCTAGCCAGCTTGGTCTTCTCTCTGTGCGGCAGAGGAGACATTCCATTTCTCTTCCTCACATCTAGAAGACACTCCCTGAATACCTGTGTCTCTTCCTTCATGATCCAGTTCAGTCTCCACTTTCGATGTTAAGTCTTTCCTGGTTTCCCCAGCTGCCAGTGCCTTCCCTTCCCAGTGCCCTCACACTTATGCTCCTTACATTTGTCCTGCATAGATTTATCATGTACTCATCTCCCTTGAGAGGACATCAGCTATGTAAGAGCAGACTTTTTGCATTTCCAGCACCAAGCACAATGCCTAGGACATAGTGGGGACACAATTGATGCTTTTTGGTGGACAGACTCTATGCCCTTTGAGGGCAGAGGATGCCACCAGTCAAGGTAATGGGATTTAGTGACAATGGGTTCATGTCCAGCCTTGATCACTCACCTGTGACCCCTTATATGCCAGCATCCAATCTCATCATGCCATCCAAACCATTCTCTCCAAAGTTATTAATGATCTCGGTGGCCAGTTTCAATGACTTTTTCTCAATCCTCAGTGAGGCTGGTGAGAGGCACAGCTCTCACTCACTCAAATCAAAGTCAACTGCAAGTCATGTCATTATTTTCCTGATGCCATGACCCAACATCAGCCTGTGATACTTGTGATCATTCGTTCCTCTTTGACATTCTCTTCTTTCTAGATTTTTGGGATCTCTCTCTCTCTCTTTCCCTCCCTCTCCCTCCTATGTACTTCCCTCCCTCTCCCTCTCTCTCTTTCCCTCCCTCCCTCCCCCTCCCTCTCTCTCCCTCTCTCTCTCCCTTTGTTCTCCTCCTACTTCTCTGACCATCTCTTCTCTTTTGGTGAGTCCTCTTACAGATCACCCTAAGAGTTTTCTCCTTAGTCCTTTTCTCCCTCTATAATACTTCACTTGGTGATCTCATCAGCTCCCATGGATTTAATGACCATCTCTGTGCAGATGACTCTCAGATCTAACGTTCTCACCCCAATCTCTGCTGACTTCTGATCTCACATGTCCAACCACTTTTCAGACACTTCAGACTGGATATGTTATACATCTGAAACTCAGCGTGTCTAAAACCAAACTCATTCCCTTTCCCCCTGATCTTTCCCCATCAACCTTCCCTGTGACTGCAGAGGGCAATGCCTTCCTCCTGGCTCTCAGACTCTCAACCTTGGAGTCATTCTGGATTCCCATCTCTCTTCCCTTGCTCCTATATATTCAATCTCCTAAGCCGGCTCTCAACCTGCAGGCTGCAACCCTTTAGGGGGTTGAACAACCCTTTCACAGGGGTCGCCTAAGACCATCAGAAAACACATATTACATGTATTTTCCACTCCTCTATCCGTCTCCAGGCGGGTCCACCCACATATGAGTATTAAAGGGTCACGGCATCAGGATGGTTGAGAACCACCTTCCTAAGCCCTCATCTCCTCATACCTGGAGTACTGTAATACTATGGTTGGTATTTCTATCTCCTATCTCCCCATTCCAGTTTATCTTCCATTCAACTGTAAATGAATTTTCCTAATGTGTAGATCTGACCCCGTTATTCCTCTCCTCAATAACCTCCAGCAGCTCTCTGTAACTTCCAGAATCAAACAGAAAACCCTCCACCTGGTGTTTAAACCCTTCGTAACGTATGCTGCTCCTATCTTTCTAGGCGTCTGCCTTCGCCCCCTCCACGTACCATTCAATCTGGTGACACTGGCTACCTCCTGACTTCTCTGTACATATGATACTCCATCTCTCAGCACCAGGGATCCTCTCTGGTTACACCTTCTTCATCTTTGCCTCCCCTGAAGTCCCAACTGCCATTCTACCTTCTACAGGAAGCCTTCCTTGTTTTTTTTTTTTTTTTTAGCTTTTTGGAGGGGGGAAGGCGGGGCTAGGAGTTAAGTGACTTGCCCAAGGTCACACAGCTAGTGTTGTGTCTGAGGCTGGATTTGAACTCAGGTCCTCCCGACTCCAGGGCTGGTACTCTACAATTTGAATGGCCCCCTGGTTATCACCTACTCAGCTTGTTTGTACAAATTTGGCTTATCCCGCCTGCCCCCATTAGATTGTGAGGTCCTTGAGTAAGGTCTGTTTTTTTTTTTTTAATTTCCTAGCAAAGTGTCCAGTAACTGCCTGTCTTTGGATAATCTTATTTACCTCATCTCTATGGGCCCATTTCCTCATGAATAAAATAACTCTCATTTTGTTATTATTAATAATAATTTATACGTATTGTTGTTTGGTCATTTCAGTCCTGTCTGACTCTTTGTGACCCCAATGGAAGTTTTCTTGGCAAAGACACTGGAGTGGTTTGCCATTTCCTTCTCCAGCTCATTTTACAAATGAGGAAACTGAGGCAAACAGGGGTGAATGACTTTTCCAAGGTCACACAGTGTCAGAGGCTAGATTTAAGCTTGTGAAGATGAGTCTTCCTGACTCCCGGCCCTGATGCTCAGGCTACTGAGCCACCCAGTTGTCCAAATAATGCTAGATGATAACAGTATTTAAATAACAGCACTCGGTAAGGTCTTCAGAGTACTTCTCAGATGTTTTCTTACCTAATCCTCAAGTGGTCCCTATGAAGGAGGTACTACCGTTGTCCCCATTTTAGAGGTGAGAAGACTGAGACTGAGTGATTAAATGACTTGCCCAGGGTCACACATTTAGTGTCATAGACAAGATTCGAACCCAGGGCTTTCTCCTGTACTGGGACTCTCTCCATCCTATCAAGCCCCCACTCAATTACTATGACCATCACATGCTGCCTTCCTCAAGTGGCATGTAAGCTACTTGAGGGATAAGGACATCTTGCTGGTGTTTGTAGCTCCAGGGCCGAGTGCATAGTTAGTGCATAATAAATGCTTTATCACAGCACCCAGGACACAGCAGCTGTAACAGCTTTGCTGCTGCTAAAACTGGGTGTCCCCAGCCCGAGGCAGTGCTCTGTGCACTACCCCAAGTATCAGGGAAATGCTTGTTGGATTAACCCACGTTCACTCCTGCCTCCGCTGGGCCTGGAGGTGCCTCCTGGGCTGTGTTTGGTGAGTCGGGCAGGAAGTGGGAAGGGGTCACGGTCATAGATCTGGGGCCGCGGGGGTCTCTGCAGCCAACATGTCTACCCGGCCCCTCGTCCAGCTCACACAGTGGGGAAGGGGCAGAACTGGGACTCCAACCCAAGGTCTCAGATACCACATTGTGAGGACTGGGATGGGCCACCAGACACCTCAGGGCCAGCCTGCTGAAGTCACTTGAGGCTTCCCACAAGGAGGCTGACTACACAACAGGGAAGGCTCTGGCCAGTTCTGAGGGCTACTGTTGCCACAAGTGCAGGGCCTGCCCACATAATGGAAATCACAGATCCCTGAAGGAAGAATAATGGTGTTTGCAGTTAGAGATGAGGAAAATTCCAATCCAGAGGTCAGCAGGGGCTGTCCCAAGGCTGTACAGGGCATCAGGGACACAGAGAGTGTTGCTCGGACCTCGATGTCCACGACAAGAAAGGGAGGCCTAGAGAGACATGAATTACCCAAGGTCACAGTGGTGGTGAGTGGCAAAGCCTGGGCCTCAGCTTCAGACTTCTGCCCAGCCGTCTTCCCTCAATGACCCTCAGTATGACTGCTGTAAATGTGTATATGAGTGTATGTGCATATGTGTGTACATGTGTGTGTGTGTGTATTTACTGGCAAAAACAAGCTGAGTCTTCATATGCCTAGAACTGGAAGAGACCCCTGAGGTCTTCTAGCTTGAACCCATTTCATGGATAAGAAAATTGAGACCCAGAGAGGACAAGTGATTTGCCCCAGGTCACAGGGTTGGTGGCAGGGCCAGGGTGGGAGTCTAAGTTCCTCAGAGATCTTACCCAGTTCCCACTGAACACAGCTTCCTTCCCCAGCAGCCTTGGGAAAACGTTCAGGATTCTGAACTGGTTTCAGAGTGAGCTTCACTGCTCACTTCTGTCTACACAGCACATGGATCCCAGAACACTGGAAGGGCCTTCAATTGATCATTTTATTGAGGTAGCTGGGCCTGGAAAGAGGGGAGTGACTTGGATAAGGTACGTGGGTGTGCTGGTACCAGACCGTGTGCTGGACCACGGGGGACAGGAGATACAAAGAGATTGGGGAGGGGGTCAGAAACAGGCTCCTGAGAAGTCATGCTGTCCCACAGTGGGAGGGGTGGCCTTGAGGGTGGGGGTCCCCCTCCTTGGTGCTCTCAGGCACAGGCTGGGATTCTGTTCATGTGTGGATCAGACCCAGCGGCCCCTGAGATCCCTGCTGCCAGTGCTCATAGTGGGGATTCCGTGATTTCTCCCAGAGGGTCCTGGCCTTCTAGAATCCAGAGCCTCTGGGAGGGGACCTCAGAGGCCATGGGCTCCAGCTCCCCCATCTTACAAATGAAAAAGGTGAGACCCAGGGAAAGCTCTGGGGCCTGGCCATGACACTGCTGAAAGTCTGTGGCCGACCCAGCCCAGAGCTCTTCAGTCCTAGCCCTACCTTCTCTCCATGGTGGGTATATGCACATATGTGTGCAGACCTGTGCATGTATGAGAGTGTCTGTGTACATGTTGGCAGCGCCACCAGGAGAGGCTTTAGGAGGAGCCGAGAAGGCCCAGGCACTACCACTTGTCCATCCCACTGCCCCCAAGTCCCTCCCTCTCTGACCACTGTGCCCTCTCCACCCAGGGTGCCTAGTCTGTGTGGGTTGGCACCGAGGGGTCCCACTCCACCCTGCCTCAGCCCCTCAGAGCCCAAGACCAGTGAGCAAGAAGAACGAGACCAAGCTCCGGTGTTCTGGTAAACAGGTACATTGGAGGTCTGGCTTACAAGGTGTTACAAGAGAAAGAAACATGCGCATTCCTGATATGTTCATCCATGAACAACCCTGCTGCCGGCTTCGGCAGCGTCTCTGCTGTCAAGTGGGGAACAACAGAAATGTCCCTTTCAGTTGAAAAACAGAATTTCCTAAGATTCCCCATAAGTGTGTGCAAAAAAAGGGAGAAAAGCCATTTTCACCACATGTTTACAAAATGACCCAAAATATAAGAGACAGAAGGGATGGAGAGAAGAAAAACAAGGAGGGAGGGAGGGAAAAAGGAATAGAGGGAGGAAGGAGAAAAGACATAAAGAAAGAACCTGGAGTGGTCAGGAGTGAGGCCTGAAGGAAGAGGCCAGAGGGAGGCTGGAGGCTGGATCAGGCAGGCTACAGGGCACAGGGACTGGGCACCACCCTGCCTCCCTGAGAGCAGTCAGCTCCTGGCAGTGGTCAGCAGGAACTGTCCAATGTAGGCCTGGGACAGTTCCTGTGCCAAGAGAGTCCAGGAGATCTCCCTACCAGAGACTCGTTCTGAAGTCAAACCCATTCTCACGGCCAGTCCCCAAGGCTGCCCTTCCTGACAAACCCCCCTTCTTTCATTACAGGCAGGAGGAGGGAAAGGGTAAGTGAGATCCAGGACTGAGGAGAGAGGGAGAGGAAATGAGGAAAGAGAAGACAGGGAATGAGAAGAGGAAAAAGGAGGAGAAAAGAAAGTGGTTCATATGCTGGTTTAAGGAAGGAGGGCATATGGGACACTGAGCTCATTGCTGGGGGCAGATGCTGCCCACCCACAGCTGCCCATGGCTCCTGCCCTTGGGGAGGTTTCTGAAGGGGAAAGCCAAGCTGGCCTGGAGCCCTGCCAGTCCCACAGAAGACCTCCGATGCTTGCTAGGAAGGGTTTAGGTGGGGGAGTTCCCCTTGATTGGAATTGAGGGGGCCAGCCTTAGAATCAGCATCTTATCTTGACTCCTGTATTACAAGTACCTTGGGCCCTGGTCTGGCAATGGCCAAGAACAGTGTGGAAGGTGGGGGTGGCGGTGGGGCTGAGGACAACATCAAGGCCCACATGACTTATTTCCAGTCACTGGCTTCCGCAATCCAGATTCTGACCTGGAAGACTTACAGGAATATCCAGAGTCTCCACCATCAAAAACCAGGTAGGCTGCCCCACAGCCTAGAGGGAATGAGGCCCATCAGGGGATCCTTTAGAAAAAGCTCTCCCTGGAAACAAAGCATTGTCCAACATGCCTGTGGGGATCTCTGTGCCATAACCCTCCATCATCTTGAGTCTTTGGCACATGCCCCTAGGCTCTGATCAAATGGCTTCTGCCATCTCTATAGACCTGTGCAAACTGGTCAAGCCTGAGGCCAGATGACCCAGTGAAGCTTGCCAGGAGACCTGGGCAAGATGCTCCACAGTGGAGACTGTCTCAGGAAGAGTGGGCCAGCAGGGACTAGGGCAGGTTCTCTGGGCTGCTGGGCATTCCTCCATTTGCCAGTTGGGGGCACTGATGCCAGTCTGCTCTACTAGGTGTTGGAGGTCTCAGTTTTATCAAGGGGGGTGGGAGCGGGGCGGGCGTGTCAACCACTTATCTATTGGGGGAAAAAGCTTAAAAATCCATCTTTCCAAAGCAAAACTTACTTCTTTTTCCTTTTAAAAAGAAAAATGGCAGCTACCTACATACACAGGTGGGTTAATAGCAGGAGAACGGGTTTGTTTTGTGTTGGGAGATGGCAGATGGGGACCAGATGAGAGGGAACAGTTTGTGTCCAGGTGGTTTTCCTTCCTAAGCCAGGATGGGGAGCATCGAGAGGGCCCCAAGGAGCCCCAGAGCAGACATGGACAGGGCGGCCCTCCTCCTCCCGCCTGACTCCTCAATGGCACAGCTGATTCCTCTACCCCAGGAGAGCTGGGCCTGAGGCCAACCAGAAACTGGCCTTCGCTGCTTCCTGCATAGGCCCTTAGGTGTCCTCTGATGCCCAGGGGCTGCTCTCTATCTCTATCTCTATGCCTGAGGCTTGGCTGGGCTGGACCAGCTCTTTAAACCGCTTGGACAGAGGCAACTCTCATTTCTTCTAGGAGATGGATGCTCGAGGGCCCTGGGACAGGTGGGGAACTCTGGACTATGAGTCGCCCCCTGCTGGGCAGCCCATCCAAGGGTCGGCTGAGGGTGCTGCCCTAGGCCAGGAGCCTCATCTAACCCATGCAGCTGTCAAGGCCCCTGCTCATCCTTACCCAAGGGCCTAAGCCTTCAGAATGTAGCCTTGCTGGGCCCTTCCTGAGAGAGGCCTGGAGGGGGGGTCTTTTCTTCTCTTGTTTTACAAGAGGTGATGGGAGCAGGGGGTGGGATTTGAGAATAGCCAAGAGACAGACATGGGGGGGGAGAGATGAAGAGACAGAGACAGCGAGAGATAGAGAGAGAAAGAGAGAGGGAGGGGAGAGAGACAGAGAGAGAGACAGAGACAGAAGGAGAGAGGGGGACAGAGACGGGGGGAGACAGGTGGGGAGAGGGAGAGAGAGAGAGAGAGAGAAGGTGAGAGATGGAGGGAGGGGGGAGAGAGTCAGAGACAGAGAAAGACAGAGCGTGAGACAAAGAGAGAGAGGGGGAGAGAGAGAGACAGAGACAGAAGGAGAGAGGGGGACAGAGACGGGGGGGGGGGGGAGATAGAGGTGGGGAGAGAGAGAGAGAGAAATATCTCCGCCCTCCCCAGCAGCAAGTTAGCAGCTGACAAAAGCGATTAAGAATTCTGTTTAATGAGTCTGTCCTCCCACTAATAAAAACTGGAAATGCCAGGGAGGCGTCTTTGTCCCTGCTTGCTGAGGCTCAATTAGGGTTCCTCTGCCAGCAGCAGTGTGCTCCTGAAGGGCCTTCGGTGCCTATGGCTGTTTATGGCAAGCCCTCTCTGCAGCCTCAGCTCCCATGGGGGCTCCCTACCCCCTCCTCCCACGTTGCCCCGGCCCCCTGGGCTGCCATATGCTAGGGCCCCAGAGTCTGGGGAGGAGGGATGGGAGCCTAAGGTGCCTGACCTTGCAGGAAAGACCAGGGTGGAGACACTAATGAGGGCGCTGCCCGAGTGAGCCTCTTCCTCACACTGGCCAGGCCAGTGACTCAGCCGCCTGCCTTGGCAGAGACAAGCAGGCCGGCCTGGCTCATTGGGATTTCTGCTCCAAGGTTTCTGGAGGCGCTGTCAGTGACAAGTCCCAGAGGTCCGGGCAGCGGTCTATCCTCACAACCCTTCTTTAGTGGGGAGCAGCAGCAGGTCCAGGAAGGAGACAACTAGTGGCCTGAATCCTCTGAGGCTCTGAGGCACAGGGTCCCCACTTGCTCAGGCAGGGGAGGGGCTTGTTTCGGACAATTTGGGGGCCAGGTCGGAGGCTGACTTTTGGTGGGATGTGTCAAAGTGGGAATCTTTAAGAGAACTGCAGGTACCTGCTGATGAGGGCCAAGGCCACCGGTGCTGCTGACCCCCATCTGGTCAGGGTTGTCCGGCCCAAAGGGCTGCCCCGGCCCAGAGATGCCTGGTCAAGGGAGCGGGGAGGGACTGAGGGGAGACAACTAACTTTACAACCTGCTGCCAGCAACTAACTTCTGAGCTATCTAGCTGTCACTTTTTTTTATGGAAGGGGATAAAGGTTTTTTTTTTGTTTTGGCGGGCTAGGGGTCGGGGAGGGGAGAGTTCCCTTCATTGCCTATCCAACAAGATCAAATACCAGACTGAAAGAAAGGAAAAGTCCACGTGGCTCCAGTCTCCCAGAGGAAAGAGGGAGCTGCCTCCTCTACTCCCCAAACCAACCAACCCAAGTGCCCTGGTTCTGGGACCCTGGCAGGTCTGGCTGTTACAGGGTTAGGCCCCACTGCCCAGATACACAGAAACATGCTGCTGACTCGTACCCCAAACCAGATGGCCAAGCTGAAAGAGTGTGTGTGTGTGTGCAAGTGCACCCATGTCTAGGATGTAAGACCTTGCCTTTGGGGCACCCACTGTAAGTGTGGGGGACAGATAGGAAGGGGGCTTGTGTTCACCCTGACTGGCCCAGCCTGTAGGAAGAGGTTTGGAGAAGGCCTCAGCAGAATAAAGCACCCTCCTCCTCTGGTGGGACGTGGCCAGACTGTTGGACTGCACCTCAGGGCATCTGGCTGGTGACCCTGTCATGCCCTCTATGACCTACTCTCAGTTAGCAGGAATCTGGGACCTGCACAGGTGAATTCTGGTCCACTGAAGGCACAGGCCCTTGAC
Source organism: Pseudocheirus occidentalis (assembly GCA_028646575.1). Lineage (NCBI taxonomy): Eukaryota > Metazoa > Chordata > Mammalia > Diprotodontia > Pseudocheiridae > Pseudocheirus > Pseudocheirus occidentalis. The sequence goes on from CM053595.1 coordinate 306,371,914, forward strand.
ATCTAAGCCAGTGACCCTTTTTCTTGGATTCAGCTTGGATTCTTCTTCCAGCCTTAGCAGATATCAAGGCCTTAACATTTGGATGGGAGAGTCTAGGTGTGAGCAGAGGTGTGGCCCTAGGTGTGACCAGGATGGGGCCTAGGGAGCTCAGAAGGGCCAGGGAACAAGACAAGAAGGAAACCTGGAGGCACGCCTGCCGAGATGTGGGTCTGAAATGCAGACAGACACACGGCTGCTCAGGCTGCCATCTTGGCCACACCTGCCCACACAGAGGCCAGTTCCTCCCTGTTTCATTCCTGCCTTGCCCTGCACTGGCTTTAGCACAGTCTGGAGATGGAGACCACTGACTGCCCACTGAGGATCCTGTGGCCCTGGGGGAGGGAGTCAGGCAGCACTGCCTGGACTGCTGGAGGCTGCAGCCCCAGGCTCTCCTTTCCTTGGATCAGCAACAAAAGCAGAGATCTAAGGGAGAAAGGCTAGTGGGCCAGTGGCAGCATGGGGGGTGGGGGTGGGCAGGGAGGGAGGGGACAAAGGGGTTAGTTAGGCTGGGACCCCAGGAGGAGCCTGGGAGCCTGCAGTGACATCACAGACCTTGAATCCTGACCCAGCCTCCCCTCCCTCCATCCTTCTCTGCTCTGGGAGGAGGTTTCGTGGATACTGTACAGAAGGTGATAAAAAAAATACATCTATTCTCTTAGAGCACAGAGCCCGCCCTCACGAGTGGTGGCTGCTGATAAGTCCCCGGAGCTGCCTGGCCACCGTGTCAATCAGTTTCTGCTTGTCCCGCTCGTTCTTCCGAAACTGTGCAAACATGTTGTTCTTACGGCTGGTGTCCTTCATCCTGGGCAGAGGGGAGGACAGAGGACAGGGAGTCAGAGGGTGCTCCGATAGCATCTGAAGGTGCCAGAATTTTCAAGCTGGCAGAGGCCAGAGGGCTCCCCAAAAGGGTTTGCCAGAGCCCCGCTCTTCCCTCCCCCAGCACCCTGGACTTGGCCCCTTGAGAAAACACCCCAGGAGTCCTCTCTGAGGGTCCTACCCCAAAGGCAGCTCCCTTCTCCTCCCTGGCTTCTTTAATTGGGTAGCTGTGCTTTCAACATGTGGGATAGGAGCCTGCAGGAAGGAGGGCTGGGGGTTCCCTGGGTACCAAGGGAACTGGGTGGTGTATCTTTAGAACCTGGATATAGAGAAAGGCCAGCGACCTTGAACTTGTGACTAACCCTGGTCTTAGTAGCAGGGACAAGAGCCAGAGGTCATCACAGAGTGGTCTTCCCCCTTCCCCACACTACTGGTCAGAGCCAATGTGCAGTAACCAGAGGGAGGGGTCTCCATGGGAAGCAATGGCAGCGGGGTGGGGTGGTGAGAAAGGGCAGAAGGGACAGTTATAGGGAGGAAGGTGAAAAGGAAGAAGAGGAAGAGAAGCCAAAGGTCCCCCTCCCTCCCCCCACCCCGTTCCATGGTGCCCACAGTTCTCACTGGGCAGTCTCTCCCAGTCTCCCTCTGTACTCAGGGTCCATGCCTCTGGAGACTTTTCCATTACTAAACAAACGATTCCTAACTCATGAGGTTGGCATTTTAGCTGGTGCTAGGTTCCAGCATCCAACAGCAGGATGTGGGAGCCAGGAAATGGAACATGAAGACTGTGGGCTGTATCCACAGGGGTTGGGGTGGGGTGGGGCTTGGAACAGAGATTCTAGGACTGAAAGGGCAGCATCCCTCTGTCCTCCTTCATGATCAGCTCACACTGGAAATCTAGTGGCCAGCTCTGGGAACTCCAACACAAGTAGGGCACATAAACTGAAGGGACAGTGATGGGCTCTAGGAGAACTGGTTAGACTGCCCCATAAAAAGAAGACCCTGGAGACACAAAACTCTTGTCTTCAAGTCCCTAAGAGGCTTTAGTGTGGAAGAGGGACCACAGTGGTTTTTCTTGGCCCCAGAAAGCAGAATTGGGGACAAGGGGTAGAAGTTGCAATGGCAGATTATGGAACGAGTTGACTGAGGAGGAGCACCCCTTTACTGGAGCTGCCAGCCAGAGCTGAGGGGCACTCATCAGTTGCGCTGTAGGAGGGATACTTGTGGGGGGGGGGGAGAGCAGGTAGATTAGACAGCCCCTGAAGGCCGCTCCAGGTCTTAGTATTGAGGGCCTGCGGCAAAGTCCAGATAGCCTGGGTCTCGCTGAAGGCTAGGACAAAGCTATAGGGCCGGGAGAGCTCAGAACACTCATCCCCCTCATAGACCTTAGTCTGATCTGGCCATGGAGGTTGGCCCCAGGGTCTGAGCAGAGCCGAGGGGAGGCAGATGTGTCCCCAAAGGAGCACCTTCCTGGCTTCTAGCCAACTGTGAGCCCTGAGCTGAGCCATCTTTCACCCCAGCTCTCCTTCTTGTCTCTCTTCTCTAGGTTGGCTACAGGCACAGAAGCTATAAAGGGTCATTGGTCAGATGAATGGGCATGCACATGTGTATTTTAGGGAGTGTGCATGTGTGTGGTGCACCCCTCTGGGGAGATGTGCACCTAGGAGGAGGGGAGGGCCTACAGCTATCAGCCCACACTTGACTCTGGGCATCAGGGGACCCTTAGATTGTCGGGCCCAGGATGCTGCACCAGAGGAGGCTAAAGGACAAAGAAGTCCGCTCCTTCTCCAGAGCGCTTTCATCAAGGCGGCTTGGGCAGCGGCAAAGACAGGTGCTCACTGGCTGTCTGATGCGGAACCCTGAGTTGGGGTCGCTCAGTGGCCAGCGCCCCCCTACCATGCCACTGCTTGAGCCCCCGGCCTAGTCCTGGTCAGAATGTCTGGATTCCAACAAGATGAGGTTTGGTTTTGGAGAAAGATGGTCCAGTAGGACCCTGAGGCTCTGGGCCAACAGTGTCTGCAGCTCCTGTGGGTGGGGTCTGCGGAGACTCACTTTGGAGGGCAGGGAGGTGGGGAAGTGACTTGTGACATGAAGGCAGAGTGCATGTGCATGTGTGTATGTGCACATGCGTGTATGTGCATGTGCAGAAGCCTTCCACTGTGGACATACTTCAGGAGGCTCGAGAGGACCTTTTCCTGACTGAGAAGCCACTCACTCCCAAGGATCTAGGTGCTTGACCCTTCAGGGCAGTGAGTCACCCCTCTCTCCTCTGTGGTCAGACAGCCCTAAAGAACTTGTTTCCCAGGACACCAGCATTTTGAGCTAGATGGGCTTGTGGGCTCACCTAGCTCACTGCTTTATCTACTAGAGAGGACACTGCGGTTCAGACATGGCCAGTGACTCGGGTGACCAGTAGCAGGTACTCTCACCCCTGATTCTGAGGCCGTTCTATCTCACTGTGTACTGTGTGTTCTAATGAGGCCTGGAGATTCTCTGCTGCCCATGGAGGGAAGGAGGCTTCAGTCAATCAGTTCAGCTCATGGGTTTCTGGGCCAGTGGTCACAGTCAGGAAGAGCTGGGTTCAAGTGTGACCTCAACATTCACTGGCTGTGTGATCCTTGGGGATGTTTCCTGGGATGAAGGCAATGGTAGCACCTCCCTCGCAGGGTTGCTGAGACATTCAATAAAATAACATTTATAAATTGCTCTGCCAACCTTAGGGGCTCTATAAATGACTGCTGTTATTATTTCAGGTGACCCTAAGTCATAGGGCAGGACCTCGGAGCGGGGCAGCAGCCCGTTCTGCTTTCTCTCTTTCTTTCAAGGCTGGGGGCTGCCCTGAGGCCCTTGCTCCTCAGAGTCCCTCCCGGAGCTGCTCCCACCAAGGAAAGCTTTCCCTCAGGGCCTGGCTTCACATCTCAGGCCCCTGGCAGCCCCAGAAGGAGGGAGGGAGGTCACAAGGAGGGGCAGGAGCTGCTGGCCAAGCAGTATCTGGCCATCAGCTTGGACTGAGATGCTTCCCAGTGAGGCCATTAGGGAAAGGGAGCAAGAAGGCTCAGTGCCAGGGAGAGGGCAAAGGCCTAGCTGACTCCACTTACTCTCTAGATATCCTGGGTGAGAGAAGCCATTGGGAGGAAGAGAACCACAAAAGCACCATTACAATGGCAAGGAGGCTGGACAGTCTGACTCTCTGGCTGGCAGAACCTGGCCTGGCCTGACCAAGGGGCCCAAAGTCCTTGCAGCAGGGTGGGCCAGAGGCCCTCCTAGGCAGTGGAGCCTTCCTTAGGAGGAAGATGGCCCGGTGGGCCTGCAGCTATCAGCCCACACTTGAAAATCCTGGTCCATCCCCAGAACAGGAGCCCCTGATGGGGAGGTCAAATGCAGCCTCTGCCCAAGGGTCCCAGAGTGCCGACCTAGACTTAGCTCACTGACTGACTGTGCCAAGCCCCCCAGCAGCCCTGCCTGACCACCAAACTCTTGGAAGACCATTTCTGCCTCTTTTCTATGCCGAGAACTCTCTTCTAGGCCCAGCTGTACAAGGCAGATTGACTGGTGAGATAGTCTGCAGCAAGAGGGCACAGGGGCTGCTTGGGGATCTGTCATCTGTGTCCCTCTTACTTCTCACAACCGGACCCTGAGGTCCTTCTTCCTGAGGACACACGTCTGGGCAGGCCTTCTGCAACAGGAAGCTGAGGCAGCTAGGGCAGGACAGGGGGCTGCAGTCTGCAGTGAAGCCCTTTGGAGCTACTTCAGATGGATTTCAAATACAATCAATATGTACAGATAGGCCACATAGGAATAAAAGTTCTTCAGGGTTCTTCACAGTTTTTAAGAAACTGTGAAGCCGGGGCAGCTAGGTGGCACAGTGAATAGAGCACCGGCCCTGGAGTCAGGGGTACCTGAGTTCAAATCCGGCCTCAGACACTTAACACAAAAAACTAGCCATGTGACCTCGGGCAAGTCACTTAACCCCAACTGCCCTCCAAAAAGAAAAAAAAAAAAAGAAACTGTGAAGCCCTGGGCAGGGGGAGAGGAGGCTGACCAGGCTTTCCCACTGTGGTGCTGCCCATGGGGCAGGCCAGGGGACAGCTGACCTCTGCTGACCAAGCTCTCTAACTACCTTGCCCTCCCTTGGGCTTGGGACTGTGCAGCACCATATTGGGACAATACTGCTCGGGGAGGTCCCACTTCCCAGACATCTTTTCTCTGCCCTTCCAAAGGCCTGGAGGCCATGTTTTTAAAGGAACAGAAAGGAGCTCTGCATCCTTTCTCTCTGGTCGGTCTACATGGGCAGCTGCTGCTAGGAAGGCCTGTATGGGCTGGGCCGCTGGCTCTGTCCCCCCCTTCCCCCCCACTCTGTGGCCCATGCCACAGGACTCCCAAGGTGTACTCACTTCTCGAGCAGGGCCAGGGCTGTCACTGGGTTGACACGCAGATACTTGCAAGTAGGTTGGCCATAGTCAGCGAGGTACGTTGACCAGTCCCACTGGGTGAACAAATCCAAAAGCTGCAAAACACCCAGAGGCCAGGGGTTAATCACAAGGGATGCTCTCCGCTGCCAGGACTAACAGTAAAGCCAGCACACTCCAGTTACCGAAGAACAACTCTGTAGAGCTGGCAGTTCAAGGCTGGCCCTACCATCTGGAGGATGAAGGGCCTTTGTGGTTTTGGTTCAGTCTCTGCCTCTCCAGTGCCGAGCACACAGCAGGTAACTCAGAAGTGCTACATGACTTGTCTGGGGGGAGGCAAAGGGCTGAAGAACATGAGAAACAGATTCCTTGACTGGCACCCAGACAACCTCTCCCCCCCCCCCCCAGTGATGCAATGGGTCTGGAGGTGAGGACACAGCTCACGCCCTAGGGTGTTGGGGCGTCACCGAGCATCTCAGCCCAGTTTCTTCCTCTGTAAAATGAGTGTTGGACTAGACCCTTTCCATCTCCAGACCGAGGATTCTAGGAACTACCAGGTCGTTAGCCCTCTGAAGGATGCATGCTCTTCAAGGTAGGTGGGCAGGTAGGAAGGAAGGGGGAGGGGAGGAAGGAAGGAAAGAAGGAAGAAAGAAGAGGAGGGAGGAAAGAAGAAGGAAAGGAAGGAAAGAAGGATTGAGTAAGCACCTACTAGTGTCAGGCGCTGGGCTAAGCACTTCACCAACATGACCCCACTGGATTCTCACAATATCTGTGAGGCACCGTTGTCCCTGTTTTACAGATGAGGGAACCGAGGCAGCCAGAGATCACGTGCCTTACCGAAAATCACACAGTTAGTAAGTTTTTGAGGGTGGATTGGAACTCAGGTCTTCCTGACTCCTGGCCTGTGTTCTATTCAGGCCACCCAGCTGTCTCTAATACCAAATGAAGTCTTAACTTGAAAACATTTATCTGTTTATTTTTACTGATGCCTCTTGTCTTTACCTCACAATTATTTCAATTCCCCCCCCCCCCCCCGATATCAAATCATCTCTTGTCACAATGCAAAGCAATTAAGCAAAAATCCCCCAATGGGATATGAGAGAAATTCACAATGGCTGATAGGTCTTTCCTGTTCTTTTTAAATGTTGGAATATTTGTTTGTTGATGATTAATTTCATAATTAAAAAGAATTTAAATGAACAAAACCATTAGTGACTCTGACAACACTCTGTCCTAGCAATTCCCTGCCAATCTAAGAACATTTCAAGAAGAAAAGAACTGTAAATTATTAACAACCATATGAAAGAACGTGCCCAATTACTAATATTAAGAGAAATGCAAATTAAAATGAATCGAGTTTCTGCCACATGTCCAGCAAACTGGCAAAGACAACAAAGATGAGCCCACTGTGAGCTGGTCCAACCATTCTGGAAATCCATCTGAAATTATTCTACGAAAATGGTCACAATGTCCATAGCCTTGTTTTGATGCAGAGGTTGCATTGCTAAGCGTATATCTCAAGGATGTCAATGACAAAAAAGAAAGATCGTATATTCACCAAAATATTTACAGCAGCACATTTTGTGTAGTAAACACACACACTTTATTTAGAAAAACAAAAACAGAGGTCCATTGACTAGGGAATGATTAAATAAGTTATTCATGAATGTAACAGAATTCTCCTGCAATGACAAGAAATTGATTTTCTTCACATTAAACATTTTCATTCAGTTTTATTTTATTTTAAATTTTGAATTCTCTCCCACCTACTGAGAAGGTGAAGAAAAACAAAGGTCATTACAAATACGTAGCGTCATGTATACAAAATTTCTGCATTTATTAGCCGTGTTTGAAACAAGAAGGAAGAGAAAACGTGATTTCATCTGTGCTCAGAGGCCACTGACTCCCTATCTAGAGCAGGGCAGGGGGGTTCATCACGAGTCCTTCAGAACACATATGATCACACATAGTATCACATGCTCAGCCACTGCCCAGTGGATGGGTGTCCTCTAAGTTCCAACGCTGAGCCACCACAAAAAGAGCAGCTATGGATACTCTGGTGTGCCTGGGTCCTTTCCCCACTTCTTGAATCTCTTTGAGCAACCTCACAAATTATCTCCATTCTAGGAACACAGAAAATAGGTAGAGGACACTCAGCAGGACTCTGACATGTCCAACGTGGGCACCGGCCCGCACCTGCCTGGCTCCTGGTTTTAGCTACTGCTTCTAGCGGGGAAAAGGCAGGAGAGTCTGGGCAAGGGCCGGCTATTTCAGGATGAGCTCACAGCACGGCTCAGGCAGACGGAGGTGCACCTACCATGCTTTGTCAACAAAAAGCTCAATTAAGAGGCCTTCGCCCCAAAGTGGTCCCACAAGGGCCTCTCAGAACCCCCTGCCAGAGCTGAACAATTCAGTCTTGTGCCCCTGACGTCATCGCTGCTTTCTGGCTTTCTTCAAATATCAGCCAAAATCCTACCTCCTAAGGAGTCTTTCCCAGTCCCCCTAATGTCAGTGCCTTCCTTATGCTGATTATGGACAGTGTGTCCTGTCAATGGCTTGTTTGTAAACAGCTGTTTCCATGTTTCCTTCTCTACCACACTTGAGACCAGGGGCTGTTTTCTGCCTTTCCATGTATACCGGTGCTTAGCACAGCACCTGGTACAGAGCAGGCCCTTCATGCATGCCAGTTGTCTTAATGACCAGAACTCATCAAATGAAGAAGCCAGAAGGCTTCGGCTCAACTCCATCTCAGGCATCACCTAACTCAGGTGCTTCTCAAGCAGAGGAAACTGAGAAGATACAGGACCGAGCAGTGCCCTAGACGCTAAGCCTGGAGGCCGGGACAAGAGGGTGGTCAGCAGCAACAAACAGGTGAAGCGTGAAGAATAATGCCCACTGAGAAAAGGCTGCCTGACTCAGCAATCAGATCGTGGACAGCTTCTGAGGAAAGGGAATGAGCGTCTGTACAGCACATACATACTGCAGTTAAATGCTTTGCAAATGGTACTTTGGTTCTCTCCACAGCCTTGGGAGGTAGGTGCTACTCTTGTCCTTATTAGACACAAACCAAGGGGAAATGACTTGCTCAAAGTCACACGACTCAGGTCTTCCTGACTCCACACCCGGGACTCTACATTACAGCTCCCCACAGGGTGAGCTCAGAAGCTGGATTACAAAAGAGCTGAGACAAGTGTTTGCTGAAGAAGCGCCGGCAGGCAGTGAAGACCACTATCCAATGGGAGTCTGGAAGTAAAAAGAAATCACGCCGGACCATGGCTTGACATGATGGCCAAATCCAGGGAAGGATTTTTTTTTTAAAGGGTGGGCCAATGACCAGAGGATGTCTGTGGAGCATAAGGAAGGAGCCGGTGGAGAAGGGGAGATGAGAGGATCAATAGCACAAACAGGCGGTGTGACCAAGGACACAAGTAAGAGGGGGCAGCCCCACCCCTGGGACTGGAACAAAGGAGCACAAGCACCCAAGGGAAGAAGCAAGGGAGATGCAAGGACTGATAGTGCATGGCTTGGCTTGGCTGTCTGCTGAGAGGGAAGGACAGGGTGACACAGATATGAGAGGCGAGGACAAGGGCGATGTGGAGAAGGCCTGGAATGGCTGGACCACTGTGGAAGAGCTGAGAGTGCCATCCAACAGCGAGGGCCCAACGGAGCGCGGAATGCCTGAGTTTGCCGGGGATCCAGCAGGCACCGAGATCCACGACTTGAGAGCTGAGACAAATGGTAAGAGGAGTCCCAGGGAATGCAGACTGTGAGTGGAAGCATGGAGGGGATTCAGGGAAGGAGGACTAGGTCTTGATAAGCTGGGCCACTGTAGGGCAGAGATGGGGAAGGGAGGAAAAGGAGGCCAGGACAAAGAGTAGGAGAACCCACAGGAAAAGAAGGACTGGAGGCTGAGGATGAAGGAAGAGGTAGAGAAGTTTGGCAGGGAGAGGGGGGGGCGAGGACAGGAGAGTGGGAGCCGGTTTTAAGTGACAGTGAGGTGACATGTGTGACAATCCTGGGGGTAAAATGGGAATGAAGGTGGCTGATGAGGTCCCACCAGCTGTGAAATGGAAAAAGGTAGGCTGTGTGTCACCATCAGCTCTCTCTCCTTGTAGCAGGAGAGTCCTGGAGCGACAGACGGCTGCAGCGATGCTGGACCAGGCGCACTGGGAACGCTCCTCAGGTCTCCCACCCTTTGTCCCTCAGATGTACAAGCAGGTGGGGTTGGCAGGGGGAGATTGGGGCAGCCCAAACTCCATCTCTCACGCTCACTTAAGGGAGCAGCCGAGAGCCCTCCAAGCATAAGAGGAAGCCCTTGATTGGGAAGCTGAGAGACCTCGGACATTGGTCCTGGCCTACGATTTTCTAAAGGGTTCTTTTAGTTGGCAAGTAAACAGACTCTGATGCTGGGAAAGACTGAAGGCAAAAGGGGAAAGGAAGGAAGAGGATGAAGTGGATGGAGTGTAATGCTAGTAGTGAGCGTGAGCCTGGACGGACTTGGGGAGAAGGGCCTGGCGCACTCTGAGCCCAGAGGCATCGAGAGTCAGATACGACGGAATGACTGAGCAGCAAGAGGGGCCCCCGGCATGTTCTCTATTCACTGCAGGGCCTCCCATGACTCTTCTGAGGCAGCCAGCGGGTGCCACAGGGCACGCAGCACTGGGCCTGGAGTCAAGAGGACCCGAGCTCAAATGCCATCTCAGACACTTATGAGTGATGTTTTCTCCTGACCCCTCCCTACTTTCCTGCATTCCTGTCCCGGAATTCTTTGTGCTCTCAGACTCAGACTCTTCTTGCCTAAAGAACGTTGCCTCTACCCTTCTTAGGTCATGGTTCTGGCAGGAGATAGTCCGGTGCTCATACTCTTGCTCATTAAATCTTTCTGAGGTCTAGGAGCGATGACTGCCAGCGGGAAGGCACGGATCCAGGGTGTACCCTGTAGAGGGGGTACCACTCACAGGGTGATAATGGTGAAGTCCTATGTGATCAACCCAAACTCATTTCTAGAGTGTTCAGGCCTGACAGGGCTTCATCCCTGGGGTGAAGAAAAGGAGTCTCCAGCCCAGTGTAGCGGCGCAGGAGCAGGGGAGGAAGGGTGGCTTCTCACCTTCTGGAGGGTGGCTACACTAAGTCACTCCCTGGACCACTCAGTCATGTGCTCTGTGAGCACCATCATGTTTTTCTTGGACCCAACACAACAGGAATCCTAGCCCTAGCCGTGCCAAGCCCCAACACTTTCCTTCAGAGAGGGCCCAGCTCCTGTTTTCATTGTCTTTGACGTGGATCCAGGAGATAGGGAAGACAGAGCTTCTTCATCCAGTCACAGAGATAAGAAAAGGGTAGCCCAGAGAGGACGCGTGTCTGGTCTGTGACCATGCAGTCAGTCTGGGAAGAGCCGACTTCTCAGGCAAGGGTGGCTTCCTGCTCTGCTCTTCTGCTCCCCTTCACATGAAAAACACTACCTGGTGACTAAAGGCTGCTGCACAATGTGTGAGCAGGCACTGGCACCTGATGGGAGGAGAAAAGGCAGGCCCCTGCGGTCCAGTGGGGAGCGGGATGACTCATGACGGCCCTCCACCTTTGGGGTTCCAGGCATCACAGATAATCCAACTGGGGCTAAGGCCAGCCAGATAAGCCCACATTATCGCCTACGGAGAACTCACCCGCCTTTGTGTTTCCTGCTGTTAAGCCTGGCTCTGGAGCTGGGTGATTAAGTACTCTGAGCTTAATCGGTGGGGAAGGTATTGCATCCTGAGGGCCTATCCCTGCCCCTTTGGGAAGGGATCTCCTGGAAAATGCCCTTTCCCACAGTGAGCAGCTGACTCGTGGGCACTGGGGCATCCAGGCCCCAACTCCACCCACTTGTCACAGCAGGGCAGGAAGCTGCTACTAGACAGGAAATCAGGGCACACATCCAGTGGGTCAAAGCAGTGAAGTGAATGAGGGAGCCTTGGGCTCTTCCTCTTCCTCCTCACTGAGGCTCTGAGAAGCACATCAGCTCTTTGGAGTACTCTTAGCAGGAGGTGACAGAACATGGTGGTGTTCTCCTCTCCTCCCCCCCTCCCCGACATTTACAGCTCTGGGTGCTGTGTGGCTCCCCTCTGGGCCAGCTCAGGAAGGGGCCTTGAGGCCTGGGCTGAGCCAGGGGAGTTTTATCACTGAATGACCACTCTATGGTGTTACGGCGGAGGAAGGGGCCAAGAGGACCACTGGTCCCCTCATTCGCGCAGGGCCTTGCATCCTTACAGATTTCTTGTTATTTCTCTACCACCTCATTTGTCTTAGAACATCCCTGCGACCTGGGTCACCACACTGCAGAACTGAAGAGAAGGGAAACAGGAGATTCAAGAAGGACCAGACCTCAAGCCTCCTGATGCAGGACAGCACTTCAGAGGGGGCCTTAAAAACCCCATCTCCCACTTGTTCTTACCAGGAACACAACCTGAATGCCCTTTGGGATTATCTGCATTTGTGCCCTGGGCTGGGAAAAACCACCCCGGTGATTATGGAACTAGACCCACGATGGGCAGATGTAAGCTCCCTCTGCTCTCCTGACTTGGGACCCCTTCCCTTCTTTCACAGAGAAGGAGACCAGACCTTGACAAGGTTTGCAGAACCCCCGCTGTGGAGTCAAAGATGGCAGGAGTGGAGATTGGCAGTGGAAGAGCCTGAGGGGCTGGGATGTAGGTCTGCACTGTCTGCAGAGCAGAGTCTCTCCCCTCACTCTCCCTGCCTCAAAGGGGCCAGGAGGCCTGCCCTAACAGTGGTTACCACAAGATGGACCACAGAAAACCAGGGAGAAAAGGCCTTTTGGGAAGGAATGCCAAGTATGGAGGTGACAAAATGACACCTGGGGAAAGCCTGAGGTCTCCATTCCTTGGCTGTTCTCTTGTAAGAGCCTGACAAAAGCAAAAGCACTGTACAAAGTGTCGGACCACTGGGCTGATGAAGAAGCTCGGAGCCTTCTATCCTGGGAAGGGTCTTCCATCTGCCATGAGCACAGAAGAGGGGGACTGTGCCCGATCCTTTTCAGCCGTCAGGGTCCAGCAGCCCACCCACACTGGCTTCCCTTCTCTGACCTTCCACAGCACTTTGGCCCTAACTCCAAGGATGGGGTAACACCAAACACGACCAGCCCCAGACCACACTAGACAAGCAGGCCCAGGCTGATGTCCACAGAGGGAGATTCCCCAAAGACAAACGCAAAGTCCCCCAAAGCGCACATGTCACAACCCAGCCTGAAGGGACTTTTGGGCGCCACCTGAATGAAGCAATAGCTAAGCAGGCAATGATACCTCCATCCCTCCAGCCCAAAATGGTTAAAATAATTAAGGGTGGCTTGTTTATTGGGAAGGTAAACAGGCTAATTAGATGGGATGCTTCTTGGTAAATGAGATGATTGTATAAGGTGATTGGGGTAATTACATAAAGGATTGACTCATGGATCAGCAAATATAACAGGGGAGGACGGTGAGGAGGAGAGTCACCCCCATCTCACAGCACCCAACAAGAGAGGCAGGGCAAGAACTGTTTTCTTTGTTTTAGGGGTGAGGAAACTGATTTGAGATGTAAAAGGTTTTCCCAGGGCCATGAGCTAACCAAGGCCCACCGAATGAGCCCTCTAGCACCACAATTCAGAGGGCAGATCTTCTGGAGCATTCTGAGAACATGTCCTGTCCCCCTACTGTGCGCAGTGCAGTGCGCTCTGTGCTGAGAAGGTCCTAAAAGGGACCCGAGAGCTCATCTGGTCCCTCTCCATCATCTCCTGCATAAAGAAGCTGAGGCCTAGAGAGGCGTCGGGCCAGGTCACACACATGGCCTCAGGTGCAGAAGTCATGCCTCTGCTGCCCCAGCACCCTTGGGTGGCCCCCACAAAGAACAGAGGTGCATGCTTACCTGCATGGCTGACTGAAGGGGGGCCCTGCTATGCCCAAGGATCTCTTATTTATACTGTATTAAGGAGGTGAGAAGCTGCCCTCCAGGACTTCCCCAAACTCCTTCATATCCACCTGGCTGTCCTGCCGGAGCAGGGCTATAAGAGGTGGACAGATGTGGGAGAGAGGGTGTGGTGGTCCATTCCATCTCACCTTCCCAAGGTGATTCACAGCCAGGACAACCTTCACTTTCCTTTTCACAAGCAGCTTCTAATGGAAGGGGAAGGTGCCCAGAGAAACTTGTGTCTGCCACAAAAAGATGTGGTTTTCTTGGAACTTTTATCCTGTGAGGTTGGGCTTGTAAAATGTCAAGTGAATGTCTGAGAGAGGGACTGGAAGGGCCCTTTCCCAAAGTGTGTGTGTGTGTGTGTGTGTGTGTGTGTGTGCGCGCGTGTGTAATGCCACCTCTCATTTCTGTGACAATATTCTAATGCTTGAATAGGATAAAGACTGGAGGGGTGTAGAGCAAAGTGTACCTCCCTCTCTGAACCCTCCTAGGCAGCCTGTGGTTCCTCCAGAGTAGGCAGAGCTAGGGCTATGATGGGAGGCTACAGGGGATGCTACGGAAGGGAGCTCTTGTCTAGGCCTGGAGACTTGGCTCGGTCAGCTGCTAGGAAGGTCTGATGTTTGGAGGAAGACTCAGCTTTGTGAGTTCTAATCTGACCTCAGACACTTCCTGGCTGTGTGACCCTGGGTAAGTCACTTAACCTTGCTTGCTTCAGTTTCCTCATCTGTAAAATGAGCTGGAGAAGGAAATGGCAAACTATTCCAGTATCTCTGCCAAAGAAACCCCAAATGAGGTCATGAAAAGCTAGACACAACTGAAAACAACTGAAGAGCAGCAGCAACAAGTAGAGGTATGTGTCAAAGGCCGAGTCCTGTCTCCATTCAGTGAGGATCCCCTGCACTTCCATGAGGGAAGTTGAAGGGAAGGCAACCCTGGGAGCTCCGAGCTCCCACAGCAGCATAGTCCTGAGCTGCAGATCTCTCATGAGTTGGTGAGGTCTTCCTCAGAGCTAACCCACTGTGCCTGATGGAACTCTGTGCCAGCAGAGCCTTGAGAGAGACGGACAGGAGCAGCTGATTCACGCTCTGGAGCCCTCCCTAGGGGGGAAGTCAGTACTGTCAGGGTGTAAGAGGGAGGATGGAGGGCATCTCTAAGCCTTCTCTGCAGAGGACTCACTGGGTGCCGGACTCCAGGGGAGGGGTTAGTGCCAAGATTCCTGCTGCCCACAGATGGTGCCAGATGGTGGTAGCTGCTGGCAGAATGGCTCCTAATGCCTTCATTTTGGCTCCTCCTCTTTGGGGATGCCCAGAAGCAACAGCAGCTGGCCACATAAAACTGGATGTCAGCCCAGGCAGGAGCTAGCTACACCCTGGGAAGAGAAGGCCCGGAAGCTGAATTCTGTCAGAATTATTGAGTGTTCATGGCATGCTAGGTGCTGTGCAAACAAACCAGAAAGAAACCACAGGCTTCCCCGTCCCAGGCATGGTGGAGGGACCATAGTTCTTATGTTATCAGCCTGCAGAAATGTTCAGTTACGAAGGTGGCAGGGGACTTACTTTGCAGGTAAGTAAACTGAGGCCCAAAGCTGTGTGAAATGAACTTTTGGTCACCCATGTAATGACTATCAGCTATAGCAGGAGGGATTCAGGGTAGAAGACCTCTCTGAGAATGAAAGCCATGAAACCTGGCTACTCCCAAGCAAGCCGGGATGTTTGTGGAATCTTGCTTCTAGAATGATCTTATAAGCAGAATGCTGTTTCAGAAACAAGGGCCTGAATCTGGATAGTCTGATCTAAAAGCATGCAGTAGGGCAAGTTCCCTTTTAGAGACCCCTCCTCACCCCATTAACACAATCAGGTCCCAGCTTTCGAGGCAGCTTGGTACGCAGGCCAGAACACTGCACTGGAATTAGGAAGACATAGGATTTAATCTTAGCTCTGGCACTCATGTTCTGTGGGACCTCAGGCAAAACCCCATTTCATTGGCCCATCTCAGTCCTGTCACAGGAGGGACTTGGACCAGAAAGGTCTCTCAGATCCTGATCCTTGGGTAGGAACCCAAAGTAGCAGGGCCCCAGGGGTGACAAGGCAGCCTCTGAGTCAGGATGACATGCTGGTTGTGTGATTGTCACTTCTCACTCCACTAAGCCACTCATCACAAAGAAGGTGCCGATCTGCAGGAGGAGAGAGTTTCCTTGGCAGAGGTCACGAGTTGGTTTCCCCAGGGCCAAAGGGCTGGCTCATTAATAGGTCATTTATTGAAAGCTTACTATATTTGAGGCTCTACTCTGGGTCTGGCTCCTGAGGTGCTAACAGACGAGTTTGGAAGGCAGGACTTAAACATAATAAAGAACTAATAAAGCCCCAGGAAGGATGACCTGGGAAGGTTGGGAAAGCCTTAAGGGAGAGTACAGGACTTAAAGTTAGAGAGAATTCAGAACAGTGAAGACAATCTGGAACTATAACCCAAAGCTCTAAAACCCTTTGATCCAGTGATTCTGTTATTGGGTCTATTCCTCAAAGAAGTCAAAGAAAGAGGAAAAGAACCTACGTGTACAAAGATATTTATAGTGGTGCATGTGCGTGTGCGTGTGCGTGTGGTAGTAAAGAATGGGAAATTTAGGAGATAACCATGAATGGCTGAACAAATTATGGTATAAGATTGTGATAGAATACTATTGTGTGTTAGAAATAATGCAGGGAATAGTTTCAGGAAAACCTGGAATACTTGCATGAACTGATGCAAAGTGAAGTGAGCAGAACCAGGAGAAGAAATGATACAATAACAATAATACTGTGAAAAAACTATGTAACTGATCACCATAGTAACCAGCCATAGTTCCAAAGGACTCACGAAGCATTATCCACCTCCAGAAGAAGTGTAGTTCTCCCTTCCTTCCTTCAGCAAGGCTAATGAGGGTATTTGTTTTGCATGACTGTACATATCTGTAATGGGCTTTGTTTTTCTTACCTCATCAATGGATGGGGACAGGGGCAGGGAGGGAGGGGAAGAGAATTTGGAACTGAAAAAGGTCAAAATTGAATCTTAAAAAATAAAATGAAGAACATTGAAGGCAGAGGTGTGGAGGAAGGTCTCAAGGCAAGGGGATTGGATTGGCTGAATGACTATTAGACATCTCCAGTTGGATTTCCTGTAGACACCTTCAAGTAAACACATTTAAAGCTGAACTCACTATCTTTCTCCCTAGATGCTCCCACTTTCAAACTTCCCTCTTGCTGCTGAGGGCACTATTATGCTCCCAATCTCCTGGATGCTCAAGCCAGGTGCCATCCTCATGCCCTCACTATCTCATATCCATATATCCATATCCAATCAGTGGTCAAACATTTCTCTGATCCATGTCCTTCTCTCCTCGGATACCACTGTGGTCGCACTGAGGGTGCAGGCTCTCTCCTCTTCATGCCTGGACTGTTTTAAGAGTCTTCTGGTCAGCTGCCTGCCACAGGTTCTTCCTCCACCATTGAGCCATCAAAGGCCTTTTACTAAATCACAATTCTGATCATGCTACCCTGCCCCCCCCTCAACAAACTCCAGTGGTTCTGAGCACCATCCAGATCTAATACAAAATCTATCTGATGTTTATGACCACCCTCCTCCTCCAAACCTTCCCTGCCCGTGTTCTGCAGGGTGGGGACCCTGGTCTCCTGGCAGTTCCATCTCACCAGTAGAACCATTTTCACTGGCTGTCCCCAAGTCTGGAGCACTCTCTCTGCCCTTCAGCCTCCTGGATGCCTTCAAGCTCCAGTTTAAAGTCCACCTTCTACAGGAAGACTTTTCCAATCTTTCTGAAATCATGCCTTCCCTTTGTTGAGTTTTCTCAACTTATCCTGTATCGAACTTGTTTCTTCATAATTGTTTGCATGTTGTCTTGCTTGTTAGATTGTTAGTTCCCTGAGGGCAGGGTCTCCCTTCTGCCTTTCCTTATATCCTTAACATTAGCAAGTACTTCCTTAATGTTTACTGACTGACTTTTTTATAGATTGGGAATGTCAAAACTGAGCAGTGTGAGGCTGAGGGGCTGGGTAAGAATAGCTGGAGACATCTGATTTTGCAAGAACCCTGACTGGACCGAGTTCACTCGCTTCTTCTGTCACCAGTCACTTTCTAAGCCCCACCCCCACCCCAGATGAAGGTCCCAAGTTCTCATCACATCTCCTGTCTGTGCCCCTGAGCCCAGGCCCTCACCCTGGTCAGTGGCTACCCTCTGGCCCTTTTCTTCTTCTATTTGGAAAAGAAGAGCTGGCTGTGTAGGAGGAATGATGAGGTGAATTATCAGACTGTGGTAGCTCCTCCAAATGAATTCAATCAAAGGGCTGCACTTGAGGACCTAGGAGGTCATATGTGTCCTCGAGGCTGAATGTTCCCCACCCCTGGACTGGGGGATCTGCAAGGGTGGGAATTACAGATCTCCTCAAGAGTAGAGGCTAGTGCCTCACAGCACCTGGTCCAAAGTCCTTTGACTTGAGGCACCTGTCTTGAGTGACAGTGATGAAGGAAAGTTCTTTCCATTTCTGGGATCCACAGCCCAACTGGTGCCGTCAAAGAGCCAAGTGCTGAACCTAGACAGCTAGGTCCTTCTGGTCAGACTACTTTTGCTCCTCTCCCCCTCCCCGTCTTTATTCTGGTTGTGTATGTATGTATGTGTCTTTGTGTGAAGAAATGCAATGACCTAGTCATTCCCATCTGGAGGTAGGACTGACATGTCTGGATAACAGGGAAAAGGGGTTAGAGGGAAAGTCAGATGTCTTCAGAGCCTGGGTTGTTATCAAGGCTGTCTGGAACACTGTTCCATGGAAGAGACCAAAACCATGGCATTGCCTTCTGGGCAGGGCATTGACAGCCTAGAGTCCAGGGGAGCAGGCTCCATGCCACTAAGATTCCCTCCAACTTTGCCCATCCCTGGGCCCAGGTCATGCCGCCCAGGACAGTCCTACCCTACCCTACCCTGCTGAAATCAGGAAAGAACAATGTACTGAATGTCACACAGCCTACCTCCTGGTCTGGACCTGGGCTACTGGTGAGTGCTTTGGGATGGGGTGAGGGGAAGGTAAACAATGAGGGAACTCCATTCAGGAGCAAGGTCTCACCCCAGAACACAGGGCCTACACAGGGGTTCATGTCTATGGAACTCTCCCAATGGGGAGGGGAGAGAAGGAAGGAAGGAAAAAAGAAAAGGGGGGAAGGGAGAGAAACAGAAAGGAAGGGATGAAAGACAAAGAGAGATGTGGAGAGGGAAACAGAAAGAAAGAAAAAGAGAAAGAAAGAAAGAAAAAGAAAGGAAGAGAGGAAAAAAGGAAAGAAAGGAAAAAGGGAGAGACAGAGAGGTTAGAAGGGATGAATGACAGAGAGGCAGAGAGGACATGAGGGAGCAGCGGTTCTTGTTACAGCAGTCAGTGTCAGGCCAGCAGGACTGGATCGTGGTCAGTGACCAGAACAGTCAAAGCAGTCAGGATAGCCTGAGTCAGAAGAATGAGTTTTCCTTTTCAGTCATCATTTGATTTTCTTCAAACCACACCAGAGCTTTCCAGGGCTAACACCAGCCAGAAGAGCTTTTCTGGATAACCTACCCCACTTATTTCCCATTTAGACACAGACATGAAAATTGCCCATTTCCTGTTGGAAAGCTATCTTGTGATGCATGGCATCCAAATATTAAAAAATGAGAGAAATTTGGAATTTAAGCTCGTTACCAAAGTAAGTGTCAGCAGCAAGGAGCCTGTATTTTATACAGTCTGAGGGTAAGAACAGGTTACTGACAAATGAAAGTGACAGTTCAGTCCAATGGCAAAGGCTACCTTTCTACAAATCTTGTCCACAGACTAAAGAGTCACCAGGAAGAGGCTAAATGCCCAGGAATAGCTACTCTGGAGAGTCCTGCCCACTGCCAGGAAGGAGAACTCAAGCACTTGAGGAGGTCATTCTTGGTTACTGCTCAGCCTCTCAAAATGTGCTTTTCAGTTTACAAAACAAACATCACACCCATTTTACCAATGTAGACACAGAGGCTTAGTTAGGGAAGTTAAAGGATTGGTTTAGGAACACTGGATTACTGAGTGGCTAGCTAGCACTAGAACCCTCGTCCAAATGAAAGAAATAGGATGGTAAGGGGTCCTGAGCCATGCTATAGAAAAATTGGTTGAAACTAGAAACTAGCGTTTTCCAGAAAGGAGAAGACTCAGAAAGGCTGTGTGTGAGAGCTGCCTGTGAGTATTCAACAGTCTTTGCAGAGACAGACATCAGATTTGTTGCCCATGGCTTCAGAGAAGAGAACCAGGAACAAGGGATGGAAATGACAAAAGCAGGAAAATCAGAGCTGGTCCTTAAGTGAAGGGGTTGCCTCAGGAAGATGGGTCTTCACGCCCTGGCAATCCTGAAGAGCACACTTCCTCAGGCGGGAGGTGGCTCTGAAGGTCACTAGGCCCCTTCCCACTCTGACGTTCTGTGGTTCTGTTTCCAATGCCAGGGCTGCTTGACCCAATCAGGAGGTGGATGCAAAGTCTAAATTCCATGAGAGAAAGGAAAAGGTTGCTCATCTTCCTTATTGGCTGATTCTTGACAATTCTGAATTTTAGTAACAGGCCGCTTTACACAGAAGGGAGGTGCTGCTGGGGCTGTTTCCCAGGATTTCAGTGTGTGCTTCTCAGATTCCCCAAGCCACAGTTCCCTTCTACTTCTTATCACCTCTTGAACTGCTACTCCCCTTGCCCATCTGGGAGCCTTCTCTCACCAGGCTCTGCTGCCTGACGCTGAATGCTGTTTGCTCAAAGCACTGACTTCTGAGTACTTTCCTTCAAGAAACCTTTCTTCTCAATGACACAGTAAAGAGAGGTGGTGCTCCTGCTTCTCCTCTGCCTCACTCTTATTGAGTTCGACCCCTCTGTTAGATTTTCCAATATTTTTCCATTTGTATTTCCATTAATAACTAACTTTTCTATTACTTTGTCAGTACATAGCATAAACCCCATGTAACTTATTCTACATATCTGCTCATGGCATAGCACATTCTTGGGATTTCCTTCCACGTGATCACCATGAGTCCCCTTGAAGGTACTGACCCTGTCTATTTTAACTATGCACAGGAACTTGGGCAAGAAATGATGGCCAAAACGTTCAGTGGTGATGACAACAAAGGCCTAACGTCACAGTCATTACTCTCAGGAAGCTTAAGTGAGAAAGGAGAGGTCCTGAGAAAGGCCAAGCATTTTAAAGTCTTTGACACCTGGGTTTTAATCTGGCTTGGCTGCTACGGATCTTAGAAATACATAGCAAAATATAGCTCCCCCTTTATCTCTTCTAATTAAGTCTATTTTTGCTATTGCCTTGTCTGAACCCATAATTTTATCCCTGCTTTTTTGTGTGTGTGAATCGTAAGAGAAATTGCTATCACTCCTTCCTTATTTTACTATGTCTCAAGTGTGTTTCTTGCTGAATTTTGCTTTCTAATCCGTTCTGCTAATTTATTTTATTTTATGGGTGAGTTCAAGCCATTCACATTCAGTTATGATTGTTAATTTTTTTTTCAGTTCCATTCTCTTCTACTTTTTCTTTTCTATAACCTTCTTTCCCTAAACTTCTGAATTTCCCTTCCTTTTAACCTTCTCTTCAACATCTCCTTTTCAAGCTGAAGGTTTGTTCGGCTGTTGACGGATCCCTCCATGAATCTATACTCCCTCTTATGCACCTTCTTTCTCCTTTTCTCATTCCTACATTTACCTTTGTAGAGTTGAATATCTATGTGATACCCTTATGTACGTGTGTGTGAATGTGTGTGTGTATGTGTGCACATGGATTCTGCCTCTTGTGAATAATTTAGACACAAGTTAAGACAAAAAGCATCCCTCTTCTTTTTCTATGCTTGCAGATAGTTCTACTTGCACAAGTCAACTGTGTTTCAACAAGTTCCTTTCTCCCATTTCCACTTAATAAAAGTGAAAGAAGGAAAGAAAGAAAGAAAGGAAGACAGGAGGGAAGGAAAAAAGGAAGACGAGAGCTAGCTCCCTATGCAGTTTCCAAGGTCTTTTCCAATTCTACCCCCGACACATTCTCAATAAACTGAACACATGCCGGATCTATGCCCTTGCCCTGCCTTTGCAACTTCACCCATCAATATTTTTCCTATGTTTCAGGGCCCAGCTCTACAGCTGCCTCTTTCAAGAAGCCTTCCCTCTTGCTTCCCCAGATCCCCACAATACTGTCCCTTTTATGGGCATTATTTATGTGCATGTATGATTCTTCCTACTGTGCTACAAGTTAAAGAGGGTAGGGGACATGCCGTACTCATCTGGTACTCCTCCCCCAATCCCCAACTGAATGGACTAAGCACAGGAGATGCCCGATCGATGTTTGCTGGACGGAAAGCACTTGCAAGGTACACACGGTAATTGTTTTTAACAACAACCCTCATTACCGTTGTTTTTATTCAAGGAGATGTGGAAGTGACTTAAATCGTTGGCCTTGATCGTCACAAGAGCAGCTGCGTGACTCACTAGACTACAGAAAGGGGAGGAGGGCGCTGCCCCATACCCTGGCTTTCTTCCAAGCTGCAAACCATGGGGCCCCTTCCTCCTTCTCCCACCTGGGGGCACGGCGTCCGTATACTTCATGCACCAAGGCAGTCAGTCTCTGGGTCGCTGCCCTCTCAGCCCATGCTTAGCCAAACTCACACACACTCCATTTGGGAGGGACCACCCTCAGTCTGAACAAAACCAGCAAGTGCTCAAGAACAAGGGCACTCTCCCACCTGGACATGTCCCTTCCCTCTGTAAGAAATGGGCCCAGCACCCAGCGGTGGTGCTGGCCCCCTCTGGACACAGGCTTTCAGAGAGCTTTGAGAGGGCAGAAAAGCCTCCCCAACAAGACTGTGAGGCAGGTCATGCAAGGATGGATACTTCCATTTCACAGAGGGGGAACTAAAGCCTTGAACAGTGATGTGGGCTGGCCAGCAGCTTCATGTTTCCTGGCTCTGGGCACCATGTCATGCCCCTAGCCAAGGCACTGCCCACCTGGTCAGGTGCCACCTGCCTGAGTTTGTCCCAAGGAGACAGTATCCCATGGAGACTGAGTTCTCCATCATCTCCCACTCTATATCTGGATTCATCCCATTGCAGGTCTGGAGAAATGTGGTGGTGATTGTGCCCAGTAACGTGCTGACAAAGTATTCTTCAGGCGGTCCCAAAGAGGCCCAGATCTTTCTCCCCAGCATTCAGCATGGTCTGTGCCCCTCTGCTCATGCTGAGGCTCTCGCTGCTTGCTCCTGTGCCTCAGCTTCACAAGGCTTCCCTGCTCCTTTGGGCCGCACAACCACCCTCTTACCTGCTCCTTCCCCAGGAGGACGGTGAGGGCCATGGTTCCCTCCTGCCACCAAGGCTGGGTTCTGATAGACTCACAGGTGCATTCTCTTTCTTACTGCTATGAAGATGCCTGCATCAAGAGCCTGATGCCTGGAGGGCTACCCAGGACTGGA
Source organism: Pseudocheirus occidentalis (assembly GCA_028646575.1). NCBI lineage: Eukaryota > Metazoa > Chordata > Mammalia > Diprotodontia > Pseudocheiridae > Pseudocheirus > Pseudocheirus occidentalis. The sequence continues at coordinate 306,394,600 of CM053595.1, forward strand.
CAGGAGAATTTGGAGTTTCAGGCCTCCACATGTACAAAGCACTTTGATATTTTTCCCCAAGCATATTTACCTAACAAGTGTGATCTTAGAGGAAAACAAGCCAGGGGCATGGGGGTGGGGGGGAAGCCCCTGTAGGACTGAATACCACAGCTATACTGACACAGAGTGAATCCAGCCCCCAGTCACAGCTGCTCCCCAAAGGAAACTGAAGCATGGAGGATGAAGCCCATCCCCCATGTCAGCACAGGCCCAGGGGCTCCTGAGCCCCAAGAAATCAGGCTTCAGGCAGTGGCGGTGGGCACTGCCCTCTGGCAGGCTCCCCCAGGCTTCCTTGAGGATGAGGGGCTCCCGGATCCATCCCAGCTGGAACCACTTTGGCCAACAGTCCCATCTGAGGTCTGTCACCGAGAGGGGCTCCTTCCAGGGCTCAGCCTAGAAGCCACCAGTGCGCTTCCCAGCTGTCAGCAGCCTTCCCTGGCCCAAGCCCTGGCCCCAGCTGTGGTGACTCAGCCCCTCCCCCAAATGAGCCTCCACCCCTGAGCCCCAGGCCAGCAGGGTGATCTGTCACCCCATGGCCCAGTCCCCAAGGTGCAGGGCACCCGGATGCGGGGGTGGGCTTCCACGACAGGCCCCGGGTCCCCAAGCCGCAGCCCGCAGAAAGGTGGAAGAGGCGGCAGCAGGATGTAGGGCTGTTGACAGTTGGCCAAGCCAAGATTAGCACTGGCTGGGGATGCCAAGTTCATTGGAAGTTCCATTCTCCCTGTGTTTACACATGGAGGGGAGCGGGGCAGGCAGAGAGGCAGGTGACCCGTGGTTCACCCGGCGGTCTAGCAGAGGCTGCTGCCCTCACCTCTGGGTGAACTTTCCCATTATCTCAGACGAGATTCACCTTGTGCTGAACTTGTACGGTGCTCCGGAGCCGCAGTCACGTAGCTGTGATTAAACATTACAACACGGCCATAAATTTGCAGGAACATTATTGTGGCCTGCTTCCTCGGCAGAGGAAGGGAGCCGGCAAGCCAGCGCCAATCACGCAGCGGAGATAGCCCCCCCAAAGGGCACCAGCCAACCTGCACTGGAGGACTGCGAGATCCCTGGTGCCCGCAGGCCACCGGCTTGCTGAGGGCAGGCACCATGCCTGGCCTGGCCTGGACAGGCACATTAGTCCGAGGGGCCAGGAAGCTGGAGACCTTGGCTGGCCAAGGCCTCCCTCTGAAGGGCAGTGCCCCCAGCTAAAAGGGCACAGAGGAGAGAGCCAGGGGCATCTGGGCCACGAGTCACCTCTGATACGGTCACGCTGTGTGATGCTGCACAAACTACGTAGGCCCTGGGGGCCCTCAGCATCTCCCCAAGACTCCATGGTGCAAAGAAGGGCCTGGCCTTTTCTGGGAGTCCTCTCCACCTTGGAAATCACAGGTCCGGTCCTTAGCCCCACCCCAGGGTGGAGGACAGGGCAGCCTACAGGGAGGTTGCTGCCAGGACACAGCTGCCTCTCCTCCTCTGGGGTCCCCTACTCTCCCACCCTTCAGAACTCCTCCATGCTTAGGGATGCTGGCACCCTGGACCCTTAACCATCTCCTGCCATGCCACAGCCCCTGAGGCTGCTCCCCTGCAATGGCACAGCACATAGCCTCGCTGGCCTGCCTAGACCAGCCATCTCCCCAGCTGAATTCTGAGTGTTCTGCTTTGGACAACAATCTCTGCTCTCCTGTCGCTTGGAGGCTCTTCCTTCTAACTCCTCGCTCACAGTGACCCACAGGCCCTCAGCTGTCCATTCTTTTTGCCCTGGACCATCACCCTGGGTTCACTGTCCTCTCCTGGTCGAGCTGCTGGCCAGCCCAAGAGGACGCTACTGATGGGGGCACCTCTGGCCAGCATCTAGCACCCTCTTCCTTCACTGCTCCTAGCTCACCATCTCCCTAGCTACAGTCTGACTTGAATGGGCCATAGGGCACTCCTCCCTGAAGAATCCTCATGTGGCTCTTCCTCCATCCCTGCACACCCCTCTCAGGAGATGGCTTCCGCTCCCATGGCTGTGTGCTGAGCCCCATGTCACCCCTACCCCTGCTCCACATCCCAGACCCACATAGATCTCCATCTCATCTTTGCTCCAGGCCTCTCTTCTTACCAAGGAGGGTCCTACTAACTGCTCCAGCCCCTTCCTCTGCTGGGAGGGTGTCCTCAGGCTAAAGTCATCCTTTCTCCTCTTTACTTCCCATGTCTATTAGCTTATTCCCTGCCACCTAAAAACATGGCGAGGTCTCCCCTGCTAGGAAGCAACCATCTGATCAGTAGCTAGGCAGCACAAAGACAGAGCACTGGCCATGGAGTCAGGAGGACCTGAGTTCAAATCCAGCCTCAGATACTTCCTGGTGGTGAGACTGGCCATGTCACTTCACCCTGTTCGGCTCAGTGTCCACATTTGTAAAGTAAGCTGGAGAAGCAAATGTCAGACCTCTGTAGTATCTTTGACAAGAGAACCCCACATGGGCCATGTGGAGTCAGGCACAACTGAACCACCACCAACTGGAGGGCCTACTGAGTTCAGCTCCAGACCCGCCTCTTCTTTCCAAGGCCTCACTCTTGTGATGCGCTGAGCTCCCGGCCTAGATCCAAAGCACCCCCTGCCTTCCTTGTTCTTGGCACACTGCTGAGCAGAGCTGAAGGAAGCCACCAAGCTCTGCTGGAGACTTGCGTCTGCCATCTTACCTCACAAAGCAAGCGCATCGATCCTTTAGTGCATGGACCAGCTGCCTTCTCTCCTCTACCTGGCCTCACACCTGCAAGCTACAGGCTGACAGCTCCTTCTTCCCCCATGCTCATCTCACACACCTCTGAGGTACAGGCTCTGACAACAGCAATAACAGAATTTATATCGCTCTCCAAGGTTGGCAAGCTGCCCTACACAGATTACCTCATTTAATACAACAAGGCTGTGAAGAGCTATTATCCTAATTTTTACCAGCGAGGAAACTGAGGCTGAGAGGTTAAGTGACTTGCCCAGGGTCACACAGCTAATAAGTCTCTGGGGCAGGTCTTACACTGGGCATCCTGCTGCCCCTTCCCTTCCTAAGGGTGATCAGTCAACGTGCATCTTCTTTGGCAGATCGCTCCCATGATCATTTTCCCACCCCATCTTCAAGCTTTCATTAGCCTCTGGTTCCTTTCCTGCTGTTCACAACATCCCTCTCCCTGATCCTTAACAGTGTCTCACTCCACTCAACAAGTTATGGTCTATAAATGTGATGGAATACTATTGCGCTGCAAGAAATGGCGATGGGTGTGGTTTCAGAGAAACCTGTGAAGAGCTGCATGAACTGGTACACGGTGGAATAAACAGAACCAGGAGAACAATCTACATAGTAAAATAAATTTTGTAAAAATAATCAACTGTGAAAGGTTTAGAAATTCTCATCAATACGATGGCCCACCACAATGACAAAGGACGCATGATGAAAAATATGAGCCATTTCCTCATGGCAAACTTGATGGACTCAGCAGACTGGAGCATACTTTTTTCCTCTTTCTTTTCTTTTTCTCTTGAATGCAGCTAACGTGGACATTTGTTTTGAGTGACTTCATATTTGTAATGGGCTTTGTATTTCGTGCCTTCTAAATGGGTAGGGAAAGAGTAGGGAGTGGGAGAAAGTTTGGAAATGAAACAAAGTTCTCACTAGATTCAGTCCCCCCTCACAAATCTTCTATTTCTCCCTTTCTTAGCTAAACTGAAGTCTTCTACACTTAGCACAGCCCCTTCCTGCTCTAAACTCTCTCTTGTGATGCGCTGAGCTCCCGGCCTAGATCCAAAGCACCCCCTGCCTTCCTTGTTCTTGGCACACTGCTGAGCAGAGCTGAAGGAAGCCACCAAGCTCTGCTGGAGACTTGCGTCTGCCATCTTACCTCACAAAGCAAGCGCATCGATCCTTTAGTACATGGACCAGCTGCCTTCTCTCCTCTACCTGGCCTCACACCTGCAAGCTACAGGCTGACAGCTCCTTCTTCCCAGCCTCTCTGAGGGTCTCCAACTGCTCTTCCCACTGTTGCCCACCATCTCCTCCTTGCTGAACCTAACTAACAGCTTTTCTCTGGAGCCTGGATGCTGCTCCTTCTCTTCTCCCGGGCACTGCGGCTTCTCTAGGGGTTTTTTTGGGGGGCATTCTTTTCTCTTGCTTATCCTCTTATTTGACTGTACTTTCTCAGGCTTCTTTCCTGGATCTTTATGATGTCCACTAACTAGGGGAGGTCCTGGTTGGGGCTGCCATTTTGTGAGGGTTGCCCTCCTCCAGCCACGCAGCTCACTTCACTCCAGATGACTCTGCCTCCCTCCCCAGTGGCCCCCCCAAACTGCCTCTCCTCCCAGCTGTGCTACATGGCTTGTCTTCTACTATAATGTAAGCTTGTTGAGGACAGGAACCACCTGGTGTTCATACTCCCAGCACTTAGCATAGCGCCTGACTACATGGAGGTGCTTAATAATGATCTCTCTCCCTCTCTCCCCCTCTTCACTCCTCCCTTCCCCCCTCTTCTCTCTCTCTCCCTCTCTCTCTCTGTCTCTCTCTCTCTCCCTCCCAACATAACTACCTGCCTACTTATTTTACCTTGTCTTCCAGCTCTCTTCTCTAACTATATTTCCCACTAACTCTAGCCCTCTCCCAGACGTCTCTCTTGATGCCAAGGGCACCACTCTCCTTCCAGTTGCCCAGGCTCCCAACCTGAGAGTCACCATCCATCCTCATTCTCTCGCCCCCAAATCTACAAGTCTTCTTCTCTCTACCTTCGCAGTGTGCCTACTCTCCATTCATACACAGAGCCACCGCCATGGCACCTCATGTCTAAACAACCACAATGGCTCCTGGTGGCTCTCACTGCCTCTAGTCTCTCCTCACTCCAAGTCATCCTCCACTTCACTCCCAGGCTGATTCCCCAAAGCACTGGTGTGATTGTGTCCCCCTCCTATTCAGTAAACACCCTCTCCAGCATCAAATATAAAATCCTCTCATTAGTTTTGCACACTTTTTGCGTGATGGTCCTTCCCTATCTCTCAGTCTTCTCACACCTGACTCTCCTCCACTTCGGCTGCAGTTCAGGGAATCCAGTCTACTTGTCAGTCCTTGAACCCTGGGCTTGGAACTGTACTCTTCCTCTCTGTCTTCTGGCTTCCCTGGCCTCCTTCAAGGCTCCCAGTCCCCTCATTGCTTGTGCTTTTCTTCTCACACTGATAGATCTTGCATGTGCATGGTCATCTGCACGCTGTCTCTCTTGTCTGAAAGTGCTCCTCGAGGGCAGAGACCAAACTGACACCTTTTTTTGCGTCCCTAGTGCTCAGTACAGGGCCTGACAATGCTGTTGTGTAAGACAGGAAAGAAGGAAGGCAGTTGACTTGGAAAGAAATCTTTGAATCAAGTCCCTCTTGTGATGGTCCTACTATCTGAGATCCATAGGGAGCTGACCCATCTATTGAAGACCAAGAGTCAGTCCCCAGGAGATAAGTAGTGAGTGTCAGAAGAAAGACTGAATTTAGTCAGAGGACCTGGGTTCAAATCCTGACTCTGACTTTGGGCAAGACTGTTCCTCTCCCAGGCCTGAGAATTCTTATCTGTAAAATGAAGGGGTTGGATTAGGTAATTTCTAAGGCCCTTTCCAGCTTGAAATCTGTGAGCCGGTGATATGGGAGGGGGAGTCCAAATCACGTGGAAGAAGAGAGATACCAAAGATGATTTTCCACTGGCAAAGACAACACAAAGAGGAGATGGTCAGCGATTAGGGTGTGGAGAGGAAGAAGTGGGAAGATGGACACATTTCTGGTTGAGCAATGGCCCTGGCCAGTCACTCTGGGAGGCAAGCCGGTGTTGTAATAGCAGTGACCAACACGCTCATGTTGCTGGACTCAGGAACCCTTCTCCTGGGCAACTGTGCCAGGGTGGTCAAGATCAGAAGCGCAGTCTCATGCCCATCAGAAGGTTCACAACAGCACTTCCCTTAGAAGCTAAGACTGACCAGAGAAGGGCCAAACAAAGTAGGATGCACTCTTACTGCATCTCAGGAAAACAGAGCAGGAAGACATTAGAAAAACACAGGAAGCCTTCTATGGCCGGATCCAGAGTAAGATGTGAAGAACAAGGCAAACACCACACATGACTACTAGACTGATGTTGGGAGGAAGAAGGGAAGAGCCAAGTGAATGCTGCCTGGTGGTCATGGTGGGGGCTGGCCCTAGGGAAGAGCTGAGAAAGAGCCTCACTCCCTCTGCAGGGGCCGTGGGGCTTTGGGAAGCCGTTGGGTCTGTTACCCTTGGCACCTGCACTGACCACTAATCCTTCAGCTCTCAGTTTGCCTTTCTTTTAGAATCTCTTTTTACAAAGGATGGTTCATTGGGTATGGAAGGGGAGAAATAGATTTGAAAATGAATGGAATACAACAAAAAAATAAATAAAAATGAGATTGAGTTTCTTAAAAAATGTCATCCTCATGTTCTTTAAGGAAACGCTGTGGAGCACCCAGGTGTCCGGCTCGGCTAAGTGATTTCACAGGCAGCCCTGCTCTTTCCTCTTTGCTTTACAAGAGGAGCCCTCCCCTTTGCACCAAAGCAGGGTTTTTTTTTTTTTTGAGGGAAGCAAGGGATGGGGATGGGAGGATCCAGGTCCCTGGACAGATTTCAAAGGATCTGTGAACTTAAGATGGGGAAAAATAATTACATGTTTACATTCACTAACCTCTAACTGAACTGCAGCATTTCCTTCAATTATGAATTTTTCTTTCTAACAAATTATTTCATTTTTCACATAACAAGTGTTTTTTTAACACCATCCTCTGGGGAAGCTGATTTATAGAGCACTTGCTATGTGCTAAGTTTTTGACAAAGACCGTGTGTCACCCTCACAACGGCCCTGGGAGGCAGGTGCCATCAGCATCCCCATTTTTAAGATGTGGAATGTGAGGCAAACAGAGGGAGGGTGATGTGACTTGCTCCGGATCACACAGTTTCTGAGGCCAGGGCTTTATGCGCTGCTCCACCAGCTGTCTAAGAACAAATGACCGTGTCAGCCATGTTCACAACAGGCTTGTTTCTTTGGGTATTTTAAATCTGGTGCCTCCTTAGTGACAGCTTTCATTATCTGGGCTCATGGTTAATCACTGCTTTGACTGCTACTCCTTCTCTGCAATGTTATTTTATAAACGGTTCTCCTGGTTCTGCTCACTTCCCTCTGCGTCAGTTCAGAAAAGTTCACCCAGTTTCTATTGAACCTGGCCATTTCATTATTTCTTATGGCACAATCACACTCCATGACATTGACAGATACTGCCTGTTGTTCAGCCGTTCCCTGATAGGAGGGCAGTGTCTCAGTGTCCAATTCTGGCCCATGAAGAGTTTCTATAGATATTCTGTACAAATGAGTCCTTTTCTTTTGATTTCTTTGGGTTATAGACCCAGCAGTGGCAGACCTGGATCAAGAGACACGCACAGTTTGTAACTTTCTGGCATCCTTCCAAATAATCAATCAGCTATCCAAAAGACAACCCTCTATGTCCTCCCTCAATAGAGCCCATTATGGCTCCTGTCCAAATTCCAGCTCTGACCTCTGATGGAAATGGAGATTCTGGAGTGCCCCATTTTAGGAATTGCACGGATCCCCTGAGAAGGGTGATGGGGAACACGGCATCTGGGAGGCAGACAGAAGCCATGTGATATGAGGAATAGCTAAAGGAGCAGAGGCCATTCCTGGCTTTTGGGGTGGTGGTGGGAGAAGCTTTAGGAAGGATTATGATGAAGTCACAGAACTTTATAATTTGAAGAGACCTCAAAAGGGCTCTCACTTCACAGACAAGGAAACCTTCCAATATTTGAAAGACAATTGTGAAGAAGAAGCATCAGAGCTGGAGGCTCCTAGGGCCTGGAACTCAATGGGGCTTTAACAGACCCTCTACCTAATTCCCAGGACACCCTGCTCAATGACATTAGACCTTGTTCCAGAAGCCTGGGTTAGAACCCGTGACAAGAGGCAAGAGGGAGATTTCAGTTCAATGACAGACAATTTCTCATCACCAAGAGAGCCGATGGGCAGCTTCACCATGACCTGGTTTCTGTGTCTTAGGTAGCGAAAGGGAGGAAAAAGACAGGTAGCTTGATGCAAAACCAGGTTGAGTTCCAGGTGTGTGACGACCTGTACAGTAGGGACAATAGGGAGGAGCTGAATCCCTTTTCCTCAAAGAATTTTGTGAGGATCAGATGAGATCAGTGTGCATTGTGACCTCAGGTCAGGATGAGCCAATGAGAGCACCATGCTCACTGAGAAATTCCTTCCTTCCTCCTCTTCAGGCCTTCAGAAACCTGACTCCCCATCAGGATGGTCTATCTCCTGCCTCCAGGCTTTTGTACTGGCTGCCCCTAGTGCTGGGAACACTTGCCTCTCTCACAGCCTAGAGGAAGCTGGGGACCCCAGAGTGCACAGAGTGCTGGGCCTGGAGGCAGGAAGATCTGAATTCAAATCCAGCTTCAGACACTAACTAACCTGCTGGGTGACCCTGGCCACATCACCTCACTTCTGTCTCCCTCAGCTTCCTCAACTGTGAAATGGGAATCCTGACAGTAACAGGACTGTTGTAAAGACCAGATGAGATACAAGTGCCTGGCATGAAGCAGGTGTTAGATAGATGCTCATTCTCTTCTCTTTCCTCTCCCATGTTAAAGCATAAGAGGTTATGTTGGTTTATTCCCCTCCCCCTCAGCCAGAGCAGCCCCGCCATGATCCGGTGAGCTGTAACTTCTAAGTCAGCAGACTGGGGCCTTTGCTCACACTCTGCTTTTCTGTTTCAAGCCCCCAAGGCTTCTTGCTGTTATGCCCAGAGAGAAAGACAGCAAGTGTGATGTATGAGTGGGAAAGCTGGGGATCCCCCCCTCGCCTGTGCCTGGGAGCTGGGAAATCTTGGGCCTTACTTGCAAAATTGTACTGCAGCCCTTCCCATTTTATCAGATGGTCAATGGAAGGAGGAGAGAAGCTGCTGATAAAGCCAAGGGCCCACCCTAGCTGGGATAAAGGTGCTGGAGACAGGAAGCTGCAGCGTAGAGTTGGGGCCCTGTTTCAATTAGCCGAGCATCTCTTTTTACTCCAGGCAGGGAAAGTGAGGGCACGTCTCCCTTTCGGCTCTGAGATGACACACTCAGATGTGGAGGAGAAGGGCAGACCCCTTTGGACACACCAGGGGGTTTCCTGACCCCCATGTGGGTCCATGTTAATGCTGAAGCAAGGAGAGTGAATCGAGGCACCCAGGGGCTTGTGGGGGGCTCTGACACAGGCAGCATTCAGAGCGAATGTGAGAGGAGGCTGGACTCAGGCAACAGCCCAGAGGCTCCATCTCACTCCTCATGGAGAGCATCTTAAAGCTGAAATACAATCCGCCTAGCTGTGTTTATTTGGTCAGTTAACTAAACATTGCTGTTGTCTAGATTTTTAAAATAAAGTCCTGGATACAAATTTCAAAGACCAAATCAATTTTTTTTAGAATGAGAAAAAAATGAGAGAAAGCAGGCCACTTAAAACACTGTTCAAGAAAGACTTCAAAATAACCTGGATATTCAAACCAGATGTGAGGAAAAGACAGGTCGGAGATACTTGGCCCAAAGGAAACCTGAAAATAAATGATCTATTCAGAATTTGAAGATGAGGTTTAATAATCAATGGGTTTGGTTGACATGCACCACTAAAGGAAATACCTTCAGTTTTTCCACATCCAGTCTGCTTTCAAAAGCGATACATGAAAAATGGAATCATCTTCTTCTAGTCTAAGAGAAAAAAAAAACCCTTCCATTTAACCCTGTACTGCATTCCAGCTCTCCATCCGTCCCATGCAAAGGTTACGTGAGTTTGCCCACTAATAGCAGCCTTCCCCAAATAAAGAGAAATGTTTTAATGGCGCAGCACATTGGAAAGAGAGACCAGGCATATGCGCAATCATTGGTATATGGAGCTCCCAGGGAGGCCCCGTGCTGAGAACAGTTGTCTGTGTCCAGTGGGCCACACTGCCAGCAGCCATAGATACCAGGGCTAAAAACCAGAGGGACACCAAGGTGGAGAGCAGGAAGGAGGAAATAAAAACTGGAAAATTTCCAATGGCAGTTCTCTTTCTACACTGAATTCCAAGGCCAGTGGTTTCTGTGTTTATTAGAGGGCAGTGTTTAAGCCTGGAAAGTCTTTTCAACCTCCCCACCTCCTGGTGCAAATCTTGCTATTTGTAAAAATGCAAATAAATTTCATGAACAGCCGTGCTTCAGAGTCGTGAGAGACCTGGGTTAAAATCCCGTCTTTAACATGTCCAGGACACATGACTCTAAGTCTCCAATTCTACATCTACAAAACAGGCATAACTTGTAATACTGTAAAATAATCTCACAATTAGTATAAGGATGAAACAAGACAACTCAAACAGCAGGCACTGCAAACTCTGAAATGCCAGCTAAGTATCAGCCATGGTGCTGAACAGCATCTTAGCTTCCAGGGCCACCAGGCGCCTGCCCCGAAGAGCCTCTGGCCTTGGGGTTATCTCTGCCTGTTAGTTCATAGGACGTCAGCACTTGTTCCTAAGCTGTCATGCCTGGGCTAAAGACCAGCAAGGATATAAGGGATCTATCTTATCTAGGGTTGGCTCTGAGACCATAGCTATTGTGAGAAAGCTGTCCAGAGGTGTGCTGGGGCCGGCTCGGACCAGCTCATGAAAGCCGACTGATAATGTTCAGTGTGAGCATTTATATCTTGGAGACTGGTAATCACTACAGATCAGGGTTTGGGTCATTGTTTTGTTGACTGTCTAGACCAGGGGGTGGCAAACCCCAGGCCAAATATCATGCACTATTCGGTTTTGGTATGGCAAGACCTCATTTAAAAATGCAAAAACCATTTTCGTCCATCTCACAGGATATATATTTAAAAAAAGGCTGCAGAAAGAGACGCAGACCTTGTGTAGACCTCTGATCTAAAAAGATTTAAGAAAGTGCTGGAGAAAAATAATGCAGATTAGACTTAAAAGTGTGTCATGGATTCCCCCCCACACACACACCTTGCCCACACATTTCCCAGCAACACCCCCGTACCCTGATCCATCTCTGTAAGTGACTCGGTACAAGGGACACGCAATCACGCCTTCTCTAGACTGACCAGCACACATAGATAGGCTTCTATTTTCCAAATATGTGAAGATGAAATTGCCATGAACAAAATACTAATTCTCTTAACAGCATTGCAGAACTCAAGTGGTTTTTTTCATTAGGTATTTTTTCATCCATCCATCCATCCACAATCGTAATAACTGCTAGCGTTTATAGGGTGTTTCATGGCTCACAAAGTGCTTTAACCTACATTTTCTCATAGCACAATTACTATCATGACAGAGTTCTACAATTTGGGGGAGGGGGGTTCTAAGGCTCACAATGGTTGGGAGCTCCCAATGTAGTTCATTCAGCCCTCTAGCGAAGAACCAGAGACTGCCACAGGCCAGCTCACCAGGATCAGTAGAGAGGCCGAATCCATGTAAGACCTAAAGGCTAGTCTCTTTCCATGACCTCCCCCACCTTCTCTGGTCCCTCCCTCCATATGTCCGGAACCTAGCTAGTTCCTCAGCTTAGTCATGCAGAGGAAAAAACAAAAGACCAGCTTTTACCAAAGGCTCAGAGTATAAAATGAACCCGTGTGGAAAGGAAGCCTTAGTCAGAAGAGAGGGGCAACCATGAGGCAGTGGTCACTTGCCTTCACTGCCATGGCCAACCCAAATGACCTGGGCTACAGCAACGGCCACAGTCTTGTCCAGGGCAACACATCCTTCCCTGCCAGGACCCAAGACTGTCAGTTTGTTCATGGCTGTCACACAGACTAAGGGTGGGAGGCCCTGACTTAGCCGGTTTCTCTCCCTGGGAGATGTGGCCAGTGGTTACTTGGTTTTCCTTATTTCTGAAATGGAGTAAAATCACCCCCATGACATCCAACTGCCAGCTCTTGGACAGAAGAGTTCTTTGCCTTTCTGTGCATCTCTGGCACCAGCACAGTGTCTGGTGCACAGCAGACCTTCAGTCAATGTTAGCCGACTGAGTGACTCATTAAAGTCTTCTCTCGGGGCTAGAAAGCCCGCCTGTCCTTGTGTTCTCTGCCAGCTGCAAATATCCCATCTCCCAGGCCTCCACTGTCTGCTCTGTCCCTGCACATCCTCAAGCCTCATTCCCAGAAATGCCCTAGGTAGAAGGAGTCTTTGAGAAAGGGGAAGAACAGTCTTGCTCATCTCAGAATGGCACAGATGGCACAGAAACTGAGCACCCGGCTGTGAGGCACTCTGTCCTCTGCTGTGTTCAAGATGCTGAGCAGTATCCTCAAGATGGCATCTCCCCGAGCAGTCTCCTTTTATCTCCTGTAGACCAGAATCCCTACAAGAGGGAAGGGGGCAGGGGGAACAAACACCCACAAAAGGCAGAAAGTCAGCAAGAGCTGGGGCTAGGCTGTGGGTCTGCATGTCTGCCCGGCACTGCTTTCCATGGGGGATGTTCCAAAGGGGTGGGCAGTGCCTGTTCCAGCCTCCCCTCCCAAGTCCAGGGTGCACTTTAGTCCTGTCACACTGTGTGGGGACCTTCAAGCTCTCTGCGCCCTGGGAAGCGACCTTGGGTAGCGACCTTGGGTTTGCATTTCTCAGCAGTACTGGCTAATGTGTTTGAGGTCCATGCTTCCCGCAGTCAGGCTTCCCAAGCAGCAAGTGACTGAATCATTCAGATGCACAGTGAATACTCATGAAGGGAGAGAGTGAAATTCCACTGGTTTCCATTAGGGACCTACTATGTGCACACCATTGTTTGAGGCCCCGGGGATCCAAGGCCACGGTGATTTTCTCATTCTCTGACTTGCGGCCTGCAGCTTTCCCACAGATTTTGTTTCTTCCTCCCCCATCACCTCTTCTCTGTGGCACTAGGTAAGAGACAATCTAAAGCCTAATTTCTAATTCCATTTCTGAGGATTGTGAGTCTTGATTCACACTCTATCAGTGCGATAATGGAGTAAGTGTCCTTGTGAGTGTTCACGGTGAAAGGGATTTTGGATTACGTTCGCTTTCCCAGTTCTGCAAATGTCAGTCATGGGTTACGTGGGGCTCAGACACGTTGCAAGCCCTGCTTGGATGGCAGGCTAGAAAACAGATTTTTAAAGCAACAGCTAGGCTGAAGTGCAAGAAGCTGGGGCTGAGCCCCCTCCAGCTACTTGGGAAGACAATGCCACTCCAAGAGGGATACAGACACGGAGGCTGCTCCTGGGATCTGGGTAATGCCTCGACCTCAGGCTGTGTGAGATGGTCTGGTGCAGCTGGCATGTGATTCTGCGAACACTGAGCATTTTGCCTTGACTTCCCTCTTGCAGATAAACTCTCTTTAACTTGAGGGTGAGCTGAGAAGATCAGTAGACTCTTTTTCAACTTTCTGGGTAGACTTCTGGGCATCTGCGAGGTGGTCACAGAATACAAACAGAGATGTGCTTTTGAAGGAGGGGCTTTGTCATGGATGTTGTATGGGGAGACACAAGACCACTGCACAGCAGCCTGGTTTGTGTTCCAGTGCAGCCCTGGTATACAGCCTAGAGAGCTGAGGGCAGGGCCTGAGCTGGGTTGGGCTGGGGGATTTCTCCTGTCCTTTCCATTTGCAGTCCTTTGGAATGGTTCAGAGTCACAAAATCTCAGAGGTGGTCCAAGAATTTCCTTTAAGACTTTCCTAAGATATGGTCAGCCAGCCTGTCTGAAGACGTCCCAAGAAAGTCCTTCCCCCCCCCCCCACTTTTTGGGAGGCTCCAATGGCTTCCAAGTTTTTCCTCAGACCAAGCCTAAATAATGACTCTAGCTGCTTCTGCTCATGGATGCTGGCTCTGTTTTTGAGGGCCACAAAGAACAAGACCTCTCCATACACAGACGAAACCATCCACCACAGTTTAGGGTCCTTGGCATCCCACTTTCCCTCTGGCCTGGCAGCCACACAGCAGGAAGCTCCCAGAACTTGCCCTCATTCCCTTCCACACTGGGGGCTGACATGGGCTTCTAATCAAACTGCCAAATGGTTAGTAGATGCCTCCTGTTCTGCACTGGGGATCTGAGGTAGAACAATCATGAAAGCAAGCACTAAGATTTGTAAGGATCCTTAGAGCTTTAGAACAATCCTGTTGTAAGGGAGGGAAGGGCAGTTACAGCTGCATTTTAAAGAAGGGGAAACTGAGGCAAACAGAGTTCAAGTGACTTGCCCAAGATCATGTCATACAGTCAGTCTGTGTCCGAGGCTGGATTTGATGTTAGGGCTTCTGTGCCCTGGGACATGTGGCTACCCCACCTAGGATAGATAGTCTTTGCCCTCAAGGTTATGACCTGGTGGGGACGAGAAGAAAAACCTCTCAGCAAAGGATAAGTGACAGAGTGAAAGAGTTGGCGCCTTGTGGAGAAGTAGACATGACGATGACCGCTGACCTGTGCCAGGCCCTGGCTGGCCAAGCCCAGAGGGCAAGAGAGTGGGGCCTGGGGACTTTGTGGGATGGATGGGGAGCAGGTTCAGCGGGAAGGTGCCTGGGGCGGGGGAGGAAAGGAAAAGGAAGGGGATTCAGGCCGAGCCTTAAGGAATCCGGGGAGCTCGGGATACTGAGGCAAGGACAGGGAGACTCCAGGCCTTGGGCTGCCAGGGGGGCTCCCAAGGCAGGAGGGTGGGACTTGAAAGGGGTGAAGGGGCCTGGGGGTGAGACCTTATAGAACAAATGGAGTGCAAGGGACCCTGAAGAGGATTCCCAGGTTACTCTCAGGTGATTGTGAGAACGCTGGGAACGAGAGGGGGGTCTGGCTTTGGTGGGGGGGAGCCGTTCTGATCCATGGAGCTTAGGATGCTTGGGCAGAAGGCAGCAGTAAGAAATAAGCCTGGGATGGTCCCAGCTGCAGAGGGGAGAGGGAGCCAGAAGCCCTTCCCACCAGTGCCCATGGTGGCTGGCACAGGCTCCCTCCCCTTCTCCCTCCTCCTCCCCCCAGTCCCACAAGGTACTGCGGTTAGCGCTCAGGGCGGAAAGGGCGGTTGCTTTACGAGCTGTTGTCAACATTTGCTTTAATCACTAGCTTGTCACCGAGATGAACGTGGGCTCCCCACACACAGGGGCTGAGCGCTCGGAGGTAATAGCCCTATAAAAGAAGACGATACTGCTGGCTGAGAAGGGACCGAAGAACGGAGCCATAAAAACATCAAATGTCAGCCTTGAGCGGATAAACCTAACCGAAAACCCGAAGCGCACCATAAAAACGCCGCGGCTTCAGGATGGGGGGACCCACACTGCCTGTATCCAGCTTCCCACGGGGCTCCCTCACATCAGCCTTGGCTCAAAGGACCACGGGGTGGGAGGCACGGGTGGGAGGCCTGGGAGCAGCCCACCAGCCTTTAGTCTGACCCTGCTAGGCAGAGTCTGGAGCCTGAAATGCGGCAGGTCGCTAGAAGGTGGTCCATATGCAATTATCTCAGCCAAAGGCCACCTCTAGGAACGTTATCCCAGTGCCAGGGGGTGTGGGGGTGGTGATGGAGACCACCTTGGGTGCCTTCCTGCCCCACTGGCTGCCTATGCCCAACACCTTGAGTGCCTTGGAGCAGCAGGGGTCCCTGGAAGGGAGTCTCCTCTCCTCTCCTCTCGTTTGTCACTTCAGTGACAGTCAAATCCAAGGCAATGAGCATTTGTGCTCCATCTAGTGGATCTCACGGGGCCCCCTCCTGCTCTGTGGCCAAGCACAAACACCCATTTTTCCAAGTAAAACAAGCCCTGTCAGGCTCAGGACAAGAATGAGGCAGTCCAGACCAGAGGGTCATTTGGTGTGGGAGAGCAAGTTAATGGTGCTTGGGGAACAGCATCTACTCAACACATCCCCCATCAGAGAGGCTTTGTTGCTGGCCGCTGCTGTGGTAACCCAGCCTGGCCCTTCTTCATTTGGTCCATGCGTGGCTCCCACCGGAGCCCCAGCCAATGAGGGCGGCTTCCTCTGAGTCATATCTGCACATTCCCGGAGCCCTCCTCCCTCCACTCCACCATCCATGAATTTACAACGGTGGGGGGGGGGACACTAGACAGTGTTGGGACAGCTGGGGGCTACAGGCTACCCCCCCAGGTCCCTGGATGAATTGGCGGGAGCCTCCCATCAACCACTGGCTGACTTCATTGGGAGAAGAGAAAGTCAGGCCCAGGGCTCACGATAGATCCAGCAGCTCCGGGTTCCTGCTGCTGCCTTTTTTCCCTCTTTTTGGTGTATGTAAACTTTGCTTAGGGGTTGTGAACTCTTTAAACAAACAGCTGAGGTCATTGTTAATGGGAAGCTGGGTGACTCCAGCAGCCTTGGTCAGGGCTGAGGCTTTTGGGGAGGGACAGTAACACACTGGGCTGGGTCATTCCACAATGAACTATCTTTCAAATTCATAAGCAAATATCATAGTCCATTCATCACAGGAGGCCAGCTCCTAGTGTAACGGGGAGCTGGAGCTCCTTAGTGAAGTCAGGAGGCTATGGACAAACTTCTCCTATCACTGGGCCAGGCACGGCCTCACATGATTCTTCTTCTGATCCCTACGTGGAGGAAAAGGATGTAACAATCAGGATAGTGGACCTCAGGGCTTTCCAGCTTGCTTGGAGGGCGCCTAGAGAGGATGCTGGATCCTGTTTGGTTGGACCCCCAACTCCATGGTTTACCTCCTTTCTTACTGAAACCGAGACACCTGGCATTATGGCATTCCTCCCCTATCTTGTAACCCCAAGACTTCTTTCCAAGGAGAAAATGTGGAAAAACACCCAAGCAAATCAAAGTGTTATAAGAGTAGGAAAGATCTGTGTCACTAGAGAACGAGCACTGGAAGAGCTCAGGAGGACAGCCTGCTTTCCCCTCCCAACCTGACAGTCACCCTGGACACTGTCTCCACAGCCCTGCCCCCTCCTTAGCACACCTGGCTGTGGCCCTCTTGATTCCACCATCCCTGCCCAGTGACATCACTCTGGCCCAACTTCCCCCTGGTCAGACACAGCCCAGAAGCCAGGGGATGGCGACTCCAGTAGGCAAGGATCAGGCAGGGCCAAAAACCTGATGAGCCTGGCCCTAGGCCTAGGGACCTTGCAGGTCTGGGCAGCTTCACCTCCACTGGTCCCCAAGGCTCAATTCTCCCCTACTTTTCAATCTTCCTAATCCATGAGGGGCACCAGGCCTCCTAGACCTTCCTCCTCCTGGGCTTAGAAATCTATCAAAGTAGGTACCTAATCCCCTTTCCCTTATTCTGCTGTGGATCTTTCTGAACTCTACTCCTCAGTCCCTCAATCCCTCTGCGCTCTGATGCTGCCCATCACTGTCCTTGTGATCTCCTCTTGTCTCTGGGTTTTTCTGGCTCTCCTCTCCCACCCAGCTGCCCCCTAAGCCTCCTTTGCTGGATTTTCTCTAGGTCCTGCCCCCTTAATTAAGGTGGGTGCCTGCAGGGGCTCTGCCCTGGGCCTCCTCTTCTCCCTAGAGCCCATTTCACTTGGGGATCTCCTCCGTTCCCACAGATGCTGATTCTCAGATCAAATCTCTCTCCTGACCTCTGACTACTAAACATCCAAACTGGGTAGATACCTTAAACCTAGTATGTCCCAAACACAACTCATTCTCTTCCCCTCTCCCAAACTCTTCCCTCTCCCTAATTTTCCCAGAATATTCTCCCTCCTCATTTTTGCTTCCTGGCTTCCAAGCCCCAGTTAAAATTTCATCTCCTACTCTACTTCTCTCTCCCCATGGTTCTCTTTTTCTCTGCATCTCCCATCCCTTGTTCTCCCTCCCTCCCTCCCCCCCCTGCCCCTCTCTCTTTCTGTCTGTCTCTTTCTCTGTCTCCATCTCTCTCTGAACTGGCTGATTCAAAAATCAGAGCCAAAGTTATTTTAGAACTATGGTTAAAACAATAGTCTGATTCCTTTTACAAAACTGTGAGTTCAGAGTCTTAGGGTTAGGAGATACTTGGTAGTTTAATGTATCTCTGCAGGAATGCTGGTGACAGAATCTGTGACTGATGATCATCTAGCTTTTGTATGAACACTTTCAATGACTGGGGCATTCACACCTCCTAAGCTGTTGGGTAGAGCTACTTGTTAGTGACACTTCCCCAAGTCCTTGGCCAGTCAAGGAGGATTGAAGACTGAGGCCAGGATGTCGAGCAAATC
Organism: Pseudocheirus occidentalis; assembly: GCA_028646575.1. Classification (NCBI taxonomy): domain Eukaryota; kingdom Metazoa; phylum Chordata; class Mammalia; order Diprotodontia; family Pseudocheiridae; genus Pseudocheirus; species Pseudocheirus occidentalis. The sequence continues at coordinate 306,412,794 of CM053595.1, forward strand.
AGGATTTAAGTCAGAGAGGGTAGTACCATAAGTCAGAGGACTGTACAGGTACCTGAGGGAAAGGGAGGACAGTTTTTCCTGTCCTCTAAGTTCAGATATGAATCTTTTCCTTATTTTTATTATATAACCTCTCTCTGCATTTAATGAATTGTTCTTTGTAATTCTATAGACTTGCAGGGGAGAGCTCCTTTTTTGTGGGGGGGAGAAACAAAACGAAACAGACACCAAATTTCTCAGAAGGGAGTGGGAAGGAATGAGCCAGAGAGATTTTGTGAAAAGCATCCTCAAAATTATACTTAGATCTCTGAAATATGACCCTTGTCCTAGACCATCATTCTTCATATAAGGAAGACCTCCAGTGCACTAGGTAGATATTTTATGAAGGATGTATGGAAAAACATGGATAAGAATCACAGTAAATGAACATGCCAAAAAGGAAAAGGATAAATATTGGAGAGCACGTGGGAAAACTGGAACACATGCATTGTTGGTGGAGTTGTGAACTGATCCAAGCATTCTGGAAAGCCATTTGGAACTATGTCCAAAGGGTTATAAAACTGTGCATACCCTTTGACCCAACAATACCACTTCTAGGGCTGTATCCCAAAGAGATTATGAAAATAGGAAAAGGACCCACATGTACAAAAATATTCAAAGCAGGTCTTTTTGTGGTTGCAAAGAATTGGAAATTGAGGGGATGTCCACCAACCAGGGAATGGCTGAACAAGCTAAAGTATATGAATGTAAAGGAACTCTATTGTGTTATAAGAAATGATGAGTTAAAAAAAAAAAAGAAATGATGAGCAGGCAGACTCCAGAAAAACCTGGGAAGATTTATATGAACTTATGCTAAGTGCAGTGAGTAGAACCAGGAGAATGTTGTACACAGTAACAACAACATTGTATCATGATCAACTGTGACAGACTCAGCCCTTCTCAGCCGTGCAAGGGTCTAAGACAATTCCAAAAGACTTGGGATGGAAAATGCTCATCCACCTGCAGAGAAAGAGCTTTGGAATCTGAATGTGAATGGAAGGAAGCAGTCTATTTGCTCTCCTTTTCTTCTGTTGTTTTGTTTCTTCTTTCTTGTGGTGCTTCCCATTAGTTCTACTTCTTTACGTCATGACTAATGTGAAAATTGTTTACTATGAATGTATAACAGAGCCTATACCAGACTGCATGCTGTCTTGGGGAGGAGGAGAAAATCTAAAACTTAAAATCTTTGGAAGTAAATGTTGAAAACTAAAAATAAATGAATTAGTTATAAAAAATCATAGTGACTGAAAAAGCCCAGAAAGTTGGCAAACTGTACCAGCAAAGAAGTTTGCAGAGAAAATCATGGCTCCTTGAGAGCACCAAAGTTAAGTGAGCCGCAGACTCCAGTATCCTATACTTAGCCACGGGTTTCTGGACCCTCATTGAAGGCTTTACAGTTGTCACCGTTACATGTCTTCTTCTCAGTTTAGAGCACTGTACCACCCCATCAGAACTTGGAATCTCCATCATGCCATCGCTTATATCAGGTCTCATGGTCCTCTGTTGTCCAAACTGGATTTGTACACTGTCTTCTGACTCTTCATTCAAGTCACTGCTAGAACGTTGACTAGGCTAGGGCCAAGGGCAGCAGCCACTGCAGCACAGCCCTTCTCCAGGCTGGTAGACCAAGGAACCAATCGTTTAACTGCTTTTGTGTGACAAGCTGTATGAATCCACTTACTGCATTATTACCCAGCCTACTTTGATTCCTCTTGTCCACCAGAATATCTTTTGAGACGGATCCTGTCTCCAGAGCATGCCCCTGATCTGGTTATCAAGCCTGCAGCCCAGTCACTCTCCCTTTGTCTCCATCCTTCTCTTTAAATTTATCTCAAGATTTCATTGCATCTACTTTTCATGTCAGGATGGTGAGAGGTTCCTGAGGAACCCACGACAGAAGCCATGCTTTGAGCTGCTTTTCTGGGCCTGGGCTTTGTTGGTCCATTTGGACCTTCTTGGCCAGTCTTTGTGAACAACAGCGAATGTGGAGGAGGCAGAGGTTAAGGGGTTGGGGCATGGTCAGGGTGAGGACGCTGCTTCAAGTGTCCGGGGCCACCTGCATCTTCAGCAGTACCTGCAATATTCTTTCTTTTGTGTGGAGCATCAGGGCACAAGGCAGGGCCCAGAGAACATTCTCTGGGGTGACCCGAGTAGCCCTGGCCCTCTGTACATGCTGATGGCTTCAGTCAGTGCAGGAGAAAGCTGGATTCAGGACTGGAGGGCTTGGCTTTTCCATTTACTACTGAGGGACACTGGGAAAGTCACTCTTCCTCTCTAGTTTCAGTCTCCTTGCCTGTGGAATAAGGTAGCTCTCATGCCCTTCTCCTCAAAGTCTATGAAATGGCCAGACATCCCAAGTAGAACCCTGTTCTCCTCCTCCAGGCAGCTCCCTTCTCTGGAAGCTGCATCCAGCCATTTGTTGAGTCTGGTCAATGCCAGCTCCATCCCAGCCCTGCCCTCCACCTTCTTAGGCTCCTGAGCTTCCTCCAGGCTCAGCTCAAGCACCAGGGCTCTGTCCAAGGTCTTTCCTGGGACCACCCCAGCTTCAAAACTCTCCCCTTCTTTGCTGGATGCTTCTTCTATGTATCTGTGTGGTGGTGTCCGCCAAGAACGTGAGCCCTCTGTGGGCAGGGGTTGCTTGGGCCTTGTCTCACTCCCAGGGCTGCCCCTTGCAAATGAATGACAGAGCAGGGAAGACAGACTGGCCTTCCTGACTCCCAGTTGTCCAGTGCATTCCTTTATGTCAAGTTTTGTGGAGATGAATGTCGGCCCATTATTGGGGTCAGTGATTTTCCTTGTAATCCTGACACAGCACATAGGTTCACATTCCTCCAGAAGATACCTGGACAAAGATTTTAATTGAAACACCAGGAAAAATGAAAGACAGGACAAAGCAGGGACTGGAACAGGCTCAGGGCTGGATGAAGTGATGGAAAACTCCCCAGTGCCTAGAACCTGGGGTCAGGGAAAGGGAGGCCAAAATGGCCTGAGGCCACAGCATGGAGGATCTTCTGAGGCCTCTCTCATTCCCCTCTTGGCTAGAGGGAGGGAGCTGGAGAAGAGGCCAAAAGGTCAAAAAGAGGGCAAGGCCCAGGGTCAGGGTGGAACTTCTCTTGACCAGGCTGATTAGAGTGGGGCAGACAAGGAGGGGAAGCTCTGTCCCTCCCTCCTGGGAGCTTGCCTTGGTGCTGCCTAAGAATGTCACTGTTCTGCTGGATGGGCCCCTGCAGAACTGTCCTCAGACAACACCGGGGATGACAAAGGTGGAGACAATGGCGGCAGTATCCAGGTCTTCCCTCCGTCTGGACCAGGAGGCGAGAGAACACCACAGGAAAAGCCAGAGAGCCTGACCAGCAAGGAAGGGTGCTGTCTTGAAGAACACAGGAGCCGGCCCTAAGCCCAGGGGTTTTTCCTGGGGTCTGTCTGCTGTCTCTGGATCTGGATGCTGGGTTTGAAACTGGAGCTCCTGCCTTCACACTGCTGCACCACCTTCCATACACTCTGCATGGGCATCCCAAGCATCCCAGTTGTTGGCATGAAGGCTGGGGTTGTATTCTGGCAATTTGTATCCTGGCACTGAGCATAGGATGAGCACCTAGGCAACACATGACACCAATGTCTGCCTTGACTGATGCCATGGGGGCACGGGCAAGCTGGGCTTCATCTCCATGGGCTTAGTAACACTTGCCCTATGTACTTCCCAGGGAAAGCACACTGAACTCAGAAGGCCCAAACGTCTATAGAGGAGAAGGCAATGGGCCAGACTAGTGACTCTCCAAGTTTCCTCCAGCTCTCAAGTCTCTGATCCTATTATTAATATCAGTTGTAGCATCTCCCCTCACCAGTCTGGACTGAGAGTACTCTGTATACCGAGTCATGAGCTGAGGGCTTAGGGGAGGTGAAAGGCCAAGGACCCTGAGAGTGTTGTGCTCTCAGGGCAGGCCTGGAACCCTGAGGCAGCTTCCTGATGTGATGAGGAATCATGATCCTGTAGGACTACTGAGTGGAGAGGGGATGCAGACACCAGTCTTTGGTATGTTAGGGGAAACGTCCCTCTTGTCCTGTGAAGAGACTCCCAGAACATTGGTGTTCAAATACTCCCTGGAACTCCCAGACTCGAGTTCTGGCCTCATTTCCCATATGGGTAAAGGCAAGCTTGAAGCAGGGTCTGGGCTAATTCAGATGACAGGGGAGTTTGGGTGAAGCACAGGACAGCGATGCTGACAGGGAGAGTCAGGCCATAACTGTGCATTTGAGGGCTTGCTATAGGAGGGCTTGGGGGAAGATGGAATGCCTGAGCGGGCTGATGCCAAGTGCTTGCAGTCAGGGAAGGCTTAAGCAGCATATGAAAGGAGGGGCATGACATGGCCTGGGAGAGTTTTCCTGGTTTGTGTATACACAGTGTGACAGGACGCTAATCCCTCCGTGTCAAGTACAGGAACACCTCGTGGATGTTATGAGCATGGCTAAGAGAGCTAATGCTTGCAAAGTGCCCTGAGACCGGCTGATGAAAGACGCTGTGCTTGGCATTGGTTGTGGCCTTCCCAGGCGCTTCCTTTTCTCAGGAGCAATTCATTACTAAATATCCAGGCCACCAGTTTACAGTTGAGCACAGATGCTGAGGCTGTTCGGCAATTTGCTAGGAAATATTCTGACTTCCATAAGTTTAGAATAGGGAAGTCATCCAACATGACTGATGCTGGTGTTCTCCAAGGGGTCCTCACCCTTAGGGAGCTCCTGGTCTGGTAGGAGAGAGAGAGAGTCCCCAATCTCCCTGAGCTCTCTGTCTGATGGGAAGACTAGGGTCCCGTCCTCAAATAATTAAACTAAATGAAGCATTTCTCATGAGCCTCCTTCTGAAGAAACAAAGATGAAATGCTGATTGGAGAAGGGAGCCAAAGGCTCTGTTTTGGGGAGGCAGCACTCCTAAGTGTGGATTGGTTCATATTCTGGTCCTCTTTCAGGAATGCTTCTATGCCCTTAGGCTGGCTCCACAGAGGGCCACCCATCAGAAGGCTGCCCTCAGCATTCCTTCAGTCCCAGCGGGCTTTGGTATACTTCCACTGCCCTGCCCTCCTTGCCCTCCTGGAGAAGTTTCTGAGCAGGGATTGTAACTCGGGGTTCCTGCACTCCCCTCTGGTGCTACGGTCATGTGAAGATGGGCACCTCCTGAACAAAATCCTCCTCTCCTGGACACCTGACAAAGAGCAGCCACAGAGATTCTCTCTGAAGCCCTCTGGAGGTGACCCATTCTATTTTGGGAGGATCAATGCAGAAGAGCTAGCCTACTCCATGCCCAAATGATCTGACCCAATTAGAAAATCAACCTTCTCTTTCTGGGCAGTAACATAAATCTAAATTAGTGATTCAGCTGTCTGGGTCTTTTTCTTTCACAGGTAACCATTGCCTGCATCACCCTTCTAAAGACAAGGTATGAGAAAGCCATCAGAGGGGAGGTGGGAGTCACTAGATCCAGAGAAGAGAAGGGTGAAGGGGAAAGTGGCTCCAGTGTCTTCATATGTAGAAATACTAGTATGTGGGTGGTAGAGAGCCAGGCTGCTAGCTGGCATGTCTAGACTTTGGATACAGGATGGCAGTGTTCAGGGCCAGCTGACGTTCAGAGGCTGGCTTCTCCCCCACCTTAGTCAGAGGCATCCATGAATAATCTAGCTCTATAGATGTGCTCCAAAGAGTGGGTCTATTAGGTAGGGATTCCTGGACTCTGTTTGGGTCTCTGGCTTCCTAGCTCCATTTGAGCCTCCACTCAATAAAAACTTAATGATCCGAAAGTTGAGGGAGATAAAGAGGGGGAACAAATACTCTGAGGATGATTCACACTAATAGGGAGAAAGACCAAGAATCTTGGGAGTGACCATATCACCTTAGCATATGTGACCAGCACAGGGATTGTAAATGCATGAGTGTGCACCCACGCACCTTTGCTGAGCATTCAGGCTGCCCTTTGACGTGAAGCTGTTAATCATCCATCAGCAGGAGGGGGCCATGTGTCCTTACCTGTCTGTCTAGCAGTGCTGAGAGATCCACGTGGCTCAGGCCATGCTTTTCCACCTTATCCTCAGGACCAGAGGCAGCCCTCCAGAGGAGATAAAGAGTCCACCTGGGGGTGGGGCAGGAAGACCTAGGTTCCAATCCTGCCCCTGACACATCATGGTCGTGGGATCTGGAACCTCTAAGTGCCCCAGGCCATTCTTCAGAATGATAAACTGCATGGACACAGAGTTTTCTCACTGAGAGTTCTCCATATGAATAAAATCCCCAGGCTGGTCCTGTATCAAAAGCAGGGATGGTGAGAAGCCTGATGTGTACATCAGAACTGGGAAGACTGAATTTCAGTGAATTCAGAGAAAGGGTAGCTGCCCCATGGCCTGAAGTTCAACACCCCATGAAGGACAAGTGACTCTACAGACAACATTCTGATGACACAAAGGCCAATTACTCCAATAAGGAAGAAAAGAAGGACGTTAGCCACAGGGACCGACGTGGCCACACAAGGATCTCATTCACCAACTGGATTTTAGAAATACACACAGGCTCATGGCTGGGCATGGGGGTGGAGGATAACTGGGAAATGAACTGTTCTAAAACCAGAGTAACACACAGAAAATAGAAGCGAAGGTTCAGAGGAATTGGGGTCCAGAGAACCTCTACGTGAATATGAAAGAGAGGCCTGTGACGATTCTGAGGACAATCAGAAGAGCTTCCAGAGTGATGCTAGGGGCGAAAGGAAGATGGAAGAAGTGAAGGAATTGTTGGTTAGACAAGCATTTATGACACATCTCCTGTGCACAGGCACTGTGCTGGGTGCAGGGGACAGTGAGGCAAAAAATGAGAGACTCCTCCATCCGGAGCAGCACCATTTTATAGGGGAAACAACAGGAGGCAGCGAGCTCTGGTTGAGAAGACCCATGTTCAAATCCAGCCTCACACACAACTGGGTGACCTGGGAAGTCACTTCTCCTCCAGAGAAGGAAATGGCAAAGCATTCCAGTATCCGCTCTCAGGTATCCAGCATAGGCACACGATGGTCCACAGGGTCACAAAGAGTCGGACATGACTGACTGATGGAGCAACCACACATACATAAAGCATATACTGAAGAAATAGATGAAAATAAATGGAAGGGAGGGAAGAGAGCAGTTGCTCGGCAGCTAGGGGGGTCAGGAGAGGGAGGTGAGAACATGCTGATGGTCAATGGAGAGAAGACAGAACTCCTCATCTTGCTTTTAACCTTTCAAACCAAGGAGAAAGGGAGCCTTCAGAATGGTGATGGGACTAGGAACCATTTGATATCAAGAAGCCATGAACAGGACTGGGGTGTCTGATCCACAGAAGGGCAAGAGAGCTGTCTCTGCATCGACCCAAGAAGGCCCAGCAGAATCCGGAGCAGCGCTGGAAGGGGCAGAGAAGGGGATATTGGTTCCACATAAAGAAAGCTTAGCTTTCTAAAAGCCGACAGGGCAAATTCCCTTTTGCAGAGTCAGGGAACAGAGCCGGGATTGACCCGATTTCTGGCATGCTGTGAAGAAGGTTCCTGCAAAAGTCTGGGGAGACTGGATGATCTCTGGGAATATTCTAACTCTGAGACTCTGATCCTCTGATAGAAGACTGTCTATTGCCTTAGAGTTTACTATCCTTAAATCACTAATTCCTTAATTCAACAAGCATTTAAGGGGCTACTATGGGCTAGGCAATAAGGTTACACAGACAAAAACAAATCAGTACCAGCTTCCCTGAAGGGCATACATTCTGCTGGGGTGAGGGTAACATGAACACAGATAAGTAAATCCTAAATCTATACCAGGTCTGTGCTAAGTCATTTCCGGGGGCAGAGGGGGGGCATTAACAACTCCCCCATGGGAGGGGGAGAAGGAGCACGAGGGGACACGCACATGGCTTCCTGTGGCACTTGTTTGACTACAGGGCTAGTGACCTTTAGCCCCAGCGTCCTGGGCCCTCAGAGACACTTTGAGGCTTCACAAGTTGGAGCTGGGAGGGACCTTGAAGGTCATCTAGTTCAATCCCCTCACTTCACTTAAGTACACTGAGGTCCAGAGAGGGGAGGTCCCTCAGACAGGGGGCCCTCTACCATCACCTCCCCAGGCACATACCTCTTTTCTGTCTCTCCACCTTCCTGCTTTTCCTAAGCCTCTGCGTCCCCTCTCCTGCCCACTGTGCTTCTGACCTAGCAGACCAGAGCATCACTGTATAAGGAGGCTTTCCCCTTCTCTCATTCCTCCATTAGAGAGGACACGGTCTGAGCTCAGAACTGGAGGGAAGGATTTGTCTCTTGGTTGGCGCCTGGCGCCTGACTCACAGCGTGCCCCCAGGCAGGCCACTTAGTTGATTTGTGCCTAATCTCTAAAATGTGGATAATAATACTAACTTGCTTCCCAGGGAAGCTGTGGGGATTAATTAGCTAATAAACAATTGTCAAGGGATTTGGAAATACCAAGTGTTACATAAATGTTTTAATAATAGCCATTTAATGTTAAGGCTCTATTAGCCACACATGGGTGGAAGCCCGGTGAGTCGGTCTGTGCACTCATATGTTTGGAGATAAGCAGGCCTGTGAGGCCCTGTTCTTGCCAAATCATCCGGTGCCACTCTGCCTCACCTACTTTTCTCACTCATTTCCCACCCATATCAATGACAGCAAGGGCTAGCCAACTCTGACCCTACCATCATGACAACCGCCAGGCAATGCATACATGGGCACCACTGTTCCCTCAAAACAACCAAGGCTAACAGAAACCTGGTGCTGTGCCCACCCAGGCTGATCTGACGGGCTCCAGAGGGCCGATACACAGGAGCAATCTAAGCCAGAGCTCTCTGCAAGGCTATGTGCATGCGGACTGTGTATGAAAGCATAATCCATGTATATCTGTGTATGGATACGTATCTGCTTCTCCTTATGTGTGCGTGTATGATGCACATTCTGGTCACATGTATTCCTGGCACAGAGGGAGCTGTGCCGACAGACTCCCTGACTGGTCAAAGGGGTAGGCTTAGTGTTTGCCCTGCTTCCTAATCTGTAAAGTCAAGATAATAGCGGCTGTCTGTCCTACCTCACAATGGAGATCTGACAGACGGCTCTAAACCAACCTATTCAAAAAAGAACTCATGATTTTCTTGCCTAAGCCTGACCCTTCCCCACACATCCTAGTCCTATTGTAGAAAAGACCATCTTTCTGGTCATCCAGTCTCAAGACCTCAGAGTCAGGCCTGATTTTTGCCTCCAGGAGCCCAGCTCCCAGCTGGCCCCTTTCCTCCACTGTGTGAGGCCCTCATTCCTTCTCGCCTTCTTAGTGGGATTCCAGGCTTCGGGTCTCTCCCCTCTGCAGTCTGCACAGGTGCCAAGTCTTATCCTGTGTCACTCTGCTGGTTTCCTCCTGTCTGCATGATAAAATACAAGCCTTGCCCCGAAGTCTCTCCCTTCCAGGCTTAAGTTCATAGGATGCCCCTTCACACACTCCACCTCTCGGCCAAACTGGCCAATTTGCTTTTGCTGACCTCGGTGGTGTAGACCTTTGACTGGCATTCGTGCCTTCTTTACTTTGGAATTCTTGGCTTCCTTGGCAGCCCAGGGTACATATGCCAACTCCTTCCTTCTCCTGCTGGTCTCCATTCACAGGAGATCCCCAGTGGGCTGCTCTGGACTGCCTGCTGTGCACCTCCCAGGAGGCGGTTTCTCAAGGGCAGCAGTTACATTTCCCCTTGTCCTTGAGTTCTCAGCACCAAGTACAATGCTTTGTATACAGTAGGCACTTAAATGCTTGTTCTCTAAAAATGACATAATTCATGTGAAGGAAGTGCTTTACAAATAGTGAGTGGTATTATGATGACCAAAGATCCTGCCAATGGAGCAAAAGTCCTCCCTGGGCCAACCAATCAACAGATATTGATTAAGCTCTTCCTGTATGCCAGCAGCAATGCTAAATGCTAGTGACAACAGAGCACGGCCCAGAAATAATGCATGTTGCTGGAATGCCAGCTAGATGCTGCTCTAAGGTTTTGTTTTTTGTTTTTTTTTTTAGCATAAGCATCTGACAAAGAGAACATCTCAGAAGAGTTGTAAGAAACATTGGCTATCTTTTAGACCAGTAGTTCTCAACCTTCCTAATGCCGCAACCATATATGAGTGTATCTGCATGTGGGCGGACCCACCTGGAGATGATAGAGGAGCAGTCTCAGTTCCTAAGACCATGGGAAATGTGTTTTCCGATGGTCTTAGGCGACCTCTGTGACCCCTGTGAAAGGGTCATTCGACCCCCAAAGGGGTCACGACCCACAGGTTGAGAACCGCTCCTTTAAACCAAGCCAGGGTTGCGCACTAGGACCTCCTCCAGGGAAGGGAGCCCATCACCACCTGGGCTTCTGGAGAGTTCAAACTGTTGAGAAGTTTGATCTTTCCACGGAGCCTCCCTCTGCCTCTCTGTAACTGCCCCCATTGTCACTACATTCCCGGCCTTTTGGAAGTAAGCAAAACCATAGAGCAGCATCTGGTCAACCATCCACAGAAGAGTGCTTCAAATAGGAAAGCAGAGTGGCATGGCAGCTAGAGTGCTGGAATGGTGGCACAGAGAGCCAGGTGCAAATCTGTCTTCAGACACTTCCTCACTGTACGACCCCGGGCAAGGCAGCTAACTTTTCTCAGCCTCAGTTCCCTCATCCATAAAATGAAGATTAACTATAGTGTCTACCTCACTGGATTGTTATGAGGATTGAATGAGCTGACCTTATACAGTCCTCTGAAAACTTAAAGGGTGTGTGTGCACGCGCACGTGTATCTCTGTGTACACACACATTTACACATATGAGCAGATGCCTGAGTGAGCTACAATTAGGACCAAAGGCTACTTATCCCGTCCTCCCCTGCCATCCTCTGCCATGCCCTGCCCGGGTCTTCTCTTCCCCTCACTAAACACACCCTTGGTTCCTTCACTAGCTGACACCTCATCTACTAAAGCAAGGATCTTTGCTGCTGGAGTGAATATCCTGACTTATGCAATCATGGATTGTTTTGTACTGGACAAAGAGGTCACTTCTGAGGAATGTATTGAAAAAATCTTGTTTTCCCAGGAAAATAAGGATGCAATTGTGCAAGCCGGGCTGTGCAGGCAGAGTTGAAGTTTAGGTGAGTTCACGTAGCATGCAAGAACCCTCCCTGCATGGGGCCTCCTTCCCTTCACTGCTGAGGTCCCAGGAGCTCCAGGGAGGGGATCAAACATATACCATCAGACAGTGAATTTGCTGCTCAGTTTTTTCTGAATTCGATTTTGTTCCTTTGAAATCTTTGTTACAAGGAATGATTGTTCTTCAGTGAGGTGGCCTGTGGCATTGCGTGGCACAGACTGGGCTTCCGGCATCAGCCTCTGTCAGATGGAGACCCCAGGACTGGCAGAGTAATGGGAGTGTCCTGTGAACCAGGGAGTTCTCGTGGAACATGCCTCGTGTCTCCCTTAGTGAATGGTTGGTTTGCTTCACGGATTAGTTAAGATAAACCCCAAACCTCAATGACCACAAGTGTTTTAGGCTGGCAAAGCTTGTGACCTCCATGCTCTCATCTGGGCCTCATGAGGCAGGTGCTATTAACTTAACATCCGAAGAAGCCAGGGTTTCCAGGGGTTAAAGGGCTTGCCCGGGATCACCTCATAGCAAGGGGTTGAGGCAAAATGTATAGGCAGGTTTTCCTGATTTCAGGTTGGGCTGGCACTCCATCTACTGCGCCTCATGGAGATGAGCTACTTTGGGTCCCCAGCAGCCCCCCCCAAACTATCCATCTTTCCTGAGTCACTGATGATCAGCACTTGGCACCATCTGCTTCTGGGCATGCTGGAGTACTGGAGGTGTATCACTTATCTGTCAGTGGCCTCTTCCAGGAGTATGAGATATGGAGGTCAGGAGTACGTTCCCCCTGTCCCCTCCTTTGTCTACCCCAAGAGGGTCATCCACCCACCAAGAAAGTTCCCTGGGCCATCCTGCTGTGTTCAAAGTGTAGGCAGAAAAGGGAGATGGGAATGAACAATGTAGCCAAGGCTTTGATTAGCTCAATGAAGGTAAACTGATTTTCATAACTAGCAGCCCTTAACAAAGAATAAGCAATCCAAATGCTCTTTGAACTTTTGAGAGAAAGAGACTGAGGGAGAGGGAGAGAAAAAGAGAGAGAAGCTATTTGAAAAATGCATTGGGGGGGGCAGGGAGAGAAGGGACTCCTTCAACTTGTCAGTCCTTGTACCAAACTCAGTTAAACTCTGAGAAAGTGAGCAAAGGAGGGACTTATGAGTGAAGTTTATAAGAGATGAAGATCTCACTCATCCCCTTTTGCGGTCACAGATGATGAGACTCTGTCGGGCTCTTTCTCGACAGCATTCCCTGTGAACGTCCGATTACAAACAGGGTAAGCAGAAGGGTGGGCATCTCTGGTTACGGCCCTTTCAGGTTTTCTCCTAGGCATCCTTGTATAGTTTACAATTTAATTTTCTGCCTTTGTAATCTGTAGCCCTGGTGTATGTATCAGCTAATGAAAAGGGCCTTTTTCAAATTAACGTGGTATTTGGGGAAAGAACATATGTTTCTATTTCATTATTTAAATACATTTACAAAGGGAGAAAATGCTCTTAAGCTTCGAGATGACCTGTTTTGTTAGCAAGAACCCATGCCAGTCAGAGAACAGAGAATCAGCTTGGATGTCAACAGCAGATGAGTTGGGCTACCCTAAGATCTCGGGCAAAGAGCCGCCAAGACTCAGGAATTCAGATTCACTCTGTCCCACTGCCTCAGGCATCAAAGCAGTTGCCTGTCTTTTCCCAGTCTCCTGGTGAGCTGGGTACTCCCTAAAGCAGGACTTTCTGGGCACAGGCCCTTCCAATTACCCACAAAGGTCTTGGGTTTCAAGACAGTCTGTTTATAAACACAGCCACTTTCTATCTTCATTTCCCCCCTTTTCTTCTCCTTTGTTCAGGCTTCAGAGAAGAAGAAGCCTCACCTCCCAGCAGCTCCCAGCTTTGTCTTTAAGAGCACAGTCTCAGGGCCTTCATGGCCATATTGTCCAGTCCTCTCACTGGACACAGGAGGGAGCCGAGGCCCAGAGAGGAGGGGTGATTTGTCCAGAGTCTTAATAAATAATAAACAGTAGGGATAAGACTCAGAGCCAAGTCCTCTGAATCTAAATCCAGCCATATTTCCATTTTATAACTTCTGGTGCAAATGTATTAAAATGATTCGCTACACAACTGGTGCTGCCGCCAGTGAAGCATCGTTGAGCCAAGTGGCTTCATGCTGCCACACTCCCTCCTCTTCCCCCTGTGAGCCCATGAGAAGCTCACAGCTGTCACCTTTCTTGGGAACTCCAAGGCAGAATGTGCTATCCAAACCTGAGTCAGGCTGCCATCTGCTTGAAAACCATCACTTAATGGACCTAAGATGAACCAGGAGCTCAGGGTATTCAGAAGGCATCACTACAGACAGCCAGCAAGAGGAGGCCAGGTCCTTTCTCTCCAGACAGGAACCAGATGGAGACCTCCTCCTCCAGAGGCTCTTGAATGGCTAGAATAATGGTCAGAAATGGAATTTGCTGATTCTGGAGAGGCACGGAAGACAGTAACAACCAATATTGATACTGTGTTTTGTGGCTACACCATGCTTTCAATATCCTATGATCTCATCCAATCTTCACAGAAACCCTGTGGGGTAGAAATTCATAGCAGAGAGAACTCTTGTGTTCTACCCCAAGCATTCTCTTCTACATCAAACATCCCCTGTTGCTTCAAGTGTTTCTCAGATGATGTTTTTTGATCCCCTACTACTCCAGTTAATCTCTTCTGGATATGGCTGAGCTCATCAAAAACTCTTTTAATTTGTGATGCCCAGACTTAAAGACAAAACAAAAAGAAATGGAACCCAGTTCTCTCAGAATGACTGCCCCAGTGTAGAATGTAAGGGCACAATCGCTGACTTTGATCTAAAGACCACACTTCAATTAGTGCAGGTCCTCCAGGTGCTTGTTTGTAGATGACAGTACCTGAGTTTTCAGAGAGAGCTTTATTCACTCAGAAGAACTGGGCCTACTATCCACAAAGGAAAAAAAAACAAGTGGAAGAAGAATGACTGTCCATTGTGGACAGCCCACAGAGGACTGGGCAGTCCACTGCCAAAGAGAGAAATGAACTAGTGGCAGAATTAAGGAGAAGGACAGGATGAAGCAGAATTGCACAGTGCTTTTAATGACCTTAAACTTTTTTTTTCTAAAACAAAGGGCCACCTTTCTTTTGTTTTTAATTATTATATTTTAAAGTTTATTTATTTTTAGTTTTCAACATTCACATGCATAAGTTTTACATTTTCTCCCCCTCTTTTCCTTCCTCCCTCACCCAGATGGCACACAGTCCAATACAGGCTCTATATGTAACTTCCCATTAAACATACTTCCACATAAGTCATATTGTAGAGAAGAACCGGAATGCATAGGAGGAACCATGAGAAAGAAAAAAACAAAACAAACACACAGAAAAGAAAAGTCTACTTCAATCAGACTCCATGGTTCTTTCTCTGGATGTGGACGGCATTTTCCGTCATGAATCCTTTGGAACTGTTTCAGGTCCTTGCATTGCTGAGAAGGGCTAAGTCCATCAAAGTCAGCCACTGCACAATGTGGCTGTTAACTGTGTACATGTTCTCTGGGTTCTGCTCACTTCACTTAGCATCAGTTCATATAAGTCTTTCCATATTCTTTTGAAGTTCGCCTATTCATCATTTCTTATAGTACGATGGTATTCCTTTACATTCATGTACCATAGCTTGTACAGCCATTCCCCAATGGATGGGCATCCCCTCAATTTCCAGTTCTTAGCCACCACAGAAAGAGCCGCTATAAATATTTTTGTACATGTGGGTCCTTTTCCCATTTTTATGATCTCTTTGGGACACGGCCCTAGAAGTGGCATTGCTGGGTCAAAGATCAATGCACATTTTTATAGGCCTTTGGGTATAGTTCCAGACTGCTCTCCAGAATAGTTGGATCAGCTCACAACTCCACCAACAATGCATTAGTGTTCCAATTTTCCCATATCTTCTCCAATATTTCTCATTTTCCTGTTTTGTCATTGTTAGCCAATCTGACAGGTGTGATATGGTATCTCAGAGTTGTTTCTGATTTGCATCTCTCTGATCAATAACGATTTAGAGCATTTTTCATATGATTATACTGAGCTTTAATTTCTTCCTCTGAAAACTGCCTGTTCACATCCTTTGAACACTTATCAATTAAAGAATGGCTTATATTCTTGTAAATTTGACTCAGTTCTCTATATATTTTAGAAATGAAGCCTTTATCAGAAACACTAATTGTAAAAATTCTCAATTTTCTGCTTCCCTCCTAATCCTGGTTGCATTGGTTTTGTCTGTGCAAAAACTTTGGGTTTATCAAACACTAGTTTGCTATAGACATCAACTACTATGTCTTGTGTACCTATTCTGTTCCACTGATCCACCCTCTGTTTCTCAGCCAGTACCACCAAGTAGTTTTGATGATTACTGCTTTATAATACAATTTAAGATCTGGTATGGTTCAGCCACCTTCCCCAGCATTTCTTTTCATTCATTCAAAGGGTCATCTTTCTAAAAACAATTCTATGGATGCTCTACGGCCTGACAGAGCAAAACGCTACCCAAACACTCCATCAATAAGATGTGTCCCATACACACGTTAAAACCATACAAGATTTCTGGAAACACATAACAATAGAGGTGATTTTGGTCACTGACCATCTTAGACTTTGTGAGAGAAGAAGAAGAACACTATGTCTAACCATATTGAACAGCACAGGGTCAAGAAGAGAGATCTGAGATGATGCCCTTAAGAATTTCCTCGAAAGCTGTGCACGGTCAGTTTGATTTTTCCCTTGGGCCCAGTCATTCGACCCATCCGAGCTGCCCACTGTCCCATCTTCTAGTCCAAATTTCTCTACCTTGTTCATGACAAAACTGGCACAATTTGTCTGTGGTGTTGCCCCGATCTACTAGTCTCATGACTGCCACAAAAAAGAAAGAATGAGATCAGCCGGGCGCCTGTTCTTGATGAGGCCGCGCAGACTCCTTGTGATCACCGCTTCCTTCTCTGGATGTTCATAAACTACCCTTTAATAACGCATGCTACGATCCAGGCCAAGGCCAGAGAGTACAGCTTCTGCTCTCCTTCCGTTTTTGAACACGGGGACATTTGCATTTCTCTAGACCGATGAGATCTCTTCCTTTTTCAGGGTCTCTCACATACACTGACAGGAGCTAGATAATCAAAAGCAGCGGTTCTGAATGTATTGTGATAAGGTGATCTGGACAAGTAGGTTCTCTCTATTTCTTCATTTCTTTTGGATCCCTATTAATGTGTTGGGGGGAGGGTAAAGAGGGGAGGGGGTTGTCTTTTCCCACCCAAAGCAATTTTCCTCATCAGAGAAAAGAAAAAGCAAAATAAAAGTTAAGTATTTTTGCCTCCTTTTGTCCATCATCACCCTTCCGTCCATGAAGCAGCGTCTAATCCTCACTTTGCTCCCAATTTAAAAACAACCCAACGACTAGCAATTCTCTTCAGCGCATGTCACCAGCGCCAGCTCGTTGTGGGCTTCAGTGTTTCTGGGGGCACTCTTTTTGTTCTGACACAATTATTAAAGGACCCATCGCGCTTGTGTTGCTTGTATCATAAATATGTGCACTTTTTCTATCTGAGCTGATCGCTTAATTCCTTGTACACTCACATCGGTCTCTTTAGACAGCTATACCTTTTCCTCACTGGAATTTTTCCTGTTTGGATCTTCAAGAATTTCATTCTTTAGGGGCAGCTAGGTGTCGCAGTAAATACAGCACCAGTCCTAGAGTCAAGAGGACCCGAGTTCAAATCTGGATTCAGACACTTAACACTTACTAGCCGTGTGACCTTGAGCAAGTCACTTAACCCCAATTGTCCTGCCTTCCCCCTCTAAAAAGCAAAATAAATAAACAAATAAATTTCATTCTTGAGCTTTCGTCCCTCTTGGGCCTACCATATCTTTCCCCAAAGCCTCTGAAACCTTTGATGAAGACACAGACGATACATGCTTATCCAACGTGCTGATGACAGAAAGGTAGGAGGGACAGTTGACAGAGGAGAGGACAGAGTTAGGAACCAGGAAAAAAATTAGCTGGCATTTATATCCCCCCAACAAGCCTGGGAGACAGAAGCCGTGATTATTCCCCTTCACAGACTGGGAAGCTGAAGCGGCCAGAAGTTTGCTCTGGGTCACACAGCTAGCAAGTATCTGAGGCTGGATTTGTACTCGGGCTTTCTGACTCCAAGCCTGGCACTCTACTCACTGTGCCAATTTAATGAGGTGAAATCTAAGAGAGATTAATATCAAGTTTTATCCCTTGGGCAAAAAAAAAAGCCAACCCACTTCAAAAGTTCTGCAGCAGTTTTTCATGTTGTTATGGCCTGTGATTCTTCTGTAGCTATGATTCACTTATTATTAGACACCCACCATGCCAGATAATGGCAGAGATAGAGAAATAATTGAGAGGTGGCCCTTGTCCTCATGGAGCTGACATTCTACTAAGGTATGTGTGCCATCCAAAGGTTTTCTCCCCTGGGATTTAGATCCAGAATATGACCAGGACAGCACAGCCTCCATACTCCTTCAGTTTTGGAAAACAGGGACATTTGTATTTCTCTAGACTGCTGTGATTTCATTAGTGCAATGCTTGTTAGAGCAAAATGAGCCCAGGTGACAGTGATGTTAGGCTGTATTTCCAGAAGCTGAGAAGGGGGAGGGAACTGCAAAGCTGGGGGAGGGGGTGGGTGGAGAAAAGGTGTAGAGGTTTCCAGACACCCACAGAGGAGGATGGGATCAGGCAGAGAGAGTGAACAAGCAGGCTGCTCTGGCTAGAGCAAAACGAATCAGGAGAGACCAGACACAGCTGGAAAGCGAGGGAGACACCAGGTTGTGGATGACCTTGAGCGCCAGACAAAGAAGTTTCGTCTTGTCATCAGTGAGCTAAAACTAAACAGAATATGGAACAGACTTAAAGAACAAGGTCACCACCCACTGAGGAAATAATCTAATCTCTGTGAGCTTTCATTTTCCATCCGTCAAATGGGACCAATAATACTTGTGTAAGCTACTCCTCCAGCTCCTAAGAGCGTCACTGTGGAAATTCAACGAGACTGGAAGGGGCCACGCCACCCAACTGTCCCTGCCTCCCCACTCCCTTCTACATTATCGAGCCTCTGCCTTCAGTGAAGGGAGCTCCTTTGGGGGCACTTTCTTCTTCCAGGGAGCCTACATCTGCCTCTCTGTAAACCCCAACTGTCACTCCTGGTTCTGTAGCTAGGGCAATACAGAGAAAATAGATGCTCCCTTCTCTATCTTACAGCCCTACTCTGCTACAGAGTATTTCACAGACAAGTGTGACACTGAGGATTTAGGGTGATTCTCGAGGCTGAAATCAAGCTCAGGACAGGACAAGGCTCTGTGTTATGCTGAGCCAGTAGTCAGGGACACATGGCCCTGGTCAAGCCCGGTGACTGCTGACACGCTTCTCCAAAAAGCCTGAGGCTGGGGGACCTTGAAGGGACCTGACCTCATTTCTGGATGACGATGGCTAGTAGCTGCCTGAGAAAACCTGAAGTTTCACACCGGTTTCTGTTGATCAGCAGAGACAGACTTGATGATTGTATTACACTGACAGAAGTTGCCTGGGGGTGGGGGTGCGGTGAGGGGCATGGGTAGAACTTGTAGGGCTGCCCAGACTTTCTACACCTTAATCTTTCCAAGAAAAGTAACCAAGGAAAGCAAATCTACAGTGTTCTCTGCTCATCAATTCCTAATTAGAAAGCTACAAGGGGAACACAAAGGCGGGGAGCACAGGGGAGAGAGTTACGCTCTCCTTGCAGATTAGCTAGGCAATACTTTGACTGCGGCTCCAGCACCGGCGAGCCTCAGGTACAGCTCTACTTTCTTCTGGGCCACTTAAGGAAGGGCAGCCATGTTTCTGAAGCCATTCTGCAGAAGAGTCTGAGCCCCCCACTCTCCAGGGTCCCAGCACAGGCTCCAGGGATGGGCAGAGCATGGCAGTCAGAGTCCCAGAGTCCAGGGACTGCCAATGGAACTCTGGATTTTTTACTTTCAGGATTAAGAATTCGGAAGGAGTGTGGTTTGGGTGTGCTATGCTGAGAGCTAATGCAAACAAGCTTTGGATCGTTTAGGAAAACTGCATGATTATACAATATCATCCATGGTATGTGTCTCCAAACAAATGAGAAACAGACAAACCTATCAACTTGTGCTACAGTTACAGGGAAGGATACTATGAATCCCACCAATATTTCTGGAGTCCCCTGCTCTGTGTAAGGCACTGTGAGAGATGCCTGAGTAAGGGAGGGGATGTGCAAGATGGCCCAAGGGCCCTGGCCCCTGACTCAAGGAGACAAGACGCCTGAAAACACAAGGCCACATGTGCTGAGTGCACTATGATGGGCATAGACAGGGTAAGAGGGTGAGCAGGGCAGGGGCAGCCCTCTTGGCCGAGGAGCCTTACAGATGGGAGAGGCAGCTCTGTCTCTGCTAGGTGGCCCAGGCCTGTTGAAACCACTGGCTTTTCCCACTTTTCTCACTCAAGGTGCGAAGCAGTGCAGTCAGAGATCACAGATACAAGGGAGGAGAGCAGTATTCTCCCCTTGGCAGCAGGGTGAGGGGTTCTGTCCTGGGCAATTTGGGCCTGTCTAGAGTGGCTCTGAAATATAGGCCAATCAGAAAAGAATGCTTTTCTCTGATTTTACTTGTGATGCTGACATTCTGACTGAGAATAAGGAAACCTCATTACCTAGACAGCCTCCTCTCCTTGGCACACATACAAAGTCTACACAGTAAACCATGGGTGGACCCACTGTATGAAGCTGGACAACTGAACATGGGGAACTAGGTGTCTAGTCTGTCCTGGGTGAGGCCTCTGACCCTTCTCTTAGGCCCTCTTTCCACAGAAATACTGATAACAAAAGATAGGAACAATCGGTGTTAGAAGGGTTATGGGAAGAGACAGGCACACTAGCGCATTGTTGGTGGAACTGTAAATCAGGATAACCATTCTGGAAAGGAATTTGGAATTATACAAAGTAACCAAAATGTCCATACCCTTCGACCCAGAGATTCCACTAATGGGCTTATACCTAAAGGAGAATAATGATGAGAAGGAAGGCCTCATATCAAAAATGTTTATAGCAGCACTTTTTCTGGCAGCAAAGAACTGGAAACAAAACCAAAGCCCATTGATTGGGTAATGGCTAAACAAATTGTGGCACATGAATGTAGTGGAATATTACAGAGTTATAAGAAAGGACAATTACGATAAGTAGAGAGAAATGTGAGGACAGACATGAACTGATTCATAGAGAAGCAAGTAGGGCCAAGAAAACAATATACATGTAATACCTATGACAATGTAAACTGAAAAAAAAAAACAATCATCAAACAATCCAAAGGGGATGTTACACTGTGGCAAAGAACGAGTGTGGCCTGAAAGAAGAGTTATCAGGAGCCGCTCCTCTGCAGAGGTGGGAGGTCCCCAGGCAAGGCGAGCTGCCTATATTTTTAGACATTTTGGATATACTGACCAGGGTTTTTTGTATTTTATTCTCTTCTTTTTCTTTAATAATAATAATAATGATAGATATCACTTATATAACTCTTTGCAGTTTGCAAAATGCTTTACAAAAATTATTTGTCCTCACAACAACCCCGGGAGGTAGGTGCTGTTATTATTCCCATTTTACAGCTGGACAAACTAAAGCAGACAGTGATCAAGTGACTTGCTGAGGGCTGTGCAGCGAGTGTGTATTAGAGGCTGGATCTGAATGCAGGTCTTCTAGAGTCCAAGTCCAGTGCTCTAACTGCCGCATCATGTAGTTTTAAAAATATTACTGATCAGATGGGATAGCTCTCTGGAAGAAGGGAGGGGAAGGGATATTGGGAGAAATTTTGGAGATGTAAAGAAAGATATAAATTAAGAGTTATCTTACAAATTGAATGCTGCAAAAGTATAAAGAAAATGCACGGCCCCTGAGAAGATAAATGAGAAGGTACCTCCTTCCCATTCCTCTGCAAAGCTGAGAGAGGTTCATGGGAGTGGAATGCTACATAAAATGTCAGATTTCTTTTCAGCATATATTGATTTGCTTTGCTTTTTTTTCTTCTCTTCCTCTTTTTCTTAAACAATAACAACAACAAAGCAAAACCAACCTGTTAAAAGGGGCAGCTCTCTTGGAGGGAAGAGAGGGAAGGATTTGAAGAGAAATTTATAATAATAAAAATGGTGACATACAAACAAAATGTATCCATAAAAATATATTTTTTCTAAATAAAAGGAAGAAAATAGGGCCCAAGACCAGCTTCCTAACTAGTTCACAGACCGTGTTCTGCTGAAAGCTACAGAATTCCACCTCTTTGGTTGCCTGTGATTGTTGAAAATCAGTAAGGAAAGATAACTGCTCAGAAAAGGAGAAAAAATGTCCTTAGGTCCCAAAATTAATGCTTCGACAAGGAAGAAAACAAATAACAAGCCTTTACACAGCTCATTAAAGCATATACAGCACTTTCCACTCATTACGCTTATTAGCTCCTCCCTCATGAGGTCAGTATTCTGGGCAGGCCCATTCCCATCAGCTTTTACCGAGAAGGTGGCGGAGGCAAGAGAAAGGCCCTGGCTTGTCCCTGGTCTTACGGAAAGGGCTGTCAGAGGCAGCATTCTCACTGCCTTCATGTTTCCTCCGTGTAACAACACTGCACAGGCAGCCTGAAACAGAAGACAAGAAGTCGGGGCGCTCCCGCTGGATGCCAAGCCTGTCTTCTGGGCAGCATCTTGGGCCTCTGTTCCTTTCCTTCATGTGGCACGGCACAAACACCACCAGATTCAGAGACTCTGGGTGCCACACCTTCCTCGGGGACTTATTTCTTCTATGACTTCTGGCAAGAGCACTCTGGGTCACAGTTTCTGTAAAATGGACTCGTGAATTCTGAAATCTGTGACTGTGTTTTGGGGGCTAACAACATGACGGCTGCATGAGCACAGTCACCCAGTAATCCGAGGATTTCTCTTCTGGCGGAGGCCAAAGACAAGGAATGGATGTTGGATCTTCGCCTCTTGGCCAGGATGTAGGTCACATTCACTGTGACCTTGAGCTGTTCTTGACTTAAGACTTAAGTCTTTGCTGACAATGGAAATGAATCTTAACGTGGCTCAGTACCTTGTTTGGCAGAGGGCTGTAGGGCACAAGGAGAGTCTAAATGCTTTGGACAAGGCTACCTACCTCTCCCTAAGTATCCCATACACGTAATTAGTTGCACCTGATGGAGAGAGTGACAATACCCTCAAATTATGGCACAAATTAGGATAAATTACTCGTCCTCCACCCATGCATCAGACTATTGAAAACATAATGAATGCATCTATAAGGCATCCAATGACTCCTCTGAAGCCACATTCCACACATAAACAAAGGAACCAGTGCTACAGACCGATAGGCCTGGGAATTTCTAACATGCTCCTGAACTGATTTCCTCCTATACTTAGCTCCCCTTCCAAACCAGGGGTGAGGAGGAAGCAAGACTGCTTCATCCTGCCCAATCACTTCATTAACACCGAACTCAATGAAGCCGACTATCTGTGGACCAGACACTATGATAGAGGATGGCCTAGCAGAACGCGGTCACTCTTATCCATCGGGGTCCAGCTCCACACCAGCATGGGATAGCCCTGCCACTGACTGTCTGGGAACACTGCTTCATCCCTCTGGGCCCCTGTTTCCTTGGCTGGAAAATGTTCCCTTCCCCTGCTCCATCCTAGAGTCCCATGAGGAGACAGCAGGAGGCCCACAGAGTCTGCCCTCTGAGAAGCTCAAGACTGGAGGACTGGATTAGTCTGTGTTAACATTAACCTAACGATCGTTACTGTCATCACTATATAATGAAAACAGCCGTCATTTATGCAGTTTACAAAGCAGTTACTTTCGAGTCTACAAACCAATTTGCGTTTGTTACTTCCTTTGATTCACACAATGCTCTACGTGGTGAAAGCCATGGCTTATTACTCTGCCCACTGAATAGACAATGAAGTTCAGGCTGAGTGAGGCTCTGTGAATTCGGCAGGCTCACACAGCCAGGCAGCGGCCAGCACTCCAGACCCTTGGCTTCTAGTGCCTCTAAAGCCACCACCATTTTCCAGTTGCTTTCCAGAGATCTAAGGGGATTCCTGTACTTTCTCATGTCCATTATGCAAGGCCAGGAGGCAGGCAGGACAAGGCAGGCATTTACAACCCTCAGCTGAGGTAAGAGGTTCACAGAGGACATATGACATATCCAAGGTCATCCAGCCTCCTGACTCTCGGCCCAGATTGGCCTTTCTATCCCAACGCCCTCCCCAATTGAGGAGGGTCTCTCTGCCTAGATCAGGAAGGCAACAACACACACATCACTCCCGATTCAAATTGTTTCAAGTTTCTCCGCGGTCTTATGTTTTATAATTATTTTGAATTAAACTGCATCCATGTCTTTGTTTTTCTGTGAAAAACATTTGCATCTGCCTCCCACTTGTCTCTTGCGACAAAGTAAAGCAATGAAATCAACCTAATACTAAGCAAATCAGTGGCCTCATCTGAAAGTGCAGCTACACACTCCTCCGGAAATCAGCTTTCTTTTTCTCCTACCCCAGCCTTATCAAAGAAGAATTAAAAAAACAAATTCCTCATAACAAAACAGGCAAGCAAAACAAAAGTAGTCAAAGGCTACCCACATAACTGTACAGCCACATGTGTGCACGTGTGCGTGTGTGCATGTGAGATCTGGCCATTCTCCTTCGTGGCCAGCAGCCGGATCATAGGTTCTCTGGAATTAGGAATGGCCACTGTGTCCATCACCATCCTTGTAGCAATCACACTTGTTTGTGCTATCAACTGTTCTCTTGGCTCTGTCCCCTTCATTCTCCCTCAGTTCAGGAAAGTCCTCAGAACAGTCCATTTTCATCATATAGATGGAATAACGCCCAGTGTTCTCCTGTTCTCGCTTCTCTCTGCTCCAGCTCCCAGGGCTCTTTCCATGTCTCTTTGGAATCATCCGCTTCCTCATAACCCTCTGCCGTCACACGCACCTGCCATAACTTACTCAGCAGCTCTTCGAGGGATGGGCGTCCCCTTAAATTTCCAGTTGTGGCTGTTGGTCTTTTGCTACTATGAAGAAAGACTGCTCTAAATATTTTTGTACATCAAGGACCGTTTGCTCTGTCTACATTCTCTTTTGGGTACAGGGGTGATACGGCTGGGTTGAGGGGCCCTCGTTGTTGGGTAACTTTTTGTGTGTGATTTCAAATGGATTTCTAGAATGGGTGGTGCCCATTCGTAGGTCCACCAATGGCGGCCCCAGGTCCCTGTTTTCCCACAGCCTCTCCAGCATTTATCACCTGCCTTTTTTGGTCGTCTTTGCTAATCTGAGGGCTGTGTTGCTTTTATCTGCATTTCTCTAGTTAATAGTGATTTGGAGCATTTTTCCGTATGGCTCTAGGTGGCTTGGGTTTCTTCCCTTGACAGCTGCCAGTTCATGTCTTCATACTATTTATCAATTGGGATATGCTTACAGAACAATGTTCAAAGTCTTTATCTTGCTTTTCAAGGTTGTTCACAATCTGCTGCCCACCTGACCTCCCCACTAACTCAATGCTTCAGACACCCACTTTTCTCATGGATTCTAAATCTCGTCTGGTCCTCACTTAGGTCAGGTGGGAGTCATTTGGCTCTTCTAGAGGAATGAGACACGAGGACGTCGAGGAAGCAGAAGGACTCAGGCCTCAGAGACCTGGGCATTCCCTTCTTCAAGTACCCTAAGAGACTCCATTCTTCTGTCGCCCTGATTCAAAGATGTTTTTGTGCTTTTGGTGGGGGGGAAGGTAATGAAGGGGCGGGCATGACCATGTCAGGGTAGGGCAGATCATCCCATTAAATCCCCATACTGCTCAGGAAGACATAGAACAACCTGTTTATCTTGTGGAGCTTGCCTCCTTACTCCTGTGCATGGCTACATCCCCACCTAGTTTCCAGCTTTTACCAATCTATTTGTCTCAGGAGCTAGAAGGAGGAAGGTTTTTGTTCAACACAGGGAAAAACTTGAGATGCAAAACAATGGAATGGGCTGCTTTGGGGACAGGGGGATAAGTGAGTTTCCTTACCCTGGGGGTCTTTAAGCAGAGAATACATGATTATTCAACTCATTTCAACAAATACACACTTGTAAGGCGCTATGTGATGGACAGTGGATAAAAACAAAATTGTATCTGTTTTAAAGAACCTCAGATTTTACTGGGGGCACCTAAAATATACACAACTGAGTGAGTATAATTCAAAGGTAGGCAAGATGAATAAAGAGGGCAAAGAGTAGAACAGAGGGTCTTATGGGAAGACACAGAGGTAGGGGATGGCAATCCAATTTGGGGGATGGCCAGGGGTCCAGTTGATGAGAATACAGAATACAAGCATGAAACAAGGCTAGGAAAGGCAGATGGGGCCATTCTGTGGAAGGCCTTCAGTGTCAGGCTGAAGGGTTGGCATTTTACCCTTGAGGCAATGGGAAGCCACTGTAGACTTGAGTGAGTGTGGCGAGCTCCTCTTGGTAGGTGCGTGAGGATGAACTGCGGGAAGGAGAGACAAGAGGCTATTCCTCGTCACAGAGGACGCTGCCTTGGGCTGAGCTGGACAAAGCGACTTCTACAACAGCACCTCAGATCCTCCAGCCTGTCTCGGAGCTGGCTCCTACATCCCACGCCTACCACTGAGTTCTGCCTTCAGAGGTTCTCCCTTTTGCCAGTCCCATACTGTGGTAAGAAAAGCCAGTTATCACCTAACTACAAACTACACACTAAGAACTACATACCACATACTTTGATAACTACAAACACCGTTTGAGAATTCTGAGTTTGTTTGCTCGTGGCCTTCTGAGCATGGCTCCTCTGCAGGCCCCAAGCCTGTCTTGCTGACTTTGGATTATGGTACAGGGAAAGGGCCCAACACTATGGAGGCATGGCCTCTGGCAAGTCACCGCACTTCCTTGGCCTCAACTCCTCCTCATCTCCAAAATGAGAGGGTCAGTCTCAGGACTTTTTCTGCCACTGCAGCCATAGAGTATCCCATACATACATGTTCAATGTCTGCTCAGTGATGGTGATCATGACAATGGGTGCAGATAAGCATAAGAATGTCTAGAGGAGGGCCACGAAGATGATGAGGAGCCTTTGGTCCCGCTCATGAGGATCAATGGAAGGAAATGGGTATGTTGGGCTTGGAGAAGAGAGAATGTGGGGCATGCGTGACAGCAGCAGACTGTCAGGTGAAGGAGGGATGCTGACCCAAGGAGGTGCTTAGGAAGAGCTTGATGCCACCACAATTTTATCTATACTTGGAGCTGTCCAAAAAGGGACCTCCTCTTCCTTGGAGGTTTCTGAACATAGGCTCAATGGCTACTTGAGATCACTTTTTTCTATAAGTTGGACCAGATGTCTACCAAGGTCCCTTCTCAAATATTATGTTCTTGGATACTGTACAGAGGTAAAGACTGAGATCTGGAAAACTGGCTTGCTTGACATAGGTTCTTAGGTTGTACCCAGCTTTAATCCACTCCTTCCTAGACTGGGTTACTTCTCAGAAAAATCTGGCCACAAAATTGCCACCAGTGACACTGACTGTAACCAGTGCCAACTTTTTAACATGACTGGTACTGATTAGTGCCTTCAGGCTCCTGACAATTAGGTAATCAGGCCTATGGCTAATTAACCCTCAGGAGGCAGTGGACACCAGAGGAGAATGAGTGTTGCTCATAACATCCCAAGTTCTGCTCTCTTCCAGCTGGGACAACTGCCCTTAGGGTACTGCTGTCTTAGGGCAAAGAGAAGCAAAGCTCCGTGCTGTCTCTAACCCAGCCTCAAGAGCCTGAAACCATTTGGTTTTCAAATGCAATGCAACTTTCAACACGTTTCACCGCATGACAGCCCCCAATAAACACAAGTATTTTTAGCCTTTGCAGACGTCCCATGGAAACTTTGTAGGAGCACTGTCACCATCTCAGGATTGTTTTGACATGTTCAGCTCAAGATGACTCAATCAATTAGCAATGTTATACCACAGGCAAAATAAAGTGGCTGAGGCTCCTGGAACCCTGAAACTCATTGGAAGGACAACGGAATACTCAGTCATTCTCTTGGCAAACTTTTGACCTCAACTACTTTCTCTAAGCACATTCAGTGCACACAGGTAAGCAGCAGGAATGCAGGACAGTTGCCCTGTCAAAATTTAGGGAATGTGGGGCAGCCTCTTCTTCCTTCCTTGTCAGCTTGAGGTCACAGGGAGTCTAGAACCTTGCTGTCTAACATCAAGAATAAATGGTGGTGGAAGCACACACTTCAGTAAAGAGACAGAGACAGGGTAGAGAATAGAACAAGGTGGGGGGTAGGATAGGAAGGAGGGACACATGATCAGCCTCTCACAATATGTCCACTGTGGAGATGTCCTGTGTAATTACACATGTTTAGCCTGTACTGAATTGCTTGTCCTTCCAGTGGGGATGGGTGACAAGGGAGGAACCAAGGGAATCTAAAATTTAAAGCTCTACAATCGAATGTTAAGAAAAAAATATATATACATGTATATACATATATATGTATATGTGTGTGTGTATATATACATATATATATATATAATTATTATCATTAATTACACGCAACTGGGAATTAAGATATACAGGTGTGGGGGTAGGGAGACCCTCCTTGCCCTACCAGAAAGTAAGAGGGGTGTTGGGGGAGGACACAGAAGAGAGCAGATTGGGGGAGGGGCTTTACAGAGGGATCGCTGTTTTGGGGATGGGGGTGGGGAAAGACGGGGAAAAAATTCTGTTACTCAAAATCTGGTGGAAATGAATGATGTAAACAAGAAAATAAATCAAATAATTAATTAAAAAAAAAAGAATACATGGCGGTGGCAGCACTGTGTTTGATTGGTCCAGGACCACTTTTACACTCATCACAGTCACAATCACGTGTTTTTTTCTCTTCTGAAGGCACTGTCTATTCAAACTATGGTAAGAAGAACCAAGGTGATAACTACAAAGCCTAAACTGAGGTGGAAATGTTTGGAAGGGGAAATGGGGAAAGAGCAGGGCAGTAAAGAGAGGACACAGCCAACTCACTGTCCCTAAAACACAGTAATAACAATAGTGCATATTTCCATCCCCCTTGATGTTTACAAAATGCTTTCTTCCCAATCCATCTGTGAAGTGGACCTCTTGGGATGAGTGATGACTGAAAGCCTATGGAAGAATGCCCCAAGCCAGAAAAATCAGAGAATCAACAAAACTACTGACTATGGTACTGACCTGATGTATCAGTGGCCAAACCAGAGACTTTTACTGAGGGGACAAGTGCAGATCTGAAAACAAAGCCCATCAGAGCTTTAAACCTAACAGAAATTTATTCACAAAGTTGAAGCAGAGATCTGAAGAGGAGCAGGGGCTGGTCCTGAGGGGCAGGTCAATGAACAAAGGACAGGTCAATGAACTATGAGCTCAGAGGGAATGTTCAGGCCATTCGGCCCAATTTCTACCTAGGCAGGAATGCCCTCCTCAGTGTTCTGGACCCAGTGACTTTGGCTGCAGGGAGCAGATACTTGCCCTTCCCAGAATAGCCCATCTCACTTTAGGATAATTCTTCATACATCAGTGAGCCTAAGAGCAAATCCTGGAGTGAGGAAGCACAGGTTTCCAACAGCCATTTTTAGAAATCCAAATATATGAAAAACTAAATTCCAGTTGACAGTACTGAATTTTCTTTCTGGTTTAAAAAATAATTTAAAAATCTGTTTTTTACATTCTGAACTTGATAAGCACTAAACCCAAACATTCCCACCCAGAAAAGACAAAGAGTATTACGTATGAAATTATGACTCAATCAATAAACAAGCATTTGATAATCAGCACTTAACTGGGCATTTGGCACTGTGGTAAACACTGGAGATAAAAAGAAAGGGCAAACCCTGTTCCTGCCTTCAAAGAGCTCCCACTCTAATGGGGAAGACAACATCACTATATGAGCGTGTACCAGATAAATACCGAGCAGATAAAAGGTAGCACAGGGTCTGGGCCTGGCAGCTGGTTAAAGGTTGGTCAGAGAAAGACCTGGAGAAGGAGGAGGCAGCCCTGGCCTGGAGTCCAGGTTTCTAAGAGTCAGCGCCCATCACTTTATGGACAGAGCAGCTCACAGACAAGGGGCAACCCAGTGACTTGTTCAAAGCGCCTTGAGATGGTGGTAGGGATGGAGAAAAGATGTCTGCCCTCAAACTCTAAGTCTACTCTTCAAATAAGTTTAATTTAGCAACCATTCATTAACCCCCACCAAAGAACCAGGCACCGTTCTAGGAGCTGGGGACAAAGAGACAAAACAGTGACAGTGGCCCTCCCAAGGTGGGCACCAGGACCCCGACAGGAAGGCAGAGCAGAGAAGACATAGCTTGTGAGAGTGGAGGCTCTAGAGAGGATGTACTCCAGGCAGATGGATGACTGTGCAAAGGCATGGCCATGGGAGGTGAAGGCAGAGCATGGGGAGCAGCTCAAAGACATGTAGCTTAGAAAGCTTAGGGCAAGGAATCTGTCACTTTCCCTCAAGGAAACAGGTGGCCCTACAGGCTTTTCAGAAGGGGGCTGGCATGGTCAGACACATGCTCGAGAGGTAAGTCTGGCAGGAGGAGAGTTTGGAGAGATGGGGAGTACGAGGCTGTCACTCTAGTCTAGCTGAAAGGCAATGAGGGTCTGAATCAGACTAATAGAAGATAAGAAATGGAAGATGCCCTCATAGAGCTGGGACTGGGGGGAGTTGGAACCTAAAGGAACTGGTGGTCAACTCATCGCCAATTGCAAGGCTGGATGACTTGGAGGAAGAGGGCGTTTTTAAAAGAAATAACTAAGTTTTGTGGTCAAGGGGAGAAGATGAAGAGCTTGTTCTGGATGTGTCGATTTTGATTTGCTGACTGAGCAGACAGACTGCTGGGTAAAGAGATCAGTTTGGTAGCTGGCAATGCAAGACTAGAGGCTGGAGGAGAAAATTAGGGCCCTTTGTATCTCATACCCACTGGATCAGATGAGGGCTCCTGGGGAGATCCTGCTGCTCTCAGACCAATCTGGGGCAATCCAGGGGGAATCCAAAGCTCCCTGTGTGCTGCCCTTGTGACCCTTCCGTTGGAGAGGTGGCCAGGATCTGGAGAAGGCCCTCCCGATAACCCAGAAGCTGGTTCAAGACAAGTCTCTGTCACTGGGCAGTCAGCAAGGTCACCCAGGGCATGGCCATTACACACTGTGGATGCTCTTGTCTGCATACATTCACTCTGGAGCATTCATCAGCTTTCAGCACTTTCTCCAGGATTTCCTAAGCTCCCTCCCCATGAGAGCAATATACTGTGCTGGCCTGATGGTGCACTTCGGCCCCTTCCAGCTCCCTCCAGATGTCTGCAGTCCTCTCCTGGCTGTCTTGGGCCTGCTGAAGGCCTGGGACACTTCTTGGCAGCTGAGGTTTCTGACTGTCCACTCACTAAGCTCCCAGCTTCCTTTCTACATACAGCCACCTCATAAAGCCTTCGAAGGCAAATAGGGGTTGAGTGTAAATTTATCGGAAATAGATGGTCAGTGTAGAGATGGGATTTTTTTTTTTGGTGGTGGGGGGAGGGTGGTGAATATGGAATCAGCACTTTGGGTCCTTAGCAATTTGTTTTGGTTCAACATACAGGGAGGTTTGGGAGGCAACTCTAACGAGGAATGGGCGTCCTGGATGTGAACTTGGATTTCTCTCCTAGGGAATCTTGGGAAGTTGGACCAGTCACCATCTGTCTTTTATAATGTAGGCGTCGGCTGCCTGTAGATAGGGGGATGAATTAGACATCTTCAGAGGTCTTTTTAACTAAGGATTTCCCCCCAGCCCACCAGTGCCTAGAGGAAACATTTGGAGTGCTTGGGATGGTCCTGGCAAGTGGGAACAGCACCCTCCTGGAGAGAGGGTTACTTAGTGCCTTAAGCCAGAAATGGGCATGTCAGACAAAGCCACAAACAGCTTAGCTTCGTGGTTGTTGTAATTGTTATGTGGGACTTTGGGTCCTTTGTGCCCTTACGAGATGTCAGCTTGATGATGGCAGGAACTAGGTCTTTCCTCTTGATCCCTCCCCATACGTGACATGGTGCTCTGCACTCTGCTGAACTGAAGCAACTACGTCTACGTATGTGCTCATGACCCACAGAGTGTCTGCTGTTTACATGGACTTTAATTTTGGATTATAAGCAATGCGTGGACAAGATGGTGCCTGTTTTGGTCAAAACTTCCATACCTGGTTGAGCAGCAAGGGCAGTGTGGGCTCTGACTGCAAATCCAATTCAAAGAACACATATTCAAGTGACTTCTGTTTAGAAGATCATGTGCTTGTGCATTTACTCTAAAGAAATCCATTTATTTGACATCTGTACCCCTTGCCCTGAGCCATTCCCTGATACCGTGGACTCAAGGACCGAATACTGTGACCAAACTGAACTGTGCACAGCTCTGCCAAAACCTCAAGCCTAAATGGCCCAGAAATGGGGGCCCGGGCAGCCACAAAATCTTCTGAATCCTGGATGTCATGGCTTTGCTTGTATCTGCTTAACCAAGAAGGCAAAGCAGGGCCCGGGAGAGGCAGTGGTGGGCTTAGGAATCAAGTCTTACAGCTGCTCCCACAGTCCCTGAGCCAAAAGAGGCCTTTAAGTTTGATTGCAGGCACAGCACTAACCAAGGCGCGATGAGAGCTCCAGCTGAAAGTCTCCAGACGCCCAGAGTGGGGAGTATGCTTGGCCACGCCGGTCAGGACTTCCCTGAGCCTGCCAAAACTGGACGAGACACGAAGAGAACACTGTAAAGGAGAGATATTCATAAGCTCATAAATTGGCTTGTTGCAGCCTGGGTTGAAATCTATTATGGTTTTGTTGAAAATTTATAGTTTCTTTCCTCCTCTCACTTGTTGAGTGCTTGATTTCCAACTGTTTCCTGAACTTGAAAGAAATCTAGGCCCCCGCTCATTCATTTGATGGCTTTCTGGTTGTCTTTTTCTGTCTTCCTCCTTTCTGATTTCTGGGTCAGTCTTGGGGGTCCAAGTCATTCAAGACCAACCGGCCAGCCCTGAACACTTTCTAGCCGTGTTGCCTAAGATGAAAAGCAGCGAAGGCTTCCTGAAGGCGGACCAGTCTCTGTCCTATCAGCCAGAGGCATGCGCACGCCGCTCTTGGTCTAGGACGGTGCTGCTGATGGTGTCCCCTGAGCGCCTCCTCCAGGAGAGCAGGTGACTTTGTCCCAGACCCACGAGAGGCGCTAGTGACCAGCAGCATGCATCGTGAAGAAGGGGTGCATGGACTGGACTGTGTGGGAGAGGAGTCCAAGATCTTATCAGCTCTGCTCACTGGAGGAACAAAGACAGAAATCACTGTAACAGACATATGATGCCATTAGGGTGACGCCTTACATCCAGTCTGTGAATATGCGTGTGCTCTTTGTTCGGATCTTGTCATTTAGTCAGGTGGCGGGATCAGCAGATGGAGGGTCAGGCCTGGAGTCAGGAAGACCTGAGTTCAAATGTGGCTTCAGACACTTCCTAGCTGGGTGACCCTAGGCGAGTCACGTAACCTCTGCCTTAATCCACCGGTGAAGAAAATGGCCAGTCCTCCAGTGTCCTTGCCAAGAATACTCTGCTGTTCTGGGGTCACAAAGAACTGGACGTGACTGAAAGATATATTTCTATGCTGTCTTCTCATTAGAAGGGGAGCTCTGTGAGGGCGACTGGTTTTCTGCCTTGTTTTGTATCCCCAACATTTAGCCCAGAGGTTCTCAACCTGTGGGTTGTGACCCCTTTGGGGGTCAAACAACCCTTTCACAGGGTTGCCTAAGACCATTGGAAAACACATATTTCCGATGGTCTCAGGAACCAAGACACGGCTCCTCTATCCATCTCTGGGCAGGTCCGCCCACATGCAGATACACCCACATACAAGTATTAAAGGGTCTCAGCATTAGGAAGGTTGAGAACCACTGATTTAGCTCAATATATTTCGTAGCAAGCACTTAATAAATGCTTGCTGACTGTCTGTCTGACTAACTAGTGACTGGGAATAGGAGTAAACTGACTTAGGGGGATTAACTCATTTCCTGCCTGTTTATAACCAATGTGTTGCCCAGGTAACCAGAAAGAACATAAATAAACTATAATTTATCAATGACTAAGAGATTTTTCACATAACACACAGGACTATGTCAGCACTGCACTCTTAATGTGAGTGCTCAGAAGACAATAATTAAGTGTTCGAACGATTATGGACAAAAGAGGGGGATAAGGGAGGATGCTCAGAAAGGCCTCACTGGAACTCCAGATTTGGGGAATTGGGAGCTGTTTTTCCATTTAATGTATTTTATCTGTCCTTTGTAATTTCTGTCCAAGTGACTGAATATGCCATGTTTTACAGGTTCTAATCCTACAGCCTGCTGGGAAAAACATCTCACGTGAGTTCAAAGCATCTCAAATGAGTATCTTCACCGTCCGCTGTCATAAAAAGGAGATGGCACCGCTCCCCACACACAGAACTCTCTCAAACATACTCACAACTGGGAAGAAGCAAGGAAGGGAGAGCCAGAGGTCATTTAGGTCCAGCCCCTGCCACCGGGCAGGCAAGGTACCATGTCCAGTTCACAGATGAGGTATAGTAGAAGCCCACAGCAATGATGTGCCCTAGCCAAGGTCACACAGAGACACAGAGAAGGCATGATGGAAAGGGCCAACTCTGATCACCTTGTCCTGCAGCCTGGAAAGGGGATGGTCTGGGACACAAGTATTTCATTCCTGGATTTGCAGCCTAGGGTAAGTTACCTAACATTTCTGGGCCCCGTTATCTCTTTGAAAAAACAAAGGCCTTGAACTAGACTGCTCAGGTCCCTTTCTGAATAGTTGCATATCTGCACCCAAAGTTTGTGGCACTCACCCATGTATCCTTTTAGAAACATTGGGTATCTTAAGTTATATAACATTTTGTTTCCCAATATATCCCTTCTTCTTTCCCCACTTGGAAAGTTATGCCTTATAACAAAGAAATTTATGCCTTAAAGAAGGAAGGAAGGAAGGAAGAAAGGAAGGAAGGAAGGAAGAAAGGAAGGAAGGATGTTAAAAACAGTCTCTTTCCAAGCCCTAGTCAGCCATTCTCAGTGCTAGGACTCCAAATAGGGGCCCAGTGGGTTACCCTTGCTATAGGTACCTTGAAACAAGGGCTTGGTGAAGGCCTGTTTGGGAAGTTCTGGTATCTTCAGGTAATGGGGCACACCCCTACAGCAATCCAGATCATGTTCTTTGCTTCCCCATAGCAGCTGCCTTGTGTAAAACTGAACAGGTAGGATAGCCAGAGGGCCTGTGACCTTTTTGGATGGAAGACTGTCCTCTGACCATCACCAAAGTCTGTTCCTGTGCCACTGGACACATGGAAATGCCACAGGTATTAGAAAGAAATGAAATTAGCTAATTCTGAGGAAACCTTGCTAAAACCTTATTTAAGGAAGTGAAGAAGCGAATCAGCGAGGTCATTAAATCAATACTGGGTGCCACTGTTTGCCATCACCTCAGTGGGAAAGGCAGACAAGGTCGTTAAGCAAGGGGTGTGCGTGCTGCACAAGAGAGTCTCACCAAGCCAACATCTGGGAAGCTTGGGAAATGCTTACTGCCATCAATGAAACAAACAGGGAAGATCTCTCTCTCTGTCTGGCTGGGAAGGACACTCAATCCTCCACAAGTGCCGGGCCTTCCGCACCCGCCACTCTGCTTGTCTCCGGGGCACTGGCTAACACCAGTCCTGCTCAGGCAGAGACAGAGTATCACTGGGCTGCACTCTCTGCAGCATCCCTGCTGTGGCCTTCCCATAGCAGGTCACATCCCATCCCCAAGTCTACGGCAGGAGAGTTATTTTCAGTATGTGAATGGGACAGCTGGAATTCTTCCCATTCCAAAGAGATCTAGGAGGAGGCACTGCCAGGAAGACAGGGTCTGGGAACTTCTCTCCATCCCTCACATAGCCAGGACTAAACAGACAGCATCCTCATGGTGAGAGGCACCATGTGGGTGACATTCTTAGACATCATGTCGTTCCGGCTCTTTCTCCATTTTTCTCTCTTCAGATTCAGGGATACCGCAGGGATATCTCTAACACTCTGAAAGCAAAGTTGGACGTGCCCAGGATGGACGTTTTTCCTCTCTGGTGAACAGCACGGTTTACGTAGCATGCCCAAGCCACAGCCTGCGCAGCTTGGTGGCCGATGCCATGGAAACCTGAAGGGCTGTCTTCTCCTGACAGTGCCGCTATCGCTTAATGCTGACGGAAGGCAGCAGGCTCCCAAAGGTCGATGACAGCTCTTTCCATCTGGGTCCTGAAGGCTGCCATAAGCTCCATTTTTTTTTTGGCTAAATGTTTTGGAAATTGTCACAACTCCTTCTATTTCCCCAACAGCCTGCCATTCTAGACTCTTTGTACAGAGAACATTGTTTCAGAGCTTCCCCTCCAAGTCATGTTTGAACATAAAGAGGGCGGGGTGAAAAGTAGTCATAGTAATTATACATTAATGAAAGAGAGATGGATGAAGGAAATTTGAGCTGTGTCTGTGCAAAGTCAAGTCCCAGGAATACTAAAGAGGGTTCTGGGTTTCAGGCTCCTGTTCTAGGAAGTTAGGCAGGGTAGCACAGCTGGGAGTAGGCAGGGCGTAACCTGCTGTACAAGTGTTTAGAAAGCAGCCTGCAGGATAACTCATCTTTTCAAATGTTGCCTTGGGAATACAACAATTCTGGAGAGAGAGACACCTAGGCAGGACTTCAAGGACTTCCCGGAAGGAGGCATTGTTACTGAAGAGAGGGTTAGTGAACACCTAGAAAAGGAAGCAACGACCACAAAGAGCCAACAAGATTTCAAGAGCAGGTCACGCCAGTCTAACCTAGGTCCTTTCAGGGCATAGTCAGTGAACTGGTGGATGAAAATAATGTTCTACCTATGTACAAAGCCAGAAGGGAGCTAGCTAACCCACTGGATGGCAGAGTCAGGATCCATATCTTGCCAACTTCTCTCTCCTTCCAAATTCCTGCTCTCCTATCAGGGACTTTAAGATACATATTGACACCCTCAAACTCAGCTCCTTAACCTCACCTCCCATGAGCCACTCCCCAACCTCCTTCAGCCACACATAAAGATGGCCACAGCCTTGATCCTGTCAGCACCCACAAATCTACATCCTCTGCGTTCAATGATGCCCCAGGTCCCCTCTCTAACCACCATCTATTGGCTTTTCACCTCTCCCCCCTGCCTTCTCTCACCTGCTTCTCTGACCACATGGGGAACTCCAGTCCCTGGGCCCCCCACTTCTCTCTCATGCTACCTCCCTGAGCTAGCCACTGTCTCTAGTTTTCCCTAACCTGACCCCTTGCTGAACCAATTCTTCTCTACACCATAAGTGTCAAACGTGCAGTTCGGGCCGGGCAAAACTCTCTAGTCAAAGCCAGATTAAAGTATAATTGGGAAATATTTAACAAAGTAAGTAAAAACACAATACAACCCAAGCTGTGGTTTCTAAATCCTTATGCGGTGGCAGGGACCCAGATCCTATTGGAGTTCAGCACCATTGCCCATCGTCTCCTCTGCTCCCCGTGCGTGGAGTCCACCCCCTCCCCCCATAGGAAGGCTTCAGCCTCGGGTCACTCCCGCAGCCCACATCACGCACCAGGATCGGGTCCATGACAGATGTGCATCACAGGACTTCAACTAGGCCCTCGCAGCTGGGCAATCCCACTGCACGCTCTCCCGCTGGCCGCAGCAGCTCCTCCGGATCTTTTCATCCCTCCTCAAACTTCCACAGCTTCCCCACCCTCACCTTCCCAGCGGAGAGCCTGGCTTACAGATTTAAAGGAGAGCTTGAGGCCGTCTGCTGGGATTCTCTTTCCTCTCCTCCTCATCTCATCTCCCTGCTTTGCCTTCTGCCCTCCTCTCCTTCATGCCTCAGGCTCATGGGATGAGAGGCTTCCACTCTTCTACTTGTCCCAGCAATCCCATTCCACCCCACAGCAGGACGCCTCCTCTGCCATTTCACTTATCATCACGCCCTCCCTGTCTGCTAGTTCCTTCGCCAAGGCCTATAAACCCATCCATTCTTCCTGATCCTTCCAACCCCCTACAAGAGGTGCCTCTACTTTCCTCCCACTCTCTTCCTACCTCCCCTTACCACCTGCCTTCCAACCTCATTATTCCACCCAAACTGCTCTCTCCAAAGGGACCAGTGATCTCTTAATCGCCAAGTTCAATGGCCTTGTCCCGTCCTCAGTCTCTGCAGCCTTTGGCACTGCTGGTCACCCCTCTTGATAATCTCTTTGCTCTGGGTTTTGGAGATGCCTCTCTTTCCTTCTTCTCCTCCTGCCTCTCTGACTGCTCCTTCTCAGTCTCCTTTCGCTGTATCCTCACCCAGAGCATGTCCTTGACAGTGAGTGTTCGCAGAGTTCTGTCTGGGGCCCTCTTCTCCCTCTAGGAGACTTTACTTGGCAATCTCATCCCTTCCCAAGGGTTTCATTACCATCTCTATCCTGACAGTTCTCAAACTGACCCATCCTGCCCCAACTTCTCTGCTGACCTCCAACCTCAGATTTTCCCTCATGGCTTCCTTTAATTCCCAACTAAAATCCCATCTTCCTTAGGAAGCCTTCCCGGCCCCTCTTCATTATTTCCTGGCTTTGCTCGTCTCCTTCATTACAGTGTGAGCTCCTTGAGGGCAGGGACACCTTTACATCACCAGTGCTTGTCCAAGGGCCTGGGTCACAGTATGTACCTCAACTGACCCACTGCTATGCTAGAACACTGGGCTGAGTCAAATGAAATGAAATTTAAAGTTAAAACAACCAGCTTCCCAAGTATGAGACGAGGAAGGTTTAGGTTATCCTGAAGACAAGCTGGGAATTCTGGAGGACTGTACGATCAATGAATCAGATACAAGAGGCAAAAATGCTCATGCTCCCTTGGGCTGTGTGGAGGGGAAAGCCCGGCTGCCAGGAAGAAGACCGTGGTCTCCCTGTCCCCCAATCTGCTCAGACTATCCTTGGCATATCATGTTTAGCACATTTTAGGATGTGCTGAAGAATGCTAAGAGGGAGGGCAATGAGAGTGGAGAAATGTCTTATGTTTATCCCACATGAGAGCTGCTTGTAGGAAGAGAGAGCCTGGGGATGTGTGTGTGTGTGTGTGTGTGTGTGTGTGTGTGTGTGTGGAGGCAAAACACCTTCTTTCAAGTATTTGAAAGGCTATGAAAAAGAGATTTGATTTCTGCTTGATCCTCAGAGGATAAAATTAGAAACAACTATTATAAAGCCGCAAAAAGGCAAATATAAGTTTGATAACAGGAAAGCCCTTCCAAAATCAGAGTGGACAGCCTCTGAGGCAGTGGGCTCCCTTGCTTTGGGGCTTCCAGGATCATCCCATGACTATTTGGTCAATGTGCTATCCTGCAGATTCTTTGTTCAGTAGATGGCTGATGAGGAGCCTACTGACTCTGATGTTCTGTGATTCTGTGAAATGTTCCCAGGCAAGACAAGCAGTTATCCCAGCCATGGTTTCTTTTTCCCTAGCCTCATGGCCTAGAACTTGGACAGTACTTGATACCCTGAAAACCTCATTGAAAAGGACCTCATATAAAATGTGGGCCCCAGTAGATTTCAGGAGGAGGGGCAGAAAGGCAAAAAGAGCCATCCTGATCCCTCGATAAGCCAGTAGAACCGAGCTGGGCAATTTCCTCATAATAGCAGCAATTCCCGGTAACATAATCCTTGGGGGGAGGGAGGAGAGGATAGAGACTCTGCTCCTGTGTGTGGGATGAACAGGCTAACACGTTCTCAAACAGAAAAGACTGCCTACTGAAGAGAGGACACATGCCTATCTGGTGATAATCTGTGGAATCTGTTTTTCCCAAATCCCAAACAATGAATCCAAAGGTCACTAAGTTAATGCACTTAGATCAGTGGAGCCCCTGAGTAATTTCTCATTTGTGTCCGCTGAGAGTGATGGTTGCTATGTTATGGGTTGCCTGCTCTTCAGAAGGATGGGAGGATGAAGACAGAATCTGTTTTGTCGACATGCACTACAAGCTAAGCAGCTCCAAAATACTTCCACTGCAGGCTCCCAGAATCCAAAGGGGAAAAAAAGTAATCACTCTAAATGACCCTCGACTATTTGGAAGTTCATACCATCAAGTTAGAAGAAACAAAATTGTTACCACCTGTTAGGGTCCCGAGTAATACAAAAATCACAGAGGGAGAGGGGTGGGAAGATGGGCTTGGAGGAAGGGTTTGAAAAAGGCTCGGGGATGTTTCACCGTGAGCAGCTCTTCTGGGCATCCCTGAAACCTATCAGCAGCCGAGAGGCACAGGAAGGGAGAATCCTGGGCAGGTCGGCATATGGTAGATCATTATTCTAGAGTAAACACATCAGAAAAACTGTCTCGTACCTGTAGTTTTTAAAACAGCTTGTAAAAAAGGGAGTGCATTCACATAATGTAAAGCTGTAAGGAATCTCGGAGATCACCTCATCACAGACTCCATCTCCCTCACTTATCTCTCCTCCCTAGGTGAGAGGATGCTCTCCCTCCTCACATATCACGTTCCACTTCAGGCAAAGGAAGAACAACCGCTTTGGTTCAATTTGACAAACATTCACTAAGCCCTTACCAGCGGTTCTCAACCTGTGGGTCTCAACCCCTTTGGGGGTCGAACAAGTCTTTCACAGGGGTCGCCTAACTGCTCCTCTGTCCGTCTCCAGGTGGGTCCGCCCACATGCAGATACATCCACATACAAGTATTAAAGGGTCGTGGCATTAGGAAGGTTGAGAACCACTGCCTTACTATATAGACACTGCATGTATGAAGACCTCCCCAAATGAGATTATGTTCTCAGTGAGTTCACATTGTATTGATCACCTGTTTGGTTCATCACTGAAGGAATTCTTGTCCAGTAACAAGACGGGACTAAGCAGTACCTGAAGTTCCTTCAAGCAAGGCAGCACTTTGTCTGGAACCCTCTCCTGCCCGTATTGTCACTGCCACCTCCTTGCCACATAAAACCTAAGTTCTTTTAAGAGAGCCAGCCACTGAGATTTTAAATTCCACATTCTCCAGAGTCTAGCAAAGAGACCTGAACACAAGAGCACTTAATATGTTTGTTGAATTGAAATTAATCTTCAGAAGCGAGGTAATCCAACGTGCCTGCCCAGAGCAGGAGTCTCCGCAGCATCTCCCCGACAAACGTCACACAGCCTCTCCGGCGACAGGAGCTCAGCACCTTCCTAGCTTGTTCTTTATTGTTAAACCATCTTCTTAACTCTCAGGTGACTGAATGGAGGTGACTGGTTCTGTCCTCTGCTCTGGTCTCCCACACGGTGTGCTTTCACATATCTGAACAAAGACCGTGTGTTTTCCTCTAGCCTCCCCTTCTCTAGGCAAATCCTTTCCAATTCCTTCACCCAGAAATCTGTGGAGGAACATGGTCTCCAGACTCCTGGTTACACTATTCTATTCTGCACAAGACCCTGGAGCTTAGCAGGGCAGCCCGTGGTCTAGCTGCAGTAAGCGGTCTACCCCAGAGAACAGCGGCACAATTACTGCTTTGGATCTGGGCACCTTCCTTGTACAGAGAACACCAAGCCTTCATCCTCCTGTGAAGGGAGGCCGGATGATCTCCCCAAGGCTTCCCATCACCCCTCTCCTGAAGTCATCCCTTAATTTATGGGTGGATTTAATTAACACTCGAGACATATCCACAAGGGGGCACAGTGCTCTGGGCTGGGGAGTCTCAGAAAAATCAAGATGACCCCACTCTCCCGTTTTCAAGGAGCCAACCAACTCATGTGAATAAGGTTAATCCACAAGCCTACGAACAGGCTATGCAGGTAAGTAGGGCGAGGCACATAAGAACCATTGATGGACTGACCATACATGTTTCTCCCCAAAGTTACACACCAGCTCAAAGTTGGGAATAATTTATAATCTATCTCAACCACCATTTACCACATACTGATTTTGTGCAGAACACCATAACCCTATAGGAAGAAGGATGGAAAACACAGACTGTTTAGACCAGACGTGTTAACCACGGCCGTGCAGCTCACAACAGTCCCAAACGTGGTCCAAACAAGATGAAAATGTGGTTCATGTCTGATTTTATTGTGTAGATACATTACTAGAAGCACAGCCAGTGTTCCAAGTCAATGCGGGGCCTGCAGGGATCCTTACATCTGGTTTGGTGGCCCCTTTTCCTATCTGAGCTGGACACCATTGGTTAGACTATGAAATGCAGCTGAAGGGAGAAACCACCGAATTAGCAAAACACGGCTTCTACTTAAAATAAGTACTGAGGCGGTCAGTGAGCTCAGCCCAGGATTCAGCAGAAAGCAAATGGCTGGACCTCATTGGGTAAACTGCACTGTTTGTTCATCCATCCCAAGATTCTTCCAAATACAATCCTCATCTTTTTTAGTATCAGTGCTGTCCCAGGGATGCTGGATGGCTGGGGATTCTGTAACATCCAAAGCCAAGGGAAAGAGGAGCAGTGGCCACAAGCAGGCAGCAGCGTGTCTCCCACAATGACCCGTTTCCATCTTGGCCACGCAATCGCCTTGCTAAGAGACACCAGACAGGCCAACCCAAGTCCCAGAGAAGACAGAGATGGCAGTGCAGGGGTTGGGAAGGGGCTGCTCCTGGGAGTTCTGACCATGATGCCTCCAATGACTTGCTTGTGAATGGCATCCGGAGCTGGAGAGGATGTCGGGGAGCCCATTCCTCCACTTTTCCCCACTAATTTTGGAAGTGGAACCAGATGTAGTCTCTTCTTAAGGTCACCCAAGTGTACTGGGAAGCCCTAGAAGAGACAGCCTAGGAAAAGCGGAGATCTGAGCCTCTGACTCGGGCTCCTTAGAGTTTCTCTCTTTATTTTACATGCTCATGTATGCTAATCCCTTTAAAAATAGATAATTGCATAGGATGAAAAGATGTGAACAAGCTGCTATCTATAACAGTTGAGAAAACACTTACATAATGAGTTATTAGATTCACTAATGAATAATTGCCATTGATACAGCTCTTGATGGTTCAAAAAGCACTTACTTTATCCACATTATCTCAATTAAGCCTTATGATCACTCGACCAGCAAGCATTTATTAAGTACCTCCTAGAGCCAGGCACTGTCCCAAGCGAGTGGATACAAAGGTAAATCTCACTTGTATGGATGTCATAGTCTAATGGAGGAGGTGGTGTAAATAAACAGAAACAGGTCCAAAACAGTTAGATCCAGGATGGTTTGGGGAAAGGCTCCAGGCAG
The DNA here is from genome assembly GCA_028646575.1 of Pseudocheirus occidentalis. Classification (NCBI taxonomy): domain Eukaryota; kingdom Metazoa; phylum Chordata; class Mammalia; order Diprotodontia; family Pseudocheiridae; genus Pseudocheirus; species Pseudocheirus occidentalis. The sequence goes on from CM053595.1 coordinate 306,455,328, forward strand.
CAGCATCGTAAGGGCTGTGAAAGACTGTGAGACGGAGGGAATGGGGAGGGCATGGCCAGGAGGTGGGTGCAAGGGCAGAAAGATGGAAGATTTTGCATCACATGAGAAAAGGGCAGTGTGTGTGTGTGTGTGTGTATGTGTGTGTGTGGATAGGGGAGGGCCCAGCCTGGGCAGGAGTTGTGGAGGCAATAGAGAGGCCCTGCAGGTGACAGTGAGACAGGTGCCACAGCTCTTAGTGGTCACACCTTGAAGATGGACTGAGGAACCGAGGCTTCCCCAGCGATCAAGCACCAGAGCAGGCCATGGCTCCAAGATGATCATGAAGTGCTGGGCAGAGCCCCTGCAAGGGATGAGGGAGAGACAGGTGGAGACTGACCTTGGTGCCGCAGATCTAGGGCAGGGAGGGGCCGGAGAAGTCATCTAGCTAAAACCCAGCGTTTTACAGATGATGCCGCTGAGGCCCAGACAGTATGGGTGACTTGTCCAAGGCCACAAAGTGACTGATGGGATTTGAACCCAAGGGCTCAAATCTAGCCATCCTTTTCACTGTAGTACACTGGCTGTCTGAACAGAGTTGGAGAAGCCAAACCACTCCGCTGACTGGGTAAATCACAAATTCACATTGTTCAAATTGGCCCTTCCTCCCACAAGACCATACTGTTGTTCTTCCCTAATGGATTTTCTATCTCACTCCCACTCTCTCCTTCTCTTCACCTCAGACCCCCTTCACACCATCTCCTGCTTTCCCCTCTTTTCCCTCAATCTCTGATGATGAAGCGGCCTTCCTCCCCATTATCTTCCTTCACCTTTGTCAGCGGATTCACTTCAACCTTCCCTTCTCTCTAACCTCTCCCTTTCCTAATACTTCAAAACACACCCAAGTCTCCCCAACCCTTAAACAGACTTTCAGGGCACTTTGCCCTCGTTCCACATCTCTGCTCCCTTTATCAGTAGAACTTCTAGGTAAAGCTCCGTGTGGCTGCTGGCCCATCACTCCTTCCTCTCTTTTAACTGACTCTTCAGTCCATAGCAATATGGCATCTGAGGTCATCAGGAAGCATCAAACTGCTTTCTCCAAACAGCTCTAGACCCTTTGTGAACAGCCTGCTGTCTTTTCGATCGCTGACCCCCGTCTCCTCCGAGATCCTCCCTCTCCCTTCGCTGGTTCATTACTCGGGTCAGCCCTAAGAGTGGGCATTCTACATGACCTAAGCACGTCCCATGGATCACCCTTTGGGTTATTATCACCACTATGCAAGTGACCCCCACGTTCAGACCAGTGCGCTTCACTTTGGCATCAACAATCTCCTATGGGATGTTTCACACTGGATGTCTTGGAGACATCTCAACTCTCAATATGTCCGAAGGAGAACTCACTAAAATTTTAACCAAATTGAACCATTTTCCAACCTTCCTTTGTTCTTTCGAGGTTTAGTAGATGTCCAAAAAGCTTGGCTCCAAGTCTTGTCTCCTACACATACTGACTGCATCACCTGGGTTCTTGGGGCTTCATGGAACACTGCAAGTTGCACAGAGGGTGCCTACCCGCACTGGCAGAGGCTCACAGGTCCAGCCCCTGTCCGCTCTGCATCCCTATGACTCATCAAAATGTCTGGCACACTGCAGATGTTTACTGAATGCATGGTGACTGCCCGATAAGTAGGACCCTGTGGACGAGGCTCCCGCCAGCCATTCTCTCTGGCCTTTCTTCCCCTTCTGTCCATCACCCGGCCAAGCTCTGGAACTAGCAAGCAGAGGTCTTTCTTCACAACAGAGAAACTGTTCCCACTTCTGAGGTGAGTGGGTTTAATGAGACAAACGAAACCTGGGAATGTTGATTAGATGGGGAAATCCAAAAGAGAAATGTCAGCTGTTGATCTTCCCAATGAGGCTATGGAAGGAAGGGTGAATAAGGAAAATCCATAAAGTGCATCCCTAAATCCTGCAAGGGTTTATTACGTTGAAAGTAATGGGCTGATCCTTTACTCTGGACAATGAACTGGGAGAAGACAAGCCAGGAGCCATCACTAAGTCACACTATGGAAGGTGTATGCGTATAGCAGAATGCTCTGACCACCCCGCCCCACCAAGGGAAGGTTTTTATCTTAAAGACCCTTTTAGACGTGCACAGTCAGATACAGGCTGTTAGTTCCACAAGGCAGGGAGAGCGCTGCACCATTTTCCTATCTCACCTGGCACACGGCTCTGCCCAAAGCAGGCATTTAATAAATGTTTGCTGAATGAATAAAGGATGAGTTAATGTGGAAATCCTAAGACAAAACATGTTTTCCTGGATGAGGCTCGGGCTAATCCCAGTGTATAAAGAAAGGATAGTGAACCAACAAGGGTGGATGTCACACATCTAAGACTGAAAGACAGGTGGGGCATCCTATGCCAGCAGGGCCGGTCTTTAGGCCCACAAAAATGATGCCATGTTAGGCCTACTGTGCCTGCAATGCCATTTGGTCCTTACCCTGCATCGCACTAGGCTGTAAGAACACAAGAGCCTGCTGCTTCCAGGTAATTCAGGGTCCTTTCTCCTAATGAAGAACCCAAGACAGCCAAATGCAGACAGAATCCAAGAGGCTGTTCAGGCCTGCGTGCTGTCTCCCTTGGACTTGGCCTGTGAGGGCCATCCCCAAGATGAAGTGCCAGATTCTTTTCCTGCTCAGCAGTCCTGGATGCAGGTTGGCAGGTGACAGGCGAGGGTCATCCAAGAGGAACAGGAAGCTCTTCATCCAGGAGTCAGGCTGGTGGGCTGAGGCTCTGGGAGGCAGGTTGGCGCTGGGGGCTGCCTAGCTGGAGCTAGTGGTGACCCCAGCTGTCTCAGGGCTCCAACTCCTGTGAGTCCTTCCCTGGGCAGCAGCGAAAGCCTCAGGGCCTTCAGGCTGTTTAAAACCCTAGAATGTGTGGGGGTCCCATCCTGAGCTCTGGATCAGGCAGGTCTGACAGAGCTCAAGACAGCGGGACTACAATAAGTCCTTCCAGTGCTCTTGGTCTCAGCTTCCCTGTCCAAGAGGACCGCCGCTATTTCCCTCCAAAGGACTGATCAAGATCCAGGAGAGAAGGTACCAGAGCTTGCCCAGCCTCTGGACACAGAATCACAGATTCCGAAGGGGTCTCCCAATGGCCAGTCTCTTCCCTGGTAGCTCCATCTAGAACAGATCTTAACTTCTCCAGAAGAAGGAGAGTACAGGATTGCTCTGGATAGTTTTGGGGCTTCTTACTGCCTTTATTGCTGAGGAAGGGCTTCCTGACAACTAACTGAGAGTCGGCCCAAAGCATGGACCAGGAGATGCCCAGCTGGGGAGGGCATCTCTAGACAGCCTCCCCTACCCACTGACTCGAGCAGCCAGATGTGCTGGCAAGCGTGGGATGGGCAAACAGGTGCTTGGAGAGCTTGTGGGCCTGAGTGGGGTCAAGTGCAAGGTTTTAAAGAAGGATCCCCCTGCAGATCTTCTCTGGTGTAGGATGAAATGCCTCCCAATCTCTAAGTGAGAATGTGAGCTAGCCACAGGCATGAACAATCCACTTCAGAATGGTGATGGAAGGATCCCTTGAGGGAATGGGCATGCTGTGAGTATCTGACTGGTTTCCACACAGGGCAGGGGCTACCTTTTGAATCTCTTGGCATCCCCAGGGCTTAGCACAGTGCCTGGCACAGAGCAGCACTGCCGATTGAACAGTTGCTGGGTTGGTGGTGAAAGAACCTGAACCAGGAAGCTCAGGCTGCGGGAAGCTTCCCAGTTTGCTCCCCAGTTCTTGGAGAGGGGATCTAGAAGAGTGGCTCCATGGGAAGTGGGCCTGGGAGCCCTGGGAAAACTGACAAGTGGCATTTTACCTCCACAGGCCCTGCAGAGCACCCACCACCACACCAGCACCAGAGCTGAGCTTCCAAACTGGTCCTAGAGTCTCCAGTGGAGGGGAAGGGGGCTCTATTTTGCCCCTGTTGCTCAAAGTTGTTGGGTGGCAAAGGAAAAACACCTCCCAGAAAAGAGGCTGCAAGTTGCTGTGGCTTCCCCACAGCTCCAGGCTGCCAAGGTCAGCCAGGGGTCAGGCAGGGCTGCTCCACTTGGCCCTTTCTGCTTTCTCCTGGCCCTTGTGTACACACTGATAGGGTTTCCAGCCTGTGCCTTTCCAGCATTATCACCCCAGTTGTTATCAGACTTGGGCTCGGGGAAAGCAGGAAGGGAGGTCGGCTGTGGGTCAGGGCGTGGTGGTGTGGCCCTTCTGGGCCTTATCAGCAAGGGAAGAAAGTGAATCCACCTGGGAGGCTGCAAGGTCGGCCAGGGTGCCAGGGGGTCACTCAGAGTTCACTCAGAACAAATCCCCTGCTGTTCGCAGGACCTCGTTCATCCACTTCTCCAACTCGCAAGACTGATTTGCTGCTGGGTTTCTCCCTCCCTGTCATCCAGACAGAGGAGCCTGGAGTGCTGCCTAGCTGGCAGGATTACTGCACAGGCACCACCACCCTGGTATTCAAACCAATTATGGCAATTCATTCAGAAAATCCCCAGGATCAGGGTCACAAGTCGACCTGCACAGGGCAGGGTCAGGGAGCGATTGACAGGGACTATTCCCCGTGGCTACCGAGTTCCTCTCCCCACCCTGGAGATCTGCCCTGACTCCCTTATCCCCCCACCCCCAGCAAGCCCCATAATTTGCACCTCCTCTCCTTTCCTCTCTGTGTACCTGGGAAGCCCTTTCTAACTCCCTGGGGGTCCCTCAAGAGTAGGGCATAACAGTCATCCAAACTAACTTAATGAAAGAAGAGTTTGGGAACTTGCTTTTCTGGGTCTCCCCATGTGCCCCCTCCACCCAGCCTGGCAGATTCAGCCCTGACTGGCATTTGGAGTTACACCCCTTCTATCCCTCGGGGGATACCTTGTCTGCCACCATTTCACAAACAGACCATGGGGCATAGAGTTGGAAGGGACCTTGGGGGTCATCAAGCCAAACCCCCTCAATTCTGCAGATGAGGGGCCGGAGGCCCAAAGAGGATGATGCCTTCCCTGTCCAAGCTCAGGCAGGCAGCAGGTAGCACGAGGTCTGAGGTCGACTGCTCTGACTTTGGTCCAAAAGACAAAAGCAGAGGACAGGAGGCCTGGGCAAACCCAAGCCCACAGATCTTCTGAACGCAGGGAAAGCCCCTCAGGGAGGGTGAGTCACACTGAGCATGTGTGCTAGAGACCAGAGACAGTTCAAAGCCACCCTGACCTGGGTCCATGAGCTTGCTTTTAAAATGTGTTGTTGATAAATGCATTTCAGTACAGTCTGGTTGCAGCTACAACCTATGTCTCCTGGGTTACACCACCCTGGAGTCTAGAAAGAATTTTTCACAACTATTTCTGTTCAAATCTGGAGGCCTGTGCTCACTCAGGAGCAGGTACAATCCTGCCTTCCCAGCTCCCAGCTCCCTCTCTTTTAAGGGAAGAGCGGCCGACTCAAAGACTATTTTCCCAAATGCGGGAGATGAAACAGAGCTGCCAACAAGTTCAGGACTCAGTGTTCCCTGGTGAAAGAAATGACATGATTTGCTGTTTGGTCAATTCGTCTAACAAATGCTTAGCCAGTACCTGGTGTGTGCTGATGACTCTGTGAGGGATATAGAGAGCCTGCCCCTTTTCCTGCCCACCCATTCCCCACAAGGCACTGTCTTCCCTCCTTTGTGCCCAGGCTCATGACCCTGGACTTATCCTCAACTTCTTCTCCTGGGCCCTCATAACCAACAGTGGTCAGGGGTTGGCGGATTCTACCTCCACAGTATGGCTCTACTGCATCCCCTTCTCCATGCACCGGCCATCCCCTTTTGCAAGAGTTTCCTCACTGCCCTCTCATCTCAGGTCTCTCCCTCCCTTCTGCAGTTCAGCCCTAGGAAGCCACCAAACACAAATACTCCTATGGTTCTCCCTGACCACATTCCTGTCCTTCTCAAAGAGCCCCAGTGGCTCCAGCTCACATCTGGGGCAAAACACTACTGCCTCCTTGTCCCGTACAGCTGTTAGTACTCCATCTTGAAGCCCCCTCCTCTTTTCCAGCTCGTGACACCTAACTGCTCTTCCCTGTGCACATTATCCCATCTCCCACCAGTGTGCCTTAGTACAAGCTGTCCCCTCAGCCTAGAAGGCAATCCTCTTCCCAGCAGCCTCTGGGAATCTCTGGCTTCCTTCCCTTCAAGGCTCAGTTCAGGGGCTGCTTCCTACAGGAAGTCTGTCCTGATCTCTCTAGTTGCTAGTTCCCTGTCCTTGGGAATTTCTCTGAAGGGTGTGTGTGTGTGTGTGTGTGTGTGTGTGTGTGTGTGTGTGTGTGTGTGTGTGTGTGTGTGTGTGTGTGTGTGTGTGTTTATTTCCATGCTGTTTTTCTCCAATTAAAACATATGCTTCTTGAGTGCAAAGAGGAGGGCTTCTTTCTTTTGGTCTTGGTACCACCGTTCAGTCCAGTGCCTGCACACAGTAGGTGCCACACTTGCTGAATAAATGAATGCTTGCTGAAAAGTATGAAACATCGACTAGGGACCCTTCAGGAGATAACCAGGTATGCAAGTGCCTATAATGTAGCGTGGGAGCATTATAGAAAATAAGTGCTGAATGAATTCAGCAATGGAAAGGTTATTTTGGACTAGACTATGAGCTATGCCCTGAAAGATGAGCAGGACTTCATTTGCTGAGGTCATGGGGGAGGATTCTGGATTTGACATGTGATATAAGCGAAGACAGGGAGGCTGCAAACTCCCAAGCAACTCTGGATGACTACGAGGAGGCAACTTTGTTTCTTTAGACACAGAGTGTATCTGACTGGGTCATCACCGGCTGGTAGGATGAGCCAAACGAAGACGCCGTTCCAGGCCGCACACATACGTGCGCGCACGCACACACACACACGGCCCAGCTGGGCTCTGTGTGACTGCCTCTGTCTCTGCATTTGTCCATGTGTCTCTGAGATGAAACACACCCCAACAAGTACAAAGTGTTCTCCTTCCGAAGGACAGAAATGGCTCCTAGACTGCTCAGCCCTAGTCCCCAAAAAGGGGGACGCCCAGCACTTGAAATGCAGAGACCGGTTGCCGCTTAGCACCTTGTTCTTGGGCAGTAAATCAAAATGTGTGGTTTGTGCTTCTGCCAAAGAAGGAGGGTCAACGTGAAGGGGGCAAAGGGATAAAGGGGTGTGCCTCCCTAAGTGAAATGCCTCCTGAGGTTGGAAAACGTCCCCCATGACAAGAGAAAGAAAAGAGAGGGTCATGCCCGCCTTGTTACAAGACTCACGTTAGTTTAATAAATGAAGAATCCCAGGCTAACAAAAGCACTCATTTCAGCCAGCCTGTCAAAACAGTAAACCGAAACTAAACAGTTTGTTTAGTCTAATGAAGAGTTCTCTGGGCCAAAACAAAGTGGAACCCAAAATAATTTTTTTAAAACGTGCTTTCATCAAATTTGACTCTACCATGTTAAGACATTACCTAATTAGAGGGGAAGGGAGTGAAGACAGAAGAGGCAGACTGATACATATGTGCCAGCTGGCCAGTCCCCAGTGCGTCTTCAAGGGTCAAAAAGACTTCTTCACTGGTCCCCAAGAGGAGGGACAACACTGATGGACGGATGCAAACCTCCAAACCCTTCCAAGATTAGAGGGAAAGAGATCCCATCTCCCCTACTGCCCCAGCAGGTCATGTAGAAGTTGATACAATGTACCCTTCCTGGGCCGCTCCGCGGCTCATTAGGCACCGCCCACTCAGCGCTGGGAGTGTGTCTGGCCTGGGTTCAGGCACCGCCTGGAAGACCTCCCCTCTCTGCCAGTGACGACCTCTTCCTAAGCATGCCTACGAGCCGGGCCACTGACAGGCCAGTTAGCTGCCCATTCCTTCAACGGCCACATCAATTCGCTGGCTGGTTGGGGGGAGTCATTTACCTCGGTGGCTTGAACAGACTGTTCTGCTCCACAGAGCAGAGATGGCCGGCGCCCATTTTTATTTTCTGATTAGCACCGCTCAATTAATCCCTACCTCCGCTGCATTCTGGTTAATCGGCTCTAAAAGGGTCATAATCTTCTTTCTTCAAGTACCATTGGCCCGGCCAGAGCGTGATTTCACCTGTTCGGTCTCTGGATGTTCAATAAAGCAAGTTCAGCCACTGTGCCAAGAGGCCACACAGAGTTCAAGGTAACACCTCGCCGCCATCAGCAGGTTAATTATAACTTCATTTTCAAACACGGCCGACTGCATGCTTGTTTCAACTCCAAATGACCTCACCTGCTTAATTTTTTTTTTGTCTATGTGGAGTAAATTTCTGTCAGCAAAGCTGAAAGGCCACTGAGAGTTCATGGTCACAATTCACATTTTTAACAGGTTGCCCAGACCTCAATCCTGCTCTTCCAACATTCCAGGGAGAGCCCTGGGTAGGAAGTGGGGGCTGGGGGCTGGAGGAGAGAGCCTCCCTCCGAGGTCTGCATGGGCAGGGCAGGGCAGGGATGGCTGCCACATTTGGCTCAGCCTGAGGCTCAGCCAATGGGCCCCTCTATGATTTGTTCAGACTGGACTCTGAAATCCCCACAGCAACAGGAGGTCAGTGGGGCTGATGCACAAGATTGCCCTTCATTGGCTGGGGGAGGGTGAAGGGTCCAGACCTTTTCAGGAAAGTGGCTGGGCTCTGAGTACCTTTCACGGGGTGGTTTTTGCTGGTCAAAACAGATCCCTGTCGGCAGCAGGGGCATCACTTCAAACGTGCTGGTCTCCTCCTATGTCTGCCTCTGCCCTGTCCTGCTGCCCCTGGTGTCACTGGTCAGAGGAGGGGGCTCATTTTGCCACCATCTTCTAAAGACAAAATGAATTCCAGCCAACGGCCCTCATGCCTCTCACTCCACCCCCCACCCATTTTACTCCCCAGTCTTCACCTGCTTTTTTCTCATCCCAGAGTGGGCTCGGGCATTTCTTGTAGGGACTGCCTCACTTGTGAAGACAACCCGACCAGACAAACAGCAGCCTGGTCCTGGCCTGCCCACCTGCCTTCTGGGGCGCCCCGTGTCCTGGTGGGTGATGAGTCGTGCCTGAGCTGGCCCTGGGACACTTGGGAGCAGCCCTGGGCCCATCTCCATGCCTCCCACCCTGGCAGGGCCGGGCCCCACACTCTTTTCTGACAATGTGACAGCGATTTCTATGGCACTGCTTGTTTCCTCTTCACCGCAAATTGTGGGCGGTGTAACAGCCCTTTTAATTCTCCAGTGTTAACCACAAGATGATGCCAGTGCTGCCTGTCAGTACGCTGTCAAATCAGGAAGGTAATTTTTGGTTCCTGCAATACCGCAAAGTGATTATATCAGTGCTATGTGTGTACTAAATGGTGCACTAAGCACCCATCATAAAGCCTTAATGTTCTGTTACTGTGTAATGTGTGGAGGGTGGCAGTAATTAGACAGTAAATCATATTCGTAAAGGGCAAATTATTTTTGTAACCCCAGAAAGGTATAGCTCACTAGCCACTGTCTGAGTTTTGGCCACTGGCCCCGTGGGTTGATTCAAGGCACTCCTGACAAGGGCCACATCTGCTCCCATGCCAGGGTTACTGTTCTCAGGAACTAGAGTGAGGTCAGAAGCCCTAAGCCCTGAGGTCTGACCCTGGTCAAGAGCAAAACATGCCTGATGACTCTGAGCAAGCTGACCTTACCTCCTTCTCATTTCAGCTTTTACTGCTAAGGACAAACAACACCAGTCAGGGCACCGAGCTGCAGACCTAGCTGCCCTGCCCTCAGTGTCTCTACCTGCACAATGGAAACACCAGTCCTGGAGGCCTCCCTCTCTAACACCCTGTTACCCTCAAGGCACTGCTTCCCTTTCCTGGCTTTTTCAACCACTGAAGCTCGTCTCTTCCCATCCAAATGGATGGGGGGCTTCATCCAAAACACCATCTCCTTGCTGCTATCATCCCTACCCAACTCCCCCTCTTCCTTTCTGGATCCCTCACACTGTCCAGCATCTGGATCTCCCTAACGGGTGACCCAGAATTGGACTTGGATTTCTCTTTCGGGACAAGGAAGGGAGGTTAATCTCACTAGCATCTGTCAGGGCTGAAAGCTGTTCCCGTGGGTCCCCATTCTGGGGCCCAAGTGCCTTAGGGATGAAGTGCCTTAGGGATGCACATCACTGACTGGGTCTCCTTGTAGTTGGTCTCTATTATGAAAGAAAGACCAGGGCCACATAATTAGTTAGGGGGGTAGAGCTTTCGGGGCAGGAATCCTTTCCTCCTGATGGTCAGGGGCCCAACCTTTCCCTGCACAGTCCGTGTCATTTCAGAACATCAGCAAGGAGAGAGGGCTACTGCCCGGGTCCAGCAGCAACGCTGATGTGGCAGACAGGCTCTCTGCAGTTCTCTCCACCCCCAGAAATAGGCTCTCTCCAGTTAACATTTGAAAACATCTTTGGATAATTTTCAGCAGAGAAACAATAAATCAGAGACGTCAGTGAATAGGAGGGGAGAGCGTTTCCAATTTTCACAAACAAAAATGTAACTGACAGTCACTTTCAGTTTGGGGATGTAATTTCCCTGACACCCTCGCCGCAGCGTGCCTTGGCGGTTTTCCATCTGTTAGCCAATCTTTGGAGAAGTGTGATTTCTGTCAATGCTGTATCAATGTAAAAACCTGACCTGTTAAAGGAAGATTCCACAGTCTGGCATAGGGCTGGTGGGGAACAGGTCAGCACCCTTCTGAAGGTGCCATCAAAACAGGTTGTCTTTAAGAGCCCAGAAAAAAAAAAAGGAAACTCTTGATTCATCTCTAAGTTGAAGTAGGTCTCTAATTTTCACTGTCCTTCCAAAAGGGACATTCATGCAATGCATGCCTTGCAGCATTTTCAATGGGAGGATTTCTAACAGCCAACTACAAGGACTCTACCAGCAACTGGTGGGTCCCAGGCCGAAGCCAGGGGACTGAAGCCCTTCCTCGGCACTACGTCTGATGACTGAGTGAGCCTTCAACAGCAGCTCTGCCTCAACATTTCTTCAGACATGATCAACCAAGGGCTGTAAAGCATCTGTGGAACAGGACACCGGGGCAGGAGGGAGTTTGAGCTACTTTGTTCATGTGTCTGGCACTGCCTCCCTTGAAGACTGTGAGCTCCCGTAGAGCAGGGAGGGTTTTGGGGACAAAACCTGGCATGCAGCAGGCTCTCAATCAGTGCTCGCTGATGCTCTAATACGTTAGGCTCATAACACTTAGAAGTGTACCCTTCACATCCGATGGGAAGAGACAGTGATGATGGAGACTTTGGCCTCTCTCATTTGGTCAGATCTCAAAAACTCTAAAAGGAAACTTGTCTTTGCTTATAGTCTTGCCAAACTGAAAATAAAATGCACAGTATGGATGTTATGTTCATAACAAAGGGCTGGGGAAATCCTGATGATCCAAATCCATGAATAAGGCAAAAAGCACATTTCAAACGTTCCTCCAACCCAAACCATATGAGGCTTATGCTCCTGAAAGGCTGAAAAGCTGGAACTGTACCCACCAAAGGTCACTGTTGATCATTTTGGTCCATATTTTAAACACCCACTAATTGGGAGAGATGAGATTTAAAGGGTGCCTGTGCTGGACGAGGAAGTCCCTTCCTCTCGTCTGAGCCTATGTCCCTGTCTGAGGGGGCTGGGTGAGAAGATCTCGGAGTGATCTTCAAATTCCGCCATTTTCTCAGTCTGTAATGGCCCCCCCTCAGGGAAGGCTAAGGTCCATGCTGTAAAGAGAGAGTAACGGCACACAGATTTTGCTCCTCCTTGGATCACCATCAGGATCTGGCCCCTGTCACGGGCTCAGAAATGCTGCTGCAGGCTTTCAGAGCCTTCACAGCTCTTCTCCTTCCCAAATGATCTCACATTATGTCTTCCAGAGAGCCTGTACCTACATGACCACACTGGGCTTTTAAAATGCTACTCTGAAGTAGAGCTTTCTCACAGGGATGAGGAAACTGAGGGAGGGGAAGGCTGCAGGGCTTGGCCAGGCCCAAAGAGCCGGCTGGTAGGAGGCCTGAGGTAAGAGCCACTCCTGGGCCCAGAGATGAAGGTCCTGCCCCAGGGGAATGTTTGAAATGTAAAGGATACAGTTTCAAAAGGTAGTGAAAGAGATTGATGGGAAGGGCCGCGCCAAGCAGTCATGAAGACCAGAAACCGTTTGCTCACCAATCTTTCCAAGTGTCTAGTCCCGGTTTGGTGTCAAGAATGATCTAATACAACATGGAGGGAAAAAGCCGCCTCTCAGTCTCCTACCATTTCCTCACCAGTTTAGCTGGAACACTTTCCCAGTTCTCTCTGAGCTTTCAAAATGAGGCAGAACAACTTCCTTTGAAGTCCCCAATTGTGGGGTTACAGCTTTATTGTCTGGGCATAACTGGTTTAAACATGTGTAAAATTAATTTGAGGGAACAGCTGTGAAATTACCTACAACTATACGAAGTAATTGACTGAGCTAACAGGAAGGCTGAAACTGACAGCCTTGTCCCACCTCCCTTCCCAAAAATACATGCACAGTTTTTTCTCTCATTCCACAAAGCAAACGATCTGACTTCATCAAAAACAAGGCTGGGAGAATTTTCCTCCCTGGTGGTTGGCTTCTCCTGGGAGCCTGCAAACAGCCCAGGATTTAGGGTCAAGCAACAAAGTCTGTCTGGTCCAGCTTTCAACTGCTGACTCCAGCTCCAAGTCCCCGGTACCCCTCTTTCCTGGCGTCTGGGCCCTGTCCATCAGATTTCAGCTGTAAGCTGCGGGATGGGGCCACGTCTCAGTCTGTATACTCAGGTTAGCCCAGTGTGAGCTCTCAAGTCAAGTCAAATAGTGATTACCACACTGACCTGACCACTCTACAAAAGCCACTGGGCCAGATGGCCATCACCGCCCTTCCTCTGTGCAGCGCCCAGTCACATCAGGCTCTGCCTTCATGGCCTCCGGTGACTTTTTCATCCTTTCAGAAACAGACCAGAGTCTGTCAATCAGCAGGTATTCACTAAGCCTGTACAGCATTCTGGGTTCAGTTGGTACAACATGAAAAGATGTTCCTAAAATTAACCCTGATTATCCCCTTCACTCCTGGACTTTCCATCTGATCGAGCAGCAGAGCCACTCAGAATCTGAAAGGTACCTATGATGCCAACACTGGACCAAAGTGGTTCAGATTTCATGGCACCAGGGACTGGCAAAGGGGCTACAGTTATCCCCATGTGCCTTTCTTCTCTCCCCCTCCAATCCTCACTGAGCCAACAATTGCATGAGGACAATTTGACTCTTTTTTTTTTAAACCTGATTTTCTGACCCTCGCCAGTATACATACCCTAAGCTGAAACTGAAAAGCAAACGGCTCAGCTATGTCTTTGTCACTGAAATGTCCAGCCTAAGAACAACATTTGATGAAATTAGGTGCATTCTGCAATGCTGCTCCACAGCTAGCTACATCTTTGAATGAAACTCAATCTATGAAGACCTCTGGCCTCACCACTGAGTGGATCTGTTGAAAATCAATTTCCAAGATGGCAAGGTTTCTTTAAACTGGCTGTGAGGCATGTGGGCCTTCACAGAAAGATCGCAGGCCCATCCTCTCTCACCTCAAGCTACAAGGTCAGGAAGGAGCTCATGGCCTTGAACCACCACAGTCAGACTGCTTCTGCTCCAGGTGCAGGAGGAAGCCTCCCCATCTCCTGGGAGCAGAAGCTCCCTCTAGCATGACGTCACACGGCCACCCCAAAACAACACGGAACCTCCCTTATCTCATTTGACGCTCACAGATACCCCAGGAGAGAAAGGCCACAATGATCATCCTCCGCACACAGATGAAGAATGTGACATGACTAGAGTCACCCTGACACTAAGTGTCCAAGGCAGCATCAGAACCGCGCTCTGCGTGACTCTCAGCCCCACACACCATCTACCGCTCCACACCGTATCTGACCACGTTCCTGACATTCACAATCGCTGTAGCAGCCCTCCCATCCCTGGGCAAAAGAACACAGTGCGGTGGAAAGTGTCTGGGATCAGCAGTCCTGGGTTCCAATCCTAGTGCTGTCATCTACTGTTCAAGTGACCACTTACTTTTCTGGAGCTCAGTATCCTCATCTACAGAACTAGAGAGGTTTTGGGGTGGCCTCTCAGATCTGATTACAGAGCTCTTCTCACTCCTCCTAACTCCCTATTCTTAGTATCTTTCTTTGCAGTCTGTATGTGGTTCATCTTCCCTTCAGTCATGCTTCCTCCCTCACCCTCAGGGCTTTTACTTATACTCTCTCTATTAGCTGTGTTATACATATGAAAAGGGCCCAATAAATTCCTGAATGAAGGAGGATCATCTTGAACTTACTGGCATATTTTTGGGAGAGCTCCCTCCCCAAATGCCAAGGGAGATGGCGTGTCTTCTCCAAAATGGGGAAGAGTGGTGGGGACCGGAAAGTCCATGGTCCTCCCTATCTTTGAAAGCTTTGAGGGGACAGAAGCTTTCCCCCGTGAGGTCAGTCTGCCCACAGTCTGCCCAGGGTCTTGAAGAGAATACCACAGCACCGAGTGGAAGGGATGTGCCACCCCTGCGTCACCTGCCTTGGCTGTCCTGTTCCTTTGTGCCATCCAACACCATCCCAGCTTCTAAGTCAAGGTCTCTTCCACTCTGCTCACTCACATAGGAGGCTGCCCTGGGAAGAGGGCCCAGTGGGACATCAGGGCCTGGGTTCAGTCCTCTCAGGCAGGTCCTTTCATTTCTCTGGGCCTGTTTTCTCATCTCTAAAATGGGGACGTTAAGCTGGAAGCTCTCTGAAGTCCCTCCGACCTTTGGGTCTATGGGTCCAAGGAGAGAAGTCAACTGTTGGTCAATATTCTCTGACCATGAGAACAAAGAGCAGCCCACAGTCTCTGCTGGGAGCACCCAGCTCACCATCCTTCTTAGAGACCTTGACTGTATCATTTAACATGCCTATTTCTTAGGGTCTGAGATCTTGGCTTCTATATACTAATATTAAGACAAATAATTTTAAAAATTAATTTTTAAATTTTAGTTCCAAATTCTCTCCTGACCCTTTTCCTACCCACTGAGAAGGCAAACAATATGACACCCATTACATACATGAAGTCATGTGAATTCTATTTCCGTATTAGCCATGCTGCCCGCCCCCCCCCCCTCCCCAAAAGCATGAAAAATAAAGAGAGGGCAACAAATCTGCTTCAGTCTACGCTCAGCGCCCATCAGTTCTCTCTCTGGAGGTAAACAGTATTTTTTACAGAATCCTTTGAAACTGTTGTGTATCACTGACTTGATCAGAGGAGTGAAGACGTCAGGGTTACTGTTTGTGTGTACAATGTTCTTCTGGTTCTGCTTGCCGCACTCTGCATCAGTTCATGTAAATCTTCCAGGTTTCTCTGAAAGCATCCTGCTCATCACTCTTTATAGCACAACAGCATTCCATCATAATCAGACGCCGCAGCTTGTTCAGCCATTCCCTAATAACCGATGGGCATCTCCTCAATTTCCAGTTCTTTGCCCCCAGAAAAGAGCTGCTACAAATATTTTTGTGCATACTCACAAGATATTAACGTTTGTCCAATTGTTAGATCTGACTTCATTTATATGGAAAGTACTTTGTAGTTGTGTTCATACAGTTTCTGGGTGTGTCTTGGCAGGACGAGGATCTCAGAACCAGAAGAGACTGGGTGCCCATATGGCTGAATAAACCATGTAATACAAAAGTAATGAAATAGGAATGAGCAAAGGCCAAGATGAAGAATTCAGAGGAACTTGGGAAGTTTTAAATTAACTGATGCAGAGTCAAGGAAGGAGAATCAGAGAAGTTCATATGACGTAGAGGAAAAACACAGAGATTTGAGAAGTACAATCAAGGCAGAGGCCAGTCTTGGTTACAGAGGCCTGGTAGTACAGCTCGTGTCCAGCCTTCAAGTAGAGGGGTGATCAATCAGAGCTGTGGAGCAAGGCCACACACCTTTCCAGACCTGGCCAGTGTGTGGGTCTGTTCCACTTTACTGCACTTACTTGTTAAAAGGGAGGATTAAGAGGGAATATCAAGCAGTTCATGGAAAGTAGAAGTGACTTTTTAAGCATCAAGAAAAGATTTTTAAAATATGGAACTTTAATCATCCATCTAAAAAATACGGCATTTTTTATCCTTTGGATGAATTTATTTTACTTTATTCTGTCTTTAATGGAGCCTGAGGAACATTTGTAGGCTTAGAAACCATTAATGAATCTTCTCGGCCTTTACTTCTCCTGGCTAACTTCCCACAACCCTTTGACACTAACTAGTTCCCTTAAACCAGCCCTTTAGGCACCCTTTGGCTCAATCTCCAGCTATTTTATCTGATTGCCTGTGGCTGCCTTCCTACTAGTATAGAGTATGCCATCCTGTAGAGTACTCTAGTGACCACAGGTCACAGGCCCTCTGGCTATCCTACCTGTTCAGTTTTACACAAGGTAGCTGCTATGGGGAAGCAAAGAACATGATTCCTTTTAGCCAGTGCTGATCTGGATTGCTGTAGGGAGAAGATACCAGAACTTCCCAAACAGGCCCGCATCAAGCCCTTGTTTCAAGGTACCTATAGCAAGGGTAACCCACTGGGCCCCTATTTGGAGTCCTGGCACTGAGAATGGCTGACTAGGGCTTGGAAAGAGACTGTTTTAACTTCCTTCCTTCCTTCCTTCCTTCCTTTCTCCTTTCCTTCCTTCCTTCCTTCCTTCCTCCCTTCTTCCCTCCCTTCCTTCCTTCCTTCCTTCCTTCCTTCCTTCCTTCCTTCCTTCCACAGGGCAAAACAATGACCCACTTCAAATCTTTGAGCTCTATGAGAATCCCTGACAGAGGTATTCACCTAAAGGCACATGGGCACTAACTCACTAACAGTGTCTGAGCTTTGAAGGTCACCTTCTGCTCTTTCTCCAGGAAGGAGACCTTCAGAGGAGCTTGGGTCTACCTGGCTGTCATCTCACATCAACTGGAAGGGCTCTGACACCCTCGCATCCTTTAGAGTCATGCGGACGCTCATCATCTGAGTTTGCCCCATTCTTTCGGGAATCTCTCCCATATGAGTCATGCACATGGACTGATGTACAAAGGAAGTTAAAAGAAACACACTGATGTGCCTCTCCCTACAGACTTAAACAGCTGACGCTGACGTAAATGACAAGGAAACAGACAGAACTGCAACCAGGACCTTATGGAAATAACTCAAATGATAAAAAGGAAGGATGGAAAAATACTTTCCAGGCATAAAAATCCCAGGAGGAAAAGATCTGGAGCTGAATAAGTCAGCAACTTGGAACCGCTGTGAGAGAAGAGAATGTGGTAGAGGGATGTTCTGAAGATGCTGTGATCCACGGGCATCGGGAGCAGACCCGTAGTCAGCAATAGCACGGCACGCTTATCGCTCCCTGATTTTAGGGCCTTGAATGCAGCGGTTAAGACACAGCGACTGTTGCTGAGTTACCAGAAGCCTGTATGCGATTTGGGAACTGTACTTCAAAAACAAAGGCTTAGAGAGAAGGGAAGTGATCCAAAGAGGAACAAAGGCAAACAGATCCTAGTGCAGAAGGAGATTAATTTGGGAAAGCCAGCCTAAAGAGTCACTACACGCGACTATCTTTAAGCCTGACAAGGGTTACTGGGAAGAAGGGTCCGAGGCTCTACTTACCAGAATCATTAGCATCCTACTCATACAGAGTAAAAATGATCACTTTTTATTTTATTTCAAAGAGAGTGTATAATAATCTTCTCTATTACAGAAAGCTCTTTTCAAAAATATATTTTGTCTTAAATATTAAAGAAAAAGACATAGATATGTGTATGTTTAAGTCTTAGGTCTGACAATTTATAAGTTTTCAACTGTTATACAAATTTTTAAAATGTTTTTTAAAAATTTATTTAAAACTTTTAAAAAAACAGCCAACCCCAACCTGAAATCTAACTCAAGCATTCTTTATGTCCGTGGAAGATAAAACACAAGAGTGGGACAAAGCAGGACATGACTCGTTCTGAGGAAGAACCTCTTTGCTATTAGAAAGACCAAAAGGTAGAATGGGTAACCAAGGAAGGGATTAACGTGCCTGTCCCTGGAGAGCTTTAAGAACAGAAGAGAGGTTCCTCTGACCTAAGTTATTTAGGCCTAGCCTGAGGATGGGGGACTACACTAGAGGGATCTTTCTGGTCTTGGGATTCTATCTTTATTTTAGAATAAAGTGAAAGATCAGACATAGAAATACGGATTAGGAAGAGGAAAACAAACCCGTGTATTTCTTGGTGTTAAGGAGAGTGAGATGTCAGGGGGTAGTGTATCCACAAGATTCTCCTTGGAGGTAGGAAAAAAGGCCTTATCAACAAGAATAAAGCTTTAAAATAAATACCATTTCTTCTAAAGAAGTTCAGGGAGGTGATGAAGTTATGCATGTACTCAAGGGCGTCCAGAAAGTCAATGATGGCAGAAATACAAACACACTTTGTGAAGTTCAAGCCCTATTCAGCGAGGTCCTTGAAGTCCCCAGGCCCTGGGTGCCAAGAAATACGCCTTCACTCTCAGTGCCACTAACCTTTCAAAACATGGAAAATACCACATATCTTGACCCAGGTAATATTCTGAGACTTTGATGTAGAAAAGAACATTCAGGAGCCATTTCTCTTCTTCCAAGTGCAAGACTTTTTAGCTGACTCTACTTTTTTGAGACTGGCCTCCTCAGCACCTCCAGCGAGAGGATCATCTCTTGCTGCTCAGTCACAGAGGGACTGAGGAGTGAGGGGAAAAGGGAAGGGTGCAGCTAGAAATTCCCAACATGATTTGCATCTAAGAATCCTGTTGACATTCTCCCTCAAGTCCATTGGAAGGTGGTCTGCTTCTGTGAGACAACAGAAGCTGTGGTTAGGGAGTGAGCTAGAAGCTGAAGCCTGGATCCTAACACTTTGACAATGGGCACTTCCAGGGGAGAATGAAGAATGGGGCACATCTGTGACAGGACAGATAAAGTCAAAGGAAACTCCAGCCCAACAGTGAATTTGGCCACCATTTCTCCTTTAGATTGAGCTCTTCAAGGAAGTGACAGTCTCAACGCTTAAGTCAAGCTGATCAGTCAGAAGACTGGTCAGAGCTCTCATACCATTCTTCAGGGGGAAAGCCCGGAGGACAAGGTTGATAAAATGAATGCAAAGGGGTTTTTCATCTCCAAATTCAGGAAGATGATTCATTAAGCTCTTAAAAACACCACCATGAGAAAAGCTGAGAGGGACATCCGGTCGGGGGCAAAAAGACCTGCCCCCAACACTGTGTGCCTGCTCCTTCTGTTACTGCCCAAATAGACAGTGCCTGCCTGAGTTACAAGCTGACTGGGTCTCCATTCTTTTTCTACAAACCAGGGCTAACCTCTTTTGCTCAAGTCCAATGCCAGCCTAGGGCAGGATTTACATGGTGGGCTTAGAGACAATGCAATGCACTGGAGTTTGAACCAAAGGTCAAAGGTTCAGACCCTGGCTTAGCTCCTGCCAGGAAACTCTGGACTGCTCCTGTTGCTGCTTTTTTTGAAGCACAGGGCAGCTCAGGCTGGAAACTGGCAGACTCTTAGTGCTCCCCAAGTGGTCAGATACAGGGCAAGGCCAAATCCTGGCTTAGCTCCCTAGTGCTTAGGGTCAAGTGACAGCACAGTGTGGGGTTCTTCATCTATAAAATTGGGGGGTTGGTTTAGAGGACTGTTAAGGTCCTTTCTGGATTTAAATCTCAGATCTTATTATGTGGGAAAGAAGTATACCTAGTCAGATGCCATGATCTCACAGGATACAAACATAAAGTGTCCATTCTGATGGAGGTGGAGGTGGGGGGGCAGAGCAACCCCTTAAGACATTTTGGTTAGGATAGGTACAGGGAAGGTGAGTTTGACACAACAGTGTGAGGCAGACTGACACCCCTTTTCCAGGAGGCAATGACAGCACTAATATGACTATGGGATTCAGAGCAGCAGAGAAAGAACAAGTACATGGGCAGAGTGGCAAGGTACCTGGAGCTGGGTGATAGTAGACCCCAGGCAGGGAGTTCTGCAGGGGCTGAATTTAAGAGTCAGAGAAATGATAATAATTTAGCTGAAGGACCCACATTTAACTGCAGAAACTTTTACCATGGCCCTTAAGATAGAGAAGTTTCTTTGACTGTACGCAGCCTTCAGTCAAAGCTCTTACTGTTCCGGATTGTTATCTGGGGTTGGGGGTATAAAAACTCTACGTATGTGACACGACCAAACGTCTTACACAAATGTACTAGGACGCAATGTCAAATTTCAGTGCAGTACTTCTACCATCAGGGGACAAACAGCACACGCAGCACAAGTGTGGCTAAAGTGAACACGCGAGTGTGGACTCAACAGTCACCAGTGAGACAGGCGGGCTCGCTCCCGAGGGACAGAGGACTTATTTTTCTCCCACTACTCTCTTTAAGTTCACTGAGACTGTTCAGGATCATGAGATGTAGGGTTGTGGGGGGGCATTCAACATCATCTAATTCTACCTCTCCCACAATTCAAGAAGGGGACGAAGGGTGGAATAAGCATTTACATAGTGCCTACTATGTGCCCAGGACGGTGCTACGAACTCTTACAAATATGATCCCATGTAATCTTCATGACAGCCCTGGGAGGCAGGTGCTGCGATTCTGCCCCTTTTACAGAAGAGGAAACGGAGGACAGATTAGGTGACTCGCTCCGGGTCACACAACTAGGATGTGTCTGAGGGCAGATCTGAACTTAGGCGTTCTTGACTGCAGACCCAGCGGGACGTCCACCGAGCCAGCAGCTGTCAGCATCTGCTAGGTGGTTATCCTGCCACTGGTTTGAAACTGCCAGGAGAAGGGAGCTGTTCATCTATGTGTGTGACAGCTCTGACTGGTAGCCAAAGTCTGTCTCCTTGTAATTCCTCCTTCTGGGGCATCACAGAATGACTGGAAAGACGCATCAGAGAGCCCCAGGCATCTCCACCTGTGGGTCGGCCCTCCTCAGGTCAGCGCTCTGACGACTTGCTGGTGGCTCCCCACAGAAATCCAGGCGTTTGGTTTACCCTCTCTCATCAAAGATACCAGCCCAGCTATTGCCTGACTGAAATAATTTTGACTGTCTTTTTAAAGTATGTGAGAGTCCAGCAACAATGATCGCTGGGAAGGCTCTGCCAGAGAAGTCATCCTATTGCCCATAAAGGACTTCTTTGCCTTCTTTTAGTACATTCTGGCTCAAGCCAGTGTGGGATTCGTTCTTCAGGCCAAAGCAGAAAGCTTTAAAGAGGAAGGTCTTGAAAATGGCCTCGTCTATTATGTCATGCCATTGCTTTGGATCAAGTTTTTCATTTAACACTCGAGGCATCAGCTGATGTACTTTGGACAAAGGGATACAGGCTCGGGAGAGGTGTGATGGAAGGGAAGGACAAAGACCCTACTGTTTTCCCAACTCTTGACCTTCCCTCTTGCCCGCCACTCCTTAGGAAGGCAGGTGAAGGGGGCCTTGCAGCCTTAAGAAGATGATGGAAAACACTCCTGTCAAAGACCATACGCTGATGATTATTAATTCAGAACATGTGAATAAGACCATGCATGAATTTCACTGCTGATGGTCACCATGACACGACCCAGAGGATTGTGCTTGGGAATCCGAAGGCCCATCAACTGACCATCCTCAGGGATCTGTGCCCGGAGCAGCCATGTGTCTCATGTTTTGGGTGAGGATGTGGATGCAGTTTTCACCACAGCCTGATTTGATCTGAAAACCTCTGCAATATCCCAGAACATATTCTTTCCAGGGTCTAGGCTTCCTAGCAAAGCCAGACACTTCCTCAGAGATTCTATGACTTCTTTCAGCCTTAATGAACACAGAAGAGATTCTTGATCAGCAGGAATGTGAGTTGTGAACTTGCCTTCTCTTCACCCTGTCAGTCACCTCATACGCACTGTTTGTCGCATGGTCTCTTGCTTTGGAAAATGAGGAGTAGGGGGAACCACGGAGTAGGAGCCACACAACAAATACTGCCCTAACCTCCTCTAAGCAGAGAAAGGAAACAGGCCCAAACAAATTCTGATGAGGAAACACAAGCCAAAGTCAAGAGGCCCAGGTGCATCACTTTTTCCAGCTCAGGTAATCACAGGGGGTGGGTGTAGCATCTATGGACAGCTGGCAGGGGTCTTGATATGCAGCCTAGTGCATTTAGAGAACCCCAAGTACACAGGGAGAAGCTGCAAACCTGGGCACCCCACCCCATGACCCAGACTAGGGCACCAGGAAAAGTAGAAGCCGGCAGCTTTGCTGTCCACCACTCAGGCCTAAGGCAGACTTATGAGGGACCTTGCACCTGCCTCCCTGACTTCCCACAGTCTCAGGTCCTGGGCTGGGCCTCAGAATCCTGAAGCCTCAGGCAGTTCTGAGCCCCAGGTGGGCAGCCCTGTCCCCTTAAACCTACAGAGCTTCTGAGCTCTACCAGGGGCTGAGGGCAGTGCATTCACTGCAGAAGCAGCTAGGAGGTAGAAGGTGAGAGAAGGCAGATTTCTGTTGAGTTTAGGAAACATGCTTAACAAAGATCATGTGGTTCCCCATTTCTGACTGGTGGCCTCTAAAGTCTAAATCCCTGATAGCTTAAATTCTACCACCACGATTGAAGTCTCTGGGGATATGTCCAGTCATATCTTGACACAAAGAATAAAGAAACCTTAGGTCATCCATAAAGGCCATCCAACTTCCCACTCAATGAAGGACTCTTTTCTATGACACTTCTGACAGATGCTAGTATAGTCTTTCTGTTGACAACAGACTCAGTACTTCATGAGGTTGCCCCTTCCACTGCAGATGGCTCCGTTTGTTGTAGAGTTCTTATCACTGACATGAAATCTGTCCTTCTAGTGTCCTTAATTCTACAAAACAGAATCAGTCGATTCCATCTTCCCTGGAACAACTATTCAAAGCTTTGATATGAAGTTGAAAACAAGTATCATGTTGGTACCCAGTCTTCCCTTCCCCGATTTAAATGCCCTCAATTCTTTCAACCACCTTTAATATACCCGTTTTAACTCTCTCACCATCTTGGTCCCTAAATGATGGACAAATCCAAATTTTCAAATTGTCAAAATCTGACAAACCGTTTAACAGTAGAGCAAAAAAAAAATTAGATCCATTCTTCCCATCATTTGCTTCAAAAAGTTCCAAATAGATCAATGATTTAAACATAAAAATGTGATAACGAAGTTATTTGTCCCAACTGTGGGAAGGGGATACATTTTTATTTATTAAACAAAGTGAAGGAACTGTTGGGTGGGGATGAAAACACATGGATTCTGTGAGATAAAAATGGAAAAAAATCTGTGTGACAAAAAACAAAATCAATGCAACCAAAATAAGAGAGAAGTAAAAGCTCGGGGAGCAACGGGGCGGCCAACGTGGCCAAAAGGAACTAATGCAAATGTACAATTCCTGACCCTGACAGATAAAGGGTCGAAGAATATAAAGATACAACTAGAGAACACACACAAAAAGAGACATGAATTGTTGATATTCACTTGAAAAATTGTCAAAAGTCAACCAGTCAGAGAAATAAAATTTAAATCAATTACTGTGCCAGGGGCTCACACTCTCTTGAGGAAGACACATGTAAATAAATTAGTCCACACAGAATATACATAGAATAAAAGTAAGATACCTGTGTGGTGCCACATCTTGCCCACCATGGTCCCAGAACACTGCCAGCGCTGGTCAAACAGTCAAGGGGGAGAGTTTTACCGCACAGCAGTCTGAGAACAGACTGGCAAAACTCATCATCAATTTGGATGAAACCGCTGTACTACTAAGGTGACCCTCCAAGGGTGTGATTAAACATGACTTATTTAGATGAACATTTCCACAGACCCCTTATTTACACCAGTGAAAACCTGAAAACACCCTCTGGCCGACACGTGAGAGTGAGTGGATCGCTGATTCTGAGCTGGAGACCTTCAAGCTTGTTTCTGTTTTCCAAAGGAGGGAATATGGGCGGCAGGGAGAGAGAGAGTGGGGAAAGGCAGCACACTGAAAGGACACTAAGGAGCATAAGTGAAGCATATTTAAAATACACAAGCACAGCAGGAGAATCTGGGAATGGAAGGGCCTTGAGGGGAAGTCAAGTCCTTGAGGAGGGGTCTTCCAGCCTCTGCTTGTAGGCCTCCAGTGAAGGTGAAGGTGGCCCTCCCCCAAGGCCCTGGCCTGAGGCAGCCCATTCCGCTGGGAGGGAAGGGTCAAGGTCAGGAAGCTCTTCCCTCACAGCCATTCTAGCCCAGGCTTCTGGCCTGACAACCCATCACACCAGCTCTCCCTCCCGGCTTCTGTCACCTCGGTACTGGAGAAGGACAATTTCTTCTATTCCTTCCCTCAGACAAAATCATTCTCCTAGACTCTCCTCTGTGCATCCCTGTTGCTGCTCCCTTCCCTCCATCCGTGTGTTTGGCTGCCCACCATGCCTTGTCCCATTATGTCCTGGTGGAATTTGTCAGAAGGAATCATGGCCAGAAACAGATTCAGCAGTGATCGTGTAGGGTCAGGGTCCATCGGATGTAGTCTAGTACAGGAAGCCTCTGGGCGGAGGCGCACAAACCCCAGGGATTAGCTAGCCCTCATCTGAGAGCTGCAAGGAGCCCTCCTCTCGCTTTGTAGATGAGGCCCAGGGGTGCAAGGTGACTATCCAGCTCCCTTAGATGGGAGTGGAAGCAACTTGTCTCAGAGCAGGGCAGTGCTTAGGAAAAGGTTTGAAGCCACTCCTCCTCACATCATATCAGACGGCCTGCCGGTCAGTGTCTGGTTTTCTCTCCAGAGTTCAGCCTGGGCTATTGATGCTTTGATTTCCGGGCAAATGGCTGGCTGGTTGTTGTCCTTCCTTCTAAGACAACCGAAATGACACCGCTACATTAAAGTAGTGTAGTGTGCCCGACTGTGGCTGATCAGAGCAATATGAGTTCAGCAGGCTCTGCCACAGGTCGGGCACAGAGAGTCTGTGCGAACATCTAGGGGGATTCTCCAGATCTGTGCATCCTGCACTTCCTTTGAGCTACTTCAGTACTGCTTTGCTTACGGAGCACAGCACCTTCCCTGGTGTGAGCACGCCAGGCTGGGCGGTCCTGTGCCATCGTCTCCTGTGTCACACAATTCTGAAGTTCTTGAGAAAGATCTTGAAAGCGTCCTTGTGTCACCTCTTCTGACCACCACGTGAGCGCTTGCCCTGGGTGAGTTCTCCCTAAAACGGTCTTTTTGGCAAGCAAACGTTTTGCATTAGAACAATGTGGCCAGACCATCAGAGCTGTGCTCTCTGAAGCAGAGTTTGAATGCTCAGCAGTTTAGGTCGAGTAAGGACCTCAGCGTCTGGTACCTTATCCTGCCAGGTGATCTTCAGAATCTTCCTAAGACAATTCAAATGGAAATGATTCAGTTTCCTGGCATGGTGCGGGTAGTCCGTCCGGGTTTCACAGGCATACAGCCATGAAGTCAGCACCATGGCTCTGCAGGCCTTCAGTCTGGTAGTCAGACTAATCCCTCCTCTCTCCCAAACACTGAGCTAGTTCTCATGATCAATGTGTACATCTCTGCAAAGTACACTTACTAAGGTAGGTGAACTTACCCACAGCACACACCAGGGGAACCCAGCAGTTTTGTGTTCAGGCCGTCTTTTAGTGCGACTCCCTCATG
The DNA here is from genome assembly GCA_028646575.1 of Pseudocheirus occidentalis. Taxonomy (NCBI): domain Eukaryota; kingdom Metazoa; phylum Chordata; class Mammalia; order Diprotodontia; family Pseudocheiridae; genus Pseudocheirus; species Pseudocheirus occidentalis. The sequence continues at coordinate 306,480,993 of CM053595.1, forward strand.
CTGTCAGCTTCTGATTTTCCATTCCCGCTCCCCCAATATCACTCACCTATTTCTGCCTATCATAAGTGGCATGGCAGCCCAAGAGAGGAGGAGACAAGGAAGAAGCCCACACGGGGCTAGAGGAAATCACCTAGGGGTCCCAGGTGAGAGAAAGTGTTTTAAGGCAATGGGCAAAAGCCAAATGCCACCCAAGCCACCCTATTAGCCTGCGGGCAAGGCCAAGTCTGTCCATCTCTGTGACCTGAACAGGCCTCTGCTCACAGAATAGAGCCCCATTCCTAACCTTCCCTTTGGACTTTCACAGCTCTCTGGCTTAGGCACTGAGGAATGAGGACAAGCAGGAGATGACCACTACAACCCAGTCACCTGCGATTCCCTCTCCATATCTTGCTCCAAAAGGCCAGACGTGTCTTGGAAACAGAAGACAGGAACTTGATGGCCTCTGTCCTCAGGAGACAGGCTCTAGGAGATGCCAAACAGAAGCTGTGAGCGAGCAGACCAGATGTCAGCTTGAGGCCTGTCACCAAGCCAAAGGACGAGTGGTGTGGAAGGTAGCCAGGTAGGAAACCAAAGAGGCTGGTATTTGGGACATTGAATATTTGGTCCTTCCCCACTGCTCCCTGTTCTCTTTCATGGAGAGGAGATGCCTGCCCTAACACCTTAATGAAGGACCAGGCACTGGCCCAGAACACACAAAAACTTTGTTCCCTAGGGACTGCAGGCTAACATTTCTGGGCTGGAAATGCAAGCTCTTCAACCTCCACTGGTCCACTTGTGAATTCTTTAAGACAGCATTCTCTTCCAAATACAATACACGTGAAATTCTCCGGATTGTAACATATTTGTAGATCGATTTTTTCTTACTCTGTGGTTCCCCTTTCCTACTAATTTATGGATGAAAAGAATTCTTGCCTGCTTAGGAAATATCTTTCAGGCTGAGCCTGTTCTTCTTTTCTCTCTTTTTTAGTAATCTAGACCCTGATCATCCCTAGTGAAAAATTCCCTACTCAATGGGATGCTTGGACAGCCAAAGGATTTGGGTTTTATTACTTTACCTCAGGTGACAGCCCTGTCCTGACAAAGTCATCCTGCTCCATGACATAGCCTAAGGTCACTCCCCCCCCCCTAGTGCTCACACCCAAGAGCTGCAGACAGGAGGCAGGTTTTTCAACAGGGAGCTGCCATGAGGCCACAGAAAACCCAGAGTAGTAGGTTATATGCTTAAAAAGGCACCAAGGGGTTAGCAACCAGACATCATGTCTGATAGCAAGGTTTTCACTGAAATCTATGGAATCTGTGAAGCCCTAGCCTTTGAACTGTAGTGATTTGAGGAGACGTCTTCATCTACTAGACTGTAAGCTTCTGAAGGTAGGCAACCAACCATTGAGCAGATGGTCAAGAAATCATTTTGCCCTTTGCATTCCAGTAGTAGTGACGGTGGAGCTGCTGTAAACCAGGCAATCACTAGCTGCCAAGGAGAAAGTGTCTGGCATCATGGACATGGAATCTCTCTAGCCTATGAAGAAAGACTATCAGGTACCATCTTGTGGCACACCATTCCACAGTGGGCATGAAGAGAAGAGCCTTCTGCCCTGCACTGATGGCCATCTCAGGAAATAATAAGGGCCACCTTTTTCCCAATTAAAAAAAAAATCACATAGTGGTACCTGGTTTGCCCCACAAACCAGGGTGCTCAGGAAACCAAACCAAACCCTAAAACTCCCCTAAAATTAGATTACAAACCTTTTAAGCCCAAAATAAGTTCATCAAGACACTTTTAATCTTTCTTTACATTGTTTTACCTGCTTTAAAAAAATTGAATGTGGTTGTGAATGTCAGAAATAGACATTACTAATTACATTATGGAGAAGTTGAGGCCTTAAAGTGGCTAAGAGATTTACCTAGGGTCACGATGAGGAAGTGGGGATAATGGAATCATACTCTCCTGACCTCTAGGTTGATTTTTTTATATGAGAGCATTGGCAAAATTGTAGGTAATGGCTGAGAATAAACAGGAAGCTACCACTGATATCTGAAGAAATGATGCGTCTGTACTGAAGGGCCTCTGGTCTACACATGAATAGCATATAATGAACCAGCTGTTCTTGCCAGAGCTACAGTGATTCTCCTCTAACACCAGAGCTGTGGCATTTATGTAACTACTGCCCAAACATCCATGGGCTCCCCACAGTGACTGTCTGTCCCTTCAAAGCTCACCAGCTGTTTACACTGGGCTGCCATGCTATTCTTGCTGATTCTGGGCTAATTACAGAATTATAAATGGAGGTTAGCAGATTCTTCCTCCTGCACACAATTCGATGGATTGGTCTTACTGTAATTTTCTGCTGAGGCCATTCATACCTTAAGCAGTTTAGAATTTAGCAAGCATCCTTGATCAAAACAAAAGAAAACAGAAAGCTCTTAATGAGAACACATAAGACAGACCTTCAGTAATCAGTGAAGCCAGTATTGGGCTGCGTACAGATAAGGTCTTTCTTTGGAGCAGTCCCAAAGAGCTAATACAATGCTGAAAGTCAGTGTTTTCTCTTAGGCTGGTTAATCAAGAGTGTTCATTAAACAACTACAGTGTAGTATCTTACTCTAGGCATGGGTATCCAACATGCAAGGCCTGGGTGTCAATGAAGCGACTAACACTTGAGAAGATCCTCCACTCTACCTATGGCTAAAGGCCTTCTTCCCTTCCAAACCTCCACTAGCCCTATTCCCATTATAAGCCGATGATCTAACTAGATCATCTTTTAGTCAATAGTTAATCAATATTAATTAAGAACCTACTATGTGTCAGGCACTCTGCTAAGCCCTGGGGGGACAAATAAGAAAGAGCTATTCCCTGCCCTCAAGAAGCCGACAATCCAAAGGGGGAAGACAATACAGAAAAGGAAGGGGGAAGGGGCCACCTGAGTGGGGCATGATCTGATAGTAAAGGAAGGGAGCTGGCAAAATCTAAGTCTCCAGTAAACAGAGGCCTTGGGAATGCACTGCTCCATCCACCCCCAGCCTTCTAAGCAGAGGGCTAGAGAGGCAGCTGAGGGGTCTGAGCGGCAAAGCTGAGTCAGTCTCTGAGACTGTACCTGCACCCCCAGCATCTAGCACAATGCTCAGCACACAGCAGGTACTAAATAAATGCTTGCTCGTTAACTGACTGATCACTTATCTATTCCACAGAAGTGGAGATATTTTATCAAATGCTTTGCTAGAATCTAGGTAATTATATCTACAGCATTTCGCTGATATAACAACTTCAGAAACCCTGTCAAACAAATGGAAATGAGGTTATTCTGGAAGCCATGATGGCGGTGATCACCACCTCCTTTTTGAGGATTCATTACTAATAAAAATCCTGTGTTGTGGACAGGGCGAGCAACAGCGTTCTCATTTTATAGATGAAGAAAAGGAAGCACACAGAGATCACGTGACTTAACCCTTGCTCCACAGATAACAATCCTGGAGCAAGCTGGGATTTACACTCAGGTATGATTCTAAATCTGCTGCTATTTCCAGTGCCCTTCCTAGTCGACATCCACAAAGTCCTGCACCAAAGTCTCATCAGTCAAGAAACGACCTTGAATTCTTAAATTTACACCCAATGAAAGCAAGATCCATCAGGTTACACTGTACTGAAAAGGCTTCCAGGACATTCCCAGTGTCAGACTGTTGTCTACTGACCAACCCGGCTGTGTCCAAAGAGACCCAAGACTGAGATCTTTTGGCTTAAAGGTTCTCTTCCAAGGAGGTGTCGCTCACACACACACACACACACACACACACACACACACACACACACACAGAGCAACATTATACAAGATTCCTTTGAACATACAGTAATGGGGCCACTTTATCTGATGACCTGATTATGAATGTCCAGTGAGGCATGAAAGGGGGAGATTCATGCTCACCAACCCTGTCTGCCTGGTGGCAGGGGATGCAAAGGGCAGAGCCCAAAGAGCTTGGGGATTCTTTACAGGTGTTGAGGGCCTTAAGGAATTTTCATCTGCAGCTATAATTGTGTGAGTTACATCAAGCCTCACAAAACTAGCTCCTCCTGAATTAGATCCGACATCATTCAAAAGTTTGGCCACATGGGAAAAGCCAAGTGAGTGAAGAAGGCCTGCAGTTTTACAACAGGCATAGTCAGTGGGATAGTCAGGCATATGGTGGGCATGTACTGTGCATGGACACAGAGCTGTGACCAGACGGGATCAGGATGAGGAAAGTAGCTTGGCTGACTGCCTTGAGGAAACTGCACTGCTTTCCACGATTCCAATTTTCTCCTTGATAAACAAAAGTCTATCTTTGAAAATAATTGTAAGCCATGCTATACCATGCTCTGTGGAGAGTTAATGTTGATGGGAAGCTAGAGGACAATGGCTGTGTGCAGTGTAAGAGCAGTGAAGAGCCGTCACCAGTGAAGAGCCACACGCGGACGTCACCAGAGAGAGGGATGGATGACAGTGACGGAAATGGCCCAGTCAGAGAGAGCGTGGTGTGACTGACAGGCGCCCCAGGGCTCCCTCTGGCATCTCCAGGGTGTGGAGATCTTGAAGAAGGCTCCCAGAAGGTTAGGTAAAGATTCTGTGTGACAAGAGTCACCCAGACAAGAAGGGGTGGCTAGGCTGTGGTGTTTGCTGCAGGGAGGAGCACACACATCAGTCAATCACAGCACCATCGAAGCATCCAAGTAAAAGAAATGAATGTTGAGGGGAAGGTGCGTGGTAGGCCTGGGAGACACAGAGCTATTTTTTCTAACAGATATTTGGGGGTGGAGGAAATGCTGAAATAGTCAACATTTATGAAGTGCCTACTATGTGTTGGGTACTGTTCTAAATGCAGGGGATATGAAAAAAAGACACAGCATAGTCCTTGCTCCCAATACACCCACAAGCAAACAAAAGTGGCCACATGAGCTACAGACAGGATAACGAGGCCACGACCGGGAGCGAAGCCACTAGAATTAAGAGTGGCGGGAGGAGGGATTCTAGTTGGGAAGGAAAGGAATACAGGAGGGTCTGAGGTCAGGGCAGAGGAGGCAGGGCATTCCAGGCATGGGGGACAGCCAGAGAGGATGCCCAGAGCTCCTTGGCCTCACCCCGCCTTGCCACCTGGGCCAGAAGCCTTCCCTGATTTCCCTTTCCCTACCTCCATCCTGAAGGGAGCTTACTGGTCTCCCCGTTAGACTGGGAGCCTGTCTAGGGCACAGCCGCCTTTTGCCTCTCTTTTCTCCTTTCTACACAACCCTCAGCCCAGGGCCTGGCACAGAGGAGAAACTTAATTCTAGCTCATTGCCTGCTAGCCTCAGGGTTGTACTGAGCACCCCTGGGGCTCTGACACTTTCAGCAGGTACCTAAAAACTGTTTGTGAGGAAGACAAGAACAGACCAGAGTGTCCATTCACACTGAGAATTCTGCCTCCTTTTTTGTATCCTCTTGGTATATGATGATGAGCCAGGCAGCACCATTTTCCACACTAACCCTATTACCACAGCCCTTCTGATCAATGGTTCTGCCCAGGGCCAGGGGCTAAGTTGTATGAAATAGGCTCTTTCAGGACTAATAGTTGGTGGGGGCAGAGACCCTGGGACATTGCCTCATTGTAGGGAGCTGGGATCCACGAGGCCCTGACACACACTGTATGGGAGCCATGGCTGGGGTGAAAAGCCTCCCATGGGACGCCATCATCATCCTTGGCTTCTATCCTATTTGAGGTGGCAGGCTCAGTTGTCTCTCTCTGCTGAAGGCTTCCAGGTGCCGGCATCCTTTAAAATCGGCAGCTCTGCCTACGTCTCCCCTACCTCCCATCAGCATGCAGGGATGTGATACTGACTTTCTGGGCATCCCATGACCTGTGTGCAAAAAATCCACTTCTGTGTGGCAAGTGATAAGGGAGGGCAAGTCATATCAGGAGAGGGAACATTCTGGAGTAAATGCCTTTCCCGGGTCTCAGGAGGCCTAAAGCCATGGGGCAATCTCTCCCCCAACTGTTGTGTGCTGATGGTGCCACAAGCCCCATGACTCCTGGGATACAGCCCTCTCGTCCCTGTTCAGAGCCACCAGGCAGAAAGGTTGGCCGTTCCTTCTTTCTCTGTCAGACAGAGACCTCAAATACATAGCATCACAACTTCCCAGAGCTCCAAGCCACTCTCTCCAACTCTATCCTAAAATTTCTTTCTAAAAGCTACTTCTGAGGCAAATCCCCCTAGTCTTGGCTAATGACCTGCTGAATCAATTCAACACCTCCCTGTGGTGACAGACGGCTCCAAGGGCCGCCCTTGGGATGGTGGAGTTCCCCTCTGTAGACAGCTCTGGGCTAGCTGAGGGCAGAGGGATCTAAGAACTTTCACAAAGTGGTTTTGATTTGAGCGATTTTCTGCCCTTTCCCACTCTTTACAATCACAAGTGTGATGAGATGAATGGCAGAATGGGCGGCAGCGACCAGGAGAAGGCAAAGTGCCAGGGGGAGAGAAAAGGGTGAAACAGAGTTATAACAGTGAGGAGAAAAAGTCATTCCCACAGCCTGACATCATCTCTTCCTCTGGGATCCATAACAAAAAACACACCACCCTTTCTCCTGAAATCCCAGGGCCCAAATCCTCCTTCTGGCAAGGAAGTGCTAGAGCCAGGGAGAACTGCTCCAGTTCCTCAAGAGTGATGAGCAGCCCTTGTCTCTGCCCCCACTCTCTCACCACCCCCACCCACAGGAATGTCAAATTATAATGTCCTCTGCCATCTCTCAAGGCACAAGAGGGCAGAACGTGCACTCGGGAAATGCCAGGGCTCAGAAGCTTCTCCTTTTCCCCAGGAACCGGCCAGAAGGCACAGCTACCCCACAGCTGTGGCTGCTCCCTCACACTCTTCTCCTTCTGGTGTGCAGGCAAGTGGAATGCTTGGGAGGTCTATCCCCTGGAGCTCGGGGGGGGGGGAGTGCCTAACAGGTCACCCCTGGTCTCTGACCAACACCCATTGCCCCTGCTATGCTGAAGGATTAGGAGAACACACATTCTTGGCTGGCCAACTCCACCAACCACCTCTTCTCCGTCAAACCCGGCATCACCACTTGAGAACTCCATGACCTTGTGCTGTCCCTGGAGAGTATGGGGGGTAAACTCACTTAACAAGGGTTTAGGGCAGATGTCCAGTAGTCCCTAAGTCACTGCAGCCATGGCCAATAGTATGAGGGCCCAAACCTATAAGGAGCCCAGGAGTCCAGGGCAGAGCTGTGTTTGAGGGCTTCCCCTATTCATTTCTTTCTTTCTTTTTTTTTTTTGGAGGGCAGTTGGGATTAAATGACTTGCCCAAGGTTACCTGGCTAGTTAGTGTTAAGTGTCCAAGGCCAGATTTGAACTGAGGTTCTCCTGACTTCAGGGCCGGTGCTCTATTCACTGCGCCACCTAGCTGCCCCCTCCTCCCCTATTCATTTCAATGTGTGGCTTGATCCTTCGTGATCCTGTAGACTTCTCCGACACTAACCCTCTGTCTTAGGGTCCTTTGAGCTCCAGTTTCTACATGTGTAGAAGGACTAAGGACACTAACTTAGACTTCAGAATCTGTACCAGTCTGTAATCCCTATGCCACAGGGAAAAGTCTCCTGACCCCTTCAAAAGTTCAGGCCCAGGTAAATTAGGTCAGCCACCCCAAGCAGAGAATTAGTCCCTGCAGGGGACCAAGGCAAGTCTGAGATGTGTGGGGGACAATACCAGCTACCTCAGCTCTGCAAGTGAATGAATAGTCAGAGATCAAAGAAGAGAGAGGAAATCTCTCCGTCTTTGGTGTATCAGCTCTTTCTACACTACTTTCTTGGACTGACCTAAGGCACTTAAAAGCAGCTGGTGACAAGTGGCCAAGTGACAAGAGGAAACCTTCCCTCTCTTTGTATAGCTAAATGGCGAGTACAAACGAGGACTGCACGTGTCACCTATGCCTTCAGAGCCCCTGACTGAAAGGCCGGAGATAACTGGTCTCCATGTGCACAAGAGCCTCTGCAAATTCAGTGTTCTCGAAAGGACACAACCAGTCAACAAAAGGATGAACATTCTTTCTCCAGAAGTGATTGCAGGCAGCCTCACCCAAGGAGCCTCCCCAACCCAGCCTCCTCTAATCAACAGCAAGTTTGATGGGCTCTGATCCTCCAAAATTCTAGGAAACGAATCCCCAGTGAACTGACCTTTACATTAACTCTCAAGACTGTCAGCCATTTTTTTTCTCCTGCTACTTAAGAGTCATTTTCTCCTGGACGTGGCCCCAGAAAGAACATGACAAATGATGCTAAAATTTGGGAGGCTGGAAAGAAAATACTGAAGCATCAAGAACAGCAGAAGGAGGGCAAATTTCTGATCCATTTCCCTTTGGAGAGAGCTAAATGTGAGCACAGGAGGTCAATCTGATCTTTGTTATCAGGCATTCTGCTAATGAGCCCGACACCATTGAGCCCCAGAGAGCCAAGGAATGGAGCCCCAGAGGCTCTGATGGAGCCAGGGGTGAGGGAGAACCAGCAGAGCTGGTAGAAAGTGCATTTTCCCTGTGGTGAAGGCCCCACCATCTGCGGGGCAGTTCTACTGCATGAGTTGGTATTCATTTGCTAAAAGATTCATTTCACCATTGCCAGCTAATGCCTCCACAAACTCCAGCTGCCCCGCCATCTTGAAGAGATTGGTTCTGGTCTGTAGAACTCCTGCAGTTTAACAATGAATCTGACAATATTAGGACTGAAAATGACCATAGAAGTCCTCCAGTCCAATAACCATTTGGGTTGTAAATCCCCTCTACAACAAAGGGTCCTAGATCCAAAGGTGGAAATGACATCAGGGGACCCCCGACTCCAATCCAGCCATCCTTCCACTTCATATAATATCCCCCAAAGCTTCCACTCTGAGGCATTTTGGGGCATGGCATTCAAGAGGTCTTGAGGTTATCCAGGCCATCTTTTGTTTGCCTGGAGTTTGAGGAAGTTCCTCTCAAGGTCCCAGATTTGCCTGCTGCCCCCTCCCCAATTCTCCTCTCTAGGCACTACCAGAATAGATCCACTGTGACTTTCACAAAAGTAAAGTTGAATCTTAGTGCTAATATTAGAAAAGTGGTCTGTATTTTTTTCCCCCTTCTCAAACTGACTTGTGGACAAACAGGCTACAGATTTCCTAGGTAAAGAAATTAAGGCACAGAAGAATTTTGTGACTTGTCTGATGACTGTCTTGTGGATGGCACAAGAATTTCCCAGGATCATGAAAGGAGAGAAAACATCAAGGAAGCCCTTGATCTTTTCACACCTACAAGGGAAGCCATCTATACCCATATAATTTCAAGTGGAAAGAGGGAGTGACTGAGGAACAAGCTGTACAGGGTGGAAGTTCTGTGCCTAGCCCAATCATGCTGTTCACTAACTGATAACTCTGTTTCATGTACAGGGAGATTGAGAAGTGTCATCCATCCTTTACAGGCTGGGCAGCGATGACTAAATCATCCTTCTTTTCCCTGGACTGGGAGCCACCGGTGTGCAAAGCATTAGTGTTCTAAGGGCCCTGGTGAGCCATCTAGTCAGGCCCCCTCATTTTGGCAATAGGGATGCTGAGCAATCTTACCCAAGTTACACAGTCAGCGACAGAGCCAAGACTGGGACCCCAGTCTTCTGACACGAACTCTGATGCCTGTTTCACTACAGGCTATGGAAGGCCTCCCAATGCCTGAACAAATCCACCTTCTTTCCTTCCGGACACCTGTGCTTCCCATTCAGATAGTGAAGGTAACAGGGTGTTTGGGTGCTGCCTCACACTGACCACCTGGATCTGGGGTGTGTAACATGCAGGCTGCTTTAGAGACTGCTTTCCATTCACCTCCATTTATAAAGTCAGTCTTGTCATGGGCAACGGAAGCTTTCCCTGCTCCTGATTACCAAATCTTTTCTAAGCCGGGCCAAATGTTAGCAATACAATTAAGGCATTAAACTCTAGGACATTTAACATGATTAGGTTTAAGAGAATTCTGCCCTCCATTTGGACAGCTGTGATTTCTGTGAACAAGTGATGGGAGTGTGCCAAGTCAAACACTCACTTCATACACACCTATTGTTTCCTGCTTTCCTGAGCTGATGTGATTTCCGAGTGCAGAGTAGGGAAATGCAGGCGGGCTCCTGGCTGGAAACCTGGGCTCCAAGCAGCCCACCATGGTGAGTCTTCAAGACTTGTCAATGGTTCTAATAAGGTGCAGGCCCTTCAGCGAAGCTGAGGCAGCTCTTGGGGCTGTTTCCTGGGTAATTCTCATCTTACCACTCAGCAGCACAGACAAGGCCAGAACCGCTCATTCTCCAGGCCTTCCCTTTGCCAAGTGTTTGATCAGGTTTCCTTGGCAGAACCCCTTTGACAGGTGAGGAAACCAAGGCTAATGAAGGCCAACCAGCTGGTCCCAAGTGGGAAAGTAGGGATACAACTCCTGGGCCCAGAGTCTGTCTTCATTCTGTTCTGAACACAGCTTACCTACAGAGGGGACCTGAATTATACCTGAGGGGCAGGGGGTGAGGAGGAAGGGTGTGGAGAAGAGAGTGTAGGGAAGGAGGGAAGCTCTGTCTGCCTTTTCTCAAGATGGGGGAAGGGGTCCGAAGAAAGGCCCTGGGTACGCAGGGGGCGGGTGATGAGCTACAGCCCACAAGGACTTGGCCGATGAGAAATATCAACTCCAGAGCACAGGGCATGGCAGTATGAGCCCTCATTTTATAGCCGGGTCTTAGGCTTTAGGCTTTTACCCTCCACTCCGATGTCACAAGCGAGACCACAGCAGATCAGAATGAGCAACGGCTATGTGAATGACAAGTGCCCTGGGCCCAAGTCTCCCTATCTGTAAAAACAGAAATGCTTGATGACCTTATCTTTCTGCATTGGAAAACGGAGGGCTCCCTCAGTCACTCCTCTGCTCTTTCTCCTCTCCAGGCACACGACCACTGGCCTGATGCAAGCCCTCCTTCTCCCTTGCCCAGACCATCTCCTAGACCAAGAGACTCCTCTGGCTCCTCCCTGTCTCGGCTCTGTCCCCTGTCCCTTCCAGCTCCATACTGTTGCCGAAGCAGAAATCTGACTGTTGGCCCCTCAACTCCACAAACTCCACGGGCTGGCTCTTAACATTACCATCAAATCCTTTGTTTAACAATTACAATTTTTAACAATCTGGTTCCTTCTCACGGTTTCAGTCCTGTTACAGTTTACTCTCCTCCTCGGATCTCGCCTTCCACACAGTAGGCTGCTCCCTACACATGTCCACCCTTTATACCTTTGTGCCCACTGTCCCTCTTCCTGGAATGAAGCTTCTCCTCCCCTCCTGCGGTTGGTCACTGCACTGATCAGAGTTCCAAAGTCTTTTAAAGTTGTTGTTTTTACAGTACTGTTACTGTGAAAACGTCCCCTTGGTTCTGCTCGGTAACCCATGTCACTTGATGTTTCTCTGAAACTCTCCCCTTCATCATTTGTTACCTCTGACAGTTGATAGGTGCCCCTTCAGTTTCTCATTCTTTGCCACCATAAAATAAATTGCTATAAATATTTTTGTAAATATGGGTCCTTTTCCTCTTTGACCTTTTTGGGATATAGTCCTAGTAGTGGTATTGCTGTATCAGAGGGTATGAACAATTCTGTGCATTTGGGGACATAGTTCCAAAATCCTTTCCCATGACTAGACCAGTCATAGCCCCCAAATGACCCATTAATGTATGTTTTCCCACAGCCCCTTTAACATTTTTCATTTTCCATTTGAGGAGGGTTAACTTTGCTAATCTGAGTATGAGGTAGCACCTGAGAGTTGCTTTAATTTGCACTTCTCTAATTATTAGTGATTTATAGTAATTTTCATATGACTATTGACAGGCTTAATTTTTCTCAAAAACTGCCTGTTCATATACTATGACCATGTATTAATTGAGAAATGGCTCTTATTCTTACAAATTTAAATCAATTTCTTATTTAGCTTGGAAAGAGATCTTTACCAGAAAAATTTGCTGCAGAGATTCCCACCCCAATTTTTCTAGTTCTAATTTTGGTTCAGTTTGTGCAAAATTTGCTAATTTTAAGTAATCGGAATTGTCCATTTTACCTTTGGTGAGCCTCTTTATCTTATGTTTGGTCATGTACCCTCCCTCTATACACCTGACAGGTAAGTTCTTCCACACTCTTCTAAACTGTTTAGGATGCCACCCTTTGTGTCTACATCACACAGCCATTTGGAGCTTGATGTGACATAGTATGAGATGTTGGCCTGCCAGATTGTGTTCCGATTTTCCCAGTAGTTTTTGTCAAATAGTGAGTTCTTGCTCTAATAATCAGGATCTGTGGGGTTATCGAACACCAAGCTCAGGCTCATTTGTTTCTGTATATTGTTTTACTAATATGTTCCAATAATCAGCCTCAATTTCTAGCTCAATGTCAAACTGTTTTGATGATTCTAGATTTACAGTACAGTTAAAGATTTGGTACTGCTTGCTCCCTGCCTTCTCCTTTTTTGTTATGAGTTCCTCAATGTAATTTTTAAAAAGTGTAGGTGTGACCTTGTCAGCCACATGTTCAGGGAACTCCAGGGACTCGCAGTTACCTCTGAGACCAAACACAAGCCTCTGGTTGGCATGTAGAGCTCCCCTTCCCCTCCTCCTTTCTTCTGTCTCACTGCCCTCTCTATTCTGGAGGATCTAGGTGGTAGGTTCACTGACTGCCCTCCCAATGCTGTGCTCCACGCCTGCCTGCCATGCCTCTGCCTGGCTGCTTCCCATTTCTAGCAGCCTTGGTTCTTTGCTTCCACTTCTTGGTTTCTTCAGCTTCCCTGAGGATTCAGCTCAGAGGTTTCTTCTGGTTCCCCCAGATGCTAATGCCTCCTTCAGATCCCTTCACACAGACTCTCTGGGCCTGACCGTGGTGGAGTGTTCCAAGCTCACGTTGGTCTGATCAGTCATAGTCGGACACGCTGCACTTTGGTCCTCTTTGAGAACCAAGGACAACAAATATGGAATTATTCTTACTTGCACACAGTCTCCGTCATTCGAATGAGCAGGGACAACTTTTTTGGCCTTGTGTCCATCTGCTTAGCCTGGTGCCAGTCCAGAGAATGGCCTTAATAAATGCTGTCTTCTTCAGTCTCCAGCTTCAGAACTTTCTCGGGATTCATCTCAGAGGAGGAGCTGGACGTGCTCTTCAGCAAGGCGAGTCACTCTATCAACTCTTTCCAGCCTCCTCCAGGACCTTGTTCCATTCATTAATTAAACTCTCTCTCTTATTCATCTTAAAACTCTTCCTTTTTCCTGGTTCCACTTATCAGCTGACTTGCTTTGGCATCCCCAGTTCTAAAAAACAAAACCCTTCCTTGACACTAGATTCCTCTGCTTTGTAGGATACCAAGTTGATAGCCAGAAGGGACCTCAGAGAAAGCTTTCTCATTTTGCAGATGAAGACACCCAGGCCCACAGATCTGACTGCCCTGCCCGAGGTTCTGCAGGGAGTCAGTGTCTGAGGCCAGACTTGAACTACTTCTGCTACCTTCAGATCCAGCATCCATGTCCCCATCCGGCTGTTCTCCAGAACTCTCATCCTGCACAGTGACACCCCCTCAGATCCTTTCTCCAGCCCTGAAACTTCATCATTCTCCCTCTCCTCTTCTCCCCCAGAGGGGGTCCTCCTGCTTTTCATTTATGGTCTCCCCTCAGATGGTGAGTGCCTTGAAAGCAGGAGCCTTCCTCTAGAGCCCCAGGATGCAGGATAGTGGCTGGCACTTGACACATGTCTGCTGATTCTCATGACTCTACAGCACTGCACAGCCTTCTTCTCGCTGCTAGCTTTGTGATCACATCCCTCTTTCTGGCAAAGGTACTGCCATGTCTCCAGTCTCTCAGGTTTGTAATTCTGGCATCATCCTCTCCTCCTTTCTCTCTCTCACCCCACATGTCCAGTGGCATTTCTACCTCCATCAAATCTGCCCCTTTGCTCCACTCCCTTGGCCACCACTTTAGTCCAGGCTCTCACAAGCACTCACTGCTTAATTCCCCAAAGTTCCTCCTGTGAGGCCTCCCTGCTTCCAGCTGTCCTTTACACAGCTGCCAAGGTGATGTTCCTTATTCACAGATCTGACCATGCCAATGCTGGTGCTACTCAAATAACTCCAGGGGCTCCCTAATGCCTTTAGGAGCAACTCTCAACTCCTTTGTGAAGCTCTTAAAGCCCTTATGACTTGGCTGAAACCAGTCATTTTGACTTCATAGGACACCACTCTTTCCTTCCACAGCTGAGACCCCAAGGTGACACACACACTCTCTGTCTCCCTCTGTCTCTCTCCCTCCCTCCCTCCCCCTCTCTTTTCTCTGGGTCTTTGCACTAGGCCATTTCCCCAGACCTAGAATGCACTCCTTCCTCACTTGCATTTCACAGAATAACTGACCTCACCTTCCTTCAAGCTCAGCCCAGGAACGTCCTTCAGTGTGAGACTTCTCCAGATCCCTCCTCTGTGCCCTCCCTCCCCAATGCCCCGGGGGTTATTCTCTAGATGTTTATTATATATGTGTGCATACACGCACACACCTGTTAGAATGTAAACTCTTTGGGGGGGCAGATTGCTTCATTCTTTCTATTTGTAGCCCCAGGGCTACAAGGTCTCTCCTTGCCTTCCCCCCTCCAAAAATGTGGTACCCAAAACTGAACTGAATATACTTCTAATCAGGTGTGACTAGGACAGAATATAATGAGACCAAGACATTCCTCACCACGGCCTCTATACCTATCAATCCAACCGAAATTCGGAGGAGGTTATTTTATTTTTTGCACACCACGTTATACTGACAACTCATACTGGATGTACAACACACCTAAATGCTCATGTTTCTGTGTTTTTGATATGAATTGTTGTCAAGTTGTACGTCCACTACCTGAACATGTGAAACTGACTTAGGAACCCAAGTAGCAGGTTTTATATTTATTGCAATTAACCTTTATCTAATCGGAGTCAGTCCAGCATCCAAGCTTACTTCTGATTTTGCTGCTTAATGCATTAGCTACCATTCACAAATGGAGTAGCTGGCAAACATCCGCGGATGTCTTCATCTAAGTCACAGATGAAACGTGGAACGGAACAAGGTTCAGGGCAGGGCCAGAGACTCACCGCCTCTGAATCTGGGCATCTCGTCTGCTCACAGCTCCCCGAAGGGTGGCATCACGCAGCTTCCTTCCCTCCGTGTTCACACTTCTCACCTGGTCCAGGAGGTGAGGAGGGGTGGGGGAAGGCTTTGTCGAACACTGAAGTCATTGTCTGACAAACTGAGATTCAGGCACGTAATGCCTGAAGCCAAAGTCCCCCATGTCTCATTCACCTAAGGCTGGTCTAGCATGACTTGTACTTAATGAACCCATGCCAGCTTCCCATGTTCACTCATTTCCCAAACCACTTAAAAAAAAACCCAACTAATTCTAGAATTTTGTCAGGAATCAAAATGAGGCTCCTCCCACAAAATGAGGCTCCTCAAAATGAGGTCTTTCCACAAAGACCCTGATTCCTGATATTTCTGTTCTGCTTCAGGTACCCCAGACCCTTGCTCCCTTATGTCTCTCTCTTTCTGTGCCCCAGAGCCAAGAGGTTAGGGAGCAGAGACTCCAGCCTCTCCCACCACCGTCCATACCTTGTAGTTCTATGGTAGAGCAGAAAGAGCCTACATGGGCCCCATTTTCTTCATCTGTAAGAATGAGACAGCTAGACTCGATGAACGCTACAGTCTACTGTCAGTATTAAGTCCATCATACTACAATTTGAGGTGCCATGATCCACAATATCCTCAGGAGCCTGGCATAGGCCCAGGAGAGAGCCTCACTCACCCAACTGGACAGGGCTTCTGGGTTCCCCAAAGTAGGGCCAGTCACATTTTGTATTAATGAAATTAAGCTGACAAAACACATTTGCTGTGAGCCGGGTGCAGTGTGGAGAACTGCCGGGACTCAAGCGTCACATTCAGGGGCAGAAGCTGTCTGCTCTGGTGCCCATGGCTCCCTGGAACCCCTGGGGTCCCAGTGACCCTGAGAAATAGACTTTAAAGGAGTCTGCTGGCCACACACACATACATGTATCACATATAAAGTGCCACTGATTCCCCACCAGTCCCGGAAGGCAGCTGCTACCACCGTCTCCATCTCACACGAGTGAATCCAGGCTGGTGGGGAGGAGCATGCAGTGACTAGGCCAGGGCGGGCACTCAACGGGGCAAGGGTCTGAGGCTGGCTTGCAAGCCAGGTCTAGTGCTCTATCTATGGGGCAGCCTCCCCTTGAGAGGGGGAGACCCCCATTCTCAAGACAGTCCCTTACACTTTGGGCCAGCTCAAATAATTACCAAGGTTTCCTGACACTGAGCTTCGGTTGGTCTCTTTGTAAATCTCATTTATTGCTCCCAGTTCGGTCATCTTGGGACAAATGGAACAAGTCTAATCCCTCTTCTTTTTGTTGTTCAGTTGTTTCAGTCACATCAGACTCTTCATGACCCCATTTGGGGCTTTCTTGGCAGAGACACTGGAGTGGTTTGCCATTTCCTTCTCCAGCTCATTTTACAGATGAGGAAACTGAGGCAAACAGAGGTAAGTGTCTCGCCCAGGGTCACACAGCTAGTAAGCATTCAAGACTCAGGAAGAGGAGCCTTCCTGACTCCAGGCCAGTGCTCTAGGCCCTATGGCATCACCGAGCTTTCCAAATCCCTTGTTTACATGACAGCCATTTCAATACTTAAGGAAGGTAGCCATGTCCCCCCGACTCTTCTCCAGTCTGGAAACACCCTGACCCTTCAGCTGATGCTCATGGGGCCTGGAGTCCAGGCTGTCGCCATAGCGGCAGCCGTCCTTCTTCAGTTTATCAACGTCCTTCTCAAACCATAAGGACCCCTTAAACCATAAGAACTAAACCCCGCACTTCCGAGGCAGTCTGATGAGGGCAAGGGACAGTGAGACCTTCACCTCCCCTTCCTTGGAAGCTCTGCCCAGGATCACAGCAGTTCTTTGGGCTGTGTCTTACGGAGCTCATTGGACCTCTGTGCCCAGAAGCCTGGTTCCCTAGCCATGTTTTGGCACTCTGCAGCATGTGAAAGGCCTGGGCTGAGGAAGGCATTGGGATACCTTGATGGATACCATCAGGATACCAAACCACAGCATGGGTTAAGTGGAGCCTCAAGCATCCTCTTAGAGAACACGGGGTTTACTGGTCCTTAGACCAAGAGAGAGTACTTGGTTGTATACATGTGTATTCTAGGGAAGACAGAAAGCAACTTCACTCTCTATAAATTTGTACATATTTTTAACCTTCTCAAAGACATTTCCCATCTGTGGGAGGTGGGACGGGAGCCTTGTAAACGCTTCTTTCAGTCTCAGGTCATTCCTTTCTTGCTGCCTCTGACATAAGATCATGCTTTCTGTGCATCACATCATGCTTCCCTTTCCTGGACTTTTTCCTGATCATGGTTGCCTGTTCACAAGAGTGGGAGCTGGGGAAGGATATAATCCTCTGGTCAGGAAGTTCTGCACCTAGAAACTTCAGCGATACCAAGGTGAAGGAGAGCGGAGGCCAACAGCTACAGCCGAAAACAGAGTTTCTGGTTCCTTCGGATTTTAGTTCTCCATGCTCTCCAAATTCTCCCTTATCAGAGACAACTCAGGGCTGATCGAATAAGTCAAATGGACATCAAAGGCAGGCCTAAACAGGCCTAAACTAAAAGATGATCATTCAAGAACTGAAAACTGAGGGGATGCCCATTAACTGGGGAATGGCCGAACAAGTTGTGGTATATGAACGGTATGTGTGGAACATGGAACCCTATTGTGCTATAAGAAACGAGGAGCACACAGACTTCAGAATAACCTGGAGAGACTTATATAAACCGATGCTGAGTGTTGGGAGTGGAACCAGGAGAACGTTGTGCACAGTAACAGCCACTCTGTGCGATGACTGACTTTGATAGACTTAGCCCTTCTCAGCAATGCGAGCATCTCAAATGTTTTCAAAGGACTCATAATGGAAAATGCCATCCACATCCAAAGAAAGAACTATGGAGTTGGAATGCAGGGAGAAGTGGACAATTTTCTTATCTTTTTTCATGGTTTCTCCCATTCATTATAATTCTTCTATACAACATGACTAATGTGAAAATATGTTCAATAAGAGTGTACATGGGGGTGGCTAGATGGCACAGTGAATAGAGCACTGGCCCTGAAATAAGGAGGACCTGAGTTCAAATCCAGCCTCAGACACAACACAAAACTAGCAGTGTGACCTTGGGCAAGTCACTCAACCCCAGGTACCCTTCCTTCCCCCCTCCAAAAAAAAAAGTTTCAAGGAATGTATATGTAAAGCCTATATCAGATTGCAGGCCATCTTAGGGAAGGAGGGGGAAAAATTTTAAACTTATTTAAGTAAATGTTGAAAACTAAAAATAAATAGAACATTTCTCTATTATGTTAAAATCAAGTCAAAACTATGACCTAAAAACAATGTAAGTTAAACCAGAATGACCAGGGACATTTTTTTCTCCCATTAAACGTATGAAGTCTTTGTGATACATCATAATGCCTTGGTGCCACAGCCTGTGGACACCCAGTGATACACATACACACATAAGAAATTGCTGACATTGTCTACTACAAACACATCTTCCTAGGGCCTAAGAAACAGGGCTGGCATGTGGAAAGAGGAGTCTTCCAGGGCTTGCAGGGATGGCTTCTCACTTGTCTGCAAAGAGATGATATGTTTCACAGAGGGGCTGTCGTGAGGGCTCTCACACCCTCAGGTACCACCTTACTCTCTGCTGCAGTGAAGGTATATTGTGTCTAGAACTCTGACGTTCACTAGCAGAGGCTAGAAGGGTTAACTCTTGGAGAGGGTCTCTCCTACAGGAGCTCCCACTACCCGAAGGACCAAGAGGAGAGACAGGCTAAGGTGGCAGGGTATCCCTTGTCACACAAAACAGAGATGAAGGTGAGACCATTAGGACAGGAGAGGGAGGATGGACTGGACCTGGGGGGCAGTGCAGGAAAGCGGCAAGTGTGGAGGGGGGCAGGCATAATCGGAACAACAACGAAGGGAGCAGAAACCCTGTGCTGGAGTCTGGAGGAGTGAAACAGAGAGCAAACTCCACCAAGTTCGTGTCTGGCACATACTCTCTGCTGTACTGAATATAAAATAGAAGAGGCAATCATCCATCACAAACACACACCCACACCGACTTCCAGGCTCCACGGTTGAAAATTCATCAAAATTGCTGAGTTCAAACATTTGCCTCACTTGAAAGCATTATATAATTGGATGGGTAAAGCCCTGGAAAGGCTGAATATTTCGACGAAGCGAGGAAGGTCTGCTCTGCACCGCTTCCTCCCCTCCCTTCTCAGCAGGTGGGGGAAGCAGCGAGGACCTCCCAGGCCCAGCCATCCCGGGCAGCTGCCATTGGGCTAAGCACATCAGGCCCAGGCGCCTTCCTTCACAGGGGACCCGTCACTGCTCTCGTCAGACCAGGGCCCTGGGAGAAAACCACTCAGATGTAAGGGGCTGGGAGTGGGGGGAGCTCAGAATGGAATAAGTGAGGAAAACATTAAATCAAAAAGAACAAAGATCTTTGGCTGACCTTCCTCAGCTGCTGCCTCCTCCCTCCCCCAATTAAGGCTGATATAGGCAATCAGCATTTGGGGTGATCAGTAAAGGAGTTAGACATCCCTAGAGCTGACCGGCCTATGGAGCCTCTAGAGATAACCCTGGGCTCCCCCAGACTGATGGCAGCTCTTTCCCCTGGACAAGAGCTCCTCAGGGGAGTATTTCCCAATGGGACTCAGTCAGTCAGTCAACAACATTTAAGCAGCGATGTGCCAGATATTATGCTAAGCATTGGTGATGCAGAGCAAGGTCAAAGACAGTCCCTGCCCTCAAGGAACACGCACATCACAGATGGAGAAACTGGAGACCACCAAGCGGGCAAAGGCCCTCGGGAGGCTGGCAAAGGCCTCTGGTAGGTGGAATTCTGGCAGGGGGTTGAAGGAAGCCAAGACATGAAGAAAGGACAGAATTCCAGCCCTGAGGACGAGTGAATGGAAATGCCTGGAGGTGGAAGAGGGAGGCCAGACAGTCATTGTGAGCGGATCCTGCTGGAAGTGGGGGGCGGATGGTTGGTAAAGAAGGGCCAGGCAGAGGCATTTGTATTTGATCCTGGAGGTGGAACCGCTGGAGTTCACTGAGGAGGGGGCTAGCGTAGTCACCCCTCATTTTAGGGAGAGCAGTTTGACAGCTGAGTGAAGAAAGGACTTGCACAGGGAGAAACTACTGCAACCACCCAGTGTGAGGGTCAGAGGAGAGAGGGTGGCATGACCAAGGGATGGCACCAAGACAAAAGTGACAGGCGCTGGCAGAAGGCTGGCCGTGTAAGACAAGTCGGCGAGGAGGACGCTTGGGCCTGTGAGCCTGGCTGTGAAGAGTTCAGTGGTGCCCTGGCAGCAAGAGGCAAGTCTGGAAGGGGAAAGTTCACGGTGCAGTCCTGGAAACACTGAGCTGAAGATGTCTACAGGATATCCAGCTTGAGACACCCAAAAGGCAGCTGAGAAGAGAGAGGGCTGGCGAGGTGGACGTGAGAAGGACTGACAAGACACTTTGGAAATGAGTAACATCTTAAATTATTGTTAGTTTTTTTTTCTTTTTTAAAGTCTGGACCCTAAGCCAATGCAGATCAGCAACTTTTGCAGCAACTTCAGGCTTTAAGAGAGTCTCCCTGAGCCCTGAGGCCTGGAGTGACATAGCTGTTATGTGTCAGAGAGGCACCAGAACCCTCATCCCCTTCATGGGGAACTCCACTGTCTACACTTGCTGCCTTGCCTTAGAGTTAATGGGGCAAGATGCCCTTTGCTGGCATCTGAGGGAATCCCTTTGTTTTATTCATTCATTAGGGGCTAGGGATGATTACTATCTTTTGTTGATAAATATTCCAGTTCTTAAAGATGGCTACGGAGTTCCTGCTCAGGAATATATCAAACCAGTTTCTCAGGGAAAAGTCATCTCTGTTAAAGAGGACACATCGGAGGTAGAAAGGTGAGCTGCCAAGAGTCTGGTATTTAGAAGAGCCATACTGTCCACTATGAATGACCCAAGGGCAGACATTTGCTTCACTTTCTCTAACCCCGTGTCTGTTCTGCAGGCCCTTCCCTCTTCTGGCAAATACTTCCCTTCGTAAGGCCTAAGGCTTTGGCCGACCACTCTGACCAATCATCTGCATGTCCTTCAGATCTCCTCTGGAACACAGTCTGCAAGTGGGGCTCTGGTCATATTCTCACAAACTGGAGAGGCTTCAAAGGAGAAATCCCCCACAACATTCCCAAGTTTCCATCTCCAAGTCAGATCTTCCACAGAGGAACAATGAAACACTCCCTGTAGGCATCAGCAAGGCCATCCGCTGGGCCACCATTAGCCAGGCCTCTCCTTTCCTTCTTCTAAGGCTTTTTAGGCCCCTCACTTTCCCACTAATTCTATCTCCTTCAATCCTTCCCACCCCCATCCCATCTGCACAAACAGAGCCCAGTTTTTCTCCTAATTTTGCCTCCCGTTATATACTTGCCCTCTCAGCAGCAGACAACGTGACTTATTTACATACTTAATTTGCACGTCTCTCAGCATCAGTGCGGAGGGTCTTGGGCAGTTAGTTTTCAGAAGGTAAGGGCCATTAACTCACTCTAGACAGAACCCTGTACTGGGTGATGCCCGAATAGGTACTTAATGGAGGCCCGTGAATGATGATGATCGATGGGAGGGAGGATGAGCTTGTGTCTCTCAGAGATGAGGGCAGCAGGGAAGAAAGAGCTAGCAGATCACGGCCAGTACACATCTGATCTTGGCTTTGACCAAGATGAGAGGAACAAAGCAGTGGAGAGGATTTGAAGGAAGCAAGAGGCTTGCTGCTCTCAAAGGTTTCCAGCTCTCTGTGTCACAATGGACTGATTTTTTCTCTTCCTGGAAAGAGCTTTCTTCAAGCTTTTCTGTGCACGTCTCCTGTCCTCAATGCTCAGCCCACCGGCCGTCTTTACTAGTGCTGCTTCTTGGGTCATGACCACTTGGATCTCAACTGTGCACATAACTAACATCCTGAACCATCTCAGAAGGTGCAGCCACTGAATTGCTTAATTGGCCAAACATTCTCAGGCCTCTCTTCCGGGAACATCTTGCTCCAGGCACAGAAATAAAGGATCGTTGCTAGACCTCGTGAAAGCACGGTAGCTGTGGAGAGCTCAAGAGCCCATACGTGGAGTTTTTCTGGTGGTAGGTGTTCTTCCTTACATCAGATGTTCTAGAGGTAAATCCAAATAGACTGGTCACTTAGCACCCATGTCCATTTTTCCAATCAAGTCAAGTAAGGAGTGAAAGGAGCGGGCTTGTCACAGAGAATGCAAAGCCCAAACTAGGCAGTCCTTCTATCATAAGCTGAAGTCAAATGGTTGGCAGGGTTGTCTGCCAAGCAGAACAAATTCAAACTGCACAAGGCACCCCATAAAGCAGTCCTTTGGCCAGTGCCCCATCATGGGAGCCTCAGTGGAGATTCAAGGCTCTTGTGGAGGGATAGCTGAATTGGGTACCATATTCCTTCTTTTACCTCCTGTCAAGGTCCAAAGAGTTCTTGGGACATTGATTTGCTCTTTTCACTGTCCTTTCCCCTCCCTTTTCACCCTGCCCCCCAAAAAGCAACACGCTCAAAGTGATGCCATCAGATCATATGACAACACCTCAGTTCAGTCCCTAACAAAGACACTGAGGGTCTCAGGGCAGTACCCAGTGGACAGGGACAAAAATGCCCAGAAAAATGAGAAAATTCAAGAGTGGTCAATGGCTGGACCAGCAACCGGCTGCCATGGAGGACCTAAGAATCTACATCCCCACTATAAGCCATCTAATCTCCACCCTCCTGGGCTAGGAAACCTCACATTAGAGACAACCATCAGCCAGCATCGCCTCAGGGCCTGAAGGAGTCTTTGGGGACGGCAGTGACTCTCTTCCTCTCCTCCCCCTCCCAGAAAGAGGCTATCTCTTTACCAGCTCCTTCTGTCCTCATGGCACCCAGGGTTCAAGAGACTGGGGCCCAGAGAGCTCACTCTATGTGGCTGCTCTTGGCAGGGGAGGGGGAGAGATGGGCAAAGAGCAAAGAAGAAAAAAGTTAATGGTTTTGCTTCTGCCATTGCTGACTCGCTGCCAGGGTTTTTTGGGGGCTATTACTTCATAAAAAGATAGAGCCAAAATAAAGAAATCTCTGCCGCCCGGCACATGTATGGGACACAACTGCCATAAAACCACAGTCATTTCACTCTGCTCCAGACTGTGGAGTTTAAAAGCAACATTTCAAGGAGCCGGTCGGCCTCGCTGGGCCCCCCAACTTCAGCCTTCTCAGCAATTAGCCTGCAGCAGCCCTTAGCAATCAAACCTTATGTTCCCTGTCCTGACAATTTCCTACTTGAGAACTACGAGCAGTTCCCAGCCATTCCCCATAAAAGCAGCCGAAGTGCTCAGCAGGCCAGACCCTCCACAGGCCGGGCCTGCAGTCTCTGAGCTCTGCAGGGCTGGGGCTCTCCAGGGACACGGCTGAGCCTGCCCAGAGAAGGGGAGGCTAAGACACAGAAGAGTCTTAATTAGCCCTGGAGAGCTTAGTTCTGCTGCCTCCCCAACTGAAGAGCCACACCTTTCCTTTCACACAGGCGGCTTCTAACCGTGCCCACCCCAATGAGGCCCCAGAGAGACCCTCAAATGCAGGGCACTCCCTCATGGCCCTCAGCTTCCTCCCACACCCCCCATTTCTGGTACTTTTGTCACACTCTACTCCACATGCTCTTGCCAGGGAAAGAGCGTCCAGACCAGCCCCCAAGGCTGTGAGCCTCTGCGGAAGTCACCCTGGCTTTGAATCAGAAGCTGACGTCCCGTTCCTCCACCTGGACACCAGGAGCCTTGTTTTGTGGCTCAGCTGTTTTTCAGTCACATTTGACTCTGAACCCATCTGGGGTGGTTGGGTTTGGCATTTCCTTCTCCAGTTCATTTTACAGATGAGCAAACTGGGGCAAAGAGGGTCAAGTGACTGGTCCAAGGTCACACATCTAATAAGTGTTTGGGGTCAGATTTGAACACATGTAGATGAGTATTTTTCACTCCAGGCCCAGCACTCTATCCGCTGAGCTACCCGGTCACCCTTGTTGGGAAGTCTGGGTGAGTCTTACAAGTATGGAAGTCATTACCCCACGCTGGGTTCCTTCAGTCCACTTCACCAGCTGATGGTGGCACAGAGGCTGTGGATGGAGGGCACGGAACAGAGGCTGCTGGAGGCTTCATGAGGAAGAGTGAGGAAGGCAGGGGTGTTCCTATCTATATGCAAGTGGAGTGTGAGAACACGGCCACGCCGTGTAGACCAGCAAATTCCTAAATATGTCAAGAATGGGAAAAGTGTGCAAACAATGACCTGAAAAGGTCTGTTTTCAAATGGAGTATCTTGCTTCCTTATGAAGGGATCTCATGCCAGGCATCTTTCTAAGAGAACTGGCTTGGGGAGCTCTGATGGGGCTCTAAATGATTAATAATGAGGAATGCTTGCTGACTGTATTCTCTGCCGCCCATAATGATGGGCTCCAGCCCTGCCCTGCAGCAGGCTAGCAGATTTGGTTTCAGAAGCCCAGAGAGTCGTGTTTGAAGGAGACCTCTCCTCCACCTCCTTCCTTCCTGCCGCAATCAACAGGTGAAAGGTCAGTGAGGGCCTAACAATGCAGCTGGTGTGCATGTTCCTGAGCCCAGGAGCCACTCACCGGCCCTGCCACAGTAGAGCATCTGTGCTGGGATGGTGTCTGGGTGTCTGGGGGTATGGGAGACAGGGAAGGGGAAGGTGGACATGCGCGGCCAGGCCATCATCCCAAATGCTTTCTGTGGGACATGATTCTTAGTTCTCATGTTTTAATTCAAGTGTTTGGAGTCGAAAAAGAAAAAGAAAGCACAAGTGGGATGTCTATCTCAATACAATACTCCACCCCAATCAAAGTTTCTAGATAAAAAGATACAAATAACATAATGAAAATACGAATAATAAAGAAGTCTAAAATAAACGAACAGGGCTCTGCTAACACACCAGGGCAAGTGATTTTTAAAATTAATTTGACAGAACTTTTATACCCCAGTAAGTGACCCCCTCAAAGTGGTGCTGTGTTAGCCACACTAATGCCAGCGAGGACGTCCCAGCCCAACAGCTGGAGGCACCTCAGAGCTCACTTTCTCTCTGTCTGTCCCGCTTCTGAATATTCTCAACACTTTTGCCCTTTGAAGTGAAATAGCTGAAGAGAATCTTTCTCCTCTGCCTCCTCCTCTCTGTCCCCATGCTTTCCTCTGGCATTCACAAGTTCCTGGATGCCCAGTGGCAGCTCCTTTGTGCTCCCTAGGCTCATTAAAGAGCTCCAAGGGCCCGTGAAGGTAAGGCCCTCTGCTAGGCCCATGGCCAAGGGCAGAGAGAGCAGAGTAGCTGCTGCCTTCAGGGAACTCAGAACAACAGCACTCATAACAACAGCTGGCCCTGACAGTGGGCCCTTGAAGGTTTATTGGAGCACTTTCCCTGTCGGATCCTCGTTGCAGCTTTGTGCATTGAGTGCGACAGACGTCTCCATTTTGCAGGGGAGGAAACCGAGGCTCAGAAGGATCCAGGGATGTTAAGCAGGAGAGCGGCACAGTCAGAGCCGAGCCTGAGGAAGGCTTTGTGGAGGATGGTGGAGAAAGGGAGAGAATGGCAGCAACCAGAACGGGATTCCAACAGTGAAGAAAAGAAGTGGCAAGGGCTTGAAAAGAGCTAATGGCCACGTGAGGGGAAACAACAGAGACATATGACACACCGGCAAGTAGAATGGAGCAGACCCACTGGATCCAAGAAAGGGGATGGGGGAGAAGAGTCAGCGACGCCCTGGAAGTGGCAGAAAAGGCAAGAAGGGGGAAGACAGCTTCTGCTTTGGACGGACTGAGCTTCAAAGACCAGCAGCCAGAAGATGAGGACAGGGATTCGAGCCGGGGAGAGGGGTGACCTGAGAGCCTCATCTACTTAATTCTGATGCCAGAACCCACAGAGGTTGGAAGGCAGGAGCCAGATAATGAGCCAAGGGAGGAGCCTGAACCTGAGGAGGGCTTAGCCAGATGGGGGAGAACAGGAAGGGCTCCATGGTATAAAAGGGGGCTTGGCACAGCCACAATCTCATCTGATCTTCACAGCATTGGGGGTGGTGGTGTATGATGATCAGCCCTATCTTTCAGGTGAGGGAAGTGAGGCTCAGTAAGGTTCAGTGACTTGCCCAAGGCTACACAGCTTGTGTTTGAGGCTGGATTTGAACTCAGGCCTTCCCGACTCCAGACCCAGGGCTCTGTCCACTGCACAACCTAGCTGCCTAGGTAGGCAAGAGGAGAGCCAACAGAAAATGATACCACTGAAACTAAGAGAAGAAAGATTTTCTTTTTAAATGAATAAAAATTTATTTTTCTCTTCCCTCCTTGAGGAAAAAAAAAGAAAAAGAAAATCCTTGTACCAAATATGCACAGTCAATTAAACTAATTAATTAATTAATGCACAGACAACACCCCGTCATCCCCAGGCTTTGGGAACCGCGTCCAATGGCGTCCGCGAGCAGGGCTCTGGATCCTTCAGAGACGTGTGTGTGTCTGTCTTCAGAATGCTCTTGCTACAGCGCAGACGGTTCTGCTTCTGCTCACTTCATCCGCATCAGTTCCTACAAAGCTTCCGCGGTTTCTCCCAAACCATCTTCCTCAATGCTTCTTACAGCACAACAGCACTGCCTTTCATTTAACTACCGTTATCTGTTCAACCATTCCACCCAAAATAGGATTTCTCTTCACTTCCAGTTGTTTGCCGCCACTAAAAAGAGCAGCTATGAATGTTTTTAATGTACGTAAAGGAAATGGCGAGGAGGAGGAGATGGTTAACGGCGTCAAAAGCTCAAAGGTTAGGACTGAGTTAACAAACACTGAAACATTTAACGAGTAGCAGTTAAGAACTCCGTGGGACTTGAAGAAAGCAGTGTCAAGAGACTGGCACATTCAAAAGATACGACTGCAAAGAGAGAAAGGAGGGGCATCAAAAGCCACAGGTGTAGATGACTTTTGTGATGTCTATAAAACGGAGAAAATCTCTAAGGTAGCCCTTGCCCAGAACAGCAGGGGAAGGTGGGGGGAGATTGAGCCCATGTATGGGTTGCAGGGAAGGAGTGCAGGAGACAGGAAAACCAGGCAGACTATGAACCAACGGGTAAGACTTCCAACGGTGTGGGACGGAGGGCACAAGGAGAGGCCTGGTCTTGACAAGAAGGTCCGCTTTTCCCTCAGAATTTATAATGAGAGAGAAGAGGAAGTCAGAAGTGTAAAATGGAGAGCAGAGGAAAAGAAGGAGTTCACGGCAGATGGTCTTAATTTTGTTGGTGAAGGAGGAACTTAAAGTGTGACTATACAAAGAATACTTTTCCAGAGATCCTTTCTCTTCATTAGATGACACTCCAATGTACACTGGCTTCCAATACCCTGGAAAGACCGTGCAGTAAGAAAACCCCAGAGCGGGAGTTGACTCTCCACGTGCTCTCTGATCCTGGGAGGATCGCTGGACCACTGAGAGCCCTGGTTTCCTCTGTAGAACTGAGATGATGTCTGCAGTACCTACCATATGGGACACATAAAGAAGAGGGCTTTGCAAATGGTGAAGTGCTATAAAACTGTGCGCTCTTCTGGCCCCGATCATCCCCACCCTCCCCATTCACTGTCTGTGAACATTTAAAGGGACTAGAAAAGATCATGACAAGGAGTCCTAGTGAATCCTTTTCTCATGTACATAATCAGCACCAATCATGAGCACTTTACAAACTGAGAATTTTATAAATTTATTTTTTTTTAAACTGGCATATTTATCCTGTCAGGCAAATATCCTCAGCAGGGAATAATAATTAGTAAATTTGTGAATTATCCTCTGCTAATTATTCATTTGTTTACTTAACAAATTCTGCCTTAATCCAAGGCCGTTAGTGACCATTAATAAAGAAAACGAGATCTGTATTTTACAAGTGTGTTTGCATTTCACCCAAGAGAGCCATGCTCAAGCAGTATTTTATTGGATGCACCTGTGGACACGGCACAAACTACAACTTGAACTAATATTTAACCTTTAGAACTGATGTATAAACAGAAGGAGAATTCATAAATTTGCTGATTGTTCTTCCTGGCTGGATGCCACCCTACAAGCACCGGCAGTTGTGAAAAGCGTGGTAAGTGGTCCTTTCTGCACCGCATATGGGGGCTGCGATTTCAGCAACTGCCTGTAGCCAGAGGCCCCTCTTGGGGATCCGCTGCTCTGACTCCGGCACCATCAGACTCCAAAGGTGCTGTGACTAAGTCGCATCACTTTAACCTGTGCTGTCCTGCTTGTGGACAGGGGACAGTCTACAGACCTCTTCCAGAAACATGCTGTTCATTCTACAGCAACGCCTCTTCTTTGATAGGTTAGTAGCAGTTCCTAGGGAAACCTAACGCCAATCAAACCCTGACCAAATTTTCTGATGGGCACTATGGAAAATCAATGGTGGGTTCAGAACCCTCAGTCATCAGAAAGAGGGGAGCTATTCCTCAGTCTGGAGATGATACTGACACTGCCCCCTGCCATTAGCCAACAGTGTTTGAACATCCGCTTTCTGTCAGGCATTGTGCTAGGCAGGGGAGATAAAAAATATAAATATGAGAGAGTCCTTGCCTTAAGGAGCTTCTATTCTACTGGTGGACACAACACACCTGGGAGGGCCAGCCAGAAGAGGGACTGGGCCTGTGGGCAGAGCCCCTCCTGCCCAGCGGCAACAGTGACATAGACCTGATGCCATCTCACTGAGCAAGAGGAGGAGAGTGTAATGGTAATCAATTTGTTTGATCAGATACTTAGGGCTAAGTATAGAACTTTGTCCATTGGTGAAAAGGTATGAATTCCACCCTGGTGAAAAGGTGTGAATTCCCCTGGTGAAAAGGTGTGAATTCCCTGTTGATGTGGAAGAATGCCATTGGCTGAAACACTCCCCTGAACCATGCTGACTTGGGAGAAGGCCAGTGTTTATAAGCAGGAGAATTTTGGAGAAACAGACAGATTTTGGATTTTGTGGGCTCAGTGGTTGACTGAAGACATGAACAGGCGTTTGTTGGTGGCCTGGCTGATCCTTGAGTTCCAGGCAAGAGAAGTCCTAAAGAGTTTGAGGTGTGCTGAATCTGGTGAACTTCAGTGTGTGCCGGGGATTGCCCTGAGGACTGGACAAGGACCTGGGAGCTGTTCATCCCTGAGGACTGGATGAGAACCTGTAAGCTTTCAGCTCCTGAATCTAGGTGATTGTCTGGCAGATTCAGGAGGGAGCTGACACCAGGGAAGGGGATCAAGGGAATCAGAGAAACCACCCAGAGTCAAAATGAAGAAAAGGCTTCCCTTGGACGAGACTGATGTTTGCAGAGGACAAGGACCTGGGAGCTGTTCATCCCTGAGGATTGGATGAGAACCTGTAAGTTTTCAGCTCCTGAATCTAGCTGACTGTCTGGCAGATTCAGGAGGGAGCTGGAACCAGGGAAGGGGATCTAGGGAATCAGACAGACCACCCAGAGTCAAAGTGAAGAAAAGGCCTCCCCTTGGACTAAACTGAGGTTTGTTGGAAATCAAGGGGTGGAAGGATTGTGTGGTTGTCTAAGAACTTTATCTAGAAACTAAAGTTAATGGTTACCCCAGGAGTGGAAGATCAGTATATTATGAACCGTTGATTGAATCAACTCCCTTGTAGGAAAACTAGGTCATTCCTTTGTTAATTGATTGATTGGATCTCT
>CM053595.1:306511356-306533258 GCA_028646575.1 Pseudocheirus occidentalis
AATAAACAGAGTGTTCACTAATACTGTGTAATCCGAATCTTAAAAGCTCTTCACAGTAGCATTCTCTCAGGAATCTACTGCTGATTGGCTTTACAGAGAGGGGGAGAGGAGGAGTGGCAGGGCAGATGGCCGGATGGCTTTGTTGGGATCCATCCATTAGGAAGACGGCTGGATGGAGGGTGAGGGGACAGCAAGGGAGCAGCATTAAATGAGAGCCTACTCTGTGCCCAGCCCTGTGCTAAGCACTTTACAACTTTGACCTCATCTGATCCTCATAACAACCTGGGAGGTAGGTTTTGCTATTATCCCCACTGCAGAGTTGAGGAAACTGAGACAAACAGAGGTTATATGACTTGTCCAGGATCACACAGCCAAGAAGTGACCAAGGCTAAATGTTTAACTGTAGCCTTCCTGGCTAATGATCCAGTCATGTCTCCACTGAACCACCCAGCCGGGATGAAGGGGCTGGCGAGGTAGGAGCGGAGAAGTCAGAGCTGACTTCATCACCTTCCAACCTGAAAGGTTTGTTCCCAGAGCGAGTCTCAAAGCTGGATTAACATCCTCTGGGCTCGGAGATCGGACGGCACTGGGCAGGTTGTGGTCACAACAAAGGGGCTGTTTGTTGACAAGGCTGCCTGGGCCCTTGGGATCACTGGGATGCCAGACTATTTTTGCCATGGAAAGGCTAGAATTATGTCTAAAAGCAAGTCATGCTCATAATTCCTCCTAGTATTACTCCTGCTGCAGCTCTGAGAAGGCAGGGCTAGCTCGAGTTCTTTCTGTGTGGAGGCTGTATCCTGTGGCCGGTGCTTCCCGGAAGCTCATGAGAAAAACCAACAAGCAGAGGAGAAATCTCATCCAGATAGTGAGTCTTCTCCCCACTTATCACAAATCAGAGCATCATCTGATACCTGGTTCAGATCCCTCCACCGAGAAGCACAGAAGTCTTTACTTATGGATTCTAGGAGGAAAACAGCCCTCCTCCGGTTCTCAGCACACGGATTTCAACCTACCCACTACGTGCACGGCTGAGTTTGACTTCCTTCCTTCCTTCATTCAGCCAACAACCATGTAAAGGGCACCTATTATGTTCATCTCATAGGAGATAAATACAAGATCTCTGTCCCTGAAAAGCTAACAATGTGGAATATAATGTACACAGTACACTACAAAGTGGAAGAGAAGGCAGAAGAACAAGAGGAGGAGGGAAGAAAGATTAGTCCCAACTAGACCCAATCAGAGGAAGCTTCACAGAGGTGCTAGTCCTTGAGCAGAACCTTGGAGAATAAGGATATCTTCCTTTCTGAATACATCCCTACCTGTAACTCAGCCAATCACTCCTTGTAATAAAGAATAAAACACAAAACCCCAAAAGAATCAGAGCATAATTTCCACAGTACATGCAGCGTCCCACTTCCACAGCCCCATCTTTGCAAACACGAGCAGGGACGGCTTTTGTCTTTTTTGCTTTGTTCTGTTTTTCTTCAGTCATTATTAGCCAGTTTTTTCTGTCCACACGACGGTGGTCACTGTGCATCTTGTTCTTTGGTCTGGCTTCCTTCACTCTGTTCTTTGGGCTGGCTTCCTTCACTCTGCTTCAGGGCATCAGAGAGTGTCCAGGCTTCTTGGTCTTCAAGCTTCTGAGGCTGGATGTTTCAGTCTGGTCTTCCTGGTTAAAGACCCAGTGCTCTTTCCATTGAGCCACTTAGCTAAGATAAAGGGGCCAGCTTCAGTCCGTGGCATTCATATAGCACAACTCGGTCAGTAATTCTCTTGGTCAGATGGGCATCTCTTTCATTTTCAGCACTGTGCTAAGGATAGAAAGAAGATGAGTGGGGGGACGCAGAGGATAGCCAAGAGGAAAGTAGGTGGGATGAGCAAAGGCAGGAAGTTCCAGGAAGTGCTCAGGGATTGGTCGGTAGCTGGGTTTGCTGGGGTGGAGAGGACAGAAGCGGGGCTCCTCACATATGACACCAGTTCTGGAATTCATTTAATGGACAATTCTACGGGTCTAACCTTAGGTGAACTCTAGTGGAGATAAATTCTGCTTCCAAGCTGGGAACAAGAGGATCGCAATTGTTTACTCAAGAGTCCAGAGACAACTAAAGATGGATAAATCTGGGGAAATCTCCTAAGTCCACTTCTACTAAGGCAACAAGAATGCCTGGTGAGTGGGAAATCCCTTCTTACTTGCATCAAGCTCCTCCCCAAGCACCATATCTGATTCCTGGGAGGGCCAATGCACCGAAGCCCATCTTCCCCACCTTGTATCACCAGGACGTTTCTGGAAATCTTTTCTGATGCTCTGCTCTGTGGAAGAGGAAGCCTGCCTACTGAAGGCCAGAAGAGATGCAGGCCTCAAGAGCTGCTGAAGACACCCCTTGATTTGGATCTGAGCTCTAAAAGCCAACCAGGCACTTGGCTTCCTGCCACCCACTCTGAG
This sequence comes from Pseudocheirus occidentalis, assembly GCA_028646575.1. Lineage (NCBI taxonomy): Eukaryota > Metazoa > Chordata > Mammalia > Diprotodontia > Pseudocheiridae > Pseudocheirus > Pseudocheirus occidentalis. The sequence continues at coordinate 306,513,800 of CM053595.1, forward strand.
TTGCTCTGAGATATCACAGAAATCAAACCGAAATCATGAGAGATCCTGGTTTGGTTTGGTTTTTTTTAAATCTTCCCCATAGAGCTGGAAGGACCTTCACAGGCTTTCTCTAACCCAGAGCAGAACAAGAATAAACTTTACAATGTTCCCAACAAGTGGGTCACCACACTCTGCTTGAAGTTCCCCAGTGAGGGGAAATCCCTTGCCAAGTGAGGCCACCCCTGCCCCTTTAGGAAAGGTGGGAGGGTCAGTGAGGCTGCCCATGCCCCTTTGGGACACGTAGAATGGTCAGTGAGGCCACCTCTGCCCCTCAGAGTTGTAAAAATTACAATTAATATATACAGAAAATTTTATGTTGTGAGCAGAAGCCTTGGGAGAATGCAAGGATTATGGTCCCCCTCTCTTGGATGAGCCCAGAGAAGCTGGCAGGGCCATGCTCTGGGGCACATTCAGTCAGACAGTAGGACATGGACTTTGGATCAGAGCAGTGGCTCATAAACTTTTTTCAGGCTGCACAGTCCAAGGCTCCACCTGGGCCCATAGCTGCTGCAGAATCCTTCAGAAAGGTGGCCATACTTTTCATAGGAAGGAGCATGTACTTTATAACTGGAAGAGTACTACCACTTCACAGATGGGGAGGGGGAGGCCAAGATAAATGAAGCGACCTGCTTTGAATCACAATGGCAGCAGGGAGCAGAGCCGGGGTTTGAAGCAGCCCTCTGACTGCACCACACATGTAACGCACTTGCCCTGGGGCTCCTGCTTACCCAAATAACAAAGGGCACCTCATGCTCTGAGACTTTTCATTGTAACAACAGGTATCTCTATTCCACAGGAATGGCCACCCTTGAAACTCCCATGATGCTTCTCGCCTTTGCTCCTTGGGATTCCAGACCACAGCCTCGGAGCTGGAAGCTGGGCAGAGGCCTGTAGGTTGATCCCCTCATTCTGCATGCAGCAAACCAAAGGGCAGGCTGGCAAAATGTCTTGTTCGTGGTCACAAAGGGAAGGAGTACAGAACAGGATTTGAACCTGAGTCTTGGTCTCCACATTAAATGCTCTCCCCATCCACCTGGCAATGTATTAACTCACACACTGTCTCAATCTAGGAATTCACTTATGAGGTCAGGAAGCACTTATGGAGTGTCTACTAATGTACCAGGTACCGTACAGATTTTCTAGGGTAGTGGGTGAGACTTCTACTTTGGGAAGATTGCTTTGATAGCCAAATATAGATGGAGTGGAGCAGGGAGACTCCCAAACAAAAGGCCATTGCAAGACTCCAGGCTTACGGGGTGTAGAAGGGATGATCCCAAGGTGGGGGGAGTTTGCAAAGGCAGGACTTCCATGTGGCCATAGAAGAGTGAGAGGGAGGAGTCGAGGGCTGGGAGGCTGAAGACCTGGAAGGACAGGGGTGCTCAACAGCTCTAGGGGAGTCAGGTAAAGAGAAAGGTTTGGGGGAAAGACAAGCCCTCCAGTTTTGGACATGGTGAGCAGAAAATACATAGGACATCAGGGCAGGTGGAGATGACAGACTGGAGATTAACAAAGGGGTCGGTGCCGGGGAAGGTCTGAGAGAAGATAATGGATGTATGGGATTGCACACGAAGAGACCACTAGTTTAGACTAGAGCCCAGAGAGGGTCCTGTGGGAAACCACGTATGAGCGGCTATGCCCTCTAGGGAGGTTCTACTCTGCACACTTGGAGACGCCGTGCCACGGTAAGCACCCGGCTGAGGATGAAGCATGCCCCGTTGGCCCAGAAAGCCCAGGATGGAGGTGGTGGAACTCGTGTCTGGCTGACTCCATGTCCAGCCCTCCATGTGTTCCATACATTCAGTACTACCATAAACTTCTCTTGGCCCGAGGCTATCTGATATGGATGGAATCTGATCATTTCCTCATCCACACAAAGGGACAGGAGTAAAAGCACCACGGTGCTGGGACTGTTGTCATCTGTCCAGAGCTGATGGGGTGGAGCACAGAGGCTGCATCCAGGGATTCAGGAAAAGGTGTGTTCCTTGCGCTGTCAGGTGGGTCTGGCCCCAAAGCTCAGAAGAGAAAGGAGGGATCTCTGGATTCCCAGTGCCTGAGTCAGCCCACAAAGAAAGAGATAATGCAAAGAAACATACTCTTGCCCTTTTAATCTAAACAAGGGAGCACAGATTTGGATGCTCTTAGCCCTGCCTTTTACACACCCCTTCCCACCAAGGCAGCACTGAAGATCTGGAGATGCTTTACTGTCGTCCCTCTCAACTTCTCACCCCATCCCTGGGGGAGGACAGGGGACTCATGGGGCCCAACAATGAAGCTAGGAAATGCAAGTTACCAGGCCCTTTGTTCAAGGTCACACAGCGTATTAGCACCAGGGCCAGGAATAGGCTCTCAGTCTCCTGACTCCCAATTCCATGCCATCTCCTGAGAACTCCTGCAGGTCCCCACAGCAGGACTTTTTTGGCATCTGAGGCCTCACTACTCACGCAAGCCAGGCCCGTGTGTGATCCAGCAGAAGCCTCCCCTTCCTCCCAACTCTGTTAATGGGCACCCCACAACCACTGAACTCTTAAAGCAAGGGTTCAGAATGGCTTCCAACTGCCTCTTTTTGCTGACCCATCGGGAACAGATCCTGAGTTATGTGAGTCCCAAGACCATTCCCAAAGTAACTACAGGTGGCCAAAGCCCCTTTTCTCCTATTGCTATTGCTCACAAAGCCTCAAAGTGTGGAAAGAGCACCCTAGGAGTTAGCTAAAGAGAACACTGAGCTCACACCATCCCCACCCAGGACGATTCTCTGCAGAGATCACTTTTGCTTCCTGAGTAAGAAACCTAGCTAGCTCACACCTTGGGTTGTGAGCCTCTGTGGTTCCCCACCTCCACCTCCTCAATGAGCTCTTTTACTGTGGGAATCAGAAAGGCTCAGACACAGGGATGGCTCCAGCAGAGTGAACGAGCAGCTGGTCGAGAGGAGAGAGAACCCCAGAGGATGAGGTCGCTTAGTAGAGAAAGATTCAAAAAGGAAGCCGTCACCAGGGACTATAAATACTGGTTTGGATATATACTGTATCTGGCAAGTCCAGCTTTTTACTGGAAGTGGTTTTTCCACTGAGGGTAAAATGAAATTAAATGATTATTAAATAAAAGTAAGATTTTTCCATATGAGCAAATTGGCAGTTAAGCAAGACAGGAGTGTTCCCAGCCTTAAATTTCCTCTTATCCAGTGACCTTTCCTAGCTCTGGGGGTGGAAGGGGAGGAGAATGAGGGGAACACGGCACATCTCAGAGAAGGCTGTTTCTCTTCGATATATGCAGATGTCTCGGCCTAGCCACAGCGAGCATCTCAGCTCCCGAGTCTATCGATGACCGACAATTCCAGCTCCTTTTCAAAGGAGGCAAAGAGGGTTAAAGATGGTTCCTCCCAAGCTTCTTGTTTATAAGGCAGTGCTGCCTCTGCAATGGAAATGCATGGTGTTTACTTCAGGCTGTAGGTGTACAAATTGGGGACTAACTGGTCTAGAGGGACCAGAAGCAGCTGAAGCTAAACAAAGCCCTCTATACCTCGGGATGACTTTGCTGTACAAATGCTGCTGCCCAGGAGTCCCATTCAGGAGGTCTGATGCAACGTCCTTTTCCACTGGTTGTATAATTCAGTCCATTCAACTTTGAAAGAAAGTTAAGCGTGTAGGAAGTAAACAACCATGGGGCACAAAGAAGAGAAAACAGCCTCATCTCCCTGAAGAGGAAACCATTCTGAAGGGACAGCAACTCTTTAAAGGGCCCAGGGAGAAAAAACGAGCCCTTCTCTCTCCAAGGAGGAGGAGCTGTGTTATGTGTCTCACACAGCTGAGGGCTGGAGGTGCCCAGAATGCCTGGGGATGCCCAGAATGGTTGGGGGTGCCCAGAATGGTTGGGGGGGTGTGCTGGCATTTATACACAGTGTGAGATGAAGAAGAGGCAGAAGAAGAAGAAGAGGGGAAAGAAAAAGAAGACAAAGGAGAAGCGTCGGTGTGGACTTTAGAGAGGCCAGCCCAGACTTTTGGGAGAGGGGATGGCAGAGACACCATCTTCCAGACTGACAACAATAATTCTTCCCAGGCTTTCCCCAATAAATTTTAAATATGGTTTCCTCTCCCACCTCCAATGTCCTTTTTCCTCTTCTCTGTCTATCCACTTCTCATCCATTGTTGAAGGCCCAAGACCCATTTCCTCCAGGAAGACCTCTGTAACTCCTCTGGCCTCGCTGCCCTTCCTGACCACTGAATGACCATCCTATACAGTTTGGCCTTTGAACAAAGGCCGTTAGTCTCCAACTGCTTCATGTGGGTAACTCCACACTTCCCAGGGAGAATGGAAGTTTCTCACGAGCAGGAATCATGTTATAGGCAGTTCCAGGAAGACAAGAGGTGTGGAATAAATACTTGCTGGAGTGCCTGAAACAGATGGGCAGGGCTGGAAGGGACCTCAGAGGCCCTCTGGTTCAGTCCCCTCATTTTTATGGAGGAGGAATCTGAGGCCCAAGGGGGTTGAGTTGCTATAACTTAAAGTCACATACTGGTTTGCCTCATACTCAGTCCTAAAAGACTACAAATCATTAATAATTCAAAGGTGAAGGGAGTACTTTATGAACAAGCCCTGTCTGCTAGCCCTCCTCAAGATTTAACATTAGCCCAACCGTGACTGTGCACGCGTGTGTGAAGTTGTGTCCCCAACCTACAATAACCGACCTAAACTGTATGTAAAGGTGAAGGTGCAGATACCAAAGATGGGGTTTGTGGCTTGAGCTATCACATCTATGGTGCACATGTTTACTTAAAATCCAGAAAAATGCTCCAGCAGAAATAGTTTAACCTTCAAATTCTGTCTCACTGCTCTCCTCCAGAAGAAGGAAGAAGCTGAAAAGAGAAGGGAGAGCACAGAGCCTTTGTTGCCAACCTGCTTCCTTCCCTGAGGTTTGGGTGCCTTTCACGGTGTCTAATGGGTACCCAGCATGCCCCGGGGTCCCATTACTGGAGTCACACCATTGAAGCTCCTTGAATCTCCCTCTGAACTCTGGTAGGGTTCTTTGCTTAATGTTCTGGAGTTCAGAAGATGGAGGCATTTTTAAGGTGCCTTAGTGCAAAATCAGTATGGTTTTTAAAAACCCCTGAACGACTTGGAACGGCCAGACATTTCTAGCTCAGGGAGTGCTGGAAGCTTCCCCTCACTTCCTGTGATCTGCTGACCTTGAGAGATGGCCTAGGTGGTCATTTCCCAATCCCTCCCTTCCACCTCTCCTCATGGAGTGTTTTCTCTATGATGACAGGTTGGAAAGAAGAGCTCTCTGAAGCATTTCCACAGTGACATAAGAAGAGATTTTAAAGGAAAAGGTCAAAATTCAAATGTTTCATCACCCAAATTATCCAAAATTTTGTTTTCTCCTCCCCCCCAAAATCCACTCTCCAAAAGGAGAAGTAGAAAGAGCAGTAATAAAGACAACAGAGAATGGGGATTTAGCTCTCCCCACACAGGCTGCAAGGGAGGCTGAGAAGATTGGTCCTGGAGGCCAGGCCTGGCTCAGATCCTCACCAGTCTACTTCAACATTTCACATACACACACTGCTTTTCACAGGGACCACAAACCAATTCCGAGTGACCGCTCCCTCCCAGCAGCACAACACTTCTGGTGATGTGTCATTCCTGAGAACAGACATTTTCCTCTTTTTAACAAACCCCAGTTGCCTTAGAGGTTTAGGCGACGAAACAAAGGAGAAAAAGCCAAGATTCCTCTCCACTCCAGAAACCCCCAAGCAAAAACTCCCACCTGCCAATCTCAAGCCCACCATGGGGTGAACAGGCCTAATGCCCTCGCATGACCACTGCACCCATGGGTGGGGAGCTCCGCACTCTGGAAACAGATACTCAAGCCCATTTGGGACCACCGTGAGAAGATAACCCGTGTGTCAGAGAGCCCACTGCCCTCCTCAGCCCCTATGAGTCTGACACCATACGTCTCTGGGATGTGGCTTGGATTCCCAACCCTTGGTGGCTCTTCTGCTTCCCGCCCAACAGCGCTTTCCAGAAATGTCATCAGATGACAGATGGTGCCACCCATCCATGAGGATGCCGGAGTGACTTGAATCATCCATTATGGGTTCAAAGCTGTTGTGGCATGAATCGGGTCCCAGTGGTGAGGAGATCGTCGATACAAGGGGTCCTACAGCTTTAAGAACTACTTTGGGCATCTCCAAGTTTTCAGAATGCAAACTATGTCAGCCCTGAAACCCAAAAGCACTGCATCATCATGGCAGCAGAAACAAAGCCAGCCCCCTTTTTTTAACAAACAAAAAAATGATTGTTTTAATAAGGAGAGGGACATCAGTCATTGACTCTCACTTCATTCAACCTTCTCTCCAAGCCCATCCATCTTCAGAGTGAAGAGATGGCAGCACCCAGCTCATTCCTCCCCCCTTTGCTCTGGCCCCAACCGCCCATCCCCACATTGCCCAGGCCTCTTGACCCGACCATCTCAGTCCGGGAGCCCTTTCCCCTAGATCAGGCCGCCAAGCCTCTGTAAAGCACCAGGCCCTGCCTTTGCATCTGGCCACTGCCAAGGGGCACCTTGTGACCCTGGCGGAACAGGTAGGGCGCTGCCCAATCATCTTCCTACACAACCCCTCTGTCACTCATGGCTGAGAACTGCCTGAGACCAGGGAGGTGTGAGGGGGCAGTCATAAGAACCCGAATGCAAATCCCTTCGCCCTCCCGAAATGTTTCTCCCAGCATTATCTGCGAACAAAAGTTCCCTGGGCAGGCTGTCTCTGCATCATTGCCTTCACTGTTAACAACACCTGCTCAGTGTCAGCTTGCAGGGCTTCGGCGTTATCTTTCTGCTGTGTCTGCAGAAGCTAACTCCAGCACAATAGGGCCCAGCACTTGGGGGTCACTTGAGTCCCTCTCCCCTCTGGGTCTCTCCTCCCACTCTCTGCCTCCCCCTCCACCCCTACCATTCACCTCCACCACAGCAAAGGACCCCGATAGCTAAATAAAAGGGGTGGCCTCAAACACAGGGAAAAAAACCTTAGGTCTCCAGCATGAATCGCCAACACCAATCCCCCCTTTCCCTCCCCTTTTCCTTAAGACCTGATGGTCTTCAGTCACACATCTTAAAAGAAAAACACAAAACAAAAACACAAAGACCTACTTGTCTCAAGTCGATGAAGGCCAACTGCAGCGTGTCCTCCTGGAACCCAGGCACCGGGCCGGATCTGGCAAACTCTGTGGGAAAGAAAAGAGGATGAAAAGCGCCTTTAACTAACCATGGACAGGGAGATTGGCAGACGGATGACGGGGAAGACAAGAGAGGCCGGGGGAGAGGAGGCCCGAGTGTCTAAGGAGCCGTGCCTCTCGCCCTTCAACGTCTTTGTTTGCCCTTCAAAATTCATGTCATCAAAACACCATTAATCCCAACGTCCTGACAGCGAGGAGACTGTACTGACTCGACCTGAGCGTTATTCCCATGAGCCGCGCTGGGCTTCAGAGTATTTGTTTGGTGAATGGACAAACAACTTGCAAAGGAGAAGGGAGGGGGAGAAGAAAAAGTTTTTCCTCTCAACACAATCAAATCTTCAGCTGTGAAACTCTTTTCAGTTCCGAAAGCTATTTATATTTTTGGTCGCTCAAGGAATTTTCTGATTTCACGCCTGTCACCTCATTCCCAAGCATTCATCAAAAAATATTCCCTACCATATCATTAATTCTGCCCTCCCTGATTATTTGTATTATTTCATGGGGGTGTGATTGCCGACGTGTGCGCACGCGCGCGTGCATACACACACACACAGCAACAACCATCCCAATTCTGTACTCAATTTTTCAGCACAGGACCACTTGTAGATATGAAAAGGTGTACTGGAATACCCTTCACCCCAAAAGCAAAGAGAACATATGCAAATGTTGAGCTTTCTGTACCCCAACTTGAACGTCTACATCCGAGCCTCTCCCTAAAATTCTCTCGTCTCTTCCTTCCGCTCCAAACTGGTTTCAGTTCAAAGAGACCCTGTAAAGCCAAGCTGCCATTTACAGGAGCGCCTTGGGTACATGCTTGGTTTATGGCTCTGGTGTGGAAGTCATTAACAAGAAGATCACTACACAGTGCTGTGGGGACAGATACAAGCCTCGGAGAAGAATGTCAAATTTTATTGCTCAAGTCCTGCTACAGATGAAATCAAAAGGTCTTGTTGAGGCCCACAAACAGCAGCAAAATCAAGGGGCAAGATGGCAACTCTATCTTCACAGCGTGCTGTGGTGCAGAGATGTAAAGGGCATTTACCGCTGATGAAATGTTCTTCTTGAGAAAAATACAGGAATATTTCAATGTAAAATGTGACAGGAGAACGTTTTATACTCAACTGAAGCTCTGGTCTACACTGGAATTTCAGAATCAGTTTGTAGGGATTTGCTAGTGAGTGTGTATGTGTGTGTGTGTGTGTGTGTGTGTGTGTATGTGTGTTTAAATTAAATTAGCAAGATCCAATCAAGTACTAACATCTATGTTGGTGGCTGGATTTACTCAAATGGTCTCGTTTGAGCATTAAGAAAGTCAATGACAGCATGATCTGCTCTGTAAAATGCTTTTGATCTAGGGGAATCTTACATATAGAGGGTCTTCATGAAGTCCATATACATGTTTACACTTCAATCATTTATTTCAGGTAGAAAGAAACCCCTTATACGTGACATTTAAAAGTGGGTAAAGTTACACAATTGTATCCAACATTCTTATTCCAGGTCCTACGATTCAAGAAAAATATCTATTATAGATAAGGCAAACTACCCTCGGGAAGGCACCATTCACATCTAGTACCTGTAACACCACTTACAAACAACTTCTATGATCCCTTCCAACTGTTCAAGCTTGACAATAGTGCGAGGCCTTTAGGAAGACTGTTCACATACAGAGAGAAGAGGTCCACATAATTCAGTGGGTTCATGACTTCATCAAGGTGAATGCTCTTTCCTGTGTTACTTCTGTCTGTACTTCTTTTCCCAAGGCTCTGTCCAATGTGTCAACTGCTTTCCCCTTGGTCTCTAAACATTGCATGGCACCCCCAAGGGGCACATAGCTTCTCCACTAACATATTGGTCTTCCCTCTTGATACAGGATTTGTCCACGTCCCTTTCTGGTCATGCCTCTCTTGGATGCCACTGCTCCTCATTTAGTCAGGAGTGAGACCGTTAACGTTGTGAGGATTTAATTCCTCTAAAAGCACATCACTGGATTGGCACTGATTTTAAGTATAGACAATTAGCTTAGTTTTCTAGATTGTCTAAAACTTTAGATTTTCTAGACTGTCTAAAACTTTAAAAAAATTTCTAGATTGTCTAAAATTTCTCAGTGTACTCAACCCATCCTTTTCTTCCATGATGCCCCCATAACTGCAAAAGCAGGACTGGGGGATATTTTGCAATGTTCTTTGTTTTGTGGGTTTTTGTACCAAAAGCATTTATCATCCAGTTGCCAACATATTTGTGTGGATGAGCCCTTCTATGGGGAGCTAGTACTGTTCTTGGAAAGAGAATAGATTCTGCTCCTGAGACAGCTCAAATCCTTGTCAGAAGGAATGCATCTAAAATCCCCTGAGAGCTTGAAGACAATGCCATTCATAAGGAGACCTCCATGTGCTCAGCAGCAGTTCTATGTAGGCTGAATTCTTTAACCTCTCTTGCCTTGTTTCCTCATCAGTCTAATGAAGGGGTGGAATGGGGGACTTCTAACTCCAAATCTATGAATCCATGAAGCCATCTTCAGACTCTCAAAACCTGCTGTAGCCTTCCATTCTGATTTTCTCCTTTGTTACTCAAGGTACCAGTGAACCACAAGAGATGTGACTTTAAAGTAGAATCACAGAGCTGAGAGGGGGAATCTCAAAGAGGATCCAGGCTGACTTATATCGGAGTTAGTCTCATCTCTACAGTGCCCCCCACCCACTCACCCTCAGCCACTCCCTCCAACAACTGGCCATCCAGCCTTGCTGCTAAGAAGGCTTGCTAACTTATGAGGTATCCCATCTTACTCTCGGACAGCTAGAATCGCTAAGAATAATTTCCCCCCTAACAATAAGCAGAAATCTGTCTCTCTACAGCTTCTGCTCATTCCTCATAATTATGCCACTCAGGGCCAACTAGAATGAGTCAAATCCCTCTTCTATATAATGCTTTTAGCATTTTCCAGGCTAAGCACTGCCAGTTACTTCAAGGGATGCACACTTGGGCTTCTGGTTTCTCTCCTCCAGGTGCATTCCATCCTGTCACTATCATGCTTCAGACAATGTAAAGATAGTCTGAAGAGGGAGGAGGATACATCTCCATCGAGATACTGGCCTTCTCTAAATGCATTCTAAGACCACAGGAGCTGTCTTGGTTGTTATGGTCCATAGCTAATTCACCTATAGCCAAAGTCCACTGAAACTAGGAGGCCGTTTGGCTACAAAACGGAATCTTGTTACACTTCCCTTGTGATTGAGCTTCAGGGCACAATTCTCTCTCTCTCTAGCGCTCTCTCTCTCTCTCTCTCTCTCTCTCTCTCTCTCTCTCTCTCTCACACACACACACACGCACACACACACTTTCATCACATTATATTGTCAGACTCTGTGCAGTCTTGATTGTATAATCTTGTTCCCATATGTCAGTCTACCCAACAGGATGCCCAGACTAGCCATGACTTCATTCCTTATAGGCTGTACTCCTGACTCTCCTGACTCTGTATTTCCTCTCCTTCTCTCCCCTCCATTTTCAGCTTCTTTTTATGTAATTCCTTGAAGATGAGTGGTCCACTGATTTTACTTTTGTATCCTGTACAGTGCCTAGTACAAGCTTTGTTCATTCACTTATTCATTCAACTAAAAGTTAATTAAATTTCTATTGCTAGGCACTGTGCTGGGGGCTGCAGATACAAAGACCTATTTAACAAAGGTACCCACACTAACGTGGCTAAAATTCTCTTTCTCAAATCTTGTGGTCATTATATCAGTCATCGGTCAACCAACTACAGTGGCTGCAGGGCTTGGGCTAAAGAACATGAAGCAGTCAGATGGGGACTGGGCTGGGAGCAAGGCCACCCATTAAGAAGCAAGTCAGCTAGTTAGGGCACAGAGGAAGCTCGCAGTGCGGATCAGTGTTAGCAGCCTGGTGAACGGATAAGAGGGATGACAAAACAATCGAGAAAAGGAAGGCGATGGGAGGCAGGACTGGACAGTGGCAAGAGGGCTGCTTTGGGGTCAGAAGACTTGAGTACATGGACTGTCTCTGACCTGTCTCTGTATCCCTCATACTTAGCACAGGGCATGGCCCATTGCAGCCAGCATGATTACTGACCATGAATGATTACTGACTAGTAAATACTTGATGAAAGCTCACTGGGTTCTTTGTACAGACTTACACAGGATATGCTGCCTCCCCTCTGCCTGAGAGCTTCCTGAGGGTGTGGATTCTGGCTTTGGTCTCCATACCCTCGGTGCCACACACAGTGTTTGGTTTATAGTAGATAATGATTAAATACTGCCTGATTGAGATGAATTCACCGCCTCACAGAATCTTGGTTGGAAAGGCTCTGTGTTAGCATCTGCTCCAGCCTCTGCCTGATGTAGAAAGACCCCAATCTCATCCGCAAGCTCTCTCTCTACATCCTGGAGCCACCTTCTGCTGTTTTCAGACAAGTTTGATTATTAGGAAAAATGTCCTTATGTTAACTCACTGGTTTTGTCTTTTTAAACATGGGCTCATCTTCTGATTGTGCTTCATTGATGTCTCAGTCAAATGTTGGCCAAGGGTTTTAGCGTCACACTGGAGCTTCACAACAACCATGAGCCCTAAGGATTGTACCCATGGAGCAGAAGAGAAGAGGGAGGTCCCCAGTCACACGTCCACTAGTCAGGTCTTCCTGACTCCATCTGCTTCCACCAGCACTCCTCTCTTCATGCAATATCAGTGACTTACCAAGCTAGGGACAAAGAAGGCAGTCAGAGGCCAAGAGCTTGGACATGAAGGAGGCTAACATATCTTTGTCCAAGACAGCACTTCGCTCTGCCCAAAGCTTTGGGCCCAGCTACATATATGATCTCTCATGAGCCTTTCAAATGTCAGCTCGTGCCCATTTCACATGACTCATGGCAAGTGATCCCCCTCACAGAGAAGACAGGAAGCATTTCAGCTCTGCTGTCTCTACCTCAGCAGGGCTGGGAGGCTCCTGCTCAGTCAGAGAGCAGCTACGGGGCTGGGCAGGAGAATTAGGAAATGGACCTAGGGACAAGCCATGTGAAGCAGCAAAGGGGTCAGCTACAAAGAGGTCACAAGTCAGGAACGGCCTGAGACAAACCAGGCTGGCCCATAGGGCTTTCACTGAAGCAAAGGCAATGAAAACCCAGGGACAAATCCCATCGAACAGCAGGCATCAGCATCCAGCCCGTCTGGGAAAGAACGCCAGGCTCACGTCGGACTGCTGTCGGATCCCACAATGAGAAGAGGGATGCCACTGCGGTGTCGAGTCTGAGGTGTAGGACCCACAGCCCCTGGTTTAAACGTCACCAGGCAAGGGCGACCTCTCCAGGGCTGGCAGGCAGAATATGAGCACCCCTCATTTGTATGTCTCCTATGTAGTCCCACTAGGAGCACTGGCTTATTTCCAAAAGCAAACTTACTGAGGCTTTTGGGGATTACAAATCAGGAAATGATACTGTTCTTTTTAAAGAACAAAGCTCTTCTCCTCCAACTTTAATCCCCTGAATCAGGTTTCAGCTTGATTTTCTTCAAACAAGCAGAACCCTGCAATGACCTCAGCCATCGGCTATCCAGCTCAACTTTTTCCACTCCTAGGCTAGTAGCAAGACAGAGAAAACCACCTACAGTCTGTCCCCAGAGCAGACAATCAACTGCAAACAGAGGGAATGAGAGTGTGGCTGGCTGCAGAGAGTCCTCAGCCAGGCCTTGCAGTCAGGCCAGAAAAGTAATGGCTTTGCAAGGTATACCCACCAAGGCCACCCAGGGCTGGGAGGGGGGGCCCGACCTCTCTTCCAAATTAGATCCCCAATGACAAGAGTGAGAAAGAGCACCTTCAGTCTGTTAAGGTGCTTGCAGATGAGAAGGGAGACATCAGGAATTCTAACCAGAAAAGGGGAGAGGGCAAGAGGAACGGCGTTTTGGATGATACAGAGCTGGAAATCCGCGGCTCTACCTCTAAGCAGCTCTCTATGACAAACGCTCACGAAGAGCCTACCGTGTTCAGCACAACCCGCGGCTCATAAACGTGTTAGGTGCCAAATACTAAGAGAACAGAAGGGGGATCTTGCCAGTAAGGACGCTGCTCTGTGCCAGAAAGCTCTGCTCTCCTTCACCCTCTACACAGCCGCTGCCAGCCTCCAGGGGCAGCAAGGCTGGCATGGCCAGCTGCAGGCAAGGACACCTGTGAGTGTGGGTCCTCCTGCTGGTGAAGGATGGTTGTCACCTCCCTCTAGAAAGAATACGATTCACCTCACCACTGTATGCCATGACTGTAGGGTTAGCACTATCTCATCTCTCTCATCTTCTGGATGGCCTTCAGACAGAAGCGATCCTGGGACAAGTCATTATTATCTTGTAATTGCTCTTTTTACATTGACTATTCTGCGGACACGGATGGATAAAATAACTTGGTAAAGAAACTGTGTGAAAGTGATATGATCGAAAGCATGCCCTGTGCAGCCCGAGCACAGATCCAGCTGCAGACAGAACATGGCAATGCTGTGTCCTGGACTCTGGTCTCTCCTGCTACTTGTCTGCCCTGGAGGCCTTTCCATTCTGCGGTGCATGAAGGGGAGAACGCTCAGCACGAGCACGGCAACACTGACTGAAGACGCTGTCCTTCAGCCGTTCTGGAGCAAGGCTACATTTAGCGATCGTGGGCAGCAGCTTGGTTTTGGCGGATGCTCTGGGTCCAGTACAGTATGTCATTGATCTCTCAAGGATAGTCTGAGGTCTATATGTGTAGTATGAAGATTTGCCTTTTTTCAAACCTGACATGACAGAAATGAGTGAATTAGCAATATAGAATTGACTGAATGAAAAAGCATTGATTTCGCACCCAAAATGTGGCAGGCATCATGGTAAGCACTGGAGGGAGAAATCCAAGAGAGACAGGAGCCGGGTCTCAGGAACCTTCCAATTTAATTACAGGAGATAACACGACAGAGGGGACGATGGCCGGGGAAAGCTGGCAAAGCCCTAGGCACGGGCGGGGAAAGCTGCCGGGCAGCCACACGCGGTGGTCTTTCTAGAAGCAATGATACTGATTTGACAAGCATTCCCAGAACAGAAAGCACATGAGAGTGTGTGCGGGGGGAGCTGGTGATGGCCAGAGAAGGGCTAAGTCTGAGGATGCTTCGGGGGTCAGGGCCAAGCTACCGAGAGTGGCCATGGCCAGAACCAATTGTCCAGGCCATCTGATCATGTCTCCTGAAGCGTTATGTAGGGGATCTGGGTTTGCAGCCCACAGTACACTGAGGTGGCTACCATTTCCTCACACAATATTCACTGGTCACTAAACCCAGATTCCTCCAGGATAAGCTAGCTCTGGTGGGGATGATCACATGCTAAGCTGCCATCACAAACTCCTGCTTTCTATAAACAAATCCCTGTGACTCAGGCATCTGCTGGAAATCATGTCATGCAGACTGTCACCATCACCGTCACCATTATTCTATGAGGTAGAGACGATTCCCGGGAGAACACAATGAATGAGATAAGTCTGCGTGAATGACTCACTCTAATGGATCTGACATCAGACCTCCCCTGCAGGGAAGCACTGTAGGCTTCTCTCTGGAGAAGGTAAAACTAGTTCTAGCAATCATGATGGGCAAAATGAGCTGGGCTGGTGCCAGGATGATGGGCACACAGCGCATCATGAGCCCTCCCCCCCGAGGGGTCCTGTGACGCTTGCGACCCCTCAGCAGAGCTCACCCTACAAAGAGGTATATGAGCTGGAATGGGGGTGTGGGAGCATGACACACACAACCCACAAAATACAACTTTTCCTTTTCTTCATCGTCTCCTAGAGAGATGTAAACACCGAGAGCAGCGTGGGAAGCTGAGGGGCAGGTCTCGAGCATGTGCTGCTTTCCTCTCCGTCACTGTTTATCGTTCTGATAAACCTGCTGATTGAAAGCATCTTCTTAAACAAATTTCAACAAGCTGGCAATAAGTTTCGGCAACTTAAATAGCCCAAAGTCTCCACTACGAGAGAGAGAGGGAGGCTGTCTGACAATACAAGGCTGTCCGTCCACCAGGCTGGGCAGGCTGTACAGTAACCGCCACTGTGGTGGTGGGGAGGCCCGGGCCGGGGTGAGACCAGCTCATAGAGCTGTTAGACATACACCTTCATTTCCATCTTTTATTTCATGTCACCCACATTTCCTGATGCACATGTCCTCTTCTCCCTTCTAGAGACTCAGTCCTTATAGCATGTAAGAAAGAAGAAAACCAAACCAGTTCAATAAAACTGACCAAAGCATTGAAAAAGTATTGCATTATATGCTATGTTCCATGTCTACAGTCCCCTCTGGCGCTCTAGGATCCAAAACCATCCCTCTATCCCTCACACAGAATGCTCCACCTCCTATCTCCATGCCTTTGGGTCAGTCTTTCCCTAAGCCAGCAAGTATAAATAGTAATTGTTTCTGTTCTGGCCAAAAACTCGGAGGGTCTTTTCCTTCCCAGAGTGACTTTTTTTTTGAGCAGGTAAGAGTCCAGTTTTTGTCTTATTTCTTACCTAGCTTTAATCACTGAATGGCTGTTGCCTCAGACAAACTAAGACCTGGGAAAGACCTTAGCTTAAAAAGGCCCAAGTCTCCTACTGCATCCAGGGTTATCTCCACTAGTCGGGATTTATATCTTGCCACTGGACCCAGATGGTTCCAGAGGAGGAAGTGAGGTGTATGGCTTTGCACAGCCCTGCCTCACGTCAATTCATTTGCAAGTCATAGCATCACCTTCCTGAAGTCATGGTCCTCTCTGAGAATGAAGAACAAACAGTAACAATCCCCAAGCCTGAAAGGCACCCCCTCCTCACCTCTGCCTCAAAGAATCCCTCTCTTCCTAGAAGGTTCTGCTTGAGCTTCACCTTATAGGTGAAGACTTTGCTGATGCCCTCAGCTGCTCATGCCCCCACCTCTTAAGTTACCTTACAATTCATCACTTTGCATTTATTCTCATTTTTTGTAGAAGTGTTTGTGCGTGTCCTTGTTCTCTCTCTCTCTCCCAATAGACTAGGAGCTACCCAAGAGTAGGGACCGCTTCGCATCCCTGGAGCTCAGCCCAATGGCTGGCACACACGAGGCACTTAATAAATGCTCACTGAGTGACTGGCCACACTGCCACCTTGTTTGTTGCAGACCGTCGTGGTGATGAGGACTCTGAGGACTTTCCTCATACCTGGCGGACAGCTGCATCACCACCCCCACTTTATAGAGGGCAGTAGTGGGGAGAGGGGTGTGACTGGTCCACAGTCACCAAGCTAGAAAGACTGAATTAGAATCAGAATCCACGCTTGCTGATTCCCAGGCCAGGGCTCTTTCCACTGGTTGTACGATCTTCGCCTGTGTTCATTCTATGGGTTTGCCTTAAATGTTCTCACTGCTAGAGAGGCAGGTTAGGAAGAAAAGCCACAGCCCAGGAACTGAAAATCTGCCGAGCACTTGTTTACACGCCAAGATCATGTCAGGTCACATGCATCTTCATGGGATTGAGACAAATAAGAGGTGGTGTTGGTGCATTAGCTGAATGTTTTCCTGGCATCGGGCTCCCTGGAGCAGCAGGGGAGGGCCTGGGGCACCAGACAACGGAACACAGCCCCAGGGAGAGCCCGGCTCCTTGCATCACTTCACAGGGGCTCCTCTAGCTAATTAAGGAACAGAACTGATGGGGCCCCAGAGATCCCAGGCAAAGCTCTCTTGGTCAGAGGAAGAATGGCCACAGCAGAGGAAGAGAAGATGAACATGGATGCAGGAGAGGAAGATGTCATCCAAGACTCTGAGGAAAAGGGGTACGTGTGCACTGCACAAAGGAACTCTTACAAGTCACTCCTTCTGTAGCCAAGGTGGGGCTCCAAACCCCCGGCCACACCACCCAGCACGTGGCCAAAGGCAAACTCATTACCCACTGCTACTAATTATGCTGTCAGCAACGCTCATAAAAAGATGGGCGGAGAAGGTCAGCACATTATTTAAATGAGGTTTATGATTTATTAGTGAATTTCACAGCCCTAACTTTACCTCTGTGTAAAATCACAGCACTCTGAGATCTGGACTTTCTAAACAGAGAGAGAGGTAGTTTTTAATTGTTAAGAGGAGCTACCCAGACAGCTGGAAGGGAATGGCAAACCACGCCAGTATCTTTGCCAAGAAAACTCCAAATGGGGTCATGGAGAGTCAGACAGGACTGAAAAATGATGCCACCAGCAGCAGCACCCCCTGCAACCCCCCCCAAACATAAATTAGGAAGTGTCAAGAAACTGAAGGGCCTACAGGAGTAGGGTCTGGAGCTGAGAGACGCCTCAGAAGGCACCGCCCACCCTATATAGATAAGCATGGCCACTCAGGTGTCATCAGAGGATGATGAAAGAGCCCACAGATCTCATTGCCTCTTCAGGCCATGCCACTCTGGGCTCACTCAAAGCAGCAGGAAGCTTTGGCACACACACAGCCTAAGTCTCCCTCAGTGTCCACTTAGTACCTGATGTATGGGAATGTTTCCTAACAGTCTCCAGTCTGGGACAAAGACACTAGACCTGGTTTCCTGCCTGGTCTCTAGCTTCCTTTGGGAAAAGGAGAAATGCCATTCCATCAAGACCAGTATTGTCCCTCCATTCAACCAGGCCAACTGTCTCCTTTCCATTGAGCACCAGACTCCCCCTTTCCAGGGAAAAGGAGAAAGGTCATTCTGTCAAGTACCCTGCTCTGGGGGAAAGGGAGTAGCTCTGCACCTTCTTCTGGCCTAAACTGGATTGTACCCAGAGGCCAAATCCTACAGGGAACAAGAAAATCTAACTCCTTTCCTCAGTGATTAACAAACTTTCCCTCCCCATCCTAGCAGTCATCATTAAGATCCCATTTCACAGTCCAATCCCTAGTTCTTATTCCCCTGAACATCTCACTCTGAAGTCACCCACCCCTATGTTGTGTCCTCAGGAATGCCGACCTTTTTAGGCAACAAGTTTGCTTCCATCTTCAATCTCCTTTCTCCCTCCTTCCATCTTCTGGCTCTCACCGAGCTGGCCTTCCTTTCTGTCACTGGGGCCCTTCCAATGACCACTCCCCTGATTCACCAATGGACACAGGGGAACTGGAACGAGCCTTGCTTCTCACCGTCTCTCCCTTCTTTGAAATTTTCTCCATATCCACCACCCAGTCAAAATTCTGGCAGTTTTAGTCTAGAGATATCCAGGCTACTGCCCTTCTTTCTTCAAGGACTTCAGTGCCTGGCTCACAATCCTCCGCTCCCCAACATTCCTTCTAGGGGACTTGAAGATACACAGTGGCCCTATTTCAAACACCACTAACCTCGCAGTTCCTCATCCTACTCACTTCCTATAATCTGCTCCTCCATGCTAACTTAGCGTACAGCCCCAGCAGCACAGTCAGTCCCAGGATCTTCCCATCTCCCATAAATTCACCACTTTCCTCTTCACAAACCTTGAAATGCCTTTATCTGACCACAATCTATTGCCATTCCCTTTCTCCCTCAGACCTGGAATTCCCAAGCCCTGCGAACTCCCTGGCTTCTCTCCCAGACCACCTCTCTGGCAGCAGCCTTTCATCATCCTGATACCTTGGATAATTCCACACTGGAATTATCCTTACCACGTACTCCATCTCACCCTGCCAATCTCAGCCTTGGATAACCCCTGCCATCTACCGTCTTTCTTCCTACATACCTACTGCTACCACCCAGAAGCTAGAGAAAATCATGAAACTACAAACTGATGGTACATAATCTCAACTGGGTCCTCACTACGACAAGGCAATCCCTTTACACCTCTCAGTGCCTCAGTATCCCGCTCCTGATATTCCATGTAATGGTAATCAATTAGTAGATATTTAGGGCTAAGTGGATAGGATACTTAGGACTAAGTAGATCAGATACTTAGGGCTAAGTAGATCAAATACTTAGGGCTACGTAGATCCTGTCTATTGGTGAAAAGATGTGAACTCCCCTGTTGACTTGGAAGAAGGCTATTGGCTGAGACACTCCCTTGTTGACGTGGGAGAAGGCTATTGGCTGAGACACTCCCCTGTTGACTTGGGAGAAGGCCAGTGCTTATAAGGAATAATTTTATAGAGTCAAGACAGATTTTGGATTTGGCTCCTCCATGAAGCTGACTGAAGACATGAACAGGATGGGACTTTGTTTGTTGGTGGCCTGGCTGATCCTTGAGTTCCAGGCAAGAGAAGTCCTG
>CM053595.1:306533758-306608459 GCA_028646575.1 Pseudocheirus occidentalis
GAAACTGTGAACATTGTACTGAATCTAGATTTGTAATGGAATAAACAGAGTGTTCACTAATACTGTGTAATCCGAATCTTAAAAGCTCTTCACAGTAGCATTCTCTCAGGAATCTACTGCTGATTGGCTTTACAACCATCCATGGAGTTTTCTTGGCAAAGATACTGGAGTGGTTTGCCATTTCCTCTTCTAGTGGATTAAGACAAGCAAATGTTAAGTGACTTGCCCAGGGTCATGTAACTAATGTCAGAGGCTGGATTTGAACTCAGGTCTTCCGGACTCTAGGCCCAAGTACTCTGTCCACTGAGCTATCACCTAGAGCAGTGGTTCTCAACCTTCCTAATGCTGTGACCCTTTAATACTCACATGTGGGCGGATCCGCCTGGAGATGTATGGAGGAGCGGTGTCTTGGTTCCTAATACCGTCAGAAATATGTGGGTCATTTGACCCCCAGAAGGGTCGCGACCCACAGGTTGAGAGCCGCTGGCCTAGCTGACTGCTACTCCTCCTTCACATACTACACTCTAACTTTTGTTTGGGAATGGAAGTCATGCTCATCAGCCCGAGATGACAGATGGCCCTTTCCATACCGCCCCCAACTTTCTCTTAGAGAACGGAGACATGTATGCTCATCTGGTCAGGCAATACTTCTCCCATTTGCCACCACTTTTCAATGACCACTGGCAGTTCATCAGAAATCACATCTACCAATTATTTTAGTAACTTGGAATGTCATTCACCCATTCTTTTGTGGCTGGAATCCATCAAGGCTGAACAGATCATTTCTTTTTATTTCCTTATTTTTCTTAGGTTCCGATTCCTATTAGCTACTCTCCCTTCTGTTTTTTCCAATACGAGGATCATTCTCAGAGAAAATTGTAGCAAAATGAAGTAGTAAGGTTCAAACCTGGGATGTGAACTCTATTATATGGACAGAAATTACTGAAAGAGCTAAAAAAATGAACTATATTTCTACTCTGCTGGGAACCTGAGTCAACGTCACCCCTGCATTAAGGAAGTCACATAGCAAGCGCATCCTGAACACCAGGAGAACACAGGGACCATCTGAATACCTCATCAACCCTGTAGGAGAGGGAGAGGGAGGTGATACTTTCTTAAATGATAAATAAGTAAAGTCGGGGTCAGAGTTAGTGGGGGAACAGGGAAATCTACTACATCCTGTCCCCCAGAATCTCTGAAAGGCAAACAGAAATGCCAGTGTTAAGGGCAGATTTCTCAAAGCCTTTACCCTCCCCTAATGAGCCACAGAGAGGGCGCTGGAACCAGAAAGCTAGTCAGACCCTGTAACTCTCTGCTTCCGCATCTCTCATGAATCAGCAAAGGTGGCTTGTTAAAGGCAGACACAAAGACAAAAGTGAAATGGTGCCTGACCTCAAGAGGCGTCCATTCTATGGGGAGAAGCACATGGAGAAAACTCGCTACACACAAGACACACAGGAGATCACGTCAGAATGTCAAGACCAAGAGGAAGAAGGACCAGGAAAGGCCTGGCTGAGAACACAGGATGTGAGCAGAGAGAGAGAACTCCAGGCTTGGGGGAGACCTAGAGAAAAGGCCCAGGTCACAGACCTCACGGAGCAGAGGTGTGGAGGGGAGAAGGCTCCGTGTCAATGAGTATGACTATGAGCCAAGCACAGGGTCAAGCACTTTACAAATTCTCATTTGATCCCTTCAACAACCCTGATGGGTCGGGGCCATTATTATCCCTACTAAGGCAGGGGCAGGCTCAGTGTCTTGCACTGAGGTTCGATTTTAACTAGGGCTGGCTGATTCTAAGCCAGGGGTTCTAGCCTCCATGCCACCCAGCTGCCTCTGAGATGGGCAAGAGATTGGAATGAGAAGAGATCTGGGATAGAGAGGCCACGCAGCGTGGCGACAAGGGCCCATACAAGGCTGATGGCAGGGAGTGTGACTCTCTGGAGAGCGTGCGAGCGAGGACAGCAGAGATCTGATCATCCTGTGAAACACGGCCCCAGTCCTCAACAGGAGAGCAACAACGCCTGCTACTTGGGACAGTCACCGTCAACTTAAAAACAAATCATCAAACATGCAAAAGAAGAAAAAAACTGACCCAATCAAGAAGTACTGAAGAGCTATCTGAACTTCTCCCTCTTTGTCATAATGCACAGACAAAGACGCTGAGGCTCATGGAGATGGAGTGACTTGCACAGGATCACACAGCTCCCAAGGCAGGCTCTGTCCTCAGATCAGTCTCCCAGGCTCCCATGTCTTCCCTATGAGCTCACCTCTCACTTACGTTGCCATGGCATTTCCCTCATTAGACTGTGGGCTCCTTGAAGGCAGGGCCTGCCCGGCCAGGTTTCTGCCTTTCTTTGTGTCTCTCATGCTTCCTGCACCTCGAGGCACACAGTGGGTACATAATCCACACAGTGGGTACATAACTCAGTACATAACATGTATTGAGGATTATAAGGCACACTGCGTGAATGCTCCCCCTCTCCATCTCCCATGCCTCTACTTCTCTCCCTTCTGAGCTTCACCTCTTGGCTTCTCTCTGGCTTCCTGGTCTTCCTTCAAGTCTCAGCTAAAATCCCACCTACGACAAGGGGACTTTCATGGCCTTCCCCAAATGATCTTGTCCATATCTTGATTGAACATCATTATTTGCAGGCTGCCTTCCCCATCAGACTCTGGACTCCTTGAGGGCAGGGACCGATTTTGTCTTTCTTTGTCCTCCCAGGACTTATCACAGAGGCTGGCACAGAAAAGAAATGCTTTCTGAGTAGCCTCGATAGGTCCAAATCTCATCTTCTAGGTAGAAATGGCCAATGCTTTCTTTGCCTTTCCTGCATGGAGAAAGGCACAGGTCTCAAGATTTTTTTCCCTCTGCTTCAGGTAAATGTGTGGCTGTTTTAGCAGTGCTCACCGTCATGGATTCAATAGTTTTTTTTTAATTAAGAACTTGGTAGGGTTTTAAACAAAAAAGGGGAACTTTCAAAGCAAAGCAACATCAGTAACCATGCATAGACAGGTTTCAATTAAAACATTAGGTAACAACCAGCTTGCTGGTACAGGCTGGCAATTTCATTTTCAGGTCAGGAGCTGAGGAGAGAAATTCATTTTTTTAGAGAACATAAATATTCCACCAAGAACTTGGCTTGGAGTGGTTGGATTTTTTTTAAAGACTTGAACAGAAACTCTGTCACTGAAACCTGAGCAGCCCTTAGGTAGGGACAAGAGATTGACCTGAGAAACTTCAGACGGCATTAGCGGAAGTGCGAGGCATTTTAACTGCTAGGTCTCACTGAGGAAGAGGGAGATTAGTTAGTCTCAGAAGAGAATCCAGGTTTGTTTGAAGAAAAGGAAATGAAAAAGAATTGCTTTCTAAGGCATATTAGTAACTTCCCTCCAGGATAGGTCAGTGCTTTTGCAGAGATACCTTGAGAATCAGTAGGAGGTATGGGAGATGAATGGATATTTCAAGTATTATAAAGGACTCTTGTGTTTTACTAAGGTTATAAGGAAAACCCCAGCACAGTGCCCCGCTTAGGGGGAAGGGGAAACCTCATACCACCAACCACCATGTAAAATGTCTGGTCAGGCCTTGCTTCACAGCTTGCTCTGCTGTCCAGTGAGAAGCAGCTGGCAGATATGGCTGTGGCAATGCAGAGTGGGCAAGGGGCATTAGTGGGGCCATTCAGGAGGTGTAGGAGGAGGCCTGAGGCTCTGGAGGCTCTGGGTCCTGGGCAAGGTCTCAGGCAGGTATTTATGAAAGTATGAAATCTGGTACAGGGACCTGGGTAACAGATGCCACTCTCCTCCTAGAGAAAATCTGTCACCACAAAAAAAAAAAAACTACACTGATTTCTTTTAAAACAGTAAAGCTGAGCCAGAAGGAAAGGGCAAAAGGAAGGAGGAGAGGAGAAAGGAAGACAGAGAGGCAAGATCTGCTGTCACCTGGAGAGACATAAAGCTGGGAGAAGCACTCCCTTCCTCCCTAGCCAAAGACGGGTCTGGTCTGCAGGGCACCCCGCCTCTAAGATCGGCACAAGCCCCAGGCCTTCACGACAACCACAGGAAGGGATTGGTTTGGAGGGTGAGATATGAGGATTTGTTCCCAAGAGCTCTAAAAAGACAGAAATTCAAAGGATCAATGCCCCTGGAAGGGGGCACTAGAAGGAGACAGGAAGGAAACAATGGGTTGCTGTTTTGGGGAGCTCCCAGTCTGAGTGGGCAGACAAGACACAGAGACTTAGGACACTTTATGTGCCTCCTTTGATCCTCACAGAATCCTGCAAGTCATTGGCTCTTAGCTGCCCAATGCAGACAGCTTTTCTCAGTCTTCATTCATCTGGCCCTCTCTGCAGTCTCAGACACTGCTGGTCACCCTCTCCTCCTTGGGACCTTCTTCTCTCTAGGTTTTCGAGCCACTCCACTCTCCCTTGGTTCTCCCCCTACCTCTGACAGCCCCTTCTCTGTCTCTAACCACAGGTGTCCCTCAGGGCTCAGTGCTGAGCTCTCTTCCCCCTCTATGCTACTTCCCTTGCTGATTTCATCAGCACCCAAGGATTTGATGACCATCTCTATGCTGATGACTCTCAATCCACCTTTCTTGCTCCAACCAATCTCTTTTGATCTCCAGTCTCACCGAGTCCAACTGAAATGCCTTTCAGACTCTTAAACTGGAACGCTAGTAGACATTTTAAACTCAGCATGTCTAAAACAGAACTCATCTTGCCCCCTAAAACTCTCCCTACTCCTACCTTCCCTATTACTATATGGGGCACCACCATTTCTTTCCTGCCCCGCCACTACTCCCCATGCTCCAGGCTCCCTGCCTAGGAGTCACCCTGGAATCTGCACTATCTTTCACCAACCTGGCCCCAAATCCAAGCTGCTGCTAAGCCTATTGATTTCACCTCTGCAGGGTCTCTCCAACCTGCCTGCCTCTCTTTTCAGACACTGCCTCCACCTGTGAGCAGGCCCTCATTACCTTAAGCCCGAAAGATTACAATAGCTTTGGGTGGGAAGGATTTTCCACCCCCCTCCAGTCTTTACCATTCCAGTCCCCCCTCCATTCAGCCACTACAATGATTTTCCTAAATGTCATGTCACTTCCCTACTCAAAAATTACTGTAGCTCCCTATTAGCTCCAGGATCAAA
Source organism: Pseudocheirus occidentalis (assembly GCA_028646575.1). NCBI lineage: Eukaryota > Metazoa > Chordata > Mammalia > Diprotodontia > Pseudocheiridae > Pseudocheirus > Pseudocheirus occidentalis. Next base: position 306,538,904 of record CM053595.1, read on the forward strand.
TCTAAAATCCTCCGTTTGGCATTCATAACCTTTCATAACCTGCCTCCTCCTACCTTCCCAGAAATCTTACACTTTATAGTTCCCTCCCCCCATCCCCATTTCCTGCCCAGGGACACTGGTGTAAGAGGTGGCATCTTGTTTTGCTCCCACAAAAGTTATTGGAAGATAACCAATAGCTGTGGGAAAGCTCGCTTATCTTATTTTACTAAGCCCATGGCCTTCCTGGAACTATGACAATGGCTGGAGGGAACTGGAAAGGTGGGGGTGTGGCAAACGGCTCCTTAGAGGTCACACCTGGTCACAAGCATCCTCACTACTGCATGTATTAATCTGCATATGTAGAGGGAATGTAGGGAAATAAAGCAAGGCATCTGACTAACCCTAAGTCTACCAGGAAGGACAGAACTGTAGACCCTCACTCCTGATTGGGTATCAGTGTGGGTGTGTCCCTAGTGAGCACCATACCTGTTTCCTTGCTGGGAGTGTAATAAACACTTTTCTCTGCCCACTCTGTTTCTGAGTTCTTTTAGTGAGAAGGGGTTTGCTCTTTTCAGAGGTATATCATGTAGCTTTTCCTAAGGCCCCCAGGGAAGCAGTGGGTAGTGGAAGCTTCTCTGGGCTAACTCCCTGACCCTGCTGGGCAGTCCTGTGATCCCACAGCCGTGTTTCTCACACTGGCCTCTCAGCTGTTTCATGAACAAGACCCTCTATCTCTGGCCATTTTCTTTGGTGCTCTCCCTCTTCTCTCTGACCACCCACCTCCCTGGCTTCAAGGCCCAACTAAAATCCCACCTTATACAGGAAGTCTCTCCCAAGCCCTTGCATACTAAAGTGTGCTTTAAATATAGGTCTGCAGTTGTCTCTCCCATGGTTAGACTGTAAGCTCCTTGAAGGCAGGGACTGTCTTTTGCCTCCTTGTATTCCCAGGGCTTAGCGGTGCCTAACACATAGTAGGTGCTTAATAAATGTTTAGTGACTGGCTGATTAATGTACTTGTCTCCTCTATTAGAAGGAAAGATGGAAACTATCTGTACTGTTAAAAACCAGGGAAGGTGACCAGTAGAGAAGACCAGCTATATGATCTAGAGAAGCCTGATGGCGCTCAACAGACTGAGACTACCATTCACTAAAAATCACTGGAACACTGGAAAGCAGTCTGACCAAAAAAAAAAAAAAGGCTTAGACTAAAATCCAATATCATACACCATGATAAGTTTCAAATGGATGTGTGGCCCAGATACAAAAAGGCACATCATAAACAAATCGGAGCAACAAAGCAGGAAACTCCTTTCACAACTATATGTAGGGAACAGTTGGTGAATAAAGAAGGGACAGACAGGATGGCAGAAGATAAAATGAATAATTTTAATTACTGAAAACTGAAAATTTTTTGCACAAAAAATCCCATGCAGTTCAAATTAAGAGGAACATATTTAACTTGTCTAATAGAAGTCTGAAATCCATAACAGAGGAGGGATTGAGTCAAGTGTATCAGAATGACAGCCGCTGTCCATTGGATGAAAGGTTAAAGGACAGGGGCAGCTAGGCGGTGCAATGAATAGAGCACTGGCCCTGGTGTCAGGAGGACCCGAGTTCAAATTTGGCCTCAGACACTTGACATGCTTACTAGCCGTACGACCTTGGGCAAGTCACTTAACCCAATTGCCCTCCAAAAGGCCAAAAAAAAAAAAAAAAGAAAAAGAAAAAGAAACAATTTCATGAAAGAGAATGACAAGAATGAGATAACATTTCAGCCATGTCCGGAGGCTGATGCCAACGCAGCAGGACAAGACACATGTTTCCAGAGTCAAGGCACTGATTGGTTTTGTTCAGCTGAGGAGGCAGCAGAAGCTGCCAGCCTCCAAAGGGCCAAACAGAACACACCTGATCTCATCTCTAACGGCCCATGAATCACTACTGATTGAATGAGGATTCCCCCCTTGCCCGAAGGAACATCCATCAACCCGTCTATGAGCATTTATGACATGTCTACTAGGTGCCAGGCCCTGTACAAAGACCAAAATGACATCATCCCTTTTCTACAGGTTCTGAGTTTGAGATTCACAGGGGTCATGGACTGGGAGAGCTGATCCGGGTACCAAGTGGCAATGTAGAGAGAGACAAGAAGGGCCCACAGAACCTTGGGACTGAGCAGCGTAGAGGAAGAACAGCAAAGCAGGCAGAGCAGGAACGGTCAAGCAGGCAGGAGGAGACTCAAGGGAAAGGGACGAGAGCAGAGGGTGTCTGACAAGGTCAGAGGCTACTGAGAGGCATCAGAGGTAGCAACCCAAAGATCACGGCCAACTCTGGAGAGGAGTTTCTGTGGAGTGATGAGGCAGGAAGTCAAGCTTCAGGGGAAGCAGAGGCACAGGGAGTCTAGGAGAAAGGGAAGAGAGAGTCCAGGGAGGAGGATCAAGTAAGAGTGGAAGGTCTTGGAGGGCAGGGCTGTTTCACTTCGTGTTTGTGTCCCTGCGCACATCTAGCTCCATGCTAAGTGCACAGTAGGTACCTCATAAAGGCTCATCAAGTTGAAATGAACTCTCATGACCCTCCTAAGGTCTCTCTTTTCCAGGGCAAACATTCCCAATTCATTCAACTAATTTTTGAGTGACACAGTCTAAAGGCCCTTCCCCATCCTAGCTGGCCTCCTCCGGGTGTCTCCAGTTTACCAATATCATTCTAAAATGTGGCACCGAGAATGTATAGGACACTCAAAAACTAGTCTAGCTAAGGCAGAGGCCAGTAGAATGGGCACCTCCCTGACCCCGAACAATCAATTAACCAACAAGCATTTTTCAAGCACCTACTATATAGGAGGTGCTGGGGAAACACCACCCGAAGCAAACACAAGAGTCCCTGCCTCCAGGAGCTTTCTCTGCTTTGTGTCATCTTCATCCCCTTAATAAGATGATTTGTTCTGGGAAGTCTGGATTCAGTCATGGGGCTGCACTTGAGGACCTGGAGGGCCACGTGTGGCCTCTAGGCTGCAGGTTCCCCACCCCCTGTCTACACTTGCTATACCCTTGAATGAGCACATCTTCATCCAAGTCACTAACAAAAATCTTAAACGGAGCAGAGCACAGCACATTTTTCTGGGGCACTGTAGTAGCAACCTCCTTTTAAGCTTTGGGGCCAGCTGTTCAAGCAGCTCTGAATGTACCCAAGTGGACCGTGTCCTCCATAAACTCTAGGCTAGCCTGGCTCACCTATCCTCCCACACAGATGCCTAGCTGTCTCCTGACTCCAGGCCCTGCAGGGCTATCCCTCACAAGAGGAACTCTTCCTCCCCATTCCTGCCTCTTGGCTTCCTCTGAAACTCAACTCTCATCTCCCTTCCTGCAGAAGCCATCCAGCTTCTTCCCCTCCCACACCAACAATCCTTTCCTTCTACAATCACCCTCCCTCTATTTTGCACATAGCTTCTATTCATCTTGTCCCTTGTATCTAGTCCCTGCTGCTGGGATGGGGGCTCCCTGTAAGCGAGGACTACTTGGGTCTTTCTTTGTAGCTCCAATATTTAGCACAGTGTCACAGTAAATACTTCAGTAAATGCTTACTCACTGACTGGCATGGGCTCTCCACACTAACAGAAGCTCCCCCATTAAATGTGCCAATTCTTTCTGCATTTCTGAAGGCCATTTAGGCTAGGTGAATTTATCAATGGCAGGCTTCCAGCCTCCCAAGATTCACTTTTCTTTGGACGTTTTCAATACACACTCATTCTCCTTAGTAGCGAAATCAGTAGCAAAATCAAAGTTGGACAGCTCCGCCTCCTCTCCACCATCCATCATCGCTGTCCCATGTGCCTTTGGCAGCTTCATCTTTTCTCTCATCCTCCCCCTCAATGTAATATAGTGAACACCCCAAAGCCAAATGCCCCCCGAGCACCTTTATTTCATAGACAAATCCTGAGCCAGACAAGATCTGCCTGTAGCAAACACAGACCTCCTGACTCTCAATCTGATACTCCTTCCTTTGCCCAAATTACTCTTTTCCCCCTACAGGTGAGAACAGATACAGGGAGAAGAAATGGGATAAGCTTATAATAGCAATGAAAGATTACATTAACTATATACATGCCAATAAAGTTGGGCTACCTTACACTCAGGTACTGGTGATGATTTATTCCTCCTGTATTTTTGAAACTCTGTGATTAATGAGAATCAGAAGGCTGGAAACACTAACATGGTATGAAATCTGAATAAATGTATGACTAAGCATGCTCTCACAGCATAAATAGGGAAATGGAAAGAGATATAATGTCCTAGTGCCAGAAGAGATCCAAATGGATTATTTCAATGAAGCACCAGGGCCTATCCCAGAAGCTGCTAACTGCTGCATCGGGTAAGAAAGGGAGGTCAGGGAAATCTCTACCCTGAAAGATCTGAAAAGTGGAGCTGGAGATGGTCAGGGTGTGGTCCCACCTGAGGGCAGGGGAATAAACTATGGTACAGCTTGGGGTATCTTCCAGCCTAAGCAATCTACCCAACACTTAGAAACGGCCTTTAAATCCAGGGGGCATTTGGTGACATTCTCTGGTTGATACCCCACATTCATTTTCCTGACAATCACTTTAAAGAAATGGGGTGATGCCAAAGAAAACGAGACCCCTAAAATATTCCATTGTTGCATCTTTTGTGGAGTGAGAAAGACTGGAATACATCGGATTGTATTGGATTTTAGAGATCAAAGGCTCATCGGGCAGACGTCGGTCGTGGCAAAGCAGAGATGACGCCAGCGACAGCACTAAGAAAGCGAACGTGTTTTCATCCATGATGATGCTCAGAGCCGGTGGACACGAAAACAGGACGTAACAGTCGCAAAGAGAATCCTAGTGGAGCCCCAGCGCACAGGGCTTGTACGCACATCTGGACCACCTCCTGACTACACCCGAGAGCGTTCTCAATGAAAATGTGGAGCTTAATGAAATTTTAAATATAATTTTATTGCTTTTAAAATTTTCTAATAAAGAAACAGTTAAAAGACTTTGGAGATTGAGAAATTACTATGTTATGCTCCCTGGACTGTAGGAGAGTGGGCTTTAGTAAACTCTGGAATCTATAAATTGATGTGAAGGCAGAAATAAAGCCAAATTCCTTTTGGGGGCTAGTTCTGAAAAATGACATGTCTTGGTTCTTGCTTATCCTCAGTAGCTCCAAGTTTCAGTAGCTCTATGGTTTCAAAGAGCAGCAAAAATAAAGGAAGTCTTCCATGTTCAGAAATAATTAAAAGCAAAAATGCAGAGGAAAGAAGAAAGGAGGGTGCACCAATGGTCAATATGAGCCAGAGAACAGGTAGGTGAGGAGCTGCTGGCAGCCAGGGTGACGTTCCCCCAGGCAGGAAGCTATTCCCTAGCTTAAAATGAGGAGGAAGAAGGACAGCATCTCAGGAGCCTAAGATGGACTTAGTGCTTACGCTAGCTGGTCTTGAGGAGGCCTTGTCACCTTCCCAACAGCTTATGATCTGGAAATTAATTTATCCATCATTGCAGAGCCTGGATACATTTCCCCCTTCTTCTCCAGCCCCTTAGTGGAGCTGCAACCCAACACTTTGAGGTGACTTCTGTGGATGAAAAGGGAACTTTGTGCCGGCCATTCTCTGGGGGCCCAGAACCAGGCTGACAGTGATGTATGGCAAGGTTAGAGCAACATCATCCGTCTCCATTTTCCTGACAGGGAGGCATCTTGGGCCTTGGTGGGGAGGAGCAGGTCACATGCCCCTGGTGCTCAGGCTGGCAGGACCTGCTAATGAATGTCCGGAGGTCCTGGTGACGAGCTGGGGGAGACTACGGCTGCCTTATCGTCTAGGACTCAAGGCAGCAAAGCCTGTAAAACAAAACACCCCAAATCCTCTTCTGTGTCAGCTAAATGGGTGCTGCTCAATGACCCAGGGCCAAGGAGACTCTCAGGGTGTGCAGGGTCCATGAAGGAAAACCCGGCTTCACCATTCCTATAGGCACAGAGGCCTCCAGATGGATTTTCTGTAGCCAATATCGGGACTTCATAAACTTCATAAAACATTCCCCAGAAAATAGTTCTGCAAGCAGAAGTACTTTGTGTCTGACATTTGGTGATGTAAGTAATGCTTCTACTGTCTGCTACATGCTCCTCTGAAATAATTCTGGATGTGGAAATCTGAAATGAACTCTCTCTGCTCTAAGATTTGAGTAGTTCAAGCTGGGTAGTTCAGAAGCTTCAAAGAGGCTTTTGTGCCGGCATATTGATGGTGTGTCGTGGAAAAAGGCATTCTACCATGACCCTGGGTTTTAAAAAAAATAATTCTTTCTATTGCTTTAATGCTCCAGGGCAGGAGGGGGGGGATAAGAATGAATTGCATGCCTCCAGTATAACTAGGTGCTATAGATTGAATGGCCAACTTGGATGATTTTTTACAAAAATTTCAGCAAAATGACAGGAAGGATAAAGAAAGGCGGACAATGGGGCAAGAAGACAGGAGTCTGAAGAATGAGCAAGAGTGTGCTAAATGTGGGTCGACCACTTCACCCGACATATTTCCACGACAACATAAAAGCATTATGCTGAAAAAAGGAGGCAACATAAGGAAATCCTTTTGTGGTTCAGTTTACCCATCAAGCAACCTTCAAGAGTTAAAATCTATGGGAAATCCATCGTCCGTGCTGCTTGTCTCATGAACTTGGGACTATTCTAATGTGCCAGTGACAACTGATTCTTCTACATTTTCACATGAGGTGTACGTGGTAAGATGTAAGAAATAAGCCAGCTTCCTTTCACACACACTCAGATTCTCTCATCAATCTTCTAACCTTAATGTCTCTCAGATGGAAGGGGGCAAAAGAGGAAGGCAGGTTTTCCCATTACTATTCAGAATGGTGAGGTTGGGATGGCAGCTACGGAATCTGAAATGGGCAATAATAAAACAAACAAAAAAAGTAGAGAATCTGCCCATCACCATGTCCAGAGGAAACCTGCATCTCCAAACACTGGATTTTCTCCAGCAAAGGGCATCTGCTATTTTCATGTAACCCTGGTGATGGGAGGTAGTTTTTGTGTTTAAAATTGCACCGGGATGGAAAATGAAATAAAAAGATTAACTCCCCTCATGTCTCTCTTTGCCGCCTTGGCATTCTCAAGACAGCTACTCTCTTTGAAGACTAAAGTGGACACCAATGGTAAGGCCACGCTGCAAAGAGAGTTTGGGGTGGGGGAAGGAAAAATGTGCTTCAGTTGGAAAGGAAGTAATTTCTAAACTATTTGTACGACCCCTCAGTGTGGAATGCTGCCTCTTGCTATACTGATGTAACACTTCCAAGATTTATTTAACATTTCAAGAAAAACCATTTTCTTTGGAAATTCTGTCTTCCCTCATATTAATCCTTAGAACCCAAAGCTTCCAAGAGAAAGGCATTCACCGTCTTGTCTTCTGAGGTAAGGAAATGCTTGAGACAATGTTCCACCTTTGGAGATTAAAGCAGGTACAATGATTTGCTTTACAGACAACAGACTGACCACTTTGCCAGGAAAATGCAGTTCTTCAGGTCACATGTGGACAAGCTACCTGGCTTCCCAGAGGCTCAGCTGCCGTATGATGCGGGTGTGATACAGTGCTTGGGAGGTCCTCGAGGTAGTCTTAGGCTTTGGAGGCAAGGGAGGGTCCCGAACTAGTCAGAGAAGTCAGTGATGGGACAACAGGGCTGTGGGTGGACAGAAGATCTCTGAAGGACCTGTTGTGCCAAGAGTTCAGGGATCTGATCAAAGGCCTCGAACCCACAACCTTTAGTATGAGCAAGCTCAGAGCAGTGGGGGCAATGCCGAGAGAGAAGAGAAGGAAGTACCCTTAGACAGGGAGGGTGGGGGCAAACCCCTCATGGCAGACGCCAACACCAGGCACACCTAAGAGGCCCTGAAGGAACGAGGCACGGTGGGAAGTGCACAACAAAACGCAAGGAGCCACAGAATGCAGACATAGTGCATACACACATACATGCACACCCACGCACACACACACACCCATCCACACACACGCATGCCCATACACCCATCCATGCACGCCCATACGCACACCCATCCATGCACACGCACTCCCACATATACACATCCACACAATCCACACGCACACACCCACCTACACACAGTCCACAAACACATACACATTCATATACCCATGCACACACATACACAAACTCATACACATCCAGCTATGTACACACATACACACAAACACATCCACACAGCCATGCATAAAACCTACACACATGCACACGATCCACACACATACATCCATGTACATACACCTCCCCATGTATGCATATCCATACAATACATACACATACAATCCATGCACACACACGTATACAATCAACACATCTCTACACATGCACATCCCCATGAACACAAGGCACCCCCCCCCACACAATCTTGCATGTACACCATTCCTATAGGCACACATTCCTATATACACACATGCACACATCTACACACCCACCTACAAGCCATGTGCACATTCACACGTGCACAACCCAACACATACCTATACTTTTACAAGCACATGCTCACACATCCTCGTGAGGGCACAAACACACGCACACAGCAAAGTCTTGATCTAACCTCTAACTTCGTGAGGGAGGAGCCCCACTCCTCCAGGGCCCCCCACAGCCCAGGAGCCCCTCCCAGGATGTGATTCAGAGAGGGATAGGACAGCTATCCACTAGTATCCACTCGTGCTAAGAGGAGAGACCCCAAAAGGTCAAGTGTACTGAGCCCCTGGGGTCACAGACCCAGAGCAGGAATGGACCTGGGAGGCCAGTGAGTCCAGCCCCCTCCTGTTACATGTGAGGAAACTGAGTCTGGGAAAGGCAGAGTCTCCAGCGGGATCTGACCCCAGACCAGGAGGGACACGTCACCACATCTACTTTCACCATGACTACTTTCTCTCTGCTTCCGTTCCTGGCTTCTGCCGCTCCTCAGGGTGAGCCTCCAGGCCGCCCTGCGCAGAGCTTCTTTCCACACCGGTGCTGGAAAGCTGCTTCTCCCATCAGATTGGGGGCTCCCCAAGGCCAGGAGCCATCCTTGGCCTTTTTGTATCCCTCGTACTTAGCACAGGACCAGCAGCACAGAAGGTGCTTACTGACTTAACAGAAAAATGGGTATAAACTTCCCTGTCACAGGGCTGTTGTGGAGATTGAATCATATAGATACATACACATATTTATACCTGTGTGTACATGCACATATATACATATGCTGTACATAGACACAGCTTTGCAAACCTGGTAGCATTAACCACATAAGGGTCAGCTAGGACTATTACTCCCAGAACAAACGGCAATCCACACAAGCCAGTGTTTTCTGTGAACATTTCACCTGCGGCAAAAACAAAATCAAACAAGGTCCCTGTCCCCCGAAGGCATGCCTGGGTCCCCCATCAAAGCAGCAGGAATGCTGCTAAGGGCTCCTCATGGCGGCTGAGGCTTTGAAAGAAACAAGAAGGAAGGAGCAAGTTTTCAAAGCTATTCAAAGGGGGCTCTGGACCCAACAGGGTTTGTCAATGACATTCAAAGAACTTCAGGGCTCACCAAGCAAACAGCAATCCTTCTGGCCCTGCGGCACACCCCCAAGCTCTCGTCACACGTGCCAGCACCACAGGGAGACAGCAGACTCAGGAAGGTCAGGCCAAAGCTCTGGTTTCTGCCGCGCTGCCCCCAGCCTCACTACCTTCTAGGCCCATGTGATTTCACCAGGGTCTTACAGAAGACACTAACATTCCTTGTGTGCACAATACCAGTGGAAAGATGTCAGCATCAATTATTCTGTCAACTGGGGCTGCATTTATCCGCCTTCTGTATCATTACCTGAATTTCATGTATCGTTTCTGGAAGCCTTTTTTATAGGCCCCTGAACAGCTGAAGAGAGAAAGAGTGAAGGGGCTGATACAGGGAGAAGAAACGATGCTGACTGTTCCCACAGCAAAATGCCTGTGAATCCTCTCTCACCAGAGAAAGCTCTTGGGAAGACAATCTGAACTCTTTTAATTAATGAACTTTGGAGGTCTTAGGAATCTGAATAAAGAGAATTTTATGGGTAAAGCACAAAGCTTCCACAATCCTATTGGCTCTTTGCTCAAGGGCTTCACGTCTACCTCACCTGTGATAGTGTCCCAGGCAGAAGCTAGCCAAAGGACTGCTTTGGGGTACGTGGTGCGCAACATTGCCTACTGGGCTCACAAACGTTTTTCAGCTACAGGCACCTCCACAGGGTATCACTAACCTCAAGAGTTGAATCTCTGAAGCTGGATGGGAAGTATGTGTGTCCTTACTAAGAGGCCACCGGAGTTAAGAGGGACCAGCGCTGGCCAACTGAACAGCCTGCACTACTTTATTTTAATCCAGGGGTGGGGAATCTGCAGCCTCGAGGCCACATGTGGCCCTCTGGATCCTCAAGTGCAGCTCTTTGACTAAATCCAAACTTCACAGAAAAAATTCCCTTCATAAAAGGATTTGTTTTGTAAAACTTGGACTTGGTCAAAAGACCACACCCAAGAACCTAGAAGGCCACATGTGGCTTTGATGCTGCTGGTTTCCCCATCCATTTTAAACTATTAAGCCCTTGGAAAAAAAGGCAGAGGACACTCTACTGATCTGCCATCACTCGCTGGAGCAGCGCCTCCTGAATTCTAATCTGCACTCTGCTCCTCCCTTCCAATGGAAAGTATCTGGTTTGATGAGCAAGGCGGGAGCTCTTTCCACAGCAGCCATGTCATTCCTACGCAGAGGTAAGAGTACAAAGCAGAACTTTCCACTCTCGGAACCCTGACTCTCCTGCCAGACTGAACAGTCAAGATGAGCCAGCCAGCAAAAAACATGGCGTGTGTGGGGGTTCAAATCATCGTGAAGAAAATGAGAGTGTTTGGTGAAAAGGAGTATCACAGATGCTTTTTAAAGGAAGGCCAACAAACTAGCCCAATCATAGGGAGAAGGCATTGCCAGTGGGAACGCTCGGTAGTGAGGGCATCCCTCCAAACAATAGTTCTCACAACTTTAATCACACAAACTTGTGCGATCTGTACAAGTCTGCTCACCTCCTCTGCCTAGAAGTCAAAAAAGCCAAAGTCACCGCAAGAGAACCCAATCAATGAAGGCTGCCCAGGATGTCAAGTGGCCTTTCCATGGGGGAGAGATGAACAGACAGGAACAAGAGGCACATGAAGATGGTGGGAGCCACAAGATGCTTCTGGTCCCAACTAAGCTCCCACCGCCTGCAGGAGGCCTTCGCTGCCCATCTTCATCCTGTTCCTCCTATCTATGGCTTTCTTCACATCTACTGGCTTGCATGTTGCCTCCCCTGATAGACTGTAAGCTCCTTAAGGGCAGGGACTGTCTTCTGCCTCTTGGTCTATCACTGGTGCTGATCACAGGTGTTAGCCATCATCAGGGAAACAGCTCCTGTGGACAAGGGGCTGATTTTTCCTACCCAGAGCTACCCTCGAGGAAGGCAAACCAGCCTTGGCGAGGCAGCAAGAGCCCCCATAGGTAAAGACAAGGGGCAGCAGGCAGCAGGCCGGGGGAGCTGCCACCACCATCACCTAACTACCATTTCTCCGTCAACCCTGATGGACAGAGCCTAGGACCCCAAACGGCTGGAAAAAGCAATGCTTCTAGCCCAGTGTCCTCTACCATCACTGTGGAAAGCAGCATGGCAGCTGCTCCTATGGGCATCATGAACACAGGCACTGGGGTCTCAGGACAGAAAGGGCTGGCCACCAACGTCCTTGGAAACAGAATTAAAAGGAGAATTATCAACAGCTTTGCCACTGAAATCTGATCAGTATGAGGCCTTTCCAATTGAATGTATCAGAAATCTCCCAGAGGTGGTGCTTCCCCCATTAGAATTTCTCTCCTAAAGAGCAAGGAATGATGGTCTGACTGACAATGAACAAACGAATGAAGAATCATTCATCGGCTGCTCTGAGGGAAACTTTTCTATCTGCACCCCGGCCCTCTGCACAGGGCTTGCCCATAGTGGGCACTCCACAAATGCTATTTTTTATTCATTCATATGGCTTAGACAGAAACAGCAGATAAACAATGAAATGGGCCCAGAACTGACTGGAGAAAAGAGCAGCCTGGCTTATTGAGAACATTACTGTATCTCAGGCTTCTCTAGGAAACAAAGCTCCATCTGCAACTTTTAGAAACTGTCTTTTCCTCATTCCACCTCAGCTGAACAACAGCACAAAGAGCAGTTCTGCTGTGACCCGCTGAGTCAGGAGGATGGGAGGCCTCCATTTGAACACAGCACTCCTTTCCCCAGGTGAGAGGCATGCTACAGCACAGAGACTGAAGAATCCAAGCCATGGGTCACCCAAAAGGCAATGGGGAGAGGTCATGCCACATATGCATGTGGCACCAACCCCAACCCACTTCACCCAGCCTCTGTCCACAGAGCTATCACTTTCAGTCTACACAAAAACCAGTCAAGAAGGGAGATCACTATGGACTAATGACATCTGAGAAATACCTGGAAAGACTCCTTGGAAATAGCCAGTTATTCTCAAAGGAGTGACAGAGGAAGCTTACTGAGCCACGCCAGGCCCCCTGGGCAGCAGAAGTCAGAAGCAGAACTTTGTTCTTTCCACCACACTGAGCTGCCGACTTGTCCAGCCCTTCCCATACCCACTGTCTTAAGGAAGCCCCACAGTAACTGAGTGAGGCAGGCGCTACAGCTCTTACCCTTCCCATTTCATAGATAAAGAAAATGAGCTCTGGTGTAGTGGACAGAGAGCCATCTGTGGAATTACGATGACCTGGGTTCCAATCCTGACCCAGATACTTTCTAGCTAGAAGATCCCCAGTGAACCAAGATCTCAGCAGGATGGAGGCTCAAATTCCTAATTTGTGAAATGAGAATAAGAGCCGGCACCTACTTCACGGCATTCTTATGAAGATTAAATGAGGAAGCACACGCAAAGAGCTTTGGAAACCTTACAATGTGACAGGAATGTGAACTATCACTGTTATCATCTGCCAGTTTTTAAAGAGCAATTAAGCGTTAGAGGTCAGAGTGACCCAAGCTGGAGGCCTGACTTTAAGTCTAGGATTCTGGTCCCCATGCCGTGCTGATACAAACATACATATCTACATGCATTTTATATGTGTGCATATACGTCATATGTATTATGTATCTGCCACCCCCCAAAAAGGCTGATCTAATTCTTTCCATAAGCGTCTCTGGGTTGACCAGTGAAGTCTCCTGCCAGCTGCTGACAGAACCCATAGCAAGCCACTGAAGGGGCCTGGGTGTGCAGACCCACTTGGCCGGCTACCACTCCATTTAATTCCTGCATCTTTTTCCAAGAGCCGGTCAAATTTTCCATGAGCTACCTCATTTTTTCCCCTCTGCATGGTTCAGTGACATCCACAGGAGCACCACAGCCTTGACTGCCACGTAACCATCAGCCATTCCCAAGCAGAGGAACAGTTTAAGGATGGGGAACAGGCACTGAATCCGTGAGAACAGTTCAGGTCGATTAATCAATTGATCTGCAAACATTTATTACGTACCTGTCCTACAGGTCAGGTAATATGATAGGTGCTGGACAAATTTATCCAGTCCTTGCCCTCAAGGAGCTTATAGTCTATGGGCAGGTGTAGAAAATAGAGCATTTTCACAAAGTAAGTAAAAATCCAGCTATGTACAAAATAAATACACATTGGGGGATGGGAGGGAGGCGCTCAAGACCGGGGAATTAAAAAGGTCTCTTGAAGGCCTCAATTGCAAAAAGGACACAGCAACTGAACCATGTACTGACGGGAACTTGAGAATTCAGAAGGTGAGAGCAGTGTCAACATCTAGGGAGAGGGGGCAGGAGGCACCACAAATGGAAATGAAATGGAAAACGTCGCGTCACGTAAAAGGAGCAGCAAGGAGACCGGTGTGACTGAAGCTCAGGGTACGTACGTGTAATCAGACTGGAAATACAGTCTGCACCCAGACTGCGATAGACTTTGGAGGAGAGAGCAGGGAAACAGGAGTCCCTGAGGCTTAGTGAGCAAGGGCAGACATTGGTGTGAGGAATCTCAGCTGGGCAGCATTGGGGAACATGGTCTGGAGCAGGGAACTCTGACTGCAGGAAGATCAGTCGGGAGGTGACAGTGATTCTTCAGGTGAGAGGTCACGATGGCCAAGAGCACAAGCAGTGTGTCCCAAGAGGAGGGAAAGGGACAAAGGCAAGAGAGCCTTCAGAGGCAGAATCAGTAAGGTTGGGCCAATGCTTGGCTACAAGGGCTTAGGGAGAGAGCGCCCGATGCCCAAAGGGTGACTCTGGGTGCCTGGAAGAATGGGGGTGTGATGGCCCTGCGAGAAATAGGGACTTTATCAAGGAAACAGTTGGAGCTACAAGACTGGGGCTCAGGAATAAGAAGAGGGCTTGCTAAATATGTAGACTGGAGAACTGCTCAGCTAAAATCAATAGCTGAACACAAGAGAGCTGATGAAATCACTAAGGGAGAGAATACAGAGAAAAGTGAGGGCTCACAAGCAGCCTGCAGAGCACCCTAGGGTGGGGCTGGGGAGCCCACCTGCGGCCCTCTAGGTCCTCAAGGGCAGCCCTCTGACAGCTCCCAACTTCACAGGACAAACCCTTAATAACAGGACTTGTTCAGTAACACCTGGACTGGGTCACAAGGCCACACCCAAGAGGTGACCCAGAGGGCCACAGGCAGTTTTGAGACCACAGGCTCCCACCCCTGCCCTGGAGCAATGCCAGGGCATGTGAACAATAGACTCACAGAGGAAACTGAGGCAAACTGATCAGACAGGCAGCAAGAAAAAGGGGAGAAAGCAGCATCACAAAAACCACAAGCTAGAGACGTGCTGGAAGGAAGAGGAGAGCAAAAGAGCCAAACCATCTAGAAAGATCAAGAAGGGTAACGGTGGAGAAAAGGCCATCGGGATATGAGCAGCCTTCAGGCGGGCAGCTGACATATCTGCTCAGTGCGTCCCTCCCCTGAGACCCTAAGGACGTTTTCTGCCCCTGCGGCATCTCACTCATAGGTGCCCACACACCCAGCTCCGCTCTGCAGGTGGGCCAGGCTTCCTCCAGGGCAGCCCCCTCCCCTATCCCCCAGCCCCTGCCTCCCGTGGCAACCATCCTCACGTTCACACTCCTGGACGTCCAGGTTGAACTGCTGCAGGGCACCCAGGCTGAGCTGCCTCACGTCTGCTTCCAGCAGCATCTGCATCAGTGAAGTCGCCAGATGTTTGCAGGCCGACATGCATGCGGTCTGCGCCACCTTCCCCTAGAAAACATAAAAAGAAATCATGAGGCCGATGAATGGACATCAAAGTCCGCTCGGGCTGAGCAGCTTCTCGAGGGCCCCCCTCAGGCTGATGCTCACTGTGGTCTTAACTGCTAAAACAGCCCAAGTGGGGACGGCAGCCGCCATCTTGGGAAGTGATTCAGTCTGGGTCGTAGGAAGCTGTAAATGTGAAACTCCAACTTGTGACAAGGCACAGATCCAGCCACTGGACGTTTTTCTCTAAATCAAAGACAAAACAATGATATTTCCAAATCTAAGGTAGAGCCAAGATGGCAGAGTAGCAAGAAGGTGAACTTTTTCTAATTGAAAAAAATTTAATCTAAAAACAAAAATTATGAATAAGTAACTAAGCTTATATGCTCAGAGAATATACTTCAAAATAAAACCTTTTAGATACAATTTAATTATTTTAAGTATCATCTATCCAATTTAAATATAAATATATGATATACCCTACATTTATCAGAAAGCTCCCAGTATTTACCATTTTATGATTTATTACAGGTGAAACTAAGAAGAGCAATTTAAACAATCAAACCGACAGAAAAACTAACCAAACAACATATGTTCTTTTAAGAGAGAAATGCTGACTGCATCTCAAATAATTAAATAATAATCACAAGCAATAAAAAGCAAATTCTCTTCAACATAAGGGTAAGAAACATCAGCTTTATAATCAATTTCTCAACAAGTATTTGTTAGACACTCACTATGTGCTGGGCAATGTGCTAAACAGGAGGCATGAGCTTGCTCACTGGGGAGATGGTGCACACTTGTATGGTTACACAGAGAATGCTTAGCCTAGGGTAGAGGCAAGTGGCTGGGGAGATGGGGGGTGGGGTGGATGCTAGTGACCAGGAAAGGCTTGGGACATTTAAGCTGAATTTAAGCCGAAACCAGAGGCTTCCAGTGGCAGAGGTAGAAAGCAGTCTGTTGTTGCCGCCTCAAAGCATGGATGTTAGTGTGAGGAAGGCTAGACTGCAGAGAGCACCAGGGGAGCCATATGTGAGGAGCCTGGAATGGAGGGAAGAGGCCAGGGGCTGTGAATGGACTTAAATGCCAAGGAGAAAGTGGTATTTCATCCTTAGGTAGAAAGGAACCCCCAGAGCTTAGCTTATTGATATGGTCAGGTCTGTGCTTTCGGACAGTAGTAGGAGAGGAGATTTGGGGTGAGGAGACCAAAGGGCATAGTAGCAGTCAAGAAGCAATGAGAGCCTGCAGGAGGATGGTGGCTGTGCAGAGCGTTGAGAGGGGACCACAAAGATCCAGCAGCCGATCTGGTCTATGAGGCGGGTCAGAGGCAGGAAGAAGAGACAACACCAAGCTTTCAGCCATGAATGACTGTAGAGATGGCGGTGGCCTCGACAGCTAAGAGGGGAGACTGGGAAAGAGGAGGGTGTTGGGAAGATGACGAGAAGATGAATTCTGTTCCGGACATGTTGAATGTGAGATACGCTGGGACACAGTTTGAAATCTCCACCGGACAGTTCATGATACAGGAATGGGGCACAGGAGAATGAGGAGGGTTGGTTATACACCCGCCCCCTAAGGTCTAAGCCCTCTACTAGGTTCTCCTCTCAGGGGACTCAAAGCAGTTTTTTATCAGCTAACGCAGCCTTTAGCAAGGAAGTAAGGCACTTCCTAGGTCGATGTCAGACCTTTGGGAGGAGGGAGTGATGGTGACACTTCTAGCACTACCGTCTTTTTTTTCTAATGCTATCAGAACTCAAGGGAAAAAAGTCTCACTCGGGAGGATATGTGATTTGAACACTATGCTCTTCCAATCTGACTGGAGACACTAAGATATATGGGCTAGCTGTGAGCATGTTGGAAAGTCTTTTGAGTCCAAATGCCGCCACCCCTTTGGAGCTTTTTGATGCAAGAAGGGCGCTTTGTCTCAGGAAGACAGGTATGGTTGGCGTGGGAACAGTGGAGCTGGAGACAGGAGACAAGTCAATGACTGCTTTATTTGGATAACTCCTTTCCCAAATAGTGAACTCTGTCTGAATCAGGAGATGCTTGTAACCAAGGAAGATTTTATCATCTAAGACATAAGGCAGGGAGCAAGTCCTCCTTTAAGGATGTATTTGTCAGCCGAGGTGCCCTTGCCTGGACTCAGGCCTAGGCCTTCTTTTTCTCAGCCCATCACACTTTCCATTCTAACACCTTGCAGACAGACAGCAAACTGCAGCCTGGAGCCTAAAGCCTCAGCTCAGGAGACTGAACAGAGCTGGAGAAGGAGGCAAGGAAGGAGAAGCGTGATGCCAGGCCTGTCCTTACCCAGGGCCCACACACAACTCCTGTTGCATCTGGCCTTTAGAAGGAGGCACAAAAGCATTACCACTGCTCAAGGGCAGGCTGGATTGTCACCGACACCTGTGTATGTCGGGTGCTCCCCAAAGAAAGGCACGATGTAAACGAGGAGCGTCTCTGTCCAGGAAAAACAGCCACAGTTACATCACATTCAGACAGTGTAGATCAGAGGAACAGAGTCGGCCTGCCTGAGACACTTCATCTGTGCAAAGGAAGGCCATCCTGACTGACTTTGCAGAACATGGCACACATGATGGTTGGATAACCTAGAAGTTAATTAGACATGGTAACAGAGAGAATGCAGACTAACGCTGCACAGACGAGAATGAGAAGTAAATTACTTTAATGTGACATTCATTGTGTAAGAACATGTCTCTAAATCCCAATTCCTTTGGTGGATGCTGCACTGATGAGGAATGAAATTAGCATTTGCTAATTTTATCAGACCAGAAGAAACATGATTTAAATGCCAAGAAAAACCCCATCAGGAGGCACAACAAACATAACCTCATAAAAATCTCCATTTCACACGGGACCAGACTGATTAGAATCTCATCAGCCACCTTTCCTGAGGTGAAGCAGACAACGGTGATTTATTTATCCAAGAAACCGAGCCCTGAGATTTATATGAAGAATACAAGGACAGATCAACATGAGGAAAATAATCAGCGTAATTGATCACATTACAAATCAAAACATCCCAAACCACACAATCATCTCAATTGATGCAGAAAAACCTTTGTCAATGTAACAACATTGTTTTATGCTAAAAACACATCATGTGCAGTCCCAACAGGTAAGTGGGTGAAGGATATGAACAAAGAGCTCTCAAAAGAGCAATTGTAAGGTCTTCACAACCACATGAATGATTGCTCCAAATCACTAATAATATGAGAAGGACAAACCCCCCAAAACCTCCAGTTTTACCTCACACCCTGATAACGGGCTGGCAGTCCTTCATGCTGGAGGGGCTGTGGAACATCAGATGCACTAAGACCCTGCTGTGAGTGACCATCGTGAAAAGTGCCTTGGAATCACGCAGACGAGATGCCCCAAACGCTCACTCGTACCACTGGGACCAGAGGTCCTGCTTACTGGGCTAACACACCAAGGAAGGCACGGATAAGAAGAAAGTCTCCACCCCCCACCCCTCAATATTTATAGCAGTGCCTGTTCTGAGAGCTAAGAATCCGAAACAAAAAAGCTGCCCGCCAATCAAGGGATGGCTAAACGAACCATAGCGCATGAATGTGACGGAATATGATTGTTCTGCAAGAGCTGGCCTGTGTGATGGATGCAGAGAAACGAGGGGAAATCTCTCTGAACGAAGGCAGAGTCACGTCAGCGGAGCCGAGAAATCCATCGAGGCAGAAGCCGCCTCCGTGTAAACAGGAGGAGTGACAGACCCCCAATCAAAATGAAACGTAGCACAACCACAAAGATCAGGTGGGGTCCCAGTGAAGAGAGGACGGCCCCCATCAGTCCCTAGGGGAGGTGGCTCGTCTGCAGCTGTCCCCCTCTGCCTAGGTTCTCAGACACAGACAGAGGAGTCATGTGATTTATTTTCCTCTCTCAAAGTACTATTTGTTACACAAGACCACTCTCTGGAAGGGGGAGGGAGACCTATGATGTAAGGAACATAAGATACCGATAAAAACTTATTTTGGAAAGAGCCGTTGGACGGCAGCCCCTGTTGCTTGGCTCAGCATCCCTGTGACGCCCAGAGCCCTGGCCACAGCCACAGCCTCCTTATCTGTGCTATGCTCAGAAGGCTCCCTCCCCAAAGGGGAGGCTAGACATCTCTGTGTCTACCACAGTTCTTGGTGAAGGATCAGCATGGAGAGAATATTGCTCCGTATTCATTCTTCAGTCTGAGGGTATCCTCTTGAAGACTCCCAAACCACAGCCTATCTAGTCAGGAGGAAGCACTGCTGGGACGCCAGCAACAGGTGTGGGACAGAGAGAGGAGACCAGGCTGCTGGAGGGCCCTCCAGGCCTCAGCCGGAGCACCAACTCTCGGCCAATTGTCAAGTGGGAACTATCCCCAGGGGCACAAATGGTTTGTGTGTCTCCCAAACCACACTAAGAACAAGAGAAGTGTCCCTCCACAGCTTCTTAATCCTGCTCTGTGTCTCACCACTCATATCCTAAATAAAGGGTAAGGATAAATATCGGGATTCAGAAGGAGCCAGCAGAATCCTGGGGGAGGATCTTGGGCACACTTCCCCCACATTACCTGGGCAGTTACGTTAATCTTCTTCCCTGGGACTTATTCGGGAAAACTGGAGGATTACATGTGCTCCAACCCCACATCACAAAAGGGCATATGTAACTGGAGGCAGCTCAGTCCACCCCTGACTCCTGAGCAGGAGGGCATTAAAAGCATCACACATATCCAGTAGGGAGGTCTTCCATCCTACCTTGGTAGCCTATTCTAATGTCTCATGACCTTCAGGTTTCACAAAGTCCTAAGCAACGTCTGGGTGAGGCCTCTTCTACCACAATGTAACGCCGACCCCAGGGGTGTAGATGGAGGACCTCACAGGGCATCCCAGAACACTTTCTCATCTGACAAAAGAAGAGACTGAAGACCACAGAAGTGATGGGGTTCAGGGCAGGCCACAGAGGCGGTAAATGGCACAAAGGGATCCTAACCAAGGACCAAATTCAGAACACTCGCCACTCCTGACCAAGTGCATCCCCTCCTGCCCAGTCCCAAAAGTGCACGCCCTCAGTCACACCCCAGACTCTCACCAATGTGAAGCCTGGGACAGTCACTCCTCAGCTTCCTCTCCAGGCCTGCAGTGCTCTCCCCATCTTTCTCAGACACCCCAGCAACACTGAGCTCTAATGATGTCTTCTACAGCAGAATGTCTGTGTCCATCCCCCAGCAGCAGGGCCTTTCCTGCTGTCCCAGATGACCTTCAAGCCCTTCTCTCCGCATCTTGCATGTACTTCTTTGTGGACATGCTATCCCCAACATTCAGAAGGGAAGCTTCAGGAGGGCAGGGGCGGCATTCCCAGCATACAGAAAGCACTTCATAAATGCTTCTTCACCGAATCACTGATCAATCAGCATATCACTCTCTGAGGCCTGACTGATTCTAGATGTAAAGGGCAGGAGACAGAGCTTCACGTGTAGTCTGCTAAAGGGGGCTAGACACCCCCCCCCCGAGCTGGCAGGAAGAAGAGTGGCAGAAGAAGGGACACAATTGTCCCTGACCACATATTAACTCTCCCACCACGGCCCTTGGGGACCCAGGAGCTCAGACGCAACTGAGTCATTTAAAAATCAGTTCTACGGGACCACTGTCTACACACAGCAAGCATGCCACCTCATCTAAGGAAACGAGCATAATTTGACTTCTTTTTACTTAAAAGGGGTTATTATTTTGGCAATCTGTTTTATTGGGGTATTAACTGGTGTTGTCAATGTGGCCAGCAAAAACTGCTGGGGGGAGGGTTGTTAACACTAACAGAAGGGGTTCAGAAGAGACTTTATTATGGGAAAGTTCCCTTTAGCTCACATTTCTCAAGCTCCTAATGCCCATTACTCATTTCAAAAAAACAAAGAACTTATTAACATGAACACGCAGCACAGGACCAGCTCTAATCAGCCTGGCCAAATGCTAGGCACTGGGTCCTATGCTGGCACATTGGGACGTGCCCCACCCCCTTCCTCTCCAGAGCTTCCTCTCCTTCTAAGCACTAAAATATGCCCCGTACTGTTAATCCTCCTGGGTTACTCCAGACACTCAGCCTGCAGTCCTCTCTCGACTTCCTTCCATGTTTTGGCTTCTCCACTTTCTGGACTTCTCACGTGTCATCTTCCATGTGACACTGAAAACTCCTGGAGAGCAGGGATTATCTTTTGCCACTTTATATATTCTGAGCTTATCACAATGCCTGGCATGTAGCAGGTGCTTACTGTTTACTGAACCACAACTAGGTCTATCCCAAAGGGATCAAAGAAACAGCACAAGGACTTATATGCATGAGAACATTTCCAGCAGCTCTTTCTGCGATGAGAGGAATTCAAGGGGGTGGCCATCAACGAGGAGATGGCCGAACAGATTCTGGTATGTGACTCTCCCCAGGCGGAGCCCCTCTCTGGTATCAAGAGAAGACATTAGGAAGGGGGAACGCTGGTGGGCAGATACATACACAGCGCTACAGGGAACAAGCTGGAGACATTTCAGGTGTGAAAACTGATGTAACTACATGATGCCCGGAAACTGTCCTTCCAGAGTGGGACTCAAGGAACACAGGACTGTAATCAGTCCTTGGGGCAAAAAGAGGGTACAGGTGCAGAAATCAGCCCGAAGTCAGCAGCAAGTAAGCATATTTAGTGGTCTGTGGATGGAATGGAGATGTCATGCCCTGCTTTTCCTTCCTCTTCAGAGGGGTTCATAAAGGCTAAGGCAAGTAAGACGTGCTAGAATTCTCCGGCTCCTTCAGGGAAGGGAAGGGAATAAGCATTTGTGCTAACTGCTTTACAAAGATGGTGAGGCAGTTGCCCTTATTAGTCTAATTTTACAGCTGAGGAAACTCAGGCAAACAGGGAAGCCGCTTGCCCAGGGTCCCATGGCTGGGCAATGCCCCTGCATTTCTTCCAGCCCCTTATGCATGGGGCCACCAGCTGCCCCCCAGATCTTCTTTCACCAAAAGAGAAGGCTCTGATTTCATCACCTTAAGTTGCTATGTACTGAGCACCCCCAGGGCTTGGAGCGTGGCACCATACACTACTGGGGGGAGGCAGAGACAGTGCTGCCCTCAGGAGGAGTATGGTCCTGTTCTAGAAAGAAAACCACAGCGTGTTAGTGAATCCACTCTTCACCCAGAAGCGTCTGTAAACACACCCACTGAAAGGAAGCCAGGAACTCCCACCCTTCATCTGCAAATGTTTCCCACCAGCAACCACTGGAAATAAGAACATAACTGTCTGTGTCTGTGACAACGATGGCAGGCAACGCCCTTGGGTGAGACGTGTGACGCCCTGTCCAGGGCCGCCGGGAGCCTGTGCTGACACATGGGACGTCTGGTTAACCAAAAAGGAAAGGAAACATAATCCCACCCCACCCCTGGGAGGGAAAAGAAAAGTCAGAAGAAAAGGCATTGGTGAGAGCAGTTCAGGAACATGAACGGAGAAAGCGCAGAATGAGGCAGCAGCCGAGGCAAGAGAGACTGGACTGCCTGAGCCCTGAGGTCTTCTTCCTGCCCCTGATCTTAAGAAAAGAGGGGATGGCGCATACATCTGGGGGCAGGAGAGAGAGGAGGAAAGGAAGGCCAGGGAAAATCACGTCCCAAGACTGAGGTCTACATACACGCTCTCATCTGAATCTAATCCAAAGGCCTGGGGACAGAAGTGCACTGCCTCAAAGAGAAGGGGAGGGAGAGCTAAAGGGAGATCCAGTCAAGGAAAGGCCTGGTCCTGAGCAGAAGGAAGTCTAAGGCCATACACACGGACGTACAGCTCTCTGAGGCGTCACAGAATGGGAATCTGAGGGGATGCCCAGAGGAGAGAAATGAGGCATATGAAGGTGGACAAGACTTCTGTGCTTAACTCTTTATCGGGGAAACTACCAACCAGGATCCCAGAGGGCCGATGAGAAAGGCTGCTCCCTACCTCTGCAGAGAGATGAGTGAGGAATGGGACCGAGCCAGCGTGGAAACTTCTTTTGATGGATTCTCTATGTTTGTAATGAGTTTTGCTTCTCTCTTGTTCTCCGCTGGGGGTGGGATGAGGTGGGAGGGGGAGAAGACAGATCTTGGCTGATTCACACAATTTTTAACTATCTAAAAAGTACAGGAAGATAGCAGAGAAAAGACAGGGACTTGCCTGAGCTCTCCCAAGCTCTCCTCCAAGCAAACTTAATGCATCAAAACGAACTCTGGAGTGACAGAATCCACAAAAGGATGGGGTGAAACAATTTTTCCTCCCAAGACAATTTAGTAAAGGCAGTAAAGGTCTGTCTCGCTCATGTAAAAGAGGAGTGCAGCCCGGTGAAGGGGGCATCTGGGCAAGCCTGTGGGAGGCACCTTGCCACGGCATGGGTCAGCAGCTGAGGCCCCAGGGCAGCAGGCAAGGGGCACAGCAGGCCAGCTGCAAGGCCTCCAGTCCCCGGTGCAGCAAGTGACTAACCAGGCCCAGTGGCCCCAGTGGAGGAGGCGAGCGGCGAGGCCCAACGGCCCTGGCACACCAAGCCTGGGACAGTGCCCCCTGTACCTCAGAAGCAGAGCACAACCTTAAAAATCATGAAACAGGTGGGAGAAATGAGCAAAACACCAAAAAGAACCTCACCGTAAAACCTACTATGGTGACGGTAAAGAGCAAAACACAAACTCAGGTGAGGACAACAATGTCAAAAATACCTACATGCAAAGCCTCAGAGAAAAGTGTGGATTGGTCTCAGGCCCCAAAATAACTGCTGGAAGAATGAAAAAAGATTTTAAAAATCCAATAATAAAGTTAGAAGAAAAATTAAGAAATCAGAATTACGTAAGAGAATCATGAGGGAAGAGTCAATAGCTTGGCAAAGGAAGTACAAACAACAGAAAAGATGTATAAAAATTCAAGGAATATACCTTTTTCTCAGTAGCGCATGGCAAAGTGACCACGTAGTGGGGCAAAAAAAACCTTACAATCAAATGCAAACAGGCCGAAATAAATGCATCCTTTTCAAATCATTATGCACTAAATTTACATTAAAAGGTCATGGAAAGACAGATTAAAAATTAATTGGAAACCAAATAATCTAATCCCAAAGAATGAGTGGGGTCAAAGAATAATAATTGAAACAATCAGTAACTTCATTCAAGAGAATGACAACAATGAGACAACATTCCAAAATTTATGGGATGAAGCCAAAGCTGTGTTTAGGAAGAAATGTCTAACTCTAAACATTTAAATCAACAACATAAAGAGCGAGCAGATCCATGAATTGGGCATGCAACTAAAAAAAAAAAAAGCTTGAAAAAGAACATATGAAAACAAATGAGCAATTTCCAATTAAACACCAAATTGGAAATCCTGAAAATCAAAGGACTCATAAAACTGAAAGCAAAAAAACAGAACAAAACAAAAAATCCTATTGATTAATAAATAAAACTAGCAGCTGGTTTTATTGGGGAAAAAAC
Organism: Pseudocheirus occidentalis; assembly: GCA_028646575.1. Lineage (NCBI taxonomy): Eukaryota > Metazoa > Chordata > Mammalia > Diprotodontia > Pseudocheiridae > Pseudocheirus > Pseudocheirus occidentalis. Next base: position 306,563,649 of record CM053595.1, read on the forward strand.
AATAAAACAGATAAACCACCAGTTAATTTGATGAAAAAGAGAAAGGAGAAAACCAAATTACCAGCATCAAAAATGAAAAGGACGCATTCACTAGCAATGAAAAGGAAACTAAAGCAAGAGTTAGGGGCTATTTTGCCCAATTACACACCAACAAATCTGACCATGTGAGTGAAATGGATTCACAAAAAAATCTAAATTGCCCAGACTAACAGAAGAGGAAACAGAATACTTGAATAATGCTGAATTCAAACGCCACTGCTGACACGGGCTCTGTGACCTTGGGCAAGTCATTTGTCCTCTGTTTCCTCCAATGTAAAGTGGGGACAATAATCACATCCAGCTACCAGGGTTATTGTATTGTGAGGATGAAACAATCTAACATTTGTAGAGCACTTAGAACAGCGCCCAGCACCTAGAGGTGCCATGAAAATGGCACCTTCCCTTCTTTTCCCTCTTCTATTAGGAGATCATGAGAAAAAACTGCACTGCAGTCTGGATGACCTGTCTATAGCATGCCCCTGACTACTGGTGTAATGATCCTGTCAAAAATGACAACACGTTTAAATCCGGCACAGGCACATGTATGAGCTGAGGCTGTCAATATTCTCAGCCACCACCGCTTCAGTCTCCATCTACTGACCATCCCATCTAAAAGGCCTGACCACCTTCAAGGATTCTGCCAGGGATCAAGGTCTTACGTCCTATTCACTGGCCTGTTTCTGCAGAGTCTCTTTCTTCCCTTCCCTGTCTGTACTTCCCCAACGCTGCAGCATTCTCCCCAAATCCCACAGGCTTTCAGACGTCTCGGACCACGGTTCAGCAAAGCACACTGGCCAGTTATGACACACATGTCCGCTCAGGGTCCATGACCCGAGCTCATCAAGGTGAATTTGCTCTTCCCTAAGGTTCTATGCATCAATTTTGGCTTTCTGTTGGTTATTAACCCCGTCTCTCTTCATCGTTGCCTCTTTCTGGAGAATTCTCCTTGATGGAAAAAAGAGAGTAAAAACGAGTATCCCATGTGTTCATGGAGTGATTCTTTCAACGAGTCTTGATTGAGGGCCTGCTTCCTCCACAGCATTGGGCCATCTGCTGGAAGGAGATGTGACACAGCAAAGGAAATGGCCCTCTCTATTGAGGAGCTCACAGTCTCAGTGAAGGATCAAAAATAAGTGCCAAATGCCAACTCACACCAACACAAAGCAGCAAATAATTCAACATTTAATGGGTGGGAGGCAATGGGCAACAGGAGAAAACGGGACCTGGGTTTAAATCTCGACTCTGCTCCTTACGATCCTTGGGAGTCTATCCTTTTGGGAAGCTCTTGGAGTCGATCTTTATCTATAAAATCATGTGGCTGAACTTTATTATCCTGAAAGACCTTTCTAACTAAATCTTTTAAATCAATACTGAAACACGGCTAGCAAATTTTAATTGCAATTTTTTGAGGCTGAAAACTTTGCTAAAAATCTGTCCCGCTTGTCACCAGCAAGGTGCTCTCCATTTCCTTCTGGTCTTCAGCAACACGGGACTCCTCATGCCTCCTGGAGGCCAGGAAAGCTTCATCACACTCTTCTTGGCTTGCTCTGTGACTGGCCCCTAGAGTACCTGCCAGGTCCCTGGTAACACGAGGGCTAGATCGTTGAACCCTTCATGCTTGCTCCACGTAGGGCTGCCTCGCCAGATTCCAAACTTCTTCAGGACAGGGATTGTGTCTTAAACATTTGTCACCAAATCCAATAATATACTGGGAGCATCACAGGCCTTCAGCAACAAGTAAAAACAGCAAGCACTGGAAGGCCATTTCTGGGTTTGAGGCACTGTCCCTGTGATCTTACTCATCTCCATCTCACAAAGGACAGAAGCTGAAAGAGGTATGTTTTCCCAGGTCACAGGGCTACTGAGTGTCTGAGCTGGTTTTTGAACTCAAGTCTCCCTAGCTCTGAATCCAGCTCTCAACCACTGCATCCCTCCGCTGCTTTTAAGAAATGTGACTATTTCACATGAATAACTGATACCATATTTCTTTTCAATAGGTGAGGGGGTGGGGCAGAAGGGAAGGAAAGAATTTAAAATTCAAAATGTAGCAGGGATGGGGTGTGGGGTAAGTGGGGATGGGGAGAGTGGGGGGGGCGCCAGAGGTGAAGAAAGTAAAAAATAAACAATGTGTTTTTTTTTAAAAGAAATGCTACTGATTGATATTTAACTAAGCTTAGCATAGAACTTAGCCTACCACTTTGAGTACTGAGGTCCTCAATAATGCCTGTGTTTAGACCAGTGAAGGCCCAGATACTGTGGAGAGAGGAGCAAAGTGAATGTGAAGTTCAAAGGCTGTCAAAGATTCTCCAAAGAGAAGGAGCCTCAGAGGCCATCACACCCAACCCTGACCTCAGCAAAAGTCCATGCTGCATCTCGGCCATATCGATCTGTCTGTCTGTCCGTCCGTCCGTCCATCTGTCTGTCCATCCACCCATCTAAGTATCCATTCATTCATCTATCCATCCAAGTATCCATCCATCCACCCACAGATACATAAAAGTATCCATCCATATATCCATCTGTCCACATACATGTATCTATTTATAAAGAAAGATGGGTCTCCATTTCAGAGAGAAGCTTGGTCTCATTAAAACTCCTGAACAATTTCCTGGTCTTCATCTCCTGGTCAGCTGAGGTCCAGCTGACTGTCAGTCTGTCTCTGCACTGATGGACAGGTGCTGTAAGTTGTTTGGTCTGAAGAATGGGCATTCTTCACCTGCTTGTGCTTCCCTGTGTACATGGCCGGCTGAATTAAACTCTTTCATGTTTAGAAGGTTCTGCAGGAGAAACAGCACAAGTGATGTCCTCAAGAGAGCTGTGTGACCCACAGAAAGGAGGAGCTGGCCTTACAGTGAGAGCCAGGGCCAGCCAATGCAGAGGTAGGCCATGGGCTCCACTGCTATTCACCCAATACTAGAACATACAGAAGGAAGTGCAGCAGTCGGATCAGAAGGCAGGAGGGGTGGCTGGGATCTTGATCATCAGAGGGTGGGCTGGCACAGATGAATTCACAGATTCATGAAAATGTGACGCATCTCCTTACAGGCCCAAGAATCAATCCATAAACCCTTCTTATACGCCTAGTATGAATCAGGCACTATCTCGGCACTGGAGATCCCAGGATATGAATGAGATATTCCCCACCACCGAGTAGAGTTGCCATAATGTGATATTTCCAAGGTGGCTATAACACAGTCACAGAGAGGCATATGCAGCCTAAATCCAAGGCAGCTTTGGTGGCTGAGGACGCCCTGGCAGAGCAGCAGGGAGAGCAGGGGAGGCCGCAGGAAGAGGGGGCAGGGGGGCTGAGCTTTCATCCTGGGCGTCACCAGTATCCCATGAAACGCCAGGCAGCCAAAGCAAACAGCCACAAGGTCATTCAGGTGGAGAAACTTCAAATGGAGAAGCTGCTCCACAAAATATGCTCACAATGCAGAGCAAAGCTATTCCTCTGCTTCTGTTGGTATCTGTTAACAAGCATTTAGTAAGCTCCTACGGCATGCCCGGCACTGTACAGAACACTGGAGACAGGAAAGACAGAAGCCAGCTCCTCCTTCGGCTCTGTGTGGGGGAGAGGAAACAACATGCAAGCAACGATGACGATGATGACAAGCTCCATGCAGGATGAACCAGCAGACATCAGAGGGCAGGCTTCTTGTAGGAGGCAGCACGGAGCGGGAAGGAGGAAGGGGCTTCCGGAGTGGCAGACGGGGAAAGCCAAGCAGCAGAGCCCAGAAGACGGGGCGGCAGAGGAAGGGGAGGCGCTGACTGTGGGTGGCCTGCTCCAGGAGGTTAGCCACAAAAATGAGGAGAGGGGTGCGGGGGAGGCGTTTGAGAACGGAGGAGACACGGGCGTGTGTGTAGGTGGGCAGCAGGAGAGCAGGTCGTGAACAGAATGGGAGAGACCAAAGATAAATAAGAGAGGACGACAAGAGAAACCACCTGCCAGAGGAAACAGGCTGGAATGGGATGGTGGGTGTAGGTCGAGGGCCTGCCCTCACCTCCTCAAGAGGCAAGTGGGAAGGGGAGACATCTGGGGGACGGGGGAGGAGGCCAAAGGAGGCGGTGCTCTGTAAACGTTCTAAATGGTCCTCAGTGAAGAAGCTGGGGGTAGGGATGCTACGGCAGTCAGAGGAGAGCGGGAAAGTGATGGAGAGTCCAAGGATGGCCTTGCCAGAGAGGCCAGGTAACAGGGAGGAGTGACAGCCCTGGAGGATGGTAGAGATGCAGGGTGGAGGCTGGAGGAGAAAGAAGCAAGGCACTGGAGAGGAGACGAGCAGGCAAGACCTTCCCCAGCTCAACAAGGGGCCTGGAAGAGGAGAGAGGAGCCTGTGCAGGGGGAGGGGGGGAGCGGGGGGGGGGGCTGCCAGAGAACAGAACGGCAGAAGGACGAGAGGTCCTGGAGGCAGGGTGGACGGACAAAGGACACTTATGGAGAGAGGAGGGGGCTGGTGACCCCCAGCGGACAAGATCAGGGGATTCCTCTGTCACTCTCTATTCCAATACGAGCTTTGGAGCCTGTTATCCAGCAGCTAATTCTAGAGGTTGAGCACACCGGGGGTGAGGACCTGGAAGCCCCTTCAGTCTGGGATCCCACCACCTCCCTTTGTTTCCCAAACCTGACAGATCTTCCTTCTTCCACCATTTTCACCTTCTGAGGCCACTGGTGGTACAGCGGATAGAGTCCTGGGTCTGGAGTCAGGAAGACCTGAGTTCAAATACAGCCTCAGACCCTTACCAGCTATGTCACTTACCCTTTCTACCTCAGCCTCAACTGTAAAAGTGAGAGCAACACGGCCCTCACCCCACAGTGCTGCTGTGAGGATCAGATGAGAGAGCACTCTGACATCACTTAGTGTAAGCTATCACACAAAGGAGGCACTTATGAGATGCCCTTCTCTCCTCTCCACCCAATCTTTTACAGGCCACCTGGTCCGACCTTTCTTATGCGCAGCTCCTGTCTTACTCAAACCTTCTGCCAAGTCAAGTTCAAACTTCTTAGCCTGACATCACAGGCAGACGCCAATCTACCCCTCCAAATTCAGCCTAGGTAACTTAAACATGTCACCCAAGCACACCTGAGCGGACTGGACTTCTCCATCTGTATCCTCTCTGCAAAGCTCGCTCCGACGTCCCCAAACAGAAGACTGTGCCTCCTTCAGACTTCACCCAAGTATGGGGGAGTCTTTAACCCTTTTCTCCCAAACCCAATCAGTTCCCAAGCCCTGTCTATGTCTGACTAGGCCTCAATAGCTGCCACTTCTGTTCCCGGTGCGCTCACCTCCTTAGCACTGGCCTGGGTAATGTTTTTCTAACAACGGTACTAAGGCAGAAGTATTCCTTGGACAAGCCCTCAAGGGGGGAATCAGGTCCCACAATGGAAGGGGACATGTCCTTCCTCTTGCCCTGGAATAACCCTTGGCGTAAGCCAGACCAGTCTCCTGATAAGCTCCTACAAAGGTTCTTCTCCTTCTTGTCCCTGTACCCCTTCTTATCAGGAAGATCACTATTACCTCCTCTCTATCACTAATCCACGGCCATTACTCCCTTTAATCAATAGTTCAACCATCTTCACCAACTAACTGAAAAGCAGGGCAGCATGGGGGAAAGCATACTGATTCTCCATCTGGGTCAGAAGAGCCAGGTTCAAATCCCTCTGAACCGATACTTAACTACACGGCCACAGGTAAGTGGCTTCACCTCCTCAGGCCTCAGTGTCCTCCTAGGTAAAGTGATGCAGTTAGACCTCTGGGAGCCCGGGAGGGTCACCCCCCAGACAGACAGAGATCTTCCTCTTGTTTGGCTCTGATGGAAGCTAATTACACAGCCTCTTTCAGGCAATCAGTCTCCCCACACACAGAATGTGCTTGACTCTGTGGGTAGTGAATGAATGACTCTGTTCTGAGTAATTAACACCTGACAGGCACTATTTCAATGCCTTTTAAATTCATAAAATAAAATCCTGAGGTTCGTTTCAGTAGAAGCCTGGAGAGTTCAGCCAGGATGAGTGTCTCTTTTCTATTATGTTCTTGCACCATCCTTTCTAAAGACCAGTATGGAAGAGAGTCTGAGCAAAATCAATGCCAGGCCCCCCAGAGAAAAGCTGCAAGATACATGTCCCGCATTTCGATGGCCCTCCTTCCTGCGTTCTGTTGACCTCTGGCATGACACGAGGGACTTTGGCGTATCACATGTACACCAGTGACACAGGAACGACAAGGAGGGGGAAAACCAGGCATCTGGGGAGTAAAGGGGTCTCCTCCAAACCACAGCAGGCTTCTCTGATGAGGAGCTGAGCACGCCCCCCTTCCCCATCTCCTTCTCTGCTCTTCTCCTGGTGACAGAGGGCAGAGCGTGGGCCACACCTTCCATTTCATCAGCTCGTAACACAAATGCTAAAGCATCGAATACTGGAGAGATGAAAGTCATGCCCAGATGGTTGCTAAAGTCTGCCCGATTCCTGTTCCTGGGCACAGCCAAGTCCCTGAGGTCTTTCTCCTTCACCCACCCCTCGTCGTATACATTTTATAGCCGCTGGTTTAGGCCCAAGCTACGCCTGCCTTTCTCAAATGCAGTTTTCTTTGGAGTGCTTTTTCAGCAGAGGCCTCCCAGGATCCAGCTGCTCCAGGCCAAGGACTATCTTTAGAGGTTACAAGTTAAAATATGAAACACAGGGAGAACAGCCACCACCTACCCCCAAATACACATACAGACACCCACCCACCAACCAGTGCAACCCTGAGCTACTGGAGGAAGAAATGTGTGTATATAAATACACACACACACACACACACACACACACATAGATATTTATATACATATAAATATATATATACACACACACATATATATATGCATATATGTTTGTATACATGCATTTAAACACCTTCTTCTTTCAAACTTTCCAATAAGCTATTTAATAACCCGACAAAGCTCAGGGTATTAAAATATTAACCAAAGCTTCCAGGAAAACCTCTATAATCTCCATTGTTTATTCAAGACCTTTACAAACCTTATAAAAAATTAACTGGGCTAGGAAAAAACACCACAGCCATAGAAGAAAGCTTACAAAACACAATGGCCGCGACGCCTGACTGTCTGCCAGCGGGTCCCTTTCGACTTCCACATAGGACGCATTACTCAGCTCCTAACCAGTCAATACTCTAAATAGAGCGTTTCCCCTCCCAAACACCTCATTAGCTTGGATCGCCTGGGTTGGGTTGGGTTTTTTTGAAACTGCAGGATTCTGAAGGTAGTCTGTCACTTCATTCTCCTCCATCCACAAACCCCTTAGCTCAGCACATGCGTAGCCCAAGGTTTCTTTGACAGTGACTATGAAAGGATTCTCTTCTCAGGTTCCCAACCACACTTGGAGACAGGCTCATCTCGGTCCCTCTATCTGCTTTGTAGAAGAGAACTTAAGTCATTGACAGGAAGAAACCTGCCCAAGGCCAGTGTATGGGGGACCCTGCCTCTCCATTACTTTACCAGACCCTTCCCAAGGATGAAAGTAAAGAGCCTAATTTCCTTAATTTACCCACTGCTCTCAAAGGTTTCCAGAGAACACAAGTTTGGTCTTACAGGGGAGAAAAGAACCTTTTCTATTTCTTCAAAGGCCCTAACAGAAAAGTCTAATGATACAAGGGCCAACATGAACCAGATGCAACCTAGGAGAGGGAGATTTCATAATCAACCCATCATACACCCAGAAAATACACTCTGAATCAAGTGGATTTCAGAAAATTGAGCATGAAATTCATCTAATTTTATTTGTATTTCTTTTTAGTGGCATAGATTAAGCCCTTCAATCCCAAGGAAGTAAGCCCTCCCCCCCACCCTTAACCCCATCTGGAGGGCCCTAATGGGGGCTACAAAATACCAGGATTGTTCATCGGAGCATATCTGTCTGAAAACAGCAAAATATGTTAACAATTAGAGAAAAGGAAACCTGAAAGGTTGTCTTGTTAATTAAGGGACTGGCTATCAAAGGGCTCATTAAAAGCTACTGAAACCAAATGGCTATTAAAATAAACACCCATTAATCTGAACACACAAATGCTTGGCAATCAGCATTCTAAGCAATGACTTGCCTCCCTGCAAGTCTCAGGGTGAAGCGGGGCTTCCTACCTCCTCGGGATCAACTGAAACCCCACAGTCTCCCACTGAGGCACTCCTTATGGCTTTTTTAAAGCTAGGAAAAGCAAATCGACCCTTCCCTTCTATAATCACACAACAGCACGCACCACGAAGAGCTGTAGGGAAGGAGGGGATGCATCTCATCAGATCCTCTACACCCCCATACTCTAATGCAGGCTTGAGAGAAATTTTCTCGAGGCTCAAGAAATGAGCAAGAACCTGTCTGGACAAGAACCACTAGTTGGGGAATTCTTGAGGTGGCCCTTATCAGGCTAGTCGACTTTGTGGCGCTGTGACAAAAATGACGGGCTAGCTCAGAGGTCATCTAACCACAGGAAAGAGCCCTCAGAGGCCCAAAGAGGCAGCTACAGGTTATTAACAGGCAGAAAATAAGCAAGCCCAGGAAGAGTCACTAAAAATCCAACGTGAAAATTTAAGACAGGTAAGCTGTGAAGGACCACACTACATTCATGTTCTTAACTAAACACCAAGTGAGACAGTTACAGGCTGATGAAAAAAGAAGTGGAAGCTGGCGGATTTAGAGTGGCATTTGTAAGTCTGGTTATGACCAATTCCATCTATCAGAGGAAAGGGCTAATGAGAGCAAGGACACAGCTCTCTCTGTCCACCACGGGCCAAATTGGCTTCCCTGTACACTCTGGCCGCTTTCTGTAGGGTAGCTGTCTCACCGGGGCATGACGTGGGTCACCGTGGGGCTCAAACGGGAAACAAGTGCCGTTCAGATTCTGGCCATGCTCTTCTACCAAGCAGGAAATACGTACACAACTTTATCTGATCCTCACAAGGGCCTTGGGAAACCTGAAGAGTTTCAGACCTGTTCTAAAGGTGAGAAAATGGTTGTTGAGCCATCTGCCCCATTTACTTCAAGGCTATTTCAAGGAAAAGCTCAAATCGAGGTCCTCTGATGCCGAGTCTGAGCTGGCCTCGCACTCTGCTTCCCCAGCCCCCAAGAGAGGGGCAGGTAAGACACACAGTCGCCCAGGTACTCCACTGAAAGGCCTCTGGCCTGTGTCGGGGTGGAAGCCAGGAACATGAGGCTCCAGCTGTTTAGGTGCTGGCCCTCCCTGGTCTGGGCTCTGCTAACACTGCCCAGGGGCAGCAGGGTTTGGTTCCCCCAGCCATGACTGGCCAAGCCCAAATGTTTACCGCCATGCCAAAGTTTATCCCAGTAGAGACATTCCTCGCTGACTGAGGCCTTTGGGTTGAGTCAGGCTACTTAGGGTATAAAAAAGACCCCACCCACATCCACGGGGGACCCTAACTGTGCCTCTGCTCTCCCTGTAGGTGAATGCTCTAATGACAAACGTAGCAGAGCCTGGGGTTCTGGGACTGCTCCGTTCCATTAACAAGGCAGTGTGACAACACGTGCTCCTGAAAGTCAGTCACCTTGACTGAGATAAGTGCTCATCACGGATGCATGAAAAGAGCTTGTCAAAAATGTCTCATCGTGAGGGCACTTTTCTTTATGTCGAGTTAAAATTAATCTGACTGTAAATGCTATCCAGTAAAGTTCTGTCCTCTGTGGGGCAAACAGAAGTCAGCTTGTCTATCACTCAACGATCATGCCAAGCATCTGTGGATAGAGTGCCGGGCCTGGGTCACTCCGCCTCTGTCTGGGGAGAGCTCGAGCACCTCCCTGCCAGGTTGTGGTGAGGACTCAATGAGATGATATTTGTAAAGGGCTTAGCGCAACACTTATTGCACAGTAGGCACTACAGAAAGAGGAGTTATTCCTGGGGATACACAGACAAAAGCAAAACTGCCCTCAGAGATAACAAGCAGATAAACACAAGCCAGATGGGTGAGGGAGGGCACCCTGCAGCCTGTCGCTTGGACAAGCTAAGAAAGAAACCCAATGGGATATAAGAGCTGATTCCCCTGGACCACAGAGAAGGATGGAGCCATAGAAGAGGATAAAGTGGGTGAAGGAGACATGGAGGCTCCTGCTGGGGGGGGGGAGCAGGGAGAGAGAGAGAGAGAGAACGAGAGGGAGGGAGGGAAGAAAGAGAGGAGAGAGAGAGGGGGGGGAGGGAGGGAGAGGGGGAGAGGGAGAGAGAGAGAAAGGGAGAGAGGAAGAAAGGAAAAGAGAAAGAGAGACAGACAGAAAGAGAGAGAGATTTGCTAGGTCACTGCCTTCTCTGGCTGGGGACTCAGAGCTCACAGAAAACAGTGAGTCACACCTTTGGACACTACTTTGCAGGGTGGAAGATCGTTTGTGTCAGTAGAATGAGGGGCAGATAAGAATGGGTGTCAAACCCCAAACTCCAACTGTCCCTCTGCCGCTGTTCCCTATCAAAGTAACTGGGGAAATGGATGGTATTAAGAGTTTGTTGGGGAAATCCAGAAAGGCCATTAGAAGGCAGGACTGGGCAGAACACAAGGGAATCTAGGATTCCCTTCTGAGGGCAATGAGGGAATCTTGAAGGCAGAAGGGTGGAGGGCAGGATCCAGTGAGACGGAGCCATGTGTGTGAGGAAAGACTTTCAGACACACACCCAAACAATGTCTTTGGATTCTGGAACCTTTTCTCCCCACTAGATTATAAGCCTCTTTAGTTAAGCAAATAGCATTTATACAGAACTAAAATCAAGCTGCCCTGGGGAGGCTAGGTGGCAGTGAACAGAGCACCACACTGGCCCTGGAGTCAGGAAGACCTGAGTTCAAATCCAATCTCAGACACTCAACACAAAAACTAGCCGTGTGACCCTGGGCAAGTCACTTAGCCCCAATTGCCCTGCCTCCCCCCCTCCAAAAAGCAAAACAAACAAAACAAAATCAAGCTGCCCTCAATTTCTACTCAATGGTCCTATTTCTGCCCTCTAGGACTTAAAAGAACACTTCAGTCCATCACACAAGCCATCACTAAGGTGCCACTGTGCTGGGCACTGTGGACAACAGGGTCTGCCTTCAAGGAGCTTATACTCTAACTTCTATTTTCGCATTCTAATTTTTCGTGATGCTCTGGACAATCCTCTTCGAGTGACCCGTCCTATCTTCCCCAGTAAACTAGAAGTTCCTGTTGAGTGGGGAACATTTTTTTCTTTGAATGTACAGACCGTATCACACTACTGCGCACCAGCAAGGTGTTCAAAAAGGGAAGGATCTAGAAACCTCCATGGTGATTCACACCATCGGCCAGCATCCTTCCGACTGCTCTTTTCGTGGAGATTTTATGCCGCCGCTGGGCCCTCATTCTCCTTCTAGCTGCCAGACTGACCGTCCTTTCCTTTGCAAGACTGCGATTCCACCTTGTGCCAGGGTTGTACCTTGGGGTCCTGTCCCCCTCACTCCTCTATTACACTCTTTCTCAAGGTGGTGGTCCAGGATTATGAGTTCTTCATTTACTAAACGGTCAGGGTCCTTTTAGTGATACTGAATTTGCATAATTATATTCTTGTTGTATACTATTCTGTTGATTTGACTGCCTCGGTACATACAAATCTTTCTATTCTAAATCCTAACATCCATCCCTTTTTACTGCATAATAATACTGCACTACATTCATATCACAGTGCCGAGGGAGAGACATTCCCATTGCTGACATTTCTTTGTTTTCATAAAAAAGGAGATTGTAGGATATATTAGACCTTTGCTTCTGACTCTGATCCCCTGGGAAGGAGATTCTTGGGGGCGTGAGCATAATGGTCATTCAGAGTTTGAAATGCTTCCTCTGAAAACGTTCTTCCCCTCACAGACATTGCCCATTTTTCTACTAGGGCACGGCTCATGATATCACATATTTGTGTCAACTGCCTATGCATACTGAACACCATTTACTGGTGATATTTAAAGTAAATACCTTCCCCTATTCGATGTTTCACTTACTTTCTCTTCACTGATTTTATTCAAACAAAGGCACTTATTTTGATATAATAAAAATCATCACTTTTGCCTTCTAAAATCTTATATAACCTTTTTAGGTTATAGGTTGAAATTTCTCCCCCAAGCCGAAGTGTTGAAATACACCTAATCTCATTCTTTCTACTTTTTATTTTTAAACATATGATCTCTTCTATGCAAATAAAGCATCCATTTTCAATATGATATACAATGTTGGTTTAAATCCAATTTATGCCAAACTACTTTTCAGTTTTCCCATCAATTTTTTCTTAAGAGAGTCCTTCTTGTAGTATTTTATGCTCTCCTGAGTTTGCCAAACACTAGGTTATGACATTAATGGGTTCTGTTTCTTGCTGATGGCTTCTATCCCACAGAATCCCTTTTTCGTTTGTTTAATCAGAACCAAAGAATTCTGATAACTAGTCTTTGATAATACAGTTTGACGTCAGGTAATACTAATCCCCAATCAATTCTTAATTTTTCTCAACATTTCCTTGAAATTCTAGGCCATTTGTGAATCTTTGAGTTAAAAAAAAGTCTTCTTTTTAAAAACTGTAGTTCTATAAAGTATTTTCTTGGTAATTGGACTGGCATTTGGTTTGATAGCTATAAATATAAATGTTACTGTTTTGGCTACATTGGCTCAATCCAACAGTGGGCCTAGAATGGATTTTTTCCAATGATTTAAGTCTTCCTCTATTTTTGTAACACATGTTTTAAACTTTTGATTACAAATATCTTGATTCAGAGTCTTGGCTAATTCCCAGATATTGAATAAATGGTGTGTATTATCTTGTGATCATGTTAAATAGTGTTTCTCATTATTGTTTCTTCCTTGTTTTTATTAATGATGTTTGTGGATTTATATTATTTTCTATATCTTGCCGAAGCCATAAACTGTCTCAATTAAAGTTTTTCATAGGTTCTCTGAGGCTGTATAAGAAGAACATCATGAAATCTGAAACAGGGATAGTTTTGTGTTTCACCTTTTCTACAATCTACATTTTTAATTTGATTTTATTACAAACTCACTTCTAGAACTATGTTAAGTGATAGTGAGTAGAGAAGGAATCCTAATTTTACTCTTGTTAGTGAGGCAAAAATTTCTAGAATTTCCCCCATTGAAAACAGAGCAAGATATTCTGATCAAGACAATGAGCCGAGACAATTCCAAAGGACCTATGGTGAAAAATGCTACCTCCCTCCAGAGAGAGGACCAACAAATGTAGTACAGACTGAAGCACATTCTTCTTACTTTCCTTATTTTTCTTGTCTTGTGCGTGTGTGTGTGTGTGTGTATGTGCTATGTTTTCTTTTGTAACATGGCTAATATGGAACTATGTTTGTATGACTTCACATGTATATCATATTCCTGGCCTTCTCAAGGGGTCATAATGTTAAGGAAATTTGAAGATCTTCCCTGCCCCCCAATAGGTCTGTGTGACCTACTTTGAGCTTTGGCCCAGGCCACAGATTGAGTCACATGGGGCCCATAGTGGGAGAAGCTTGCTGAATGGGTGGAACATGAAGGGTGGAACTGGGGGAGAGCTGAACCAGAGCAGCTAGTGTGAGGAATTTTGCCTAGGGGAGCTTGTTTGTGGAGAAGCCTAAGGGAGGGAAGGTTTGGGGATGGCTGTGCTTCCTTCATTGGTGATGTGTGTAAACTTTGTTACCATGGTGGAACTGACTTTCTGGTATCTGAATAAATATCTTGGTTTCGTCTTTGAGGAAGAGAGTTTGTTATCTTTTGCAATTCAACACTGGAAATATGTCTGCATATTCACAGCAACTGCTATGGGTATGGCATTGGCAAGATAGTGGTGGGAGAGAATTTAAAACTTAAAATTTTAAAAATGAGTGTCAAAAATTTTTGACATATAATTGGAAAATATTTAATGAAATACACAGAGGCTTCAGTCCCAATTCTGTTTGCAGTGCCCTTTCTCTAGCATCACACTGCTTTAACAGGGATGGGTGATGCTCTACTGCAGCTGGGATCCCAGGAGACAACAGTATTAAAGGTTGTAGAGGGGTTAAGGAGAATGAGTTCTAAGGCTAAGTAAATCATCTAGAGCAGTGGTTCTCAACCTTCCTAATGCAGCGACCCTTTAATACAGTTCCTCATGTTGTGGTGACTCCCAACCATAAAATTATTTTGGTTGCTTCTTCGTAACTGTAATTTTGCTACTGTTATGAATTGTAATATAAATATCTGTTATGCAGGATGTATTTTCATTGTTACAAATTGAAGATAATGCACAGGTTGAGAACCGCTGCTCTAGAGTCACACTGGTACTAAGCATCCAAAGCAGAATTGGAGAGTAAGTCCTTTGACTCCATAGCCAATTCTGGTACCACTGAAAGAAGAGGAAGAGAAGAAGGAGGAGAAGAGAAATAATAATAACTTGTATTTATAAAAGTGTTTACCTAAGATCATGCAGGTAGAAAACTCCAGATGCCAGACAGATGCTTCAGATCATATTAAAAGAGATCACAGACAATTTTTTTTTGTTTGAAAAAGAAGAAAAATCCTTCTTATGATTTCTGGTGCTTTAAGCATAAATAGGAACTGCATTTTTCAAAGGATTTTTTATGTATCTATTTGACTTTTTTATTGCTTTAGAATTATACTAATTGCTGTGCTAATGCAGAATTATCCCTGCATCTCTGGCATGAATCCAAGTGGATCAAAGTCAATGATCTTGTGAATTTCTGTTATCTCCCTGGGAGGACATAATGGAAAATTTTTGAATAAATCTTCATTTGTGAGGCTGTTCAACAGGTACTTTCCTCTTTGACTCCCACTGATTTGGGTATGAAAACATATCAATCCATTAGGAGAAGTCTGGTCTATTGCCTTGTGTTTAAGTGTATTTTTAGTAGCACAGATATTTTAAATAAACTTTTCTTAATGTATTTGGACAGTGAATAAACATTTTTAAGTGCCTACTACACAACAGGTAGAGGTACAAAGAAAAGCAGAAGCCAGAACCTGCCCTCAGGGAGCCCCCAATCTAAGGAGAGAGATAACTCATAAAGGATTGTGTGTGAACGAGTTATTTACCAGATAAATAGGAAATAATCAACAGAGGGAAGCCTTAGAACCAAGACGGATGGGGAAAAGCACTGCTACAGAAGGTAAGACTTTACCTGGGATTCTTGAAGGAAGCCAGGAAAACTCAGAGGCACAGCATTTACATATGGCAAACAGCTCATGAAAATGCCTGAAGTGAAGAGATGGAGGAGAATGTCTAGGGAACAGGACAGAGGCCAGGACCAAAGGACCATGAGAACAGGTAGAGAAGGGGTAGAAGACTGGACAGGCAGGGGAGAGGGCTAGGCGATGGAGGGCTCTGAATACCAATGTACTTCATTGTATATCACCTGGAGGTGATAGGGGGTCAGAGATTTTGTTTTAATATTATCTACATCAGGGATGAGGAACCTGTGGCCTTGAGGCCACATGTGGTCCTTTAGGTCCCCAAGGGTGGCCCTCTGACTGAATACAAACACATCTGAATTTGATTTGTTCTGTGAACTTTAGATTCAGTCAAGGGGCCACACTTGAGGACCTAGAGAGTCATGTGTGGCCTCAAGACCAGAGGGTCCTCACCCCTGGTCTACATCATCTCTATATTCCTCCACCATTCTCTCTGAAGCACATTTCATGAGATTTATTTTTCCCCAAAAGATAAAGGAAAAAATAGAGGAAAAACCCATTAACATGTGGAAAGAATTTGATGTCATATGCAATATTCTATACACGTGCACTCCTACTTCTTGTTTGTTTGTGCCTTTTGGAGGGAGGAAGGCAGGGCAACTGGGGTTAAAGGACTTGCCCAAGGTCACACGGCTAGTTTTTTTGTGTTAAGTGTGTGAGGCTGGATTTGAACTCAGGTCCTCCTGACTCCAGGGCAGGAGCTCTCTCTATTCACTGCACCCCTAAGCCGCCCTTGGACTCCTATTTCTACAAAGGACTGCAGGCGGTATATTCTTATACCTGTGTTTGTAGGGCCAAGCATGCTCTTGATGATTTCACAGCAAGTTCAATGGTTTTTGTGGTTAATTGTTTTTCGCTGGCATTACTACACTCATCTTTCTCTTCTCTCATGCCCCAGTGGTATTCCACGGCTTTGGCATACCACGTTTGCTTCACCATTCCCCAACAAGTGGGCATCTACTTGGCTTCCAGACCACAAAAAGTGCTACTATAAATATTTTAGCTTTTGCAGATCCTTTTTTTTTTGGTTATATATTCCTAGCAGTGGAATCTCTGGGTCAAAGGGTATGGACAGTTCAGTTATCTCATTTTCACAATCCAAACTGTAGAAAAGGGATTTGTTGCTCTTTCAATTTTGAAAAAATTCACTTGCAAATTCATCTGACCCAGAAGCTTTTTCTTAGGCTATGCACTTGTGGCACACTCAATTACTTTTTATAAGACTGTATTGTATGTACTACCTATAGTTTTTGCTCAAGCACTTTATATTTTTGTAGGTACTTAGTCCTTATCTTTGCTAGCATATAATTGTGTGCAGTCTCTGATCACTCCTTTTCAATTCTTCTCAGTTGTGAAGCTCAATTCTTATTTTTATTTTCTTTTTTCAATGATGAGTTTGAGCTAATAGTTGATAGGTTTTGCTGGAAGTTTAGAAAAAGGGTTTTATGTAATGTTGGTTATTAGTTCCAGAGCCATTTCACTTTTCTAATGTTCAAGATTTTGTCTGCATTTTTTTCAGAGAAGCTAATTGGCTCATCATCTAGCCCTTTTAATAACACTCAATTAACTGATTCTTTTTCTATTTAGTTAAGACAAATTTCAAGCACTTTCAAAGCTTCCTTTGGGGAATGCTCTTGCTGTGTCCCATCGTTTCTGGCATTTTATCTCATCATTATTACCTTTAATTAATTATCATTCCTCTGATTTCTTCCTTGGCCCATTCACTATTCAGGATATGACAACAACCTCTATTTATTTCTTGCTATTATTTGCTTTATTCCTTACAATTTTTATTGTATTCTCCTCTGTAATTCCACAAGCAAATCACAAGTACTAATTCAACAACCAATAGGAGCTGGGAACTGTGGTAGGTGTAAGTATTACAAAAGCAAAAATAACATTCCCTGCCCTCAAGGAGCTTACAGTCTACTTGGGGAAATGGTAGGTATACATGAAACATAGAGAAATACAAACATGGAAGAGTTTCTCTTGTTAGTAACTAGCAGAATCAGTAAAGATGTCTTGTACGAGGCAGAATGTGGTCTTAGACTTCACGGGATGTCATAAGCTCCAGGGATGGGATTAAGTATGTATGAATTAGTGACTGTAGGGGCAGTCAGTGTGTGAAATGCCAGGGACACAAAGAAAGGAAAACAGGGGATGACAACAAGGGTCTTGCCCTCAAGGAGGTCACCCTCTATGCAGGGAGATAACACTCAAACAAGGACGTGTCAGATGTCTCTACAGCACAGAGGTCATGGAGCAGAGGAATGGAGGGACAAGAAAGTGGGATTTCAGAGGAGCCTGGAAGGACGGCAAGAGTCTGTGACAGGCAAGGGTCTGCGGGGGCAAATCACAGAGTGTAGGAAGGGGACAGAAGTGGCACAAGGGGCAGGTAAAAGAGGTTAGGTTGTGAAGGACTTTCAACACCAAATAGGAGTTTGCATCCGATAATGGAGTTTACTGAGGAGAGGGACATGGTCATCATACCTGGGCTATAGGAAACTGATGGAGGATCATGTGGAGAGGGGAAGGCCCGGCAGCAAAGACAGACCAGCTGCCTACTGTGGCTGTGCGAGCTTGAGGTGACAAAGGTCTGTACAAGGGTGGTCACTGCGTGAGGAGAGAGGAAGGAACACGTACACCCAGGAAGCAAGGGTAGAGCACACTGGGTAGAGCAGTGGGCAGGAGGTCAGAAAGACTTGAGTTCAAATCCGGGCTCAGGCCTTTACTTAGCTGTGATCATGGGCAAGTTCTTTCTGTCTCTGATTCTTCAACTGAAATTCTTCAACTGAAAAATGAGGATAATATGAGTACCTACCTCTCAGGGTTGTTAGGAAGATCAAATGAAAGCATATTTATAGCCAATTTGGAAATGCATTTTGTATGACTGTATATGGATTACATATGAAATTGTTCGCCTTATCTAGGAGGGGAGGAGGGGAAGGAAGGAGAGAATTTGGAACTCAAAATTTTAAAAAATAACATTAAAAACTTCCTATATGTAATTGGAAAATACTTCAAAATGCTATTTATAAAGCATTTAGCCCAGTGCCTGGCACATAAGGGGCACTGCATAAATGTTTTATCTCCTCCCTTCCCAAACATAAAATAAGTTGTGAGGGAAAATGAAAAGAAATTTGGTGAGGGCGCCTGAGGAATGAGGATCCTGCCGAAGCGGTGAGCCTGGGTGCCGGGAGGACAGCGATTCCTCAAGAGGAATAGTAATATTGAAAAGAAGGGAGCATCTGAGCAGATCATGAGTTCTCTGAGGCATGAGGAGTTGGAGAAATAGGCAGTGTGAGGTCAGACGGCCCCATGCTAACTGGCATTGTGGGAGTGAAGCTCAGAAAGGAGATGAATCGTCATCTGCACAGAACTAAGAGCCGAACCCAGGAGAGCCGACGAGATCACCAAGCGAGATGGTGCGGAGGGAAGAGAGAGGAACAACTAGTACAGAAGGTTGGGGGGATACCCGCTGTGCGTGGAAATGACACGGACGCAGTTGCACTAAAGTAGATGAAGAAGGATTAGTCAGTCAGACGCATGGGAGAATCAAAGTAGACAATTACAGTTCCTGCTCCACAGACTCCCTCACACATAACAGACTTTGATCCATCCCCTGATTTTCACTCTGTATGTGCTATACTTTATAGTTGTAACCAGTAGAGCATTTCTGGGCCCCATCCCATAATCTTGCAGCCCAGTCTCTCCAGGACTCCACAGTCAGCCCCTTTCCTGCCTCTCAAGGCTTAAGGCTGGCATATTTTCTGGGCATCATCCGGCTCTAAGAAAGAGGTCTTCCCCTTTCCTCATCCCAAATACTGTCAGGCAATTAACTTCAACTGTCACAACCTCTGCCTGCGAGGAATACATCGGCAACACGGGCAAATGCAGATCCCAGCCACGGCAGAGAAGAGGAAGCCAGGGGCATGAAGGTCAGAAAGGACAGGTCAGTGAGAAGGTTTTAAGTTATTTTTTCTTTAAGAATTAACTTGTGGCAGGTGCTTTCAATTTTCCTCTTTACAGCACTGCTGATTTTACTACATTTGGGGGGTTTTGATTTGTTTCTCTGAGGTGACATCTTCCATTTTATTGTCTCCCTAGGATTCTGGGACCTAGGATTCAGATACTGATTTTCAGCAACCAGGAGGAAGTGGTTAATGGAGTGGAAATGTTGGAACCTCATGAGAACGGGAAGGCTCTATTTGGAGCTTGTATCAGACAAAGCAAAGAAATCCAGGCAAAATCTCTGGTGAATCCTAGAGTTTGGGAGAGGTTCAGTGAAAGGATAGGATTTGAATCCTATGGCCTAAAATTCTAAAGGAAAAAACAGACCTGCAGGCTCTAAAAAAAATAAAATTTCAGGGGAAGGTAGGTGGCACATTAGATAGAGCATTGCCCCCAGAGTCAGGAGGACCTGAGTTCAAATCTAACCTCAGACACTTATTATCTGTGTGACCCAGGGCAAGTCACTTAACCCTGATTACTTTCCCCCTTCCCCCTCATGAAATTCTAGACACAAAAAGCAAAATTTCTGGAGTAAAAGGGTAAGTAGTCTTTAAAAAAAAAAAAAAACCAACAAAGCTGCACAGAAAACTAGTTGATCACTTTAAGATTTCAAGAGGGAGGGGCGGCTAGGTGGCGCAGTGAGTAGAGCACCGGCCCTGGAGTCAGGAGTACCTGAGTTCAAATCCGGCCTCAGACACTTAACACAAAAACTAGCCCTGTGACCTTGGGCAAGTCACTTAACCCCAACTGCCCTCCAAAAAGGCAAAAAAAAAAAAAAAAAGATTTCAAGAGGGAATTAGGGTTGGTCCCAAATAAAGACAATTAAAGTATGTCCCAGTCCTATATGAATAATGTCAGGAGTGGAAAGCTTAAAGGCTGAGGATCGCCAAAGTCTGCAGTCAGCACACTCATTCAAGTCCTCTTCATCTCTTCCCTAAGATTTCAGGGCAGGTTCCCACAGCATTCTCTTACTCTTCTCATCCAATACAAATTTGTTTTCCTAATGCATATCTCTGATAACATCATTCACTAGCCCTCAATTTTTTCAATAAATTGTCATTTGTCTACCAAGTAAACTCTTTAGCCTCAATGTTAATGCCCTTCACAAAGTAGCCCCAACCTGACTTTCCAGGCTCATCTCATTGTCATTCCCCTTCATATACCCTCCTCTATGGTCAACTGAGCTGCTGAGCCAGATCACCCATTTCCTGCCTTTGGACTTCTGCTCACATTGTTCCCTGTAGCTGGTAAGCTGTTGGCAACCTTTTCCTCTACCCCCATCTGTTAAAAAGCTGCCCATCCTGAGAGCTCTGACTCCAGTTCTGCCTCTTCGCCAGAGCCACCCCCACACCACCCAGCCAAAGACAAGCTCTTTTCTCTGAGCTGTCACAGAGCTTTAATCATACCCTTCCTATGCATTTGTCACATCATATTTATTTATATTCATGGTATCTCCTGTTTGATTCACCCCTCCTTAAGGGGAGAGACTTTCTTCCTAACTTGTGTGGCTGTCTTATCATTTAGAACACTGTTAGGTACATATAGTGGGAGCTTCGAAATGATGTTACTGTGGGCAGATTGCATACACAACGACTACATGACCCAGACCCCTCTGCAAACAGAACAAGCTTGTTTCTAAGTCACCCTCTGCTCTCCCTTGAGCCAGCTTGGATCCTTCACTAGTTTATGTACACTGTCTGCAACAAGGGGGTCCCGGAGAGAAGACCTCGTGTGGAGCGTGCTTGGCCAATTGTTTTCCTCTCCCTTTGCCCACCCCAAGCAACATTCTACAGAAAGCACATCTCACTCATGATGAGTCATTAAACCGATACACGGATATAGAAAAGATAGCAATTCGTCATCATCCTTGTCACCAGCTTCATCATCAGTTCTGAGGCAGACTTAGGGTCTCAGGCATCAATGTGTATCCCAGACTGTCCTGGCTAACTTACAAATGGGCTGCTTGCTGAGAACTCCCCAGGGCTTTTCTCTGACTCTGACACAGCTCCACACTTCTAGACTGACCGTGCCACCAATGATTTTTCTAAAAACGCTGTAATAACGACAGAATCACTGAAGGTAATAGAAATCATGAATCTACCAACAGAATGCTTCCTGGAGACCCTTGAAAAGTGATACTTGGCCCCTTCTCAGCTGTAGGAACAGCTTTTCTTTCAAACTGTGCAGTTACTAATGATTCCAAAAGCCAGTTTTATACTTATCCACAACTGAAAAAAATTACTCTCAAGTTTGAGTGCTTGACTCCAGTTAGCTAATGAGAAAGAAGACAAGGCATTGTGCAAATGCCACACAGCCCAAACAGAGTCCCTCTGTGTCAGGGTATTAATATGCTAGTGGGACAGCCATTCGAGAAACAGATGCGCTCAGTGTCAATCAGTTCAACTTTAGAAATTAAGGAAATTCATGAGCTTTGGTTATTTTTGCTGTGCCAATTTCTTGGGCACTCAAGTCCCATCCCATTCCAATTGAAAGCTTTAAAAAGATAGGTTCCAAAAACAGAAAACCATCAACCATAACAAAAACTAACCCTCTCTCCCTCCCTCCCTCTCTCTCTCTCTCGTTCCCTCTCCTCTTTCTCTCTGTCCTCTCCTCTCTGTCTCTCTCTCCTCTCCTCTCTTTCTCTCTCTCCCTCTCTTTCTCCCCTTCCCCTCTCCTCCTTTCTCTGTCTCTCTGTGTCTCTGTGTCTGTCTCTGTGTCTGTGTCTCTCTCTCTCTCTCACACACACACACACACACACACACACACAACCCTAACAGTCTACAACTGGTCATTGACTGCTCATATTTACCTATATCTAAGACACAATGCATATATAGTTAGGAAGTTATTAAGGGCTTTAAGAAATACTGGGTTATCCTAGAATGTTTAGTAGAATTCTTCTACCTTCTTCAGTGACTTGAATAAATGAGATATTGGGGGCAGCTCGGTGGCTTGGTGAATAGAGCACCAGCCCTGGAGTCAGAAGGACATCAGTTCAAATCCAGCTTCAGACACTTACTAGCCATGTGACCATGGACTGCTGTGTAACCCCAATTAGCCTGACTTCCCCCTCCAAAAAAAAAAGCATAAATGAGATATTGTATGTGAAAGTTTTTCAAAAGCTTTTCAAAACTTTAATCTTTCTCTATAAATGCTACCTTATTATTACAGCTTTCAGTTAAATGTTGAATTTATGATCTTCCCTGAACTTAAGACATAACAAGCATCATCTTTGTTTGGATTTGATGGAAACCTTCTGCATCAGTCGTTCTCAACCTTCCCAATGCCACATCCCTTTAATACAATTCCTCAAGTTGTGGTGACCCCCAACCATAACATTATTTTCGTTGCTACTTCATAACTGTAATTTTGCTACTGTTATGAATAATAATGTAAATATCTGATATGCAGGACATATTTTTGTTGTTACAAATTGAACAGAACCCACAGGTTGAGAACCGCTGCAACACTGAAGGACAGGAATACTGTACCTTTTATTCTATGCTAAGTACCTCCAAGGAATTGCAGTGAACCATCATATACATCTCAAGGAATGCCTCGGACAAAGATAATCACAATCCCACTTTTGGGTGGGGAACTCAACATTCAAAGAGATCCAGACCTCGGATCCAATGTTCCCCATGACATCAATGTGAGCCAGAAGCAGTACAATCTCAAAGCTTTGGGCATCACCCTCCTTCCCCAGATCTGAGGATGTGGAGCAAAGTTGAAGCCTGAACCCAGAACTTATTTCAAATTCAATGTCCTTTCATAAAATGAACTCCCATTACTATTGTCCATCTTAGTACATGGTTACCTAATATAGATTAAAAAAAAATCTGTTAAAAGCAGTTTCAGTTCAGAGTTGAGTCGTGTGTAGAAGCCCCTTCTACGGCTGGCCATGCTCTCCATTCACTCTGGTGAAGAGGTGTAGAGCAGGTATTGCAAAGTAACACTGACACCTACGTCTACAGTCCCAGGTGAATACCACGGAAGAATCGGAGAGTGTAAAGAATGCCTTCTATGTCCAATGACTCCATTGAGAAGAATCAAAACTTTGGCCAAAACCTGGGCTGCTGGCTGTGAGAATTTATGCAAAATGGTTTTTCTAGACTACTGTGAATACCCTGAACTGATACATGATCTCTACCCTGAACTGATACATGATCTCACTGACTTATCCATTCCCTCTGGTAATGCAGGTCACCACCCATCTCCACCTGAATGTTCTTGGTGACTCACCCTTGTGCTTGGCCTCCCCTAGCTTTGCTCTGGAGAGTCTGCCCAGACACCAGAGGCCTCCTGCCCTTTCTCTTGACTTCACATGAACACCACGCAGCATGTGGTCTGTCTACCTGCCACCAAGGCCTTGTCTTGGCCGCCTGACCAGCCAGTCTCTTTTGTTCAATCTTATGTTTCTCTGAGGATCTTTTACTCATCTTCCTTTCCAAAGTCCTTTATTTGTTCCACATTGCAGCCTGTCCGCATGCTCTCTTCATCATTCTCTGTGTGACAGTCATTTTCAATTCTTTAGATGTTTTTCAGTCAGTACTGGGTCCAGATCATTCTGGACTTGACTACAACTCTCCATGCAACACTGAACAGGCGGCCACCTCTCTGGGATAGCAGGAGGGGGCAGGCTGGAACCAAGTCACAAATTCCCCAGCTGGCTAAAGAAGACTCCTAGGCAGGTAAGCAAAAGAGAAGCAAACCTGTGGCTGCTGCTTTTACTCTGGTCATGAGCAAAATTTTCCTTAACAGAGAAGGCTAAGTTCCAGCTAGCAGAATCCATATGGACAACTGAGGCAAGCTGCATCTCAAGACTCAAGGCCTTGATTTCAAATGTCCTACCACATAAGCACGGCATCAGGAAAGGTCTCAGGACTCTGAATTTCGTGGTGGTGAAATACCTGTACCAATAAAATCTAGTAAATACTTGGTCTGAACTCTTTCTCCGATTGTTAAACACACTTCATTTCATAAAATGCATGGATTTTACGATAAAGATTTCATTGTGGGAAAACAAATTTAAATCACAGAGCATCCCCAATTTATAAGCTCCCCATGTGCCCAAAGCATCAATTATAAAGGTATTGCCCTCCTTCCTGGATATTGTGAATGCAGAGTGCCCCAGAAACACACACTTAAACAAGAAATGGCTGATGTATTCAAGGGCAAGTTTGTACCAGGATTATCTTAAGAAGATTCTGACAATGACCTGGCAAGATGAGGTATTGGACACCGAGGTCCTTTCTTGAGCAGAACCACCCAGTATTCAAACCCTACTGCAGAGAGCACAACTCCAAGGGGCTTGCTGTTTGAATGCCAAACACACGTTTCCCTAAAAGACTATTTTATGAAGAACTCACACAAGGCAAGTGCTCACACGGAGGCCAGAAGAAGTGATACAAGGACATTCTCAAGGTCCCTCTGAAGAACTCTGGAAATGATTTGTGAGACAAGGAAGACATTGGCACAGGACCACCCAGTATGGCATGCCAGCAACAAAGGCGGTGTTGTGCTTTATGGGTGAAGCAGAACTGCAGTAAGCAGTTCCAAAGACATGTGAGATGTGCACATTTAAAGACACCTCCATCCCACATGTTTATATGGACTATCTGTGACCAGCCTGTGGGAGAGTGTTCTGAGCTCATGTTGGGCTGGTCAGCCACAGCCAGACACACTGATGCCACAATGACAGATTGGTTTCTTAATGAGCAGTTTCTAGCTACTCATAAATAATAAAAGAAAAGGGCTGCTACTGTTACTCCCTAAGGACTCCTTCCCTTCCCCAGGCAGGTCATGCATACCTGGCCAAACACGAGAAGAACAGAACTTAAGGGAAGCATGCAAAGGCAGAAAGCGTCTGGATCCTAAAGCACCACCAATTCCCCAGGTTGGAAGTTCAAGCTCACAATGCCTACCCTGCAAAGTACAGAGTTTATGCAAACTCTTAAGAGAACTGCCTGGATTTGGATCACAGTCTGTTCGTGTTAAGCTTGATAGGTTAAGGTCACTTCTCTAAGGAAGGAGAGGCCAGCACAGCCCAGCTGCTTCCATCAGGTCCTGACGCTTTCTTGGTCACAACGCATTTCACAGCCCTCTCCGCGGAGGCTTTTGTAGGTCTGTATACTGAACCTGCTCGATGTCTGGGAGCTACCATGGGGCCAAATTTCATTGGAGTCTGCTGTTATGCAATTCTACTGTTGACAAATGATTAATCATAAGTGAGGGCTGCAAAGGACCCTCAACTAGCATATATTTTCAGGTTCCTGCCTGCCTTCATTCATTTATTCATTTGTCATATGTGTGTTTAGTATCCATGATATTCAACACTGCAGAGTTAAAATTGAAGAGAGATTCCCTATGGATGGGAAAGTCTTCCCCATGCTCTTGCTTGTGGATGACACTGTGCTGATTGTGCCCATCAATCAATTATACCCACGGTATCAATACAGGGCCACTTCAGTGAGGAGCACTCAAATGACATCAGACTAGTAATCCATACTGGAGATATTACAAAAAACTCAGCAAATGAAAATGTGTCTGCCTGCATCACAGCACGCAGTCAGATGCACAATCCACTGAGTTACCTCCTCAGGACACACCTATCTTAAACAGGCTCTGCACATGGCTCAGCTCAGACAAAAAGGTAAAAGGGATGAACCGTACTGCGCAAACTACGCAGCCATTCCAACAATCCAAAACTGCTTCCTGAAATAAAAGCCTGTTTTTTAAAATACAGATTTTTGCTTCGAATTATTTTACAAGCATCCCAGAATACCACAATCTCTGAAGAAGTCAGCACTTTGTACAATACAGTAGACAAAGAAGAGGCACCCGTTGCCCTACGGCTGGAAAAGGTAGGTGCTAGGAGTCGATCAAACAGGTTTTCTGGCTATAAATGAAGAATCCTTTCAACACACCATGTTGTGAATGGACAGAATGTGTAATCAGGCTATTTAAACAAAGATAGAGCAACCCTTTTGAGTGCACTCCAAACTCCGGAATGCCTAAACCTTTATAGACGGAATCTGGTCCTTTCATTCACTGGTGTCATCTTGCTCTCAGGTAGAAGGATGCTAAGTAAGGCTGAGAGAGCGGGTTCAAATGTTTGGGAGCAAAACCAACCCATTTCCTCCCCAATCGTCAATAAGCACCAGGCCAGCCTGAAGCACAGAGAAAAAAGGACATGTTCATGGTTCTCTTTTGTGGCTTGTGTTTCCCTCCTCTGAGCTCCCTTTGGGAATAACATTCTTTCCATTGGGAAAGAAGAGATTTTCCATGAAATACAAAGCAGCTGCCATGCTGGAAACAAGAGACTGACTAATGGCAGGGGGCTTGGTCTTCTATTATTCTCCAATAGCTAGCGCCATGGTTTAATAAAGAGATGACAATACTCCTAAGGAGTATGACCGGTGGAGACTTCCTCCAACTTTAAAGTCAAAGCGGATTGCAGTGATTGCTGTCCTGAAGGTTGTTTCATCACATGGTTTCAATAGAATACATTTTCATGAGAATTAAGTCCTGAAGAAATCCAAGGAAATGGAAGTCTCCATAGAATTAAAGTTATTATGCAAAGGCTGCTGCCTTTTCCAAATGTTTTAACTTCCAGGGACTGGCAAATAGGCTGTTGACCTTTGATAAATTAAATGACGGCTTCTCTAAGAAGCAGCTATCAAAGAATACGTATAATGGTAGGAGCACTGGTTTGACCAAGGCGATTAATTACTCTCTGAGAACTTTCATACCTACTTACTGCTTCTATGAAAATGAGACTGACAAAAAGTAGTCTGACGGTGCTCTTAAAGAGCGCCCAGCTCTCTGCACCCTCATCTATGTGTGGCACAGGGGGTCAGCCACCCCACACTCCCCAGTGTTGCCCTTGGCGCACTCTGCCTAGCCACCTGTCACCCTTGACTTTTACCACATGAAGAACCCATCTCCTCTTCCTATCCTAACAGCTTGCTAACATCTTTTACTCCTGTTCTTCAAAGCTCCTTCTTGATTATATATGGCAGCCTGCTCATACCCATAACATGCCTCTCCATTGCCCTCTGTGTGCTAATCAACTTCAACCCTTCAGAAGCAACTGTATTCCACATCTCACTGTCCTAGGACAGAATATTAGTATTAAAAAGATGGCCCTTGGTTTTCATGGAAAGCTTGGGGGAGTAAGGAAGCTTTATGGTTTCCCAAAGGTGATTCAGCCACTCTTCCTCTCTTTGTTCAGCTCTAATTTCAGCTGGCTGTTCATCCCTCTCGTCTGTCCTGCATAGAGGATGCATTCAGATGGGCGGGATCTACAGGTGGTCCATCCCAATGCACATTGAAATATGGACAGTAGAAATTCTTCATATATTTGGTCTTTGAGATGAGAGTGGACAGGCCAGTTTCTCTGGGTGATTACAGACCTCTTCTGGGAGCTCTGGAGCTTACTGGAAATGGGACTTCAGGTACAAAGAGCCTCAACCAGTACCAAAAAGGAAGCCACTTTAAAACTCCTTTAAAAATTAAAAACCACCACCACAACAAAGCCTTTTCTCCAAGTTGGTTAGGAGGGTACTAAGGGCCTGTGCTCAGAATCTTCCCCTGGTCACCTGAGAACTGGTTAGCACAGCTTGGCAAACAAGGTCCATATTTCAAAGGATGGGGAAGTTACCTGCACCCATGGCACCGTGGGCTTTAGGGACAAGGAAGTCTGTCGGTCTGAGTTTGGTGCTTTGCTCTGCCATTTCCTAGTTGTATGGGGAAATCCTATCTGCACACTGAATCTCAGTTTCCTCATATGTAAAAAGGAGACAACACTTGCATTAAATACCACAGACAATAACTGATACCCTCAAGGATCAGGGACATGGAAGTCTGTGGTTTGTGTATATATATGCAATATTTCATAAAGTATGTAGAAAAGAATCTTCTTTTTTTTGGCATGGGAGATGTTTACCATCTCAATATTGTCCCAGAGCATCTAATTCCCTCCATAGAGCCGCTGAGACCCTGCCCAGTCTTTTATCTGGACATTTGGCCTGATCAGTATGATTTTCAATGTGTGTCTCTCTGACCCTGTCAGAACAAGTCTGAGCTGTGGCCAGATCCTGACCATGGCACAGGCCTGGAAACTTGGAAAACGAGAGGCTGTTGCTGGAATACGGACAAGTGCATCTGTCTGCATTTGCTAAGAAAATCTGCAGCCATCTAATGCAGTGACTTCTGGAAAGGTGGTTGAGGGCTTTTGGAGAAGAGGCATTCATCAGAATTCCTCTGCACTTTCATGAGTTACAGAGACTCTGAGGAGATTTACCAGCTCCAGCAGATGGAATAAAAGATAAGCAGAGAGCTACAAGACCCTTGTTTCACTTATATTGAAGCCTAAAGGGCAAACAGGCACTACCTCCTGCTTGAGAGAGCTCTGGGGAGTCTTGTGCCGGAGCAGGACACTGTCAATGTGCTTTGAATCCCTTACCTTTGGAGTTGGCTTTTCTCATCTCATTTTCCAGAGTTGGTTTTTCTTTTTCTTTTTTCTTTTTTTTTTTTTACAACTTCATTTATCTTTTTTCCTTTGGAGATTTGGCAAGACTGGGTTGTGATGAAGTTTTCAGGAGACGCTGTTATTTCTTTTCTCCTTAAATCAAATTTTAACAATACTAAACCAAACGTGGGTTTGGCAATAAATGAACAAATCACAAAAGAGAGGAGATGACGAATCCCCAACATTTGGGTCATGCTCCTTTGAGATAAACTCAAATTGTTCTCAGGGAAGGAATTATTAAGCATTTACCATGTGCCAGGAACTCTGTGAAGTGCTTTACAAAGATTATTTTAGGTGACTCTCACAACAACCCTATGAAGTAGGTGCTATTATGATACCCATTTTATAGCTGAAGAAACTGAGGCAAACAGGGTTAAGGGACTTCCCCAGGGTCCCACAGCTAGTAAGGGTCCAGGCCCAGTTCAATCCACTGTGCCACCTCTAAGAACAGAGACTTGGAGCTGGGAAGGGGTCTCAAAGATCTTCTAAATCCAATCCTCCTAAAGAGGAAGAAACTGAGGTCCGGACAAGGGAATGACTTACCCAAGGTCCCCCCCAGCAGCATTGGAACACCCGCCCTTTGACCGCAAAGCCAGCCCTCCTGCCATCACAAGGAAGGGGCCACAGGCCAGCAAGCACAGTGGTTCAAAGCCATGGACCACCATGGGGTCCAGCCGATGGTGCTTCCCCTCTTTCCGGAAACACTGAAAATGACAAA
Source organism: Pseudocheirus occidentalis (assembly GCA_028646575.1). Classification (NCBI taxonomy): domain Eukaryota; kingdom Metazoa; phylum Chordata; class Mammalia; order Diprotodontia; family Pseudocheiridae; genus Pseudocheirus; species Pseudocheirus occidentalis. The sequence continues at coordinate 306,593,166 of CM053595.1, forward strand.
GCCAGCCCTTCCAAGAACATCTCCTCTGCTTTCCAACCCAAGCAGACTTCGGGTCCCTGCAGGGCCTGCTCCAATCACTCCAGGAAAGCAGGAGCAAGATCCAGAGGAAAGACAGACGAGACCAGCAAAAGCTGTACAGGCACGGCAGCCTTCCTGTCTCACAACACTCCTGTGAAGCTAGTGCTTCCCTTCTCCTCCTGACAGTCAAATCAACAAGGCAGCAAGTGTTTCTTAAGCACCTACCATGTGCTAAGTGCTGAAATGACACCCATGAAGAGATGAAGAAACAGGCTAAACCATTTGTCACGGCTCACACTCCTGGTAGACCCCAAATCCAGCCTAAATCCTGACTAAATGCAGCCTATTCCTTAGGACACACCATCTCTGTGACCTCTCTCTGATAATCAATCTAGTTTAATTTTTAGTTCTCTAATACTGGCAGAAACATTTGCCTTGTCAGGGAACAGGCACACATCATACACACAATCGTTAAAAGCATGGCGTGATGCTGGGGGAAGAACAGAAAGCTGAAAAGATTGCTGAATTCCACCAGGTTCTATGTCACATGAGGGAGGAATCCTTCCTTCCTCAGACCAGTCCTAAACAAAACCAGCCTTCCTTGACCCAGTTATTCCTGAGAGAACCTTGATTTCCCTTTGGAAGCAGGGATTTCTGAGCTCCACAGCAAGGTGGAGAACCCATGGATTCTGAACCAGGGTTGACTTCAGGTCCTTGAACCACATCACTTGGGGCCACAGAGGTCCAGCCTACATCAGGGGCCCCATGTAGCAGAGAATTAAAACCCCATGGTTTCCACGGATGCTGGCTTCCCAGATCGCTGCCTACTCAGACTTGTACATCTGTCACTTTAGGGGGTGGCACAAATTAGGTCTTCAGTTGATTCTTGGTGAAACCCAAACTTCCAAAGCTTTCTATCTATGGCACCTTTGGCTTTTGAGAGAGGGTGGAGTCATAACTTACTCTCTCTTTCTCTAGAATAAACCAGAGAGAAGGAACCATCTGAAAAGAAAGACCAAAGCAGGTAATATTTGTAAAGCCATTAGCACAGCGCCTGGCACACAGTCATCATCATCTTCATCATCCTCACTGAAGATCAGGGTGGGAGCTGGACTGAGGAGCAGATGAGTCAATCAGTGGATAAGGAAGAATTTATGAGGCATTTACAGACACTGCAATATGTGCCAGATATTGAAAAACTCCACTGTCATCATCACACATGGCTGTAAGCGAAGCTAAATAAGACCTCTGGCTAAACTCTCTAAGGAGATGTGGATGGTCCCATGGGTCAACAACATGGCGGCAGTTTTCATGAATGGAAACATCATTTCCCATGCACTAGTTAGAACATGTATTACTGATGACTCATTAAGTTTCTTCATCTCACAATGAAATATATAAAACCTTGATCCCCTCCCCATCAGCTGGGGCAACATCACAGGAGGTACAGGTCAAGTATTCCCAGTATATAAACCCCGCCTGGGTAGGGTGGTGGTCACCAATTATATCTGGAGGATGCCTTCTTCTAATGAATTTCACCATTAATGATACTTCTTTGAAAGCTGTGACTTGGGGTGGGGGGGGGCACGCATGTGGAGAACAGGGTTAAAAAGCAAGATGAATTCTCGATGGAGGTGAGAGAAAATAAAACTCAATTAAAATAAAAAACTAAGCTAAAATTTATGGTGAATCACGGGGTCAATTGGGTCAGTCATTGTCCAAGGACAAGAGAAAAAAAAATTAGAAGGTTACCATAGTGTCAGTGCTAGCTAAAGAACAGAATTTCCTACTGTGGTTAGTGAGGTCCCATCCTAAAGAATTACCTTTGACTATTCTCTGGGGCCCTTTCCTGTTTTGGACACAGGAAAACTGTGGCTTCTCTCTTTCATGAGCTGACTCAGGAATTGTACGTTAAGCACGGAGGCAGCCTTACCTCTTTGCTCTTATACTTACAAAGCATTTTAACCACTATTGCCATTGTCCACGTGGGGAAGCTGAGGCCCAGGAAGGACAAAGACTACCCTTGATTACACAAAGCAAGTTAGTATTCATGAGAACTTCAACTCTAACCACTCAACTGCAAATTCCTTGCTTCCTCAAATCACCTGACTTAAAGCTCTGAAGGAAGCATTCCATGATCCAGAGTGGTCCCCATCCCATCGATACAGAAGAAGACATATGTACTTGGGGAGAAGGAAGGCCCTGGGAGAGTAAGAACTGATCCTCTGGAAATCATATCAAGTCCCTTTCTCAGGACCGTTCCCAGTTCTGAAGATGAAGATGCTCACACTAATCAGCTGTATAGAGGCTCCAGGAGAAGGCAGGTAGGTAGTACGTGCTCTCTGAAGAAAGTATGGCGAGTCTCCTGATGGTGACCCCAAGTTAAGTTTCAATTGAGTGGAGGGTTACACACATTTGACCTAATCACCACCTCTTCAGGTACAGGAATGACACAGGGATAGAATCTACTTGTTAACTCAGACTGGAGGTAAGTGAGCGGTGGACCATGAGGAAGCTGGAATGGGTGCTACTCATGAACTATTCATGAAAATGTCTTAGTTTGATAGTCTGGGAAAGCGGAAGGTTTAAAACGAAGATTTAGTAAGTATTAGGAGGCACCATTAGAGGCATTCAGTGAACCAGACAGCAGGTCCCAAGCAGACTTTCCCTGGCTCTCAATAAGCTGGCTGCACCAATACAGCTGTGCCTGGCACCTTCCTGAAAAAATAGCCCAGCCCTGGGTCTCCTTAGGGAAAGCAGACTTGTCATGTTTGTGGGGACATGGGACAGAAACCAGGGTTCTTCGAGCTATTCATCAAAGATATTTATTCATGTACGTGGTGACTCCCTCCATAAAATGAGGTCATGACAGAAGGGACAATGTGGCTTTTGTCTCTGTACTCCATCTAACCCAACACCTACCCTATGGTAAGTGCCTAGCAAAAGCTTGGCATCTTTGGAACTAGGCTGGTGGTCCCAAGGGAGAAGGGCTCCCCATCCTCCTGCCTGGGAAGATGAGCAAAGTAGTGCAGACCCAACAGAGTGTGGATAGAACACCCTAAACAGGGCCTGTGGCCACTTTCTGCATCTCCAACCCAATCAATATAACTGATGCTAATCATCCCTCTTGCAATAGTAAAGTCACAGAACCTAGAAGCTACACTGGAAACTGTCTTAGAGAAAATCTAGTCTCATTGTCTCAGATGAAGAAATTGAGACTCAGTCCACAGCAGAACTGAGACTAGAACCTTGGTCTACTGAGCCCTATTCCAGGGTCTTCCCTACTATGCCATAACAGGAGCTAACTGAGGCTTCCTGCACATCTAAGAAAAGTGCTGAAGAAATAATTTGGCCCAGAAATTTATTTTTTTAACAAAATCATGTTCCTTTGGTCATTGGACATTAATATTCCCCTAACTGGACTTTCTTCACAAAAAGAAATTACTAATGAGAGGTATTAAATACCATCAACAGACTTCATCTCTCTCCCCTCAACATGTCAGCTTTTCCCTTGTGCCATCCCACCTCCCAATAAAGACCATGGCTGGTTCAAAGCACCCTCCAATGTTGGAGCTGTAAAGCAGGGCATACTGGACAGAGACAACATACAGGTCATACTCACCGACATTGTGGAGTGGGCACTTACATTCCCCTAGGGAGAACAGAGGGATTGTGAATCAAAGGCAGAGGGGGAAAGAGGGCAGCAAGGAAGAATGGTCATAGATTCCACAATGGCCAACAAGACGGATGCTTCTGGGGTGAATGGGTGTATACACATTGGGTACTAGGGTGCAACATATATGGGCACTCAGATTTCTCAAGTGTATCTCAGGGTTTTTAACCACTTGTCCTGGGCAACTTTAACACACAATTTCCCTGAGTTCATAGATAGTGCCAGTGGGCCATGCTGGGAACATTACCAGTGGTCCTCCTGGAAGCTGACAGCGAGGAGACTCTCCTGTGGGCATGGAAAGAAAGGAGGCAGACAATGACAGAGAGGTACCACACACTCATGGAAGGTTCCATGTCCCAGGAGGACAGGGTTGGGACATGGAGACGTCCCCGCTAGAACTGCAGCCTTCCCTGGGAAAAGGTTCTTGACAAGAGTAGCCGGAAACAGGATGTAAGAAAAACAAGCCAGCCAACTGATGGGCACTGGGCTTAATTAGCTTTCCACAGATCTTTGTAGCTGGTTGGGTTTTGTTTTTTCACAAAAGGGACACTGCATTTAAAGAAGCTATTTCCTCTCCCATGTGGCAGACAATCAAGCAAATCCAGCCTTCTTGCAAGGACCTCTCTGTGAAGGCAGGAGCTGCAGGGGTCACCGCATCTGTCTGGCAACAGCAGAAATGTGGATATGGTCAACAGGGCACCAAGCAAACAGTCCCAGCAAAGAAGCCTGAGATTCTGCCCAACTCTAGCTGCAATCTGTACGCACCGTCTGGCAAAAATCAGCACACAAGAAAACTCCCTTTTCAAAGAGTTCAAGCAGAACTGCTTGAGGCTGTGCTCTTGGGCTCCGTGCCCAAGGAAAGACGGCCTCCCCTCCACAGGCCACTGGCACCTCCTGGACCTGAGATTACCTTCCAGAGAAGGTTATCGGGCACTAGACTGCCCAGCGATTGAAGGAGCCTTAAAAGCAAAAAATAGCAGCCCAGCAAAAGAGGGAGGAGCACACACATGTACACACCCACACACAGACACACACAGACACACACAAAACTTCCTTTCTTTGTTAGTCTGACAGTCACTTAAGGTGTTGACAAAAGTCTCCATCTTGGAGCAGCCTAAAGTCAACAAATCTATGTCTGTGGGAACCGGACCTGAACCAGAGATAACAAGCAATTCCAATTAACGAAAGACTTCAAAAACATATCAGAAGGTAGGGCGGGTGAGCCCTGCTTCACCCAGAGCTGTGGGCAGCAGAGCTCCTTCCTTGGGACCCCACCTCCTAGAAAATGATAGGAAAGTCTTCCAGAAAGAGGCCCCAGTCTGAATCCAAGAAGCCCTGACCTGGAGAAGGCTTCGGGGGCATCTAGCTGAGACCATCCCTGGAACAGGACCTACACCACCACACCCCCAACCATTTAGTCAACAGCAAGGAAGCCAAACAGCAACAAGCTTGCGGAGAAGGGGCCCCACGGGGCAAGAGTGTGCTGTCTGATTTCCAATAATGTGTTATTTGTTTGGAGACATTTGGGGCACTTACTAGACCGTTTTAAAATTGTGGCTATAAACCACCATGAAAGTCCTGTATAGCAGGGGTGTGCGCCAGAGCTCCGTTCACTTAACCGTGAACTCCTCACCCGGTAACATGTGCAAGAGATACGCTGGGGGATGCTGGCTCCAATTTACAGGCCCAAATTTGCCATCTTGTCAGAGATGTAAAAATGTACTTTATAAAGATCCAGCTGTAATTTCCCCAGCAGCAAACATTTCCTTCCTCGGGAACAGGAGAAAATAGCTTTCTTTCCCCACCCCCAGCCTGGCCTTCCCTCCCCGCCAATGAAATGTTAGAGCTAAAGCCAAGTGAGTTTGCAAGAGAAGGAACAAGGACAGGGCAACCTCCTTCCCATATCCCTGTTCCCTTCCCAACAAGCACACACATGCATGCACATACACATGCATGCACACACATGCACATTGCTGAGCGTCACAGGAACAAACCTGCGCACATTTCTGAGCGAGGAGGAAAGGAGGACATTTCACCTCCAGCATCCCACCTCAGGTCCTCTTTGGGGCATAAGCAGAAGCCGGGCTCATTATCAGGCTGTGCCAACAGGGAGGAAGCTGGGCAGGCTCTACCCCGCCTGAGAAGTGCCAGGCAGGGAAGCCCCAGACACAGACCAGTCTCAGTGTCCAAGGAGTGACCAGAGACGCTCATCACCAGCAGAGCTGGTCACCTGAGAACAAATTCTTTGGCTATGGAAGCCCATGAAACAAAGAATAGTACAAAATGGTCCTCACAACGTGCAGCATTGATGGACACAGGGGCAGAGAAAAGGGCCCTAAGGGCTAAGAACTGCCAGGTGGTGATAGGCATCAATAATCACTACCTTACCTCTTGGAACTTTTCAGTGTGAGATGCCTGTCCAGAGACAAACAAGGAGAGATTCTGCGGGAGGAACCAAATCTTACACTAACATTTTGGACACAAATAAAACCGTAAGACGAAAGGAAGAACCCAGTGTAATGGTGGCACATGAGCTTTCTTGGAGAAGCAAATAAAAAAGGGGCAAAAATTGGTTTAATCATTGAACCAAAGAACAAAAGAAGCATCATTTTATGGAAACATCTGACTATCCTGAATTGCAGCGCTTGTGATAAAAATTAACAAATGGACCCCTACGAAAACTATTGCAGCCTACGCAGTAACATTATCGACAGAGGATGCTAAGGTAGAAAAAGCCCATGAAAACTCAGTATGTCCCTCCAAATAAATTTATATATTTTATAATTATAATAATATTTTATATTTTAATACTTGATGTTTTCTGTGCAAATGAGGGCAATAACTCAGGATGGCAAATTTATTTCGGAAGTGAGGCACGTTAAAGAGCGGCAAAGTAGTCGGACCGGGCCCTTCACGCCTAGGTTAGGAGCGTGTTCTTTGGGAAGACTCAGAAAGCACTGAAAACACAAAGGGCCCAAGAGCATCACAAAAAAGGACTGAGCAGATTTTAATAGAGAAGAAGCAAATGGTGATTATTAGGGGAGTCCTTTCTGAATCAGTCTTCTGTATATCAGACCAACAACTTATTAGAACATACTATAGCAAAAAAAACAAACAAAAAACAAAAACAAAAACCCCAAACCCCCAAAATGGCAAACAAGAAAATCCATACAGGAAAGAGCACTCAACCACTCTATAATTATTTACTCTGCCTATTATGTGAATAAATGGACTAGACCAAAACACAGAGAAAGTCAGGCCCAGAGACCACAAAAGTGACTGATTCTCAAGGTTTCTAAAAGAAGATGGGGTAAAAAGTCTTTAGGGGGCAAAACAATTTCATATGTGGTCATGTCCCCAAAAAAGGCAATCAAGAGAATATGAACAGCGATTAGGACATACGTCCACTTTCTTGTGACTAGAAACGTTTTAGGAGAATAATCTACGCATGTATTAGGGGCATCCCCACTGAAGTTTGAGAAGGGAGGCTTCTCTCAATGACAATCCACAGTCACACAAGTGACTAAAAAAAAAGGCTTAGGGAACACAAGACCCTGTTGCGTTTACTACTTACTGACTGCTTTTGCTTTATAAAGTGAAATACTCACTTAAAGGCCGTTTTCTGGCAGAGTATCTACAATGCTTGTGTCAAAAGTACTAAGAAATCTCTTAAAGGACATGAATGACATTCCTGGGAAGGTGGTGGATGGCTCTCTGTGTGTCCACATACCTGCTGCTGAAGAACATTGGAGAAAATCAGAACCCCTTTTCCCCTTTTCCCCCTTACCTGTTCCCCTGTTATGACAGGATCCACCTGAAATGTATGCTGGTTCTCTCAGCTGGGTTCTCACTGCTGCTAGGCAATCCTAGTACTCCCCAACCGGCAACCTATCCCACCCTCTACAACAGTTCTTCCAAACCTTTTCATCTCTCCAGAAACCTCTCGTGGCTCCTCTCCCCTCACTGAGATCTTGGCCTCATACTTTACTGAAACAATCATGGCCAATCACCGTGAGCTCCCTCTTCCCTCCTCCTCTCTATCACTCAGGTGTCTTCTGCCACTCTCTCCTGCTTCACCTCATTTCAGGTGAAGAGGTGGGCCTACCTGTTGTCAAGGCTAATGCTTCTTACCTGCACAACTGGTCCCATTCCCTACAGTCTCCAGCAGACAGATGGCCCCCTTGATCATTCCCACTCACTTCAATCTCTCCCTCTGACTGCTTTTCTCCTGCCTACAAACATACCCATGATTCCATCTTCAAAAACCCTCACTTGATCCTTCTGTCCCCACTAACTACTATCTCATATCTCTTCTGCCTTTTGAGGATAAACTCCCTGAGAAGACCACAAGAGATGCCTCCACTTCATTCCCTTTTATTCTCTTCTGAAACCTTTAAATTCTGCCTTCTGGCCTCATCATTCACCTGAAACTGCTCTCTCCAAAGGTATCAGATCATCTTGTAATGGCCTCATCTCAACACCCAAGCTTCTTGAATTCCCAGCACCCCTTCTTCATACTGTTGGTCACCCTGTTCTCTTTAGATTTTTGGGATACCACTCTCTCCTGGCTCTCCTACCTAAGTAACTGTGCCTCTGCATCTGCTTGGCTGGATCTTTATCCAGCTCTTGCCCACTAACTGTGGTTGTTCCGCAGCTTTCTATTCTGGGGTTGCTTCTTTTTTCTCTCTATTTTACTTCACTTAGTGATCTCCTCAGCTTCCATGGATTCAGTTATTATCTCCATACTGACAATTCTCAAAGCTACTTATCCAGCCCCAATACCTCTGCTGACGCAGAAGCTTGAAGCTCCACCTACCTATCAGACCTCTGGAACCAGACGTCCTGCAGACACCTGAACGTCAGCATGTCCAAAACAGAACTCGCCGCCGTTCCCCCATCCCTCCCGGCTCTTGCTCAGTTTCATCTTTACAATGTCTCTCGGATATGTGCCTTCTCTTCTCTCACCTGCCACCACCCCGGTACAGATCCTCATCCCTTCATGCCTCTATTATTGTAACAGCTGCTGGTGGGTTGGGGGGGGAGGGGAGGTTCTGCCTGCCTCAAGTCTCTCTCCACAACAGCCCATTGTCCATTCAGCTGCCAAAGAGACTTCTAAAGCAAAGGCATGATGATCATGTCATCTCCCTATCAACAAACTTCCCTGGCTCCCTACCACCTCTGGGATGATCCAAAAGACTGGCTTTCAGAGTCCTTCACAACCTGGCCCCCTCCAACCTTCCCATTCCTATGCCTCACTCCCAGACGTGGACTCCTCCATTTAGTGGCACTGGCCTCCTTACTGCTCCACAAACAGCACACTCACCTTGCGACTCCAGGCATTCGTTTCCACCGGCTGTCCCCCAGGCCTAGCAGGCACTCCCTCCTCATCTCCCATCCCAGCTGCCCTGCTTTCCATCAAATGTCCACGAAAATCCCTCTTCCTACAGGAAGTTTGCCCCAATCCCTCCTAATTCTACTGCATTTCCTCTGCTGGTTATTCCCCTAATATCCTGCATATGTCTCACTAGTGCACAGCTATTTGCATGTCATCTCCGCCATTAGACCGGGAGTCCCTTGAGGACAGGGGCTATCTTCTGCCTTTCCTTGTATCCCCAGCACTTAACACAGCACTCGGCACAAAGCGCGTGCTTAACAAACACTGACTGACTGAACAGCAGAGAGAATTGCGTACAGTGACCCTTTAATACCAAGTAAGCACAAAGCAGAGAGACACATACCTGTCAATGGTGTTGGCCATTACCCTAGAGGTTATCTGGTCAACGGCCCAAATAGCAGAGATTCCTATGCACAGAGAGGTCCTCCAGGAGCTGCTGCTAATTGTATCAAGCCTTAAGCCAAGAACACTGCAAAGATTCATAAATCAAACCACTAATTTCTCCAGAGAGAAAAGAAAACATCAAGTGGATGAAACATGTCTACTGTCCAGACAAAGCATGCTATGCAAAAGGATGGACAATCCACAGAGTGGGCTCATTGTGACATATTTTCAACCAACAATGAGGCTCGACAGTGACCTAGATCAAGAAATGAAAAAGAGGAAGAGAGAGGGAGAGAGTGAGAGAGGGAGAGAGGGAGGGAGAGAGAGGGGGGAGAGAGGGAAGGAGAGAGAGAGGGGGGAGGGAGGGAAGGAGAGAGAGAGAGAGAGAAGGAGGGAGAGAAGGAAGGAGAGAGAGAGAGAAGGACGGAGGGAGGGAAGGAGAGAGAGAGAGAGGGAGAGGAAGCAGAGAACAAATGTATATTAACAAACATATATGTGTGCAGGCACTGAATTAGGACAAAAAAAGGCAAAAACATGGACCTGCCCTCAAGGAGCATATAGCCAGTAACTGGGAGATAATCTGTGCAGGAAGTCACAAAGGGAACTGGCAAAGGTGAGACCCCTCCAAGTAGGGATGGTTTACTTCATCATACTTGTATCCCAAGAGGACAGCCCTTGGCCTGGTCCACGGGAGATGCCAGATAAGCACCTGCTGAGGGGGCTGTCTGATTGCTGAATCAGGCTGGATCGAACTGAGGTTCTAAAACAAAGATATGCCCCAAACCCCAAATCGGCTACAGAGAGAGCACAAGCTGGAGGGGTTCAAGGAAGGAGAAGGATCCGAGACGGGACTCAAGCTGGACCTTCAGGGAAGACCACAATGGTGCTCAGAGCTGAGGGAGTTTCTAGGCTCAGGGGGAACCACCAAGTGCTCTCACCTTCCATTCCAGGCCTCGCTAGCAAAAATCAGGCTAGGAAGAAAATACCTTCCATGTTCCAGCCCTAATAAGCCCAAGGTCTTAATTAATAACTAAGGGAGCAGCTGAGCTACCTGGCGCGTATCATTTAAACAGAGACAGAAGTTGCTAACTGGGTCACAGCAGACTGAACAGCTGCTAAGTCTTCTTTATAGCTATTATATCTGGTTTAAAAAAACAGAAATACTAAATAATTGCCCCAAACACAAACAAACCCCAAAGAAACACCAACTCCCTAAGGGATTCCCAATCATTAATTAAACTAGCAGCCCAAGTCCCACTAATAAGGAGATAATTTGTTGATTCCAATGTAGCAAACTCAAGAAACACAAATCTTGCTAACACAGGATCACATGTCGTGATACCCTAAGAGTCTCAGATACTCCATTTCCAGTTAAACAGAGAAGAGTTGGCAGAACTGAAGTCTGTGCCCTGGGAAGCAGAAAGGAATTGGAAGGGGGAAGTAGGGAGATGGGCCTGGGCTGGTCGCCAGAAAGCCCCAAGGTCACTAGACAGGAAGATGGAGGTGGGGACATGGGCTGGAACCACTGGGCTTCAGACATTAGGTCCCCTGATAACTCTCAAAGGTTCCTGCTTGACAAAGGCCCAGCCGAAGGGACCGAGCCAGCTGACGGGGGGCACCACGAGAGAATTTCACTGGTGTTTGGTGTTTTAGGTCACAGACTCGAGGCTGGGCTGGGAACGGGGGGCACTCATTCACTGGGCTCCTTCCTGCATCATGTCAGAGTTTCTCTTTTCATACAGTATCAATAATTCTCCTTTCCCTCAGCCCTGGGCACTTTCTATCTGTTGAGAATTCTCTAGCACATACACTGCACACACTTGGACATAAAAAATGGCCAGAGGGATTTAAAAAGTATTTTCTCACTTCAGCATGTCTGTCAAGAGATGAAAATGCTCTGTACAGTCACCCCACCAGAAACTCCCACTTGGGAAAGTGCTTTCTAGTCAGTGACCACAGCACGCTTTATGTGGTTGATATTCACTGCTTTTTAACCTGCCTATAATGACATCATTTTCAGGTGGGGAAACAGAAGGAATGAGGTCAGTAGAAAGGCCGGGGCAGAATGAGAAGGCAAACTATCCTTGTGGGTCTTAAGCTCACAAATGCTCACCCAAGCTTAGTTAATGAAGTACGTAAAATATGGGGAAAAAAAGTAACACCTTAGTAAGCAGAATTGGCCAAATGGAAAGAGAAGCACAAAAAAGTCACTGAGGAAAAAAACTCCTTAAAATTTAGAATTAGCAAGCGGAAGGTAACAACTCAAGGAGATGTCACAAAAGAATGACCAGAAAATTGACGGAGAAGGAATTGAGCAAAAAGAAAAAAAAAAAGAAGCACAGACATCATAGACCATGAAATCATAAAGGAACATTACCCTAGCATCTTAGAACCAGAGGGCAAAATTGAAACTGAAAAAAATCTACCAGTCACCTCCTAGAAGAGATCCCAAAATGAAAACTCCCAGGAATATTACACCCAAATTCCAAAGCTCCCAAGTCAAGGAGAAAATACTTCAAGAAGCCAGAGAGAAAGCATTTAAATATAGTAGAGTCACAGCCAGAATCACATAAGATTTAACAGCCACAAAATTTAAAGGAGTAGGGAGAGCAGGGGGGGTTTGTAATATGATAGTCTGGAAGGCAAAGGGACTAAGATCACAACCAAGAATAACCTACCCAGCAAAAAAGAGTATAATCCTTCATTATCATAATCCATTCAAAATGGACATTTACTGAAACAAAGGATTTTCAAGCATTGTCACTGAAAAGAACAGAGATGAATAAAAAATTTCACATTCAAACATAAGACTCAAACGTAAGAGAAGTGCAAAAAGGCAGACATGAAAGATAAATCACAAGAATTTCATAAGGTTAAACCGATTACATACCTACATGGGAAGAGGATACATATAACTCCTAAGAACTTTATCATCATTAGGGAAGTTAGGAGTCTATAGTCAGGGGGCACAGGTTTGAGTAGGTTGTGTTGGGAAGATCTCAAAAAAAATGTAGTAGTAAGAAAGAGGGATGCATGGGGACAAGGTAGAAGAAGAATGGTGAAAATTATCTCACATTAAGGAGATTGGCAATAGTGAAGTTTTTCAGTGGAAGAGAAAACAGGGTAGGGAGAACACTTGAGCCTCACTCTTGTCTGAGCTGTTTCAAAGAGGGAAGAACACACACACACACACACATACGCAGACACACACATGCATGCACACATGCACACATGTGCGCGCGCACGCGCACACACACACACACACACACACACACTCTCTCTCTCTCTCTCTCTCTCTCTCTCTCTCTCTCTCTCTCTCTCTCTCTCTCTCTCAGTTGGGTATAAAAATCTTACCTGACAGAGAAGTAGAAGGGGAAGGGGCTAAGAGGAAGAAAGGGGTATGAAAAAGACAGAGGCAGACTGCGCAAGGTGGTGGTCAGAAGGAAAACAGACTTTTTGAGGAGGGACAGGGTAAAAAAAAAGAGAGAAAAAGGACAAACTGAAGAAAACGGGATGAAGATAAATACAAAGTTAGTCATCATAACTGTGGATACGAATGGGAAGAACTCACCCGTGAAATGAAAGTGGAGAGCAGAACAGATTTAAAAACAGTATCCAATGATAGGCTCAGTACACGAAACGTACTGGAGGCACAAAGAGTTAAAACAAGGGACTGGAGCTTAAGTAAAACAGATTCCAGGGTAAACCAAGAACTCTGACATGTTAGCATTCAGCCTTGATAATTTACGTGTAAGTAACTGCTATCATCTGAAGACAGACTTAAAACAACAGACCAGCATGGGAGGTCGTGGTCAGTGACCATGTGGTTTTCCAGGTGAAGAAGCTGGAGCAAAGAGGTAAGGTCAAGTGACCTGCCCCAGTCACCCGTATTCAGCACTGAAGCTGAGAGGCAGGGTTAGGTAGGTGACTTGCCCTGGGTCACCCAAGGGAACAAGAGAGCTGGGAAACAGATCCAGGGACTCCTGACCCTTGGTTTCATACTTGAGATAGCATGTCTTCTCTTTCAAATATTTTTTAAAAGATAATTATCAAGACATACAGGGATACATTTTCAAAAACAGGCCCTGAAGTTGAGCACGCAAAATGGGTAATTGTGCATGCAATTGTAATTACACAACGGGAGCCTGAGAAACTCACGGGCAATTATCCTCTCTGTCTGTGCCCACAAGTGGAGGGCTACAAGATAAACACCTTTAAACCAAACCTCACTGTGGACATTGTTGCTACCTCTCATCACCTACCAGCATTTTCTGGGTAACTAAGGACAATGAGTGATGTGGACAACAAAACTTAAAGGGGAGAAACTCTCTCCTTGCATGTGCACATTCACCATCACAAATCTAGCCCCGGTGGTAGCCTCACAGAAGGCAATGGAGGGCATGACCAGAGCATTCTTTGGGCTCTCCTACCACTGCAAGAGCAGGGCTTTGCAGAGAATACTGAGAAGCTGGGTAGCTGCTTGTATGAAAATAACATCTGACTCTGTTTATTACATCCCAGCTGCCTCTAGACACCCATTTTCTGCTCCTCAAATCTCTTTTTCCAAAAGAATTCCAATCAACTGAACAATTGTTCATGTTGAAGGACAGGCACACCATGTTTGAAGATTCCTTTTCACTTTCCTTCCTGGAATCACATAATCTCTGAGGTGGAAGAAATCCCACAGGACCACTTTACTATACCCCCAAACAACAGTGTTCAAAAGAAGACCTTCAGGGAATGGGAATCCATTCCTGTGGTAGAAGACTACAATAAGCCTGCTTTTCTGCAATCCCTCAAGCTTTGAATGTTTCCATCTACTATTATTGCTGACAATTTCTGGAGTGTGAAATGAAAGTTCAGAGTTGTTTTAATTTGAATTTGTCTTATTATTGGTAATTTAGACCCAACTTTCACATGGTTTTCACTAATTTTCAATTCTTCTTTTCAGAGCTGTTTGAACAAGAGTTAGCAGAATCTCCTTCTCTGGAGGAAGAAATTCCTCTCTCTTGGGAAAGATGTTGGTAGGATACTTTCTGAAGCCATTATGAAGCCCTGGACAATCTTCTGAGATCCTTTCAGCCTGAGTATTTCAATTATCTTAGCTGAGGACCCTTGGTAGAGGAGCATTATACTATTCTTGGTAGACTGACTCCTCCAGGACAATCTGTATACGAAGGGAAGTTCTCTTAAAACCTAGAGTCCAAGGAGGCACCTCGTCAGAAAATCACAGAATTTAAGAGTGAGAAGGACTCTTGGTGGTCACCTGGTCCTGGCTCACCCTTTCATCTTGACTATGATGCTATTGGCAGGGCACACAACTATATTCCCCAAAATAAGTGTTTTATTTCATTCCTGCCAGCAACAGCTCTGATTAACCTGAAAATCACATCTTTGGTTCAAGAGGTAGTTCACTGAATCTTCCATCTACCAAGAACTGAGAGGCCTTTTAAATCAGAATAAATTTCCCCATGTAGTGAAGCAAAGAAGAACAGGCATGGTGACTGAGTCAGGCCAGCTGGCCACTGTGATTTGGTTTGTGATTATGTTAGAGTTACCAGCTGAGAGGATGTGGACAGGTATTTTCCTCTATAAAAGGACTTCTTATTTCCAGAGGCCATGAAGACAGAGCTTGGCAGGAGCTGCATTATCCTACTTTCCCCTAGTTCTGGGGACCTATCTATTTTTTTTTATTTTTTTATTTTCTTGGTTATATCATTCATTTCCACAAGGTTTTGAGTTACACATTTTCTTCCCTTTTTGTCCCTACCCCCCAGCCCAGAACATTGATCCCACTGTAAGACCCCTCCCACAATCTGTTCCC
>CM053595.1:306608959-306643627 GCA_028646575.1 Pseudocheirus occidentalis
AAAAAGGATTCTAGAATTTTATTGCTGTTCTTATTTTGCTTCCTTTTCCTCATGTTGGCCAGTCAATTAATTGGTTGGTTTTTTTTAGCTCTGTGAAACTCTGCTTCTAGGGGTGAAAGCTCTGTTCCAAATAGCTGGGGTTTTCCCAGCTGCCAGAGCTATTAGGGGGGTGTTACAAGTCCCCCCAGCTTTGGATTGCTGAAAGTGCACCCCAGGACCACCACCCAAGACCATGATCTGGATCCAGGCTGCTCAATGCAAGAGTACTTGGCCCTGATCAGTTGATTCAGCCCCCCTGCAGAGCCTGCAGGCAAGGGGCTCTGAAGCAGCCTAGTGGGAGCCGCTGCCCGTTCCAGCAGTTCCCTTCCCCCACTGCTTCCTTGCCCCAGGGGCAGATTGACTGAACTGCTTTTCCTCTCCCAAATTAATTTTCAAAGTTTCACTTTCACTAACCATCTCTGACCCTGGTTTGCGGGGATTTTAAGATCCCCTCAGACAGATGTTTTAGATCTTCTCTGAAGTAGACTCAAGCTGTGGTTTGGGAGGCTCAGCTCCTCCTGGCCACCCTGGGGCCTGGCCAGGCCACGGCGGTTTTGGGCTGGGCTGGTCTCTGCTCCAGTGCGAGCTGCCCCTCTCCCATCCCATTCCTCATGCCTTGGCAGATGTGGAGGTGCTGGAAGCTGTAGATCCTCTCCTCTGAAGACTGGCTGCGGTGCAGCTCAGCTCAGCTCAGCCTGGCTCCTTCCCACCGCCCCAGGCCTTGCCATAGTCTCGGCTTCAGGCTAGGCCGGCCTCCGCTCCCAGCTGTCACGATGAGCCCCTGCTGCCGAGCTGCTTTCAGTAAGACATGTGTTTTCTGTATTTTTGTGAGTCTTAGAGTCCTAGACTTTCCTAGACTTTGTCTGGGCTCTTATTTTATGGGTGTTTAGGGTGGTGATGTGGGAGCTGCGCGACCTTGCTGCTTCTATGCCGCCATCTTCCCTAGAATGCTTTTCTTCCTCCTTTCTGTCTCCTGGCTTCACCCCACCATCTCTACAGGAAGCCTTTCCTGATGCCTATGAAGGCTTCCCTCTGAGATTGTCTCCAATTTATCCTGTTTATAGCTTCTTTCTACAGAGCTGTTCACATGTTGTCTCCCTCACTAGACTGTGAGTGACCTGAGGGATGGACTGTCTGTGTTTTGCCTTTCTCTGTATTCTCAGCACCGAGTCCAGGGGCTGGCACACAAATAGGCAGTCACTGACTTAGGAGTAACTCAAATCACTTCTCTACATAACACTTATGACAAGGTCTCACTTTGCAGAAATCTCATTCTTATCCATAAAGCAGGAGTCAAAGTGAACCCTCGAGATCATTCCAAAATCACTTGACTGAGGTAAAAGGCCATTTGCGATGTTCATTCAAAAGGGTCAGAAACCAAGACTGAGAACAGAAAAGCAGCCCTTTCAAAAGAGAAAAGCCAGGAGGAAAAGAGCCAGGATCGATACTCTCATAATTCCAAAGAAAGTTCTTTTTCTGAAATCCTGTTAAACCATTCCTAAAATGTCAACTCATTAAAAGAAATCCCTCTGTCTCAGACTGGAAATATTTCACCACTTTATTTGCTGTTTGTATTTTATTTTAACTTCAATTTAATCTTCCCATCAGAAACCATTCTATAATCTTGTTTTAAAATAAGTTTTTATTGATGTCATCTGTTTTTTATACCTAATTTCCCTCCTTCCAGAGAGTTATTCCATATAATGAACAGTACTTTTTTTAAAGACAAGAAAGAGAAGAGGAAAAAAGTTAACACAACTGATGATTATCTTGAAAAAAATCTAAAAATGCACTGTTGGTGGAGTTATGAACTGATCCAACCATTCTGGAAAGCAATTTGGAGCTATGCCCAAAGGGCTATATAACTGTGCTTACCCTTTGACCCAGCAACACTCCCGCAGGGTCTATACACCAAAGAGATCAAAAGAGGGGGAAGAATCTCTATTGAGGCTAAAAAATGTATATGTACAAAAAGAGATTCTTCTAAAGTGGCAGAAATAGATTAAAAGTACCCAGAGGACTTCTCCCCAGAAAATGAGGGAACCACCCAGGGTATAGTCCATTCAAGGGGATCTAGTGCCATCCCCAGGGTGTCTGCAGGCTCTGCTCACCTTGAATGTGGTGGTCCCGTACAGCTTTGTGGTGTGGACTGTCTCAGGGAGCACATTGGTGATGTTGGTGATGAACTCTTCCAGGTACTTGCAGGACTTCTCCAGGTGGGTCGTGTTGATGATAATCTGTACAAGCTACAAAGCAAAGAAAGGTATATGGGAACGGTGATCATATGTTAAGTGGCCCTGCCTCCAACCCCAGAGGGTGGGAGGAGCTGTGAGGGAGAGGACAAGCTGTGCCATGCACTCCAGCTGGTCCCCAGGAAGACAGAATGTCCAGAGAGGAGAAAAGATCAGAGTGGCTGAAGAGAAGGACATAATACACAGAAGAGTGCTAAGACATCTTCCTTCTTAGGGTCTTGCTTCCACCCCCACCCCTTTTGCCCCTCCCAAGGCTCCTGTTTCCTTTGATATGCTTATAGAAAGGAAGGGGCAGAAGAGATGAAATGAAATGTTAATATGTTAAACTAGGTGCAAAGGCCTGTTCAAACCCTGTCATCCCCTAATATCAACTCAGAAGAGCAGCCAGACTGGCAGGAGGAAAACTGGCCTGGGTGCCCCAGAAAGCCTGGGCTGGGGAAAAGATGGTCTGTCCTTCCCCCGACTCCAGCACTGCTCTGATGTCTGGTGAGGAGAGTGACTCCTGAACACCTGACAGAGACATCACATCCCCCAGGGAGCAGCGGGAGTCACAAAGGCAAGGTGCGGAGAGAGGCAGACATGGGGCTCCTGGCTGAGCCATCCGCCCAAAGGAGATGCTGAGCCCACAGGAAGCAGCAGGGGGAGGCCACAAGAAGGACACCAGGACCCGGAGGGACTGAGGCAGGAGCAGCCTGGGCCACATGGGCTTCCTCTGCATACATTTCACTACTGACATCTAATGACTAACTAAAAGAAGACATTTATGAATGAAGAGCAAACATGCTAACTGCGTCTAGCACCCGACAGGGCTTCCTGTAAAAAAAAAAATCACCAATGAAATGCCCCAAAATGTAAAGAAATCAGAGGTGCAATGGCCTTCGTTGGCTCACCAGTGGAGGCCCGTGAACCTCCAGCCTTCTGTGAGAGCACCAGCACCAAGTGGAAAAGTGGCCCAGAAGGGGCACCTCTGAGGAGGAGCTACAGGGCAAGCATCTGTGGAGGGCAAAGGCATGGACTGGAGGGTCTCTCAAAATGCCCCCAGTTGGCTCATACCCTCTCACATGAAGTGGGCACCTCACTGCCATCCTGAGACCTTTGCCCATACAACCTGCATCTAAAATAACCATATATGGCAAAGAAATTCTAACCTGTCTTACGCCTTCTTTTATAATGTTTGAGGGTTTTCATTTTTCTGGGGTTCTTAGTGGTGGTGGGTTTTTCCCCCTTCCCATACAAGAACCCACACAAACAGTGTATGTGAGAGAAGGTGGGTAAAAGATACCATGACAATAGTGGGAAACGGGGAGTGGGGATAGGGGCATCATCACTGACAACTTTCCAGCCCAGTGATATGCCCTTCCCTGACAATTCCAATGGCTTCTAGGCTCACAGAGCAAAGCATTCCAGGTCCATTGGAAGAATGGTGCTCAATATAAGACGTGCCAATCACAGGCTCTAGGAACTCATGATAGCCCAAGACCAGTGACTCTATCCACAATGTACAGAATGATAGAAGGAAGAGTTGGAAACCAAAGCAGTCTCAATGACAATATGCCAAACAAGTAATGGTTGGTCATCCAAACTCTGCTGGAAGACTTCCTTGAAAGGGTAGCTTAACACCTTGCAGCTAGACAGCTCTAACTGGTAGAAATCTGACCCTAAATCTGACTTGTTGTCAAAGGCCCTCTAGACCCCAAAAGAATAAATCTCATGCCGTCCTCTATTAGTCAGTACCTCCGATGCTTGAAGATCGCTATCACACACCCTGGAAATCTTCTCTTCTCCAGTGTAACAAGCCTGGCTCCATCAACTCATCTTCATGACATAGACCCAAGACTCTTCACCATCCTGGCTGCCCACCTTTATAAACCCTTTGAACTACTGAGGTTTTTCTTAAACTTTGGGACCCGAATTGAACACACTGCTCTTACTGAGGTCTGACAAGGGCAGAGCAGAGCAGAACTCTCACCTCGCGCTGTCTGGAAGCTGTTCCCCTCTTGGTGTGCCCTGGGTATATATCAGTTCTTCTGGCCACTCCCATCACATCCCTGACTCGTAGTGAGCCCAATATCCACTAACACTCCCAGAGCCTTTTCAGGACAACTACTTTCTAACCGCTCCTATTTCACCTCGCATTTGTGAAATGCATTTTTTTTTTAACACAACTGCAAGACTTCAGATTTATCCCAAGTGAATTTCATCTCATTAGATTGAGCTCAATGATATCAAACTCAAACAGAAATGAAAACCACTAATCTATAAATAAGGGTCTTGTGGCCACACAGTGACTTTGTTTTAAAATCTAATGATACGGATTTTTTTTGGGAATTCTTATTTAGGTAAGTATTTCCCAGTTCCATTTAAATCAGGTTCGGGGGCACTTGGCAGGGTAGTAGGCTGCACAGCCTGTCACAGGTGGTCTGTTGGACAGCTCTGCTCTGGTCGGTTAACATCTTTGTGGATGCTGGTTCTTGCCAGCATCTCTGTTAGCTAACCCTCTTCTCAGGGTCTTGTGCACATCTGATGAACCTGCCACCTACGTGCCTATCCAGACTGCTCATAAAAATGTTATTAGACAGCCCAGGATCAAATACCGATCCCTGGGGAACTTCACTGGGGATCTAACACATGCACAGTGAACCATTAACAGCTCCTTGGAGTCTAGACATTCCTTCCATTCTCCAGCCTCTAACTGTAGTATTGTCTAGTCCACAGGCTACAGAGAGGTGTCCCCCAAAGAATGAGGGTAACTCACACCATCAAGAATGAGTCCAAAGCCCTCAGGGGAACAGACTCTCTAAAGCTGGAAGCCTACAAGAGGGGGGTGGTAGAGAGGAACTTTCCATTCAGGTAGAGCTAGAAAAAAGGAACAAACTATGACACTGTTTGATTTACTCTACTTGGACAGTAAGAACATGGATGAAGATGATGAAGATGATGATGATGATGATGATGATGATGATGATGATGATGATGATGATGGGCAGCAGGTGGCACAGAAGAGTGGCAGGTCTAGAGTGAGGAAGACTCGTCTTCCTGAGTTCAAAAGTGCTTACCAGTTGTGACCCTGGGCAAGTCACTTAGCCCTGTTTGCCTCAGTTTCCTCATCTGTAAAAGGAGCTGGAGAAGGAAATGGCAAACCACTCCAGTATCTCTGCCAAGAAAACCCCAAACGGAGTCACAAAGCATCAGACATGACAAAATAATGACAACATTCAATAGTGCTCATTATGCGCCAAGCACTTGGCCATAACTATTTCACATGACCCTCACAAGACCCCTGGGAAGTGGCTGTTACTATGATTCCCATTTTACAGATGAGGAGACCGTCGGTATCTAACGCTCAAGAGATCAATGTATGTTTGAAATCTATTCTCTCTCAGCTTTGGAGTTCTGTTTGCTCCTGCCTGTGAGTCCTCTGCAGGCATAATACTGCCACCAAAACATCACTCAGAGATGGTGTGTGGCTCTTCACCATGCATAGAGACGGAAGGGCAAGAAGATGTTTTCATGTCCAGCCCCTCTAAGGTTCCAAAAGATGAGGAACTGAGGATGGGGATGGGGCTCCAGGAAAGCCGCGAGCTTGGCTAACTCTGCTTCTTCCCTGGCACCAGTGATGGCGACCTTCGATGCTAGGGAAACCGTGAAACCGACAGAGCTAATTCTCTGAGCTCTACAGAGGAGTCTGGATTTCAAAGGTACCGCACAATCTCCAGGTTTGGGGAGGAGAATTCCCGGACCCAGTCCCCCTCTTCGCCCCCTCAGAAATAAACAGGAAAGAGTGAATCAGGTCACCCCCGCCCCAACACATTCCGCCCCACCTATGAGAAGAGAAGAAACAAGTCACAAAATAAAGCAAAGTCTCCCTTGACTCCTTCCTTGGCTGGTGAGGGTGGACATGGGGCTGCTGACAAGATTACTGCGAGGCTCAGGGGGACAGGGGAAGAGAAGCAATGTGGAAAAGGGAAGAGCTTCTATTTTAAAATGAGCAAAGCTACCTGTAGGAAAGGCACTGTGTCTATAAATTGAAATCCTAATAAGAAGGAGGGATCATGTCATGTTATCGCAAATGCAAACCAGTGACAGTCAAAGAGAAGATTGTCCTGTTTTTCACGATATTGGCAGCTTAAAAAAAAAGACGGCTTCACTGGGTACGTTATAATTTCCCACGACTTTTTCAAAAACTGTCAACACAAAAGATCCCCATGAATTACACCAATTGACTGTCAGTCACTCTGGAAATGTTTCATGGCAGAGCACAGAATGGACTATTAAAACGCCCTGGGATTACAGCAGATACTGTGTCATTTTCAGAAGAACATTGTCTGTTAATAAGCTCTAAGCAATCAGGGCTCCTGAGTGACAGCTCCCAAAACCCTCACAAGGGCATTTGCAAATGAAATAGCTCTGGGGGAGGGGTTAATCATGAAGTTACTTGTGGAGGAACAATCTCAGAGATAAAATTTCATCATCATTTGAGTCTCTCCCCCCTCCTTTAAACATGCTTTTCTGCAGGTCATTCGGGTGGACTGTTTGGAAGGCAGAAGGAAACAAGAAAGCATCCCTTAGCACCTGTGCACCATGTCCCCTGGGAGGAGCCGGTGGCACACCAGGTTGCCTCAGCGGCAGAGCAGGGCTCATCCTGGAGTGCAGAACCTAAAGGGCCAGGGCATCGCCTCACGCCTCCCTCTCTTGGGCCGGATGTCGACCTCGCCCAGGTCAGGTCTGTGAGTGCAGTGGATGGACCACACAGCACTGCCCTGATGGCTCTAGGAATCAGGGAGATCTGCACGAGTCCCCTCACCATGGCCAGCTCCATGCCCCGGAGCCCCTGGATCCCGGTGGGACAGACGAACATAGACATAAGCACTGCCAGCATTTAGAACTGGCAAGGACTGGGGATCCACTCAGGCAAATTCCCCCATTTTACAGATGACATGCCCAGATATGAGAATCCAGGGCCTGACTCCAACTCTACCTCGTAATGCCTTTCCAAGGCCTTCAGAGAAACAAAAGGAGGGCCCTTGTCCCCTCCAGGAAACTACCTCTGCTCCTCCTCCAATTGGTCTGGAGGCATGTCCTGCATGCCCCATGGTGTCTGTGCTCACAACCACAGAAGCAGAGGTCTCTCTGCCTGTTCCAGTGTGTTGCTCAATAAAGTGGAAGGCCTGACAAGGCTCTTTTGTATCTCCAGAGCCAGGGCTACAAGAGTACAAATGAGCAGCCCCTTTCCCTTGCTACAGCAAGGACTTTTCCTTCCTTCTCCCACGAGGTGGAGGCCCCTTCAGACCAAACCTCTTGGTTTCACTGAGCTTGTGGGGAAGGGGATTCCAGACTCCCAAGGCCTGGCCCAGAGAACAGCCCGGACATCACACATGTTAGGAATCTAGGTGGCATCCCACAAATAATGAATGTCAACAGCCCCTCAGTACCTCAGTAGCCACCAAAAACAAGAAGAGGAAGAGGGTCAAAGGGTTACCAATCCCAATCACATCTAAGTGCTTTTTGGGAGAACTATTGTATAATTTGAAGATCATGGCAAGGTAGGCTGGGAAAAAGTAGACACCATCCCCAGCATAGACCGAGAACCCAGCAGCCAGGGAGCACAGCGGGTGAGACTTGGGAAGGCTCCTGGGCTCAGAGCCAGCCTCTGAATGTACAGGCTGGGGGTCCCTGAAAAAGGGTTAACGTCCTTCCCTCTCCAGGTTAACTACTTCACTCGGCTTCTCTCAGACTCACTTTCTTCATCTGTAAAAAGCCGATAACAAGAACATCTACTTCCCAGGGTTGTCGTGCAGCTCCACAGCGACAAGCTGTACAAGCTCAAAGCAGGATGGAGATGTGAGTCACATTACTGTCCTTATTACCAGAAGAAAACAATTTTAAGTCTTGACTAATAACTAATAACTGATGTTTCTATAGGACCTGTCAGGTACCAGGCAACTGCCAAGCAGCCAAGATACCAATGCAAACGGGAAGAAAGCCAGGCCCTCAAAGGGGAAAGACAATACACAAAGACAGGAGCAAAGCTGGGGCTGGGGGAGCACTGGGTGCTCCCCTGCAGGATGGTAGTGGCCACAAAGGCCTAAGCACCTCCACTGCCTCCGGAAGAGGGCAAAGGTAGCATAGCTTTCTCAAGGACAAAGAAGCAAATACTCAGGACCATCTTAACGGGGACTCCATTGTGGTTTTATGTTTGGGGATTTTTCCTCAGCTCAATTAGCATAATCACTGAAGACATTACAGGAGGCTTAGTAGCAGAAATGACCCACTTGGGCAGCCATTCGCGGTGCATTCACATCTGATAACGAAGGAGAAAAATATACACAAAAGTAAGATGCGCTATAATGTGAGAGGGATTGGGAGGGTGCACATAGGTAAGTGTGATATGAATCAGGATGTGGACACTGGGTAGGGAGGGGCACAGTTACAGATGTTCTTATTAGGGGTGTGTGTGCGTGTGTATGTTTATTACAGATATTTCTATGTATATGGGGTGGTGGATGCATTCAAAAGTGATGCTTCTGATGGCTTGGGTGGCCAGAAAGATCTAAAGAATGTTCAGTAGCCTTCTCCACGCTGCCCACACAGCAAGTCTGTCCCAGAGTTCATGGGTGCAACCCTTCTTTGCAGAGCCTGGTACTATCTACACAGATGTTTAGCAATCTCTCTCTGAAATCAAGTGCCTTAGTAGTAGCTTTCCAGGGGCGTTCCATGGGCTCCTGACCCAGTGTTTTTCTATGACCACATGCGGCTGGTGAGGAGAAGCAGGAACAAAAATGCCCCCAAACTCTAGGCTCAGAGTTTACTTCCAAAGGAGGTCCAAATTAAGACTCAAGGGCTTCAGTCTCAAGCTTGTGGTGCCTTAAACAAAATGAGGAGATGGCTGCTGATCTGAATGGAGGAGTAAGTCACATCTACTGGCCAGACATCCAAGCAGCAAATGAGTGGTCCTTTTAAGGTAGCATGTAGGTCTTTGGGGGCCCTGCAACAGACAGCGAACCCCACAAAGACCCCCAGCACGAATCTCACAACTAACCTTTCCTCAGCACTTCACTTACACCAGTCCTACAAGGGTAAGAACATAAGCAATCTTCCTTCCATTACTCAGATTAGAAAACAGCGTCACAGGTACACAATGACTTTCCATCACAAAATGCTGCTTCTTTCCCAAAGAATCTAATTCACCCAGAGCTCTCCCTCCTCATCACAATTTCCCCCACCTCCAGGGTAATTTGCTGCACCTCCTGGGGGAGCAGAGGCTGGGGAGCAAGACAGCCCTCAGTGAATCATTCCCCGCCCCGAGCCTCAGTCTCTTTGCCTGTCAAAGGAAAGCCTCAGAATGGATGATCACGAGGATGTCTCCCACCTCCTAAACATACAATCAGCTCTGACAAGACAGCCCACGTCCTAGCCCACAATGACTGATTTGTCTTTAATCACCTAGAAGGAAAAAGAACCATCTAGGTGCACCCAAGCACTCGCCTCCAGCTCTCTCTCTCTGAATCCCTAAGAGCCCTGGCATTAACTGCCCATCATCCAGGATGACAAGAGCCCAACTTGTCATGATATCAATGCTCTCCTATTCAGACTGCACCCACGCACCGTCCTTGCTACAACTGAGCACTAAACTTAACAAGCGATGCCTCAATGCAGGAAGCCCACATCCAGAGCCCTTTCCCTTCTACCTGCATAACCAGTGCCTCCACCTACCTGGGTCCAGTGTTGACCCAGTGACTCCCCCACATGCCTGGCTGTCTTAACAAAGCTCTCAACTACTGCACTCCCTTGAACGGTTTTCCCCAAACTCCAAAAGCCCCTCAGTTATCTAGTCTGCTCTTCAGGGAGCTGAGCATACAGAATGTCTTGTCTCCCTTCCTTGCAGGACAGAATAAGCTACCACTAAGACCCTTGATTGGAAGTCTCCCAGCTTGTAAAGACCCCCAGATTCTGGGCTACTAGAGAACATTACCTGTAACGAGGGGATTGGAGGGGACTGGGAGGCTTCTCCCCAAGCCAAAGCTGGGGCTGCATACCCCAGCCAAGTGCTGTGACTGCCAAGATCCTCGGCATCCGTGATTTTACGCAGGCAAGAGCTGAATTCATATAAAATGTTATATTTGGACTGTCATTCACATTAATAGGAACCTGATGTTGAGAGTATCCTCTGAGCAAAATCCCTCTCATATAACTAATGGCAAATGATCCACACTATTCCTTCCAACCGTATCAACTTCTGACCGGAAAGCTGGCTAAGCCCATGAAAGACATGGAGAGAAAGAACACGGCTTTGCAGGAGAAAAGACAAAGAACAAACAGATTAGACCAAGATGGGCCTGGGGCACCGGTGGCAGAAAGGTGAAGGTGAGAAAAGGAGGGGGATTCTGCTGTGGCCACAGTGCACTTCCCAGGATGGCCCCAGATGCCAGAGATGCTCGAGTCCTCACTAGGGCAGACCCAGCTGTGCAGCCTCACCTCTGTCAGCCCCACGTTCTTCCTCTTAATGACATTCTGCAGAGAGCTGCTCAGCGTTCGGGTCAACAGCAGGTTTGTAGACTTCCGGATCATGTCGTCCACTTCTGTGGAGCTGAAAAACAAAGACTAAGTGTCAGCAGGGCCAGGCAGCAGAATGTGCCTGACAGCATTCAGAGTGGAGAGCCATCCAAAGCATCCCTGAGCACTGACCACCGCCACCGGTCCTGGATCACATTTTCAAGTTAAAGGGACTCAAAGAACCCTTGCAGTCTCCCACAGCACCTCCCCAGACACAGTGAGAAGTGGAGAAGAAATACTGACAGCAACCTAACTTCTTTTCATTTCTAACCCAGTCCTCAATACCAAGCTTGTTTCCACCTCTGGACTCTCATACAACCCAACAATAATGCCTGATTCTAGTTTAGGCCTTCCTAGAACTACATAAAGAATTCATTCTAATTTCAAAGGGAAAGTATGGCATCTGGAAAGGCCTGGAAAGTAACTTGCTCCAATCAAGTAAAAAAAAAAAACCTGAGGACCCCCTAAGGAAAGCAGTCAAGGGATTGCCTCTGGCCATAGAGGTACAACTATGCAATCCTCCCCTCTCCGGGAGGCGCTGAGTGACGCAGTCTTCTTTAGAAGAGATACATAGACCTCTTGGCCGCCCCTTCTGCGTCTCCTTGGCTGGCTTCTCCTCAAGTTCATGCCCTCTGACCACAGGTGTCTCTGGTCTGGCCCTCTTCTCCCCCCCCCCCATCTATGCCACTTCCCTTGGTAATCTCATCAGCTCCCATGGATTTAATTAATTATTCTCTGTATGCAGATGATTCTCACATCTACTTATCGAAATTATCCTCCCTCCTAACCTCCAATCCTACCTCTCTACTGGCTTTCAGACATCTCTGGATGTCCAGCAGACATCATCACCTCAGCTTGTCCCCTGTCACCTTGCTCCCCAAACCCTCCCATCTCACAGACGTCCCTTTAACTGTTGAGGGAGCCGCCACTGCCCCAATCCCCCAGGCTTACATGCTAGCTGAGCTGCCTCTCTGCTGCTCACTCCCACCCACATGTCCAAGCCATCATCACTGTTAGTCTGACCTTCTTAACATCGCTTCTATGTGCCCCTTCTTCTCCTCTGACACGGCCGAGTGAAGGCCCTTGGCACCTGGTGCCCTATGGCCTCTCTCAGTTCCCATCCACCATGCACTCAACTATCAAACTGATCTTCCTGAAGCACAGGGTGGACTATGTCATCCCCCTACTCGATAAACATCAGTGGGTCCTCCCCACCTCCAGACACCCATACAACCCAAACATAATGATTCCAGTATCCCAGGCCTTCCTAGAACTACATAAAAACTTGATTAATCCTACTTCAGAAGGGAAAATCTGGCTGATAAATATAAAATCCTCTGTCTTGTATTCAAAGTCCTTCATAACCCGCCTACCTTTCTGGCCTTCTCTCTTGCTTTCCCTCCTTATTCCTCACATAAGTACTCTACCTCATAGTTCCAGACTTTGTCCCCCAGGCCTTGAATGCTCTCTCTCCTCCTCTCTTCCTCCTGGTTTCCCTGGCTCCCTTCAAATATCAGCCAAAATCCCCCCTTTTACAAGAAACTTTTCTCAATCCCTTCCTTGTGGTCTTTCCCTTGGTGATTATTTTAAATTTACACTGCATATAGCTTGCTTGTACATAGCTGTTTGCACTACACGGCAGACTCCTTGAGAGCTGGGACGGTCTTCTACCTTTCTCCATATCCCTAGTGGATGGAGAATCATCTGAAGGAGACACTTAATAAATGTTCACTGACTAAAACCAAATTCATCACTTTCTCCCAAACTAACAAGCTTCTCAGAGCTTCTCTTCTCCTCCCTCACTCCCTACCCCCGCCCCCATACTCTCATTTCCAGGATGAACAATGCACATTTGATTCTCATTCCACTATCTCTTTCCTTACACCAGATCAGGTGCCTAAGCCTGGTCATTCACCCTCCTCACTGCACTAATTCCTGACTGTATCTTTTCTCTCTCATTCCAACTTTCAGAACCTAAGTTTAGGTCCTCATGGCTTTCCACGTTGGCAGTTAAATAGGTATCTGAACTGTTCTCCCTACATTTTTCCACTCTCCATACTACTACAGACCAATCTTCCTAAAGCACACCTCTGATCATTTCATTCCCTCAAACCCTGCTCCTGGTTCCCTTCTGACTATCAATCAGTGTATTAATAAGCACTCATTAAGCACCTCCACCATGTCACTCATTGTGCTAAGGTGCTCAGGGATACAACACCAAAAGTGGAACAGCCCCTGCTCTCCGGTCTTTACATCCTGTCAGAGGAGACAACACGCACGGCTGGAAGCATATGCAGAATAAACACGATCAAGTCCCCAGCCCTCAGCCTGGAGCTGGACACCGGCCCTATCTGGTCCTACCATCTCTCTAGCCTTCCCTCCCACAACTCCGGTACAGACTGCTTGCTACTCCACAGACATTGTTCACGACCAGGGGACCATCTGGCCTTCATCTGTGCTATTCTATACAAATGACAATGACAGTAACACACACTGCTCTAGTGTTTAAGGACTCTCATAACACCACAAGGCAAGCATCACTATTCTTTTCTTGCAGAAGAAGCAGCAGAGGATGAGGGAAGTGCAGTGACTTCCGCGGAGCCACAAAGCTGGGATCCGAGTCTAGGGGTCACATCCCCACAGCCCTGTGCTCTCTGCACTGCACACGGGTACCCCTCTCCTCCCAGCCTCATCTACCGACATTCTGTCCTTCAAGGCCTCCTCTGAATGTTCCCTGCACAAAGCCCAGCGCCGTTAGCCGGATACACTACCTCCTTTCTCCAAACCTCAGCGGGACTTCTCTCATGCCTCGTGTATGACACTCCTATGTTCTGCCTTGTGTCAGAGTTACTTGTTCCATCTTCTCTACTACATTGTGAAGCTTGAAGTGCCACATTTTATTCACACTATCAGCTACCCCATCACCCCTAAGTGACAAGCAGAGTGTATTGCAAACAACAGGGACTCAATGTGTATTTAATTCAGTTGAATTCTAGGGAGAAGAATCTGATTAATGACAAGGTTATCACAGCTGTGACACTTTTTGGTAGAGCTGAGATAATGCTACTTATGTTAGAAAAGCAGCTTTATTCAGGGTGTCCTCAAAACCTTAGTACGGTTTTTTAGCTTTAAAAGACATGGAATCTGCTAGAGTTACAATGACAACTGGGGTTAGTTTAATTTTAATAGCTTAAGATCGTCGCAAGACTTCTGGAATACCTTTTGCTTGGGGCCAAAATCTCATCCAGAATTAGACCTTAGTTAAAAAGCTGGGCCTAACTATTTCCCCCTTCTGCTGAAGACTGCTTCCTCAGCCTGGGGACAGCAGAAGTTCATTAAGAGTCTTGTGAGACAGTCAACATTCTGTGTATCTCTTTCCATGTTAAATGTCAGCACCGCTGTTAGAAGTAAAATATGATAGAGATCAATAAGAAGACAGCGAACAGAACACTGAACCAGACTGACTTCAAAGATGGCGGGCAGGTGATGCTCAAGGCCTTTGGAGTTTCAAGCCCGAGCAGTTCTCCTCTGGACTTTATTCTCAAGTTCCTTTTCTGTTGCTGGATTTTCTCACGTAGCCTTTCAAAATAGTTCATGCAAAAAGCAGTGGGAAAAGATGCAGATAAAATAGACAGAAAATTGTGACCAGAACAGATATGGGAATACCAAAGACCTTGTTTCCAATGAAGTCTAGAGACAAAGCAAAGCACTGTGGGCAGAAATAGAATGAACGGATGTGGTCAGACTGGCTTCAGCCAGTTTGTCTCAATGGAATGCAGGGAAGGTGTAGGGGTGAGGATGCCGCTGATCCACTGCATTTCACATACAGAACTACAAATCACAAGGACCAGAGAGCCTGCTCTGCTGCACACCAAGGTCTGATGCTAGTCACCTTGTTGCTTTTTACAAGGTGCCCGACTCCAGTCCCCTGACTAGCAGAGGGTTCTTGGCTTTCCCAGAACTGGTCATACTGCTTCATGGGCAAATGCCTGCATCAGAAAGGACAAGAACTATGGAAACCATGCCAACCACTGGCACAACAGCCCATCTGGCGATCCCAAAACTGCTTCTGTAACAGCCATCACATGACTCTGTCTACAGCCAGACTGCTCTCTTAGTCTACTGGTCAAGGCAGGAAGGGGGTACAGCGGATGGGCCTGGAGTCCTGAGTTCAAATCCTGCCTCAGATGTGTCACCTAACTGCTGACTGCCTTAGTTTTCTCAACTGTAAAATGGAGATAACTGTCAGTAGTAAAATGAAGAAAATAAATCTGCCTCCCAGAACAAGCTGAGAATATTGGTAGAGACACTGAGCATGGAGCCTGGCACACAGTAAGTGCTACATTAATGCTCGTGCCTTTCCTTTACCCTTCCCCTCCCACTGTCCAAGCGAGTGTCAAAGTTGGGCCAAATCTCTCCACAGAAGTCCTTTCGTACATGGCTCCTGCTCCTTATTCAATTCATGGATGTTCAAGCTCTCTTTTAAAACAGGGACCTCTGGAGCCTTCACCTGGTCAGAAAGGAAAAAAGGAGTTTCTTTCTACCTTCGATTTAACCAGAAATAATTTCAGCTTTGGGGCAGAGTTCCCTGGAAATTGCTACATCTGCCCAGGGGAGCCTAATTGCTACCAGGAAGTGTGCCCTACAATGATCCCGCCTCCATCCCTTCTAAGAGGTGTAATCTTTTCTTTTTGAAGCAGATTTTGGGAAGAGGCTAAAATACCACCTATCCCTTTGATCTCTCAGCAACCTTGCATTAGGCTTGGAATGACAGTGTCCTTTATCTTCCCGAATGGAATGACAGGCAAAGAAAATTTCAAACTAGCAGGTTCAAAAGCGCTGCTCTCCCACCCACCCTCGCCCTTTCCCCGGCCTCTGGCTCTTCATCCTGTTCCACCTGACAAATGGTGAGGGGGTAAAGCAGAAGACGGAAAGGAAACAAGAAAGCCTCTAGTTATCTCTGTGTGTCGGGGAGTGAAGCTGGCGGCCTGTCAGCTCCTCCATCCATCATGTCACCTCAAGGGGACCCTGTTTGGGCAGCCCCGGTTAATGGGCTCCAAACCCCAGCTCCCTTTCCCAGAGAAATTAGATCATTGTGTTTAGTGATTAGCTGGCTAAGTCCAGGAAAAGGTGATGCATCTTCCTGATAATTTATCAGCTCCTAGGAAGATGCAGAGGCAACAAGTCTACGGATTTTCTCACTTCTAGAAGATCTCCCAGTGTCCATGTTGTTTCAACAACTGAGATCTATTATTGAAATGGGCAAACTGGGAAACAATGAAACACTGAAGGATCTTGAGATGCCCGAAAAACCCAAGTAGCTGGTCTGGGCTCATCCTCTGAATAAGGGCTTCTGGATCCTCGGTCTGGGAACATGAGTTCTGAAATACTGTGAAAACTGTATTTCAGTATCATTGCGCTGCTACTTTGCAATCCTACGTAGTTGAGGCATTTAAGAACATTCTTCTGAGAAGGGGTCCCTATGCTTAACCAGACACTGCCCACAGGATGAAGGACAAAAAGAAGGTGAAGAAGCCTTCACCAAAGCCTTCAGAATCCAGGCTAAACATACCAGTGCCATTACAGCCAGCATCACTGCTATCAAAGAAATCACTTGGTAAGAACCCAGCACTGAGGCACAGGTTGTGAAGAGAGGGATGCATAAGACCTGCCCTTAAGAACCTTACAATCAGGGGCAGCTCTGTGGTGCAGTGAATAGAGCACCAGCCCTGGAGCCAGGAGGACCCGAGTTCAAATCCAGCCCCAGACACTTAACATTTATTAGCGGTGTGACCTTGGGCAAGTCACAACCCCAACTGCTCTGCCTTCCCCCCTCAAAAAGAAAAAAAAAAGAAGAACTTTACAATCTCATACAGATGACCCTCCCACAAACATTAGTGAACTGTCTGTGTATGCTGAGGGGGGAAAAGAGACAAGTTGGAGACGGAGAATGAGAGACAGAGACAGGACCAAATGTGACCATTAAACAAGTACTTCAGTCATGTGTTAGTGTATCTTAACTTGAAACCAATATGCTGAACCCAGATCACTAGCAGAATGGCGGACAAAACTATCTGTGTGCAGAGAAAACTCAACTCAAAATCCATCTTTAAATTAAGGACAATTTCCCTGATCCCTGAACCAGCAAGGACAAAAGCACTTCACTTTGAAAGTCCGATGGCTTTCTTTAATTCACATAAAGTTTTTTATTTCATTATTTGTCTATAAATGTTTTCTATTTAACTTAAATTTCAAATTTAAAAGTGTTTTAATATCATTAACTTCCTTGTTTTTGAGAAATAAATAAGAGCTAATCATAGTTAGTATATCTGTGTATCTAACATCTATCTTTGTGTGTGCATATGCCTCTGGGTTGTTCAGTGGACAGAGCACGGGCCTGGGGTCAGGAAGACCCAAGTCCAGTCTCAGACACTCACTGTATGACCTGGGCAAGTCCTTTAACCTCTGTTTGCCTTAATCCTGAGGAGAAGGAGATGGCAAATCCCTCCAGAGTTTTTGGCAAGAATATCTCAGGGACAAAACTGGTGAGTAACATCTGTGGGATCACAGTGAGTCAGGCTTGACTGAAGGACTGAACAGCCATCTCTTTAAGGTTTGCAGTGTACTTTACAAGGACCTTGTTTTATCCTACCACTAGGAGGCAGGTGCTATTACCGTCATTCCCATCTTACAGATGAGGAAACTGAGTCATACTGCAGCTAAGTGACTTGCCCAGGATTGCACAGCTAGTCACTGTCTGAGGCAGGATTTGACCTCGGGTCTTCTGAGTCTAGGTCCAGCCCTGCATCTGCATCCAGCCCTGGAGCTGCCTACAAACCAAGCTCTTTTATAGAAAGGGATGGACTCCACTTGCCCATTTACAAACGGGCCATTTCCCCACATGGACAAAGAGATATTACTGGAAAGTCAGGAGAAATTTCCTGGCTGGTTGGTAGAAAATTGGGGCCGAGTTTTTCATTACACCTAACTGGCATGTATCTCTCTCCATACAATCATCACCTGTTAACTCTTCACCTGATGTCCCCTGGGTGGTTCTTGTAGCTCAAAGGCCAGAGGATCTGGAAACAGAGCACAAAGGGGCCTTAAAGTTCATCTAGGCCAAACCTGCCATTTTTAATAGAGCGCTTTAGTTTTTGTAGCATCTTCCTTCCCCAATCAACCCTCTCATTTTAGAAATGAGGACACAGAGGCCCAGAGAGGTTAAGTGGCTTGTGTAGCCACACACACACACACACACACACACACACACACACACACACACACACACACAAAATGCAAAATTCAAAACAATACATACATGAAGGGAAAAAATTCAAACCAAGGTCCTTGGACTTCACATTCACCCAGTATCTTTCTTTACAAAAACAAGGAGAACATTTGTTTTAGTGCAACAGAGTCTTTTCTCCCAAACCTAAATTATAACCTCAAGTACAAATAATACCTTGTAACTGAAAAATAGATTTAAGTTAATGTCAAAACCATAAACAAAGTAAAAGAAAAATGATTTCTTTGGGGGGGGGGTAGGGCAATTGGGGTTAAGTGACTTGCCCAAAGTCACATGTCTGGTAAGTGTGTCAAGCGTCTGAGGCCAGATTTGAACTCAGGTCTTCCTGACTCCAGGGCCAGTACTCTATTCATTGCACCGCCTAGCCACCCCAAAAAGTGATTTCTAATAGAGCTGTTTATCTAATATGAAATAAAGGCCACTAAGAGCAGATACACAAATACTTAGTCGACAGCCAGTTGGGTGTCCAAGATCCTTTCCTCAACTGAAGGCAACAAAACTGTGGCAACAAGAATGGAAGCTGCCTATGAGTTGAATGTCACTGAGACCTTCAGGTGTTTCATTATCTGAAAGGTCAGTTGGCTGCTCACCCACTTTTCACTTAGGTCAAGACGCTCTACTCGAAACTCAATGAAGATCGTTCCCGGATAAATGTGACTTCCAAGGACCAGTAAACAAGAAGCCTGCAGGAGGCTTCAGAAAGGTGGTAAAGCTCATTATGCTACAATATTTTCTTGCAAAATAAGTACTGGAAAATTTTCTTCCTGAAATTATAGTCCCATACATGTTTTCCTGAGGATCTTTCAAAAATAGTTGTTTGAAGACTGCACAAAGTCAAAGAAAAGGCTACGTGGATATTTGAGTCATCAAATTCATTCCTGCTACATAGAATCCTCCCAAACCTACTGCTCCACCACTCCTGTGTGGACAACTCCTGTGCCACTTTCTGGATTGATGCCACTGATTGGCCACTTCTCTGCAGGGGCACCTTTTCTACCTTCCTAATCCAGTAGAAACAGAAAATAAGGAGATTTTGAACCAACTTTTACTCCCAATCAAGTACATTCTGCCCAAACAAGATGTTTTTCTCTATCTCACAGCTCTAATCCTTCAAAGTCAGCCGCTCCTCATTTCTTGACCTCCAGAACTTAAAAATGCATTCACCTCTGGAGTAGCCCTGCCCATTTTTCTTCAAGGAGAGGTCTCTTCAGAAAGCAACACACATCAAACGTCGATCTCAGCCCCAAATTGTACCAAATTCCTTCTTTTTCCTCGTGGCTCACCAAGCATGGTATAAACCCACTTTCTACTCCAACTACATCCCCCTGCCTGACTCTTCACCTCACAGGGGATTCTTCAACACGTCTTCCCGCATCCTTCTTGCTCTGAATGAGACATTTCCCTTCATGTATGTTGCCTTCACACTGTCAAAATTACGAATGCTAACAACTGTATTTTTAATGTCCTTTTTTCATTGTGAACTTAACAAATAACAAACACACTCACTTTCATAAACAAAAAACAAAAAGATAAATGTTCATTAAAGGCTAAATCACTATTATTTTAAGCAGATTTAATACTCTCCGTCTAGTCTCTTTCTTTACGCACTTTCTTTAGCTCTCTTATATGTGTTTTTAAAATGATTCGCTTTCTTTGGTATCACAATCACTACTTCCCTCCCCCAACTCACTCACTAAAAAAAAAAAATCCACGCCCTATTAACAAATATGTATAGCCAAGCACTGGGTTTTTGTCTCCTTTGGCCCCTCACTTCTCTGTCGAGTAGGGAAGCACGATTCACCATCAGTACTGTGATTAGAGTTCCGCAGTCACTGTGTATAGTATTCTACAGGTTCAGGTCATCTTGCTCTGGATCAGTTCATAAAAGTCTTTCCAGACTTCTCTAAATCCACGATTCATCGCTTCTTACATGGTAGTAATATTTCATTATGCTCAACTGCCCCAATTTATTCAACCATTCTTAAACTGATGGGCTCACTTGGGATTTGCAGTTCTTACAGCTAGAAAGCCCTGCTATCCCAGTGTTTGTGCATGTGGGTTTCACCCTCCTGTTCTGCTCTCCTTGGGGGCATGTGCCTATTAATGTTAATGCTCTTAGAAGTCATTGTATACTTAGTCACTTTTGTGGTATCATCCCATGTTGCTTCCCAGCATGGCTGGGTTAACTCAAAGCTCCCTCAACAAAGCAAACTGTGCCTGTCTTCCCAAAGTCCTTTCAACAAGTACCACCTTATTTTCTGGGTCATCTTTGCCAATGTAATGGCCATGAGGTTTTAAGAGTTTCTTAAATGTCCATTTCAGTACTTACTGTCTTGGAGCACGTTTTCATATGCTTGTTGACAGTTTGCTATTCTTCTTTTGAGAACTCCTATTCATATCCTTTAACCATTTACCTACTGGGGAATGGCTCCTCTTTGCATGTGAGTTAAATAACTAAGTCTTCCATACTGGACCTTGATAAAAGAAGTTTGAAGCAAATACATTTTCCCAGCTAACTCTTCCTGTACTAAACTATACTGATTTGTGTGTGCAAAAGCTTTTCAATTTTATATTATTAAAATTGTCAATTTTATCTCTAATAATACTCTTTACCACTTGTTTGGCAAGAATTCCTCACCCATCCATTGCTGTGAAAGGTATTCTCTGTCTTGCTCTTCTGTTTATGTGACCTTTCATACCTACCTCACGTATTCACTTTCGCTTACTAGGATATAAAATAGGAGAGGCTGGCGTAAGCCAAATTTCTGCAGAAAGCCATGCATTTTTCATAGCATTTTCTATCAATAGCACAAGCAATTGTGGACCTTGAGGTGATTGAAGATCATAATACTATGGTATATTCTTTACATTTCTTAAATTTGTATAATTAATCTATTTTACTAATCAATGTTTATATTTCTTAATCAATATAAAATAGTTTTATTGATTATTGCTGAATAGTACAGTCTGAGACCTGGCAATGCTGTGCCCCATTCTTTCTGACTATATAAAAATTATTTCTCTTGAACTTCTTGAATATTTTGCTCTTCAGATGAATTATGTATAATGCATCCTGGTTGTATAAATTAATACTTTGGTGGTTTGATGTGGCAATCAATATAGAAATTAACTAAGACAGCACTTACAATATTTGAATACAATTAGACCAATTGTTTAAGTCTCTGTTTTGGTACCCATTTCTACTCCTAAAAATTGTGCATCCTGATAGCTAGGTGCCCAAATATGTTATACATTAAGTAATGATTTAAATGAA
This sequence comes from Pseudocheirus occidentalis, assembly GCA_028646575.1. Lineage (NCBI taxonomy): Eukaryota > Metazoa > Chordata > Mammalia > Diprotodontia > Pseudocheiridae > Pseudocheirus > Pseudocheirus occidentalis. Next base: position 306,630,384 of record CM053595.1, read on the forward strand.
ATTTCTCTTTTAATCTCTTCCTACTGGGCCTTAATGGCAACATGCAAAAAAGGCTGATGACTTATGCAGGTTTATTTTAACGTCCCCCATCTTCCTTACTACTGTAACAGAGGGCAATACCATCTTCCCTCCCCATCAGGCTTGCACCCAGGAGCCATCAAAGCTGTTGCCAAAGCTTATCAGTTTCACTTTCGCAGCACCTGTCCTCTGACATCACCCCCACCCTCATCACCTCACAGTCAGATTACTGCAATAGCCCCCAGTGGGTCTGCTTGCCCCGAGTCTCTCCCCACTCCAGCCAATTCTTCATTCAGCCACCAAAGTGACTTTCTTAAAGGTCTGATTATGTCCCTGTCACTCTCTTCCCACCCCCTCCAAACCCCCAAATCACTTACAATCAACAAACTCCTGTGGTTCCTTATTGTCTCTGGAATCCAATACAAAATCCTGTTTGGGAAAGCCCTTCATAACCTTGCCCTCTCCTGCCTTTCTAGTCTTCCTACATCTTACCCCCTGGCATCTCCTCCTCCATTCAGGGACACTGGTTTCCTGGCTGTTTCACATACAAGCACTCCACCTCACAATGCCACACATTTTCTCTGCCTGCCAGGCCTGGAACACTCTCACTCCTCATCTCCACCTATTAGCTTACCTGGTTTCCCTTAAGACCCCAGCTAAAACCTCATCTGTACAGGAAGCTTTTCCCAAATCCTCTTACTTCCAGCAGCTCCCCTCCTGTCTGTCCTATAGATGGCTCGCTTTGGCTGCATGTTTGCATGCTGTCTCTCCAAATACACTGTAAATTCCTTGAGGGAAGGGGCTGTTTTCAGCCTCATTGTATCTTCAGTGCTTAGAACAGTGCATTGCACATAGTAAGCGATTAATAAATGCTTAACAGGTCAATCATAACCTGCAACAAAGATAATTTTATCTGGTAACACTGGTAACAGGGAGCTTTGTTTTAAAATGGATCATTCTGAAAATACTGCTAATATTTCTCTATTCTTCCAATATCAATAATGCTATCTCTTAGTTTAAAGGAAGAGTTTTTATTAGGAGGAATGTGTATGTGTGTGCGTCTTTTATTAAAAAAGAAACCAATTATATTGAAATTAATTTTTCTAAAAAAAATAATCACAGACTTCAGGCAGAGAAGCCCCAGTTTAAAGAGATATTTACCATATTAAGGAAAAGTCCATTTATTCCTATGATTTTGAATTTTTTTACAGAAAAATGGGCACCATATTTGATGCAGCTATTTTTTGTCTATAATCATGTGATTTTGTTTTTTGTTATCAGAATGGTCTAGTACATGGTTTTCCTAATACTGATCTACTCTTGCATTCTTAATTTAAATCTAGTCACATGATCCTTTTAATATGCTGCTATAGTTTTTTGTTAATACTTTATTTGATTTTTTTTGTTGGTGTCAATTAGGGCAAGTGTTCTACAGTTTCCTTTCTCTGATTTATCCTGTTCTGGTTTAGGTATTAATACCATATTTGTTTCATACATGAAATCTGAAAAGCTCTCCTGTTTTACTCTTTTTTAACACAATTTATGCAATTCTGTATAAGAACAGAATTAATTGTTCTTTGACTATTTCACAGAATTCAGCTGTACATCCATCTAGTCCTGTTTTTCCCCCTTTCAGAAGTTTCTTTTTGATTCCCACTTAGTAATTCCTAAACATCTGTTTTTTTCTAAAATTATATTCAGGTCTTTCTTGTCAATCTATTTATGAGATTTGGTCTAGATATGAAAAATGTACGATAATTTTAGTTTTGTTATTTTCCCTATAATCAGATTAACCTTTCCTTCAAGAATTCAGATGCTATCCATTTGGTGTGCATATATTTAGTGTTGAAATTATTTCATTAGCTTTGATGTTTTTAACTATAATGGAGTTTCTCTTTTAAAAAAAATCCATCTCCCTGTTTACTGTTGCTTTGTCTATGATGATTGCAACATCTGCTTTTTTTAGTTTGTCTTAGGCATAATAAATTCTGCTACACCCTCAAAGATTCTGGGTGAATCTTTGTTTTAAGGATTTCTTATACACAACTTATTGTTGGATTTTTGTCTTCTAGCCCATTCTGCTGCCCTCTTCCATTTTACGGGAGAGTTCATACCATTCACATTCATGTTCATAAGTTTTATGCTTTTAAGCATGTAAGTATTCATATAAGTATTAAAAGTATATCTTGTAAGTATACTTCTTCCTCTCTTTATCATTGCTTCCCTCTATACAAGCAAGGTAAAGAGAAGGATAATTTTTTCATGAATTATTACTATATTTTATCTTTTCTCAAACTCTGACACTCAAATACACAAAATAACTTGTTTATTGGTAGTTAATTAAACATGAAATGTCAGCATAAAAACTCATTAGTATTTTATACTGAGTAAGGTTGCTGCTATTTGTTCTTCATTCTAGAAGAGAACTGTGACATCAGGGAGATGAGGCCATGACAGCAAGAGGACTGGATTTAAGTGAGGTAGGACTGTGCAAAGTCACCAGTCTCATTATTTCCTCTGGAGCCATCTGGATCCAGTGGCCAGATATAGATCAAAACACCTGGAGATGGCCCAGCTGAAGAAAGCAGAGAAAGAAAAGGAAGGTGATCGACAATGGCAATCTATAATCAAAGCAGTATGTTCCCTCTTTGTTGCCCTTCTTCTTTTCATTTAGCTCACACTATTAATCTCTGGATCCTACTGCTCCTTTTCTTTCAATCCCACTTTATGACCCATCCTTTCCAAAGTTGAAGTTTGTTTTGCTTATGCCTCCTGACTACCTTATTTCTTAAATATCTATAACCTTGTCCTCTCCTGTTTCCCTGTTGAGTTTAATGTAATTCTATACCAAAATCTGTATGTATGTGTCTGTTCCACCATTTGTAAATTTCAAATAAAAATGAGTTTAATGAGATGTCCATCCCTGCTACTCCAACCTTCCCATTTGAATTATCTTTTATATACCTTGAAGATGAGAAAAAGTAAGTTCCACCCACCTCCTTTCTCACCTTTCCCCTAATATATTTCTAATTTACCCCCCTCCTTTTCTTTGTTTTGAACCAACAAGGTAAAATAAAACTACGGGTTCTACATTTGTCTTTCTTATCTCCCTCTGTGAAGCTGTGAAGGGGCACATCTCTTTTTTCCCTCTCTTAGAATGTAAGCAGTTCACCATTATTTAGATCCTTTCACATGCTCAAATATATTTACCTTTCTAGGTTCCTCTTGTTGCCTGAATTTGCCTTTCAAAGTTCCAGCTCAAGCCTTTTCATCAGGAATTCCCAAAAGTACTCTATTCCATTCAAGGCCCATTTATTTCCCAGTAGGATTACACTCATTCTTGCTGGGTAAATTATACTTGGCTGTAAGTATTAGATTTTATCTTCAGAAATATATGCAAAAATGTTCTCCTCTTTATAGAAGTTGTGTGATGCTGATGTGGGTTTCTTGGTACTTGAACTACTTCTTTCTAGGATTTGTAGTATTTTTTTTTTAATCTGGAAGTTCTGGATTTGGGCTCTGACATTCCAGGGTGTTTCCACTCTATTTAATGCAGAGTAAGTTCTTTTGCAATACTGATTGTCTTGTGGAAACTGGATTTAAAGTATATATCTTTTTACCCAAATATCACAACCAAATCCTGAGAAGTTTTCTGGCCAAGATGGAAATGAAAAATTCTCCTACAGAATGAGATCCAGTACTCACGATACTGTCTGATGCGCCTGACACACAATGAGTATCAATCACTTGCAATACATAGAGAAAAATGTGCCATCAATAACCAGACAAAGGCAGTATTCCCTAGGAGTCAAACTAAGCTCAACACCAAGAACAAGCTGGATGAATGTTCTCATGGGTTTTTTCATTTTGGAGATTTATTTACCAGAATGCCTTAGCCCAAGATCAAGGAAGGGGACAGAGATATTACACAGTTCACTGAATTCTGTGATTTTCCCCATCTCCCTCACAGAACCCTCTCTAAAGTGAAGCGTAGCTTCCCCTCTCCAAGAGGGGTTGATTTTCACTGTCTGTGCCAGCTAAAGACTGGGCAGTGGGACAGGACTGATCAGCTTTTCTCCTCTCTTCCTTCACTCACTTCATTCTTTACACAATATGTATTCCTTATTTCCCCAAACCAAAATAACAAAAAAAAAAATCCAAGTCAACCATGGCTGCCAGAAAAGTCTTTTCCCCTAAAGACATTATTTCCTTATTGTTTTTTACATGAACTTTCATTCAAATGGAGACCTACGTCCTCAGAAAACATGTAATTAAGGCAGTCTCCTCTAAATGTTATTAATACCTTTCAATGAATTCTGGCCAATGTAAAGGAGATGACTCCCCCCAAACCCTTTTTTCTACTTGACAAAAATGAAAAGTTGATTCAAGAGAATAAATTCCACTTCCCCTCTTCCCCCGCTAAAAACAACCCACATTCAAAACTTCACCTACCCTGACTTTTTGCCTATAGTGCCTAGTTTTCCTGGAAAGAAAAAGCTAGCCAAGTGTTAAAAAAAAAAAAAAGACTGTCTGTGTTCATGACATGTCTCATATCCCATAACAGTAGCTGTGACCTCAAAGTCAGTTGTGATTGACAGACTGACCCCAGTCACTCCAGGGTGTAAAGTAAATGACAACCCTCCTCCCCCCAAAAGAAGAAAAGAAAGAAAGAAGTTGGGGAGGGCAGCTGGAATCTTTCTGTCAGCTTAGCAAGCAAACTTCTTAATAAAAACCTCATTCAAACTGTCAGTGTGAAATGCAGAAAGTGTCAACTAGGGTTTTCAGGCAAATAATTCTTATGCTTGAGCAGGAGGAAGGCTCTAGCTGGCTTCACCCTCACTCTGCCTTCAACCTTTTACTTCCCCGCCAAAAAGCAGGGCAACAAAAAGCTAGCCACATTCAACGAATTTTAATACATCCACGGACATAAGAAGGTAGTGTCCTGGAGACTGTTCAATGCCAAAAGCCATCATCCTGGTCATGGTGAAAAGAACTGAAGTTCTGATTTGTGATCCCCAGGGAGCATCTCTGCTCCAGGAGTCAGGGAAATCTGACATCTCTGTGAGCCTGGCAACATTTCACAGGAAGGTCAGAGAGCAAGCTGGCTTCCCAATGCCACCTTTCATCCTAACTCAGAGGGCAGAGCTGAGAAAGACTCAACTCAGTAGACCATTTATGGGGTTTATTTAAACGCTAAAAGATTTTTTTTGTTTCTAAATGGTGGAATCAAGAGAAAAAAGGGAAAATGAAGCTCAATTTCTATTCACAAAAGCAATTGTAAAACTCAGTCAAACTATCATGGAGTGTCATATACATGTCTTGGGAAAAACCCAGCCAACCCACATTTCACCAGTAGAGGATGAAGGTGGGAAGAAAATGGAGCTAGAATTACATAAGGGAAACCATTCTCTGTTTCATGCCTGGCTTCTGGCCGGCAGACAGGTCATCACATCTGCTTAATTCACTCTTATCTTGGTATCATTAAAAGATGGTCTACTAGACTGTCTGAGAAGACTACTCACATGTACAATCCACAAATATTTTTAAAATCAAATTAAAAAACACTATGGGCGGGGGTGGGGAGTCTCTCTGAACAGAAATGGCACATACTAATATTCTCTTTGAAGCTCTAATGATTGTACAAGGCATTTTGTGGGAAAGAAGTAAAATAAAACTAAACCTCTTCCCTGATCCCTGCAAGACAATTTACCAACCACTGGCCTTAAATCAGCTGGCCTTATAATGTAACTGTGCAAAGGAAGGGGAAGCAGGACCCTGGAGGCAATGTTGTGCAACAGGCTGCAAGTTCTGATTATGGGCCTGCACCAGGGCAAGAAAGGGTCTAGAGCAAATCTGGTCCAAGGGACAGAATGGAGGAGCAAAAGGCTCCAGACTTCCTTGCTTTTTGTTGCCTTTGGGGGAGGCCAGGGCGAGTCTTCCCAGCTCAAGGAGAACTCTGGAGATGGGTTAGAATGTCTGTCCAAAGCGCAAGGCCCTGGCACTGGCTATGTTTGCACTGTTTCATACTATACCTCAGATGGAGATCTTCTGAGAACTTGAGACAGGCGTAGATAAATTCTTTAATTTGATTGTAAACCTTAGGCACAAATTCAGAGAAAGGAAATTTCTTGGGAAACGGCTGCTGTAAATGCAGGAAATAAAGACACTAAGTCACACGCCAGGAGAAACTAAAGACCTTCACAAATAAGCTACAAACCAAGAGGAGCGAGCACCTCAGTTGAAGGCAAGTGTGGAGACAAGCTTTTCCACATCTCCCTCCTTGGGGCTAGAATGAAGTGACCCTTTAGAAATGGGAGCCTAAGAAAACAACAAACAAAATCCCAAAGCCCAAACTGCCAGAGCCGGTCCCAGACCTCCTGGAGGAAAGCAGTTCCAGGGGACCCCTCCCCTCCTCCAGCCTCTGGCACAGACAGGCATGGGAGGCTAAGCCCAGTATCTCCCCGGGGAAGCAAAAGGGCTCACTTTCAGGAAACTGAAAGGGATCCTAATGGCAAGAAAGAGAATATCTTAAGGATCTAGTGAAGTGGTTCTCAACCTTCCTAATGCCGTGATCCTTTAATACAGTTCCTCATGTTGTGGTGACCCCCCCACAACCATAAAATTATTTTCTTTGCTACTTCATAACTGTAATTTTGCTACTGTTATGAATCGTAATGTAAATATCTGATATGCAGGATGTATTTTCATTGTTACTAACTGAACATAACCCACAGGTTGAGAACCGCTGCTCTAGTGACTGGAAAGTTCTCCTTACCTTCTCCAGCTCCGTATCTTGGAATGGAAACTGTCCAACCACCTTCTTATAGAGTTCTTCACTGGACACTGGTATAGGGCTGTAGTTATCTGAATCAAGTATATTTCTAAAGAAAGGAAAAAGAATGAATTATTTCGAGACCCAAATAGGAATTTCCACGTAAAGAGAAGAAGAGTTTTAAAAACCCACTACCACCAAATCAACATGACCCTGGAGGACACTCTGTACCTTCACCAGAAAAAAAATCACATCCAAAGAGCTCGCTGACTTGTGCTTCAGACCAGTGGCCCCTTTTCACCTTAGTCCTTCCAAATGCCACGGTGGCTAAGGCAGCCCAAAGGCGGCAGTGGAGATGACAAGCCCGTGCCCCCCACCTCTAAACACCGTTTCCAGGCTCCAGAAGCGGGGACCCGATCTCCCAAGGTGCCTCAACAGCTGCTTCTGCCAGAAGCAGCGGCACAATAAATGGAATATGAGAACTAGAAAAATGTGAGCTCTGAAAAGGGCAAAGTGGATCCTGTGGGTAAGAGACCTAGGCAGGCTTTATGGCTAACAAAGAGAAGATTCTCCCAGAGGCCTCAGTCACTTTATCCTGGCCTTTCTGAGGCCTCAGTCACATCTCTGTGTCCAGTGCTTTCTAGGTCAGCTAAAGGCCTGGCCATCTACACCAGGAGCTCCCCGGAGGGACAGACGTCTAAGCCATTATTCCAGAAACGAGATGAAGGCAAGGGTCACGCCTCCCAACATGTGCTTCTGAGCTTACTGCTCAAGGGCCCTCTCCAAAATACATGAGCTCTAATCAAAGTAGAAACAATTGTGATATTTTACCCTATCTTCACTAAGCAGATTATATTCAAAGAACACTATGTATTGTGGCTCAGTGTTCTGACTGGTCAGCGCTACTGCGCTAGAGAAACAAAGGGGAAAGGCCTCTGTACAGAGATAATGGTCCTTGGAACTGAAATCACAGCCAGTCTGTGAAGGAAGTCAGAATTTACCACTGGTAGATTCTAGAAGAGCTTTTTGTTGTGGGGACGGGAACCCTGGGGTCATGTCGTCCTACTCTCTGAGGATAGACTGTCTCGTTCATCTCATTCTCCGTCTAGAGTCCAGGAGAAAGGTCTATAGACACAAGGAAAACTCCAAATGGAAATGTCTTATTTCCAGGAAGGTTTGAAGGAAAGCCTGGGTACTCGTAGGAAATTTGGGGACCCCGAGTGCATTACTTCTATAATGCTAACCCTCCCCTCTCCTCCAAGAGTCCTACTTTTTAAAAATCTGACACACCTGGGTTCCTTTGCATGGGGTTTGGGGCACAAGGGAAAGTGCATCAGGTAAAATAAATCACCTAAAGCTGGTTTTCTCATAAGCCTGATTACATGAGGCCTGGGTCCTGGGATCAAAGCTTGGCTCTTTCACCTGCTACCCATGTGACCTTTGTTCCTGTTGCTCAGTCATTTCAGTCATGTCCAATTCTTGGTGATCCCATTTGGGGCTTTTATGGCAAAGATTCTGGAGAGGTTTCCTATCTCCTTCTCCAGCCCATTTTACAGATGAATAAACTGAGGCAAGCAGGGTTCAGTGACCTGCCCCAGGGTCACTATCTGCCACGAAGAGTGTCTCACTGAGGCCCTTACATCTTCCCCCAATGCTTCATTAGGGCACAGGATCAGAGATGCCAAGCTGGAAGAGACTCAAGAGGCTACACTTCACCCTTCTGCTACAGAAGAAGAAACAAGCTCAGCCTAAGGCTACGAGGTAGTAAGTGAGAAAGTAAGTGAGACCAAGATTTGAATCTGGCTCTTCCAATCCCAAACCCACTGTATCCCATGGCCTCTCAAGGGCAGGGCGACACACCAGGCCCTCTTAGTCAGAGTTGAAGAGCATCTCTCACCTGAAAACAACTGCCCATTTCTTCAACAGGGTGTCGCTGTACTGGTCTCTGATCTCGAGCAGCATGTCAAAAAGCTGATTTACTGGGAAACCGTACACCTGGGGGAGAGAAATAAGTCAGCTTCCTTTTTTTTCTAACTATTTTTAACTCTAGAAAGGAGAATGGGTAGGGGCAGAGAGGAAAGAAGCACTTTACAACCGGATCCCCCATCTTCCAGCTGAGGAGCAGGCACTGAACTGCAGGATCCCTTACTTGATAACCAATTCAAATGAGACTTAATTGGGTGGGCCTACCATTCTTACCCCCGAGGCAGCCAGTCTAGGGCTCATAGGGATTTAAACCTTTAGCTTTGGAAAGTTAAAACCATTCCTAATATTAAGATCACCTTCAACATCCTTCAGCCTTCCCCACTCCCACCTCCTTCTACACAAGAGCTGCCCCTCTTCCCACTCCTTAATGAAAGCCAAAGGGAGCAGGAAACCTATGCTCCCACCCCACCACACTCTGGCTTCTTTTTTTTTTTTTGGAGGTAGGAAGGCAGGGCAATTGGGGTTAAGTGTCTTCCCCAAGGCCACACAGCTAGTGTTAAGTGTCTGAGGCTAGATTTGAACTCAGGTCCTCCTGACTCCAGGGCCAGCGCTATTCACTGTACCCCTCCCCACCACACTCTGGCTTTTTTAAAGTATGATTCCTATAAGTCAATACTTGTCTAGTAGACAGAGCCCAATGAACTCCAAAGACACTTGTGGTTGAAGCCCAGACTCCTGCTGTTTGGAAGAGCTTACTCAGCAGTCACTGAATGTGGATGAGCAAGGGCTAAAAGTAGGCTGGGAAAGGGCAAAGGGGGCATGGAACACTGTGAAGATCACAACAATCCTGGGGGCGAACCACCCTAAGCAAAGCCAAAGGCATTTCCCCAAATTTATGTAGAGAGAGAGCTGCTCACTAGCTGAGGTTGATTTAAATGAATGGAAGTCACGTACCTGAAGTGTGTCGGCAAAAAGGACAATGAGGTTCTTCAGATCTAATACCAGGTCTGGGTCAGAGCAGTAAGACTATGGGAAATGGCAAAGAAAAGAAGAATAAAACTTCAAACACAGGACCCAAGGAAAGGAAGGGTGCTTGGCTTTCCTCTTTCCTCCAGTATGGCTTGCCCTGTTCAGCCTCAGACTCTCAGAGCCTGCCATTCCACAGCGCGAGGGGACACCGGCACCAATAACCCAACCACCAAGATCCAGAAGCAAGCTCATGAAAAGAAACCATATCAGACATTTGCAACTGAAACCACAGCTCACCGCTCAGTCCAAAGAAAGGATAACAGTAACAACTCAGATTTCTGCGGCACTTAGAGCTTTGTAGATGCTCTCATTCAAAAAGAGAGCAGAGGGGTGGAATGGACCGCGGAGAGTGGCAGGAGCGCCGGGAGCCGGGGCACGCGGAGGTGACATCTCGCCTCTGACACCTTCCAGGGAGGACTGTGGGCACATCAGAGAACCAGTCAGTGCCAGAGGGAGCTCTTTAAGACCTTACAAGGCAGAGAAGGCACCAGCCTACCTATACTGATGGAAAGAATTTCCTTCCTCGTCTAGGAGTTCCCATTGCCACTGAAACGACAGCTTCCATCCATCCTGATCCCCTTCTTAACAAAGCCTTTTGAAGTAGGCAGTATCAGGTATGGTGGGCCCTCTGAACAGAAATGCCCAGGGACTTCTCATGACTACATATGTGGCAAGTCTTAGAGCTGGGGCTCAAAACCAAGGGTCCTGATTCCAAGCTCCACTTGAGAGAGTCACATGGAGAATTATACAATTATTTAACTTCTGAATGAATCTGGACAAACATCTGAACTAAGATGCCAGTGGTGTACCGGGAGGATATGGATGCAGGGAGGCACCGTGACTGCTCAATGAAATCATCCCCAGTGCCGTGTCTCCCTTGGCCCTTCATAGGCAGAGCCAGGCAACTCAGAATCCCTCGGGCAAGAGTCAGGAACACGGCAGCGTGCCCAATGTGTGTGCAAAGGAGAACTTCAGCCTATGCCCAGCCTTCGAGGGCAATTCTTGAGGTGTGCACCTGGAACCCAAGAACATGCTACGTATAGAAGGGACAGAGATGGACCAGACAGCAGCAAAGGAATTCCCTACAGCTGAGAGTCACCAAAAGGCCTCAAGGAAGGAAGGAAGGAAAACACTCTGCATTTCCTGACTAGGGGCAGAAATCAACAAACAAGAGCCTGACCGAGGGCATGTTGGACTGAAGGCTGCCTGGCTCCAATTTCGCCTCTTTGTTCTTGATGAGAAAAGTTTGCTCCATGTCCAACAAGAGAACTCTAACGAGTCTGGAGCTGCCCAGGGGCTTTGGAAATTTCTTTCCTTCCTACAGAGAGCAAGTGAGTGCTGAAATCTCTAGGAGAGAACACCTGAGGACACCTCCCTGCAGAGGAAGAAAGTTACTCAGTGGGAACAGCAGCTCTCTTAGGGCAACACAGCTTTCCCCAGAAATGCAGAGTCATTCACCCACTCCCCCGTCCGCTCCTCTCTAGAGAACAGGGCTCTATTTGTTGTTCTCTCAGCTCGCCCTGACATGGAAGAGCACGGAGCCTGGGGAGCCGGACATTCCCTACAGGCTTGAGGAGCCACACTATCCCCGGGCCTGGAGAACTCTCTGATTTTTGCAAGTTAGTTTCAAGTCATACAACTGAGACTCAGAAGACTCAGAGGGGATGTTTAGTGCTAGAAAAATCTTGATTTCCAATGCTACCTCTGTAAGTCACCTGAAGAGAGAGTCCCAAAGGCCAGAGGCTTCTCTCCTTATAGACTTCAATGCATCTCAGGGAGCAAGGCCTGGTGACCAGCAGCGGCAGTGCTAGTGCAGCCCTCACAAGGGCACTGTATGCATCTGCAGCAATTTTCATTTGTGAAAAGGTTGACTTGTCAATGTGTGAGTCTTTCAGACACAATTAGTGTTCTCTGCACAAATCATTTCTCTAAATTTTACCCTCATGAGGGACTGGAGACTCTCCTTCCCTAGAACCTTAAGCTCGCCCAACTCTATGCCCTGCTTGGAGACAGGGAATTGAAAAGGAGGCGTTCTCATGGTTCCTCCAACAACATTCTCAACAAATTTACAAAAGCAAACCTGGCCTGCCTCTAGGCACTGTGGAGGAGGGAATAACAGCCCCGATGATGACCAATCCCCTTGGACAGTGTCCCTTAGGGTCCACTGACCACAGAGAGGAGACTGAGGCCCAAGCAAGTTAAGCAGCTCCTCGTATTATTACTTTAACAGAAAAGGAACAGTTCCATTCCTGATCTATACTGACCTTCAAAGCCAACCCAGGAATTTCTCCTGTTCTTAACACCTATGGTTCAGTGAGGAGATACGTCCATGCTGTGGACAGGACCTGGCTTCTTACAGAAATAGCCAGGCCACAGCCCCATCAGGCACAAGCAGGTTAAGCAAGCCATGTCTCTGCTTGGACAAGTGTGAGCCACTGGGAAACGTGAAGACAACCGGCTCCTATGGTACAGCAGAGGCCAAGAAGCAGGGATCCTAATTCTGGCTCTGCCACTAACTGGCTGGCAAATCTTAGGTCAGTCAGTTGCTCTGGGAAACTGAACTGGTTCGTCTGTAAAATGAACAGGGGAGACCAGATGCTGTCAGACTTTCTTTCCAGCTCCGAAAGGCTTTCACTCCCTAAGCCTTCTCTTCTTCCTTCCCTAAGAGCCCAGGAGTCAAAATACAGACGCCAATAAAGAGGGGAAGGAGAGTCAGCTGAAAGCCCTGCTCTATCAGCAGTCAATCAGGCTGTGCTTCCTCTAGTCCCACACCTTCATGCATTGCAGTGAGGTGGCCTAAGCTTCTGGCAGTTCTGCTGCCCATCTGATATGCAGGGGCTTGGTTCAATCGTGTAAAACAAATACAGCCACAAGGCTGGAAAGAAGGAGCTCTAGTGACAGGACGATAGCTCACTCCTTACTTTGTCCCTTTTTTTTTAAAAAAAACATGGGTTTATCAGCATATAGGGCTAGAATTCAGCTTAAAGGTATAGCCACTGTTACTGAGAGTAACACCAAGAGCATCTTCCCAGCACACCGAAGCTAAGATTTAGATGAACTGAACAAAAACTTTCAGGGACTTCTCAACTTATTTCAGAGACCAAATGCACTCAACTGATGAAGTCAGAGCAATCATTTAAAAAAAAGAAAAGCTGTTGTATTCATTCTGAGTTTCACAAGCATGCTTGTGCTTCATGAGATCAGAACTCCAGGTCCAATAAAGTCTGCCCAAAAGAAATTTGGTCCTTGGAAAGCGCGCATGCGCGCTACCTTCTTTCCTCTTCAAGCTCCAGCCCCAGCGCTGCTAACATGGCTAAAAGAACCAAGAAGGTTGGAATTGTTGGTAAATATGGAACACGTTATGGTGCATCCCTCAGAAAAATGGTGAAGAAAATTGAAATTAGCCAGCATGCCAAGTATACCTGCTCCTTCTGTGGCAAGACCAAAATGAAGAGACGGGCTGTGGGTATCTGGCATTGTGGATCCTGTATGAAAACAG
>CM053595.1:306643727-306661816 GCA_028646575.1 Pseudocheirus occidentalis
AAAATAAAAAAAAATAAAAAAAAAAAAAAAAGAAATTTGGTCCTTTCTTCAGCAACTGCATGTCGTAAGCAAATACTGGAGCAAGAACTTGGGTTTTTTTTCCCCTTGACATTTTCCTGGTCCCTTCTCAAATAAGTAATCTTCACTGAATTATATATATATATATATGTATGTATGTATGTATGTGTGTGTGTGTATGTATGTATTATCCCTTCCAAATTTGAAATGCCTTAATTCTATAACTGGATAGCAATCATATTCAGGACTTGCCAACTTGATTGAGAATGGTCAAGCTCCCTCTACTGGCACATCTTAAAAAGTCAACCCAGCTCAAAATGAAAGCGGGAGCAGAACACAGAATCATAATTTCCAACTTGGACCTTCAGCCAAAGGTGAGCTCACTACTGGAGAATGTGGCCATCAAGGGAGAGGAAGAGAATAGCTCTTTTAAGGGGCACCTACTGTCCAACATGTCCCTGTGCACCAGACTTAAGGAAAAATCAGAAGAAAGGCCTTATCAAGGGGTCAGTGAGAACAGAGCAGAGTTCTCAGGGGCTGTTCGCTTACCGAGTGTGTCCGAAGCGCGGCGATGGTTTTCGACAAGGCCATTTCCCACAGTTCATCAATGTAGGCTCTATTTACTAAGCCCTGAGTCGTATGTAAAATGTGATCTTCAACCACAAAAAAACTAAGGAAGAGGAAGAAAGCAAGCACAGCTGTCAGAAATTACAGAGCCTGGACATTATCTACAGGCCTGGACAAATATCACGTGCCACAAAGATAAAGCCAGCGTCCTCTAGTAAAGTTAATGGCCAATTTCTTCTTGCAGAAAACTGTGTGGCCTCCTAATGGGGATCAGGCTTCTCAAACTAGTTAAAAACACCCCTGCACATGGGTGTATCTCCTGAGTAGTTGGTGAAGAAACTAGAATTGCATTGCTATTAAATGTTATATACATCAATTTAAGGGAGAATTAGATACATGGATGTGTAAATGTCCAATAATTAAAAACATTCCTGTGTGATTTGGGGAGAGGACACTTTGAAACTGGATAACAGATTTTAAAAACATTAAAGAATGAAGACCGTATGTATTGTCCCTTCCCAATACACACACACACACACACACACACACACACACGTAAACACACACACACACACACACAAATCACTTCCCTCATAAAAGAACTTTTTAACTAAGATGATGACAAAATATTTTACAAAAGATCTCACAAAATAACTCATTTATTTTCTATACCAATGATCTGGAGTTTAAACTTCAATGCACACATAACCAGAATAATTATTAAATGAGTTAACAATCCTTGTAATATCCCATATGCTAATAGAAACTGTCATACAACAGAAGCTGTCCATGTTCGGTGCAGAGCCTGGCCTTATCACTGCCCTTATCCCTCCTCAGTTCCAAAGTCTTTGTTAACCTGCTTGATCCAAAGGTAAAAACGTGGGAGGTTTTTGTCTCTATTTCAAAGTATTTTATCAATGTTTAGTCCTGGAAATCCTGCACAAATGAAGAAGAGAACTTCCTCGTGAGAATTCCCTAAAGAAAGACTAGGAAATGAACAGGAAGGATTAAACAGGTGTGCAAAACAAAGTGTGTCTGACATCAAGTTCTGATGTGCTCATTTTAAAACCACCAGCCCTTGTTCTTGGTTCTGCCCTCTAGGACTCAGAAGAACAAGCCCCAGTCATCCCTCTTCCATGTAATGTACCTTTGAGTACCTGAAGCTGGCTGGCATTGTCCCCTCCTCCCCCCCCCCCCACTGTCCCTGGCTGAACAAGTTTGCTCAAGGCCAAACACCATGAGTTCCATCAACATCCTCACACAGTCTGAACTAGGGGGCATTTGGTTCTCATCCAACCTTGTCAATTACGGTCATTGCTACCAGTCACAAACGGGCTAGCTGGTGTTGTAATGCACAGAGCACTGGGTCCAGTTAGGAAGACTCATCTTCCTGAGTTCAAATCTGGCTTCAGACACTTACTAACTTAACCCTGTTTGCCTCAGTCTCCTCATAAGCTAGAGAAGGAAATGGAGAACCACTCTGCCAAGAAAATCCCACGTGGGGTCATGGCGAGTCAGGCATGACCAGACAAGAACAGGAACCATCGGTCACCAAATAATTCATTTTGGTTAAAATAGTTTCCTGAGTCCCTTGATTTTAAGCTGGTTCCTTTCAACATCAAGATGATTCTACAATTTCCTTTTTCTCCCTGCAAAGTGGTTTCACTCTCTAGTAACTTTCTCTTGATATCAATTTTTACTTTTTGTCCCATTTGTGTTCACCATTGTTTGCTGTCTTCTCGTATTTCTGACGACAGTGGTGAGGATCTTCCTTCACTTTCCAAGTCAAAAGGCCTAAGTGCTCAGAACTTCCAAGAGAAGACCATCATGCCCAACAAAGGCTCATCTCCTCACACATCTGTGTCACTTTCTTAGATTCTCAAAGAAAAATCCTAACCGCAATACAGGGGATCCACAGATACACATACCATTCAGCTCCACGGCCTTGAACAGTCATTAACAAAGAGGTGAGGTCAGAACTCAGCATCTCCCCTCAAAATAGACCTCACAGTGAGAATCTGGATAGTGGGACAGCCAATAGGCCTCTTTCCAGATGCCCTAAGGGGAACTAAAATTGTGTCTTGTCAACTCAGGAGTTTTATATTTATGCATGTGTGTGCTTGTGCACATGTATGTGTGTATATATACATATATACGTATATATACACACATACATATATAGGGTATATCATGTGTATATATATATATATATATTTTTGAGGAAATACATCATCTGTTTTACACAAACCCCAAACATCTGCTTATTTGAAGAGAATATAAATGTAAAAGAATACTTACCCTACGATTTGATTAAAATACTTCCTGTAGCCATCTAAAGTTTCATGCTGCGATAAAACAAAAAACAAACAGAAGTTTAGAGATGAAAATCAAGAAGGCTCAGAACACAAGGAGCCGCCCACACTGCCTGCAGCCCCCTTGAGATAATGTCAGGCTCTCCCACGAGGGAGGCAGAGGTCTTGACCAAAGCGCAGGGGCGCAGGGGTACAGGAGGCCTACCATGTTGGATGGGGGCTGGAGCACCAGCCGGGCTTGTTTCCGCCTCTGTTTCCTGTAGTAGTTTTCAAAGGTTTCTCGAGCACCCTAAAAAACAAGACAAAGAGGTTCTGAGTATGTGCCCATGCCTATCACCCTGTGGGAAGACCACAAACGCCGTCTGTCTGACTCTCTTTCTCTAAATAACCACCTGTGTCTCACACACTTTCCTCACCCAGAGAAGGAAGACGATAAGGATTATTGTTGTATATGTTAAGAAAACAGGAATGAAAGGTTTTTCTAATCCTAATGAAGATCTGTATCACTCACTTTCATAACCTTTTCTTGTGCTACTCCTCAAAATGAAGTTCCTTCCCTGCTAGGATCTAGAAGCCTCCACACATAATGCAACTCTAACTTGTGCCTTATTAAGGCTCCTTCTCCTGGGGCTCCTCCCTCTTCCATGCAGCCTTCTCTAAGCCCCCAGGCCCCATCTCTGCCTTCCCAGAGTTCCTGAGGCACACAGTCAGCCTAAGGTATGCTAGGAGCAACCTTGCAGTAGCTGAGATATTCTTCTGTGTATAAAGGAAACTCCAGCAGCAGCCTCTCATTCTGACCAGCTGGTTTTCTAAAGGGCTCTGAGGACAACTTAGGCTCAACCAAGCTAAAGCCCCTCCATGATAATGATCAAGGGCAAGAAAGGGAGCTAAGGAGTGGATGCGTCCAGCTCGGCCACGGCACCTGCTACTTGGCTGCCACTGTGGCTGCCGGACTGGTGAGGGGAAGGGGCACAGGACTGGAATACATACTGACCAGAGTCCTCAGAAATCTGGCCACAAGCATTTGTTTACGAATCACCAGCCGGCACCAAGTGGTGCATGACACGGGGATATAAAGAAAGGTGACAACCAGGCACTGCGCTCAAGGGGCTCACAGTCTAATGAGGGAGACAGTAAGCAAATAACTGTTACAAACAGGACAGAAAGAGCATAAATGGAAAGTCCTCTACAGGGGAAATGTCAGGTCTCATGCAGAAGATGAGATGTGAGCAGAGACCTGAAGGAAGGCAGAACACAAAGGGTACAAGGCAAGAGAGCATTCTAGGCACGAGGGACCCAAAGGCGGGGAGCAAGAAGATGCGGTGCTGTGTGCAAGGAGCAGCAAGCGTGTCCCTGTGGCTGAGCCACACAGCCCGTGGAGAGGAAGGAAGCAGCCAATGCTGGGAAAGCAGTGGGAAGTCAGACACACGGAGGCACTGCTGGCACAGAGTGTGAATCAGGACCACATTCTAGAAAAGGATCCGGAATTATGCAAAGTGACTAAAACGCCCATGCCTGCAGACCCTGAGATTCCATATTGCCATGAAATAACTGATAAGAAGGAAGTCCCCATAAAAGTGAAAATATTTGTAGCAATGCCTTTTGTGGTAGCAAAGAACTGGAAACAACGCAGATTCCTATTGACTGGGGAATGTTTAAACAACTTGTGATACGTGATATACTATTACTGTGCTGTAAGAAACAGTCAGTATGATGAATTCAGAGAAGTATGGGAAGTTTTGTACAAAGCGATCCACATGAAACAACTATACAATGTAACAGAAAGAATACCACAAAACAACCAAGAGTTAATAGTGTGAAATTACAAAGAACAAGCCTGCCTCAAGGGAGAAATGTAAGAGGCCTCTCTCCATACCCTTACAGAGAGCTCAGGAGGTCCATGGCTGTGGTATACTGTAAAAATTTTCAGATTTTTTCAATATACTGATTTTGCTGGATTTTCTTTTCCCTCTTCTTTCCCCTTTAATTCTTAAAAAATATTATTTGTTATATGGAATGCCTCTCTGGGGATGGGGTTGACGGGGTGTATTAGGATACATATGGATGATCTAATAAAATTATCAATAAAATTATTTTTAAATAGAAAGTAACTGTTATAAAATTATGAAGAATAGGTATGATCCCACAAAAAGGGCTAGAAGAAGAGACTTTCCTGTCCCCCCTTCGCTGAGGTAAGGAGTCCTCTGATGTGGACTACATAGATTGTCAGATTTTTTCAGCATAATGATAAGGTTTGCTGGGATTTTTTCTCGTTTTTAAAAACAAAATTCTTGTCATATAAGATGGCTCTCTGAGAAAGGAGGAGGACAGATGCAGGAGGAAATTTAGGTAATATAAAAAAAAAAGACATAATAAAAATTAAGTCTCCTGGTTGGTTAATGGCACAAACTGGGACTAACATAAGTACAGTGGTCCTTCCACACCATCATATTAACCTGATCTCCTTAATCCCTATTCATTCACTCAGTTCCATCCTTGGTAAGCATTCAAGAAACATCCTAAGTTACCTCATGTGCTAGATGGTAAAGTGACAGAAGACAGGCATGATGCCTGCCTGCCCTTGGGATGTTTAACATGTTGGATTGAAAAAAGATCAGCACTGAGTAGAGGGAGGATCTGAGTGCTAGATGGCAGGAGTGGGGTGAGGGTGGGGAGAGACGGTCCCTGAGCTCGGTCACCAGCACACCAAAGCGGGATCTCGTGCCAGACTTATCACAAACCTACAAGAATGGAGCCGAGACGGCTCTCCAAGAGTTCACACTAAAAACTGGGGAAATGTTCCTGAGCACGCTGCGACAGGGCATTCCAGAAACAAGACGTCAGTTTCTGAAGCAAGCATCTAAATGAACAGAGAGCCTGCCCAAAGCCAAAGATAGACTGGAGAAAAGGCAGGAGCAGACGGCAGCAAAGTGCTAATAAGTCAGTCTACCCAGACAGTGTAGCCGAGCCCAGGATTATCACCAAAGAGCAGGAAACGAAAGCCTGGAAACTGTTATTGCCCAGTTTCCACTTTTCAACTAGGGCTGCTGGTCTTAAACCAAGAGGTGCTTTCAAAAACAAGGGATAGCTCGATGGCTTAAGGATTCTAGGACACTCTAGTGCCACCATTATTCCGGGCATCATCGTCTACCCAAACACCAGACTAACTTAAAAAAAGAAGTGTAGAAATTGAGACTGCTGAAGAAAGTGAAATCCAAAGTTTCATTAAGCCACAATTTAATGAGGGAGCAAATGCCTTGACTTATGAAATGAACAACTGAAATTCTATTAAGTTTGTTAAAGCAATCACAAAAGGAATAAGTGAAGGCACTTATTAAGTACTATTCCAGTGCACTGGGTGCCAGACGGACAATAAGGTGGCAGGTAACTGCCTGTCCTCAGGGAATGTAACATCTGGGTTTGAAAACTGAGCTCAGCTACCAGCAGAGGGAAGCTGGACAGTCAGAGGACAAAGGCAAAAGTGGGGAAATGACCCTCCTCTGAGGAAGTCTGCATTCTAGTGGGAAAGATAGCACACGCAGGGGCCTGGCGGCCCAGGAAGGAAGCTGTGGTCTGGGACGTCACGAAGCTGGGGAGTGGAACGAGAAGGCAGAGCCCTGAGATGGCCCTGCTCAGAGGCACTGGTACCACTGCAAGATGAGGGTTCTAGAGGAAGGAAAGGTAGAGGGGTCAGGAGCAAAGAAGACACAAAGTAAGTGGCTTAGCTGCCAACAGTAACGGTCTCTGCTTTGATGTGGAGGCTGAAGCAACAGCAACAAGGCAGGGAAGGTGCAATGGCGGAGTCCCTAGTGAAAGAGACATATTTGCAAGAGAAACAGAGACCCCTGGGAGGTCCCTCTGCTCCGTCTGATACAACAGAACCATCACAGCCTAGATCTCTTAGAGATGCTGCTTATGGACAGACACCAGCTCTAACATCTCAAAGAACCTCAGCATTGGAAGAAATCTCCCAAGCCATTTAGGCCAAACCCATTCCCAACCCAATACTTGAAGAGAGCAATCATGCTCCTCCTAAATCTCTTCCAGGGCAAACATCCCTTACCTCAACCACTTTTCATACGGCACCAGTTCTTGGTCCATCAATCAACAAACAAGCATCTGTTAAACACCACATGCCAAATGCTGTGCTGTGCTGGGTATTACCCCATTCCCTTCTCCCCTACCCTAAGAAAAAACTGTCCCTGCACAAAAGGATCCTGCATTCTAGCAGAGGAGACAACGCGCGCACACACACACACACACACACACACACACACATACATACACACACACACAAACACACACACTCTCACACACACGGGAACATAGAAGACCCACAGAATGTAAATGAGAATATAGCCTCAGAGGAGAAGGTGTTAGGAACCAGATAGGGAGAAGAGCAGAAAAGCTTCCTGCAGAAGGTGGTGCTGGCCGAGTCCTAAAGGAATCCAGGGATGTGACAAGATGAGGATGAGAAAGAGAGTATCCCTGGTGCATGAAGGCAAAGCTGGGATGTGACGCATCTGAAGGCTGGTGTGGCTGGATGGCAGACACAGAGGACAATGGAGTCTCCAAAGAGAAGAGCTTCGAGATCAGTTTCTCAAGAGGGAGCCATGGCTTTTATCGAGATGTGGGGCTGTCCAGCTGTAGACACTCCACCTTAATAAATGTCCTTTCCAAAGTGCAGGGCACATAACTAAACACAACATTCAAGAAACAGAGGGCAGAACATAACAGGATTATCACCTCCTCATTCCTGAAAGCCTTAACGCCCAACCCAGCTCCCTTAAAGTCTCACTTAGCATCTCTCAAATGTCTTCTCTTTTCTCAGTTCTTTCAACTGACCCTCACACGGCTGGCTCTTGAGGACCTTCACCATTCCTCACCAGCTTATTATCACTTGTAGTGTCCAGAAGTAAACTACCACTGCAGATTTGGGCTGATGGAGACAAAGTGCGGCAGAACTCCCAGCTCCCAGGTCTGATATTCGGTGCCTCTCAACATGTTCCAAGATCGCTTTGCCTGCTTTGGCGGCCATGTTATACTTCTCACAAATAGTTAGATTGTAGTTCACTAAAGCAACGAGTTTCAAACAAAGTTTTGGTATAATACAACATCCCAACATTATACTTTGGAAGTTAAATTTTGGACCCAAGTAGAATACCTTATATCATTTAAATTTCATCACATTAGTTCACCCCAATGTCCTAAACTGTTAAATTATTTTTGTTTAATTAACTATGCCACCAAATTATGTGTGATCTGCCAATCAGATAAACAAGGCTTTAATGGCTCTAGTAAAGTCATTGATAAACGTTAAGCAACATAGGGTCAAGCCCAGACCATGGGAACACTCCACCACAAGCTTCTTTTGGAGGTCATGTTGACTATTTTATGACTGTTCTAAAGCCAGCCAGCCGACTAGTTCTGAATACTCTGAACTCATAAGAGAACCAAACCGACAACTCATCATCTTACCCACAATGTGAGCATAAAGAGATTATCCAGTGGCTTGTAATCAAGGTAAACCACACCTATAGCATCTCCCTAATCTGACAAGCTAAGAACTGTTAGAAATGGAATGAGCTTAGCCAAGCATGAATCTTCTGCCAGCCCCTACCAGAATTATCTCTACAACAGTGGGCAGGTGCATGCTATAAACAGTGGGGAATTGGTATTGGCAACACTCAAACGGACAGGATTTTAAGACAGGGATCTTGGACTCCTCCACTCAGGTGAGCATGAAGGTTTCCTTCCCCCCCCCACCCCCCGCTTGCTTTTACTTTTCAGCAACCCTTGGTGGAATGGCTTCTAGAAATGCAAGCTTTCCACAAGTCAGGGAGAGAAATGAGTGCCAACGGATGCTCTCAGCAGAAGAGAGAGGGAGTTCTGGCCTGACTTCTTTGGGAAAGACAGTGACAGACATTTTACTCCAAGCCTTACTGCCAATTCAAGGAGGAAGAAAGGTCATAAATGACCATCTGAGTTATAGTACTGCTGGGTTCTCCACTGTTCCCAAAAGTAGGTACTCAAGATCTTGCTACAGAGCAGAAAGTCCTTTTGGCCCCAGGGGTGAGTGGAGATGTTTCAGAAGGCATACTACACAATAAGAAACAGACCTGTAGAACTGCCCCATCTCAGCCTAAAGAATTTAACTGTTGGGGCGGCTAGGTGGCGCAGTGAACAGAGCACCAGCCCTGGAGTCAGGTGGACCGGAGTTCAAATCCAGCCTCACACACTTAACATTTACTAGCTGTGACCTTGCGCAAGTCACTTAACCCCAAATGTCCTGCCTTCCCCTTCCAAAAAAAAAAGGAAGGATTTAACCGGCCAATCTCTTGGATGAGGCCCTATGGAGCCGCCAGCACCGCTGCCAGCCCTTCACAACTAGACTACTGCAAGAGCCCAGTGGTTGGTCTCCCTGCCTCACGTGTCTTCAGTCATTCAGCTAGCAAACTGATCTTCCTACACTGAAGGTCTGACTTTGTCACTGCCCTGGTCAGTAACCGCCAGTGGCTCCCTATTACTTCCAAGATCAAAAATAACAATCTTGTTTAACCTGGTCGCTTCATAACTTTTCAGGAATCTCATGCTTTAATCTCTTCCATATACTAAACTGGTCTCCTTGCACCAGTCAGCTCAACTCAGATTCTTGGCATTTTCCTGGGCTGATCCCCATGCCTGGAGTACTCTCTCTGCTTCCCATCTCCCCTGTTGGTTTTGTTTTTTCAGGCTCCAACTGCAACGAACATGCATAATGAACATGCCTTCCCCTGAGGTTATCATTCATATACATATATATGTATGTATATATGAACATGCACACATAATTATATATGTAATTATTCTGTGTGTATGCATGTATATGTATGTATGTCTATAGGGTTTGGGTACGTGCGGGTATGTATTTGCACAGTCTCCCCCGCAGTACTTGCAGACCCTGAGAGCAGGGACTGGCTTTGGGGACTCTCTCTGCATTCCTTGTCCTCAGCACAGTGCCTGGTATGGAACAGATATTCAAGGAATGCCCGTGGCCTTGCCTCACTGAATGCTGAGGACAGCCATCATACTGCAGGGCTGCACTAGCTGGCACTGATTCTCCCAAAGAACCGCAAGGTACCAGGAATGGGTGCCGATGGCGCCCCTTTGCTCTGGCCTGGGCAGCAGGCTTCACCTTTCCTCCTCTGCTCATTTTTTTCAGACATCAGTATTTTATTTTATGTTTAGTCAAAATACATTCATGATGGCAACTCAGAGAATTCTTTCCACCAGAGTATAGAAAGCTTGGCACATCCAGGCAGTAAGGATGGGGATCCTTTGCTTTCTACATAGCACTCAAGCCCAAATGGTGAAGCCAGTTTTGTTGAAATGGGGTCCAAATGATCAAAACTCCTCATCAACAAATCAGCAGCTAAAAGGAATGGTAGATGAGTCTTACCTCTGTTGGAAAAAAGGTGACAAGAATACATAAGTCCTCAATACAGCAGTGACATAGAAAGAAGCTTCTTTTGATATTTTAATGAATGACTGCTGAACTATGGTTTTCCAAAAAGCAATCCAGAAGGAGAATGGAACCCCTGAAGTTTCTACAATTCTGTCTGTAACTACTCCTGGTGCCACAAAGAGTTCATATTTTGGCTGGGCCACGATCAAGCATTAAGAATGACCAAAGGAAAAAAGGGAAGAGACAACGGGTGAAAAGGGGTGGGAGGGGGTCTCCAAGAGCACCAAGAGTGCTTTCCACGTGGTTATTGGAGGGTCAAAAGACCAGAGATTTAGAGTCAAAGGGACCTTACGGTAGCTTACTTAGTCCAAGCCCACACCTCTTGTTTTATAGATGAGGAGGCCTACAAAGGAAGGTCACACAGAGCTGGAATTTAAATAGTCTTCCTGACTGCAAATCCAGCTCTCTACACTGGACTGCTCTGGGTCCAGAGATCTGAACTCATCAAAGGCTCCTAGGAGCCGGCTCCCTTTCTCATGATCTGGTGAGTAACCTGATTGCATACAAAGAACTGAAGGATTCTGCTTTCTCTTGCCATCCAATCACACCATCCCATGTCTTCTCTGAGACAGTTTCACTGGTCTTTGTTTCCCTGCTCAGAGCAGGTAGGTGGCCCAGTGAATACAGCACCAGGCCCGGAGTCAGGAAGACTCATTTGCCTAGCTGTGTGACCCTAGGCAAGTCACTTAACCCTGTTTTCCTCAGTCTCATCTGTCAAATGAACTGAAGAAGGAAATGACAAACTGCTCCAGTATCTCTGCCAAGAAAACCCCAAAAGAGGTCACAGAGAGTTGGACACGACTGAGATGACTGAACAACATCCATCTCTCCTCAGGCTCAGGCTGTTTCTGGAAGACAGTAACAGACTTCTGGGCGTTTCCTACGTTGGCACCCGCACATGCCCTTTACAAATTTACACTGTTCAAGTTCCCCATTTAGAAAACTCACCCTCTTCTCTTTTCTCTAATTGTTTCTCCTGAGCATCTTCAGATGATGTTCCTTGAGAACTCTCCTGGGCTGACTTCTCCTCGCAGGAAATACACTCTATTCTTCCTTTGACTCTACTTAGTCTGGTCCTCAGAACTGGGGGTACAAGTCAGGCTATGCTCAGCTTTCTTGTCCTCTGTTTCAGTTATAAGATGGGGTTCCCCACCAAAGTTCTTCTTCTTTTCATTCTCCTCATCGGATCCCCTTCTCCATTTTCACTCACTCTCAGTTTCACTCTGGGCCCATCTTTTGAACCTCTTTGCCTTCTCCCCCTGGAGATGCCTGTATCTTTCTGACTGGTATGTCCCCAGGCTGAACCCCCACATAGGAAGTGCCCAGCCACTCTGGCCCTCACTTTCCAGACTTTGCAACCTCCTCCCTTTTCTGCCTGATAGCCTCTCCTGGCCTAAGAATCTATCCCTGCCCCATCTCAATTCTCCACCTTCTTTTGATAGGCTGTTTTTCTTATTAGAATATAAGTTTCCCGGAAGCAGGAACCATTTTGGGGGCTTTGTATTTGGATCCCCAGCTCGTGGCGCCTAGAACACATGAAATGCTTACTAAATGCTCATGCACTGAACAACAAGTCTGCTCCTCTCCTCTTCTTCGGTATGTGCCCCAACGCTCCATTCCAGTTTCAAGTGTCCCAACGTCCTGTGTCTTTCCTGTCTCCTGCATGACATTTTTTCCAACCCTGACCCAGGTCAAGATTTCCTTCCACTTCCTCAGATCCCGTTTCTTCTTCTCTGAGTTGGTTTTTTCAAAGGAAAAATTAATGCTTTCTAGCAACCTAGACAATATAAAGCCCCTTTTTCTACTCTTTTGGGAAGAGTAGAAAGCAGATATAACAATGATCTGGCTTTGGCTAAGCAAACGTTATGTACCCATGAGGCCACTACAAAATTCTATAGTTTCTGAAAGCAAGATTCCAAGTCCTTTGTTGCTCCGGCCAGCCACTGCTCTGTGCGAGAACATTTCATTCACGCCTTCCAGACACCCTCATGTCCTCCACCTCTGGTTTCTCTTTCTGCTTCATATCCCTCTCCTTTGTCTCCCAGAGTTTCCCCCAAATTCAATACTTGATCTTCATCATTCCCTACACTCTTCATCCTTCTTCAGTTCGTCCCTGACCAAAGCCGTATGCAGAATATTATTCCCTTCCTGTCCCATTTCACCAAAGAGTCATGTTACTAAATGTCAGGTTCATTATGTACACTAAAAGGTTCTTCATTTCAAGGTTAACAGCCCTAAAGGATCTTTATTATTCTAGCATGATGTTACATATTCAGCAGGTTTTGGATCCAAAGTACACTTTCCTAAGAATTTAAGAGAAAGCCATCTTTCTAATTAGGCCATAATGCACTAATTAAATTATCTGCTGAAAACGACAAGAAAATAAATGAAATGAAATTCTATATTTAAGTCAAAATAAAATCCTTACTTAAATCTGAAGTACACTCATTTTTAACGTTTTGGTTACTTCTTCACCAGGGCAGAAGAGGAATAAAAGCAGAGATCATTTCATTCTCTAGGTCTGCCTTCCTCATTCCAACACATCGGCTTAGTTCTCTTGTGGCTGCCGATCAATTCACCTTTGATTGTTCCACTCCTATAGCCAAGTTTGTGAATTAGATGTAGAGAAAATGAATTGGGGGAAGAGAGCTCTGGCCAGTCCGCTACTGGGCTGTGTGGCACTACTATCAATTCCCAGGTCTGGCGTTAAGATTAACCACATAGATCTGCCCCTTGAACTCCAAAGCTATTCCAGCAGCCACTTTCTTGAAGGATGAAGCAGGAAGGAAACAGTAAGGAAACTAAGCAAGGCCTTGACTTCACAACATCTGGCACGGAGGCTACTCCAAGTGCCATGAACTAATCCTTGCATTAACCCCTAGCACCGCTGCCCTGAAAGGTCAGAACACTGTGTCCGGATGGATGCTCCCACCAGAAAGGGGACCAGCACATCTGCCACGTGCGCACAGCAAAGGCAAGAGGAATGTCTGCTATCAACGAGGACAGCTTTTCTTTGGTTCAGTTTAAGATTTAGGGTTGTCCTGATGTAGTAGTTTTCAACCTTATAAAATCTAAGGACTTCTTTTAGACACTGAACAATTTTACAGATGCTTGTGTAATATTGGTTTTGCTATTTTATTTTTAATCTGGACTTCCGAATCAAATGCGATAGGAAATTTCAGGTGTGGAAACTCCTTGTACCCAAGATAAATAAGGCAATGTTCCATAACTTATAGACAGATCTGGTCATGCTCTCGAGAAGTTAAATGACTTGCCCAAAGACACACAACACAGTTTGTATGTGCCAAAATCTAGACCTGAACCAAGCAGGGGAAGGGAGAAGAGAATAAATAATTATATGGTACCTACTATGTGACAGGCATTATATTAGGTGCTTTGTACAAATATTTATTCTCACAACCCCATGAGATTGGTGCTGTCTTCACTGTGCAATTTAGGACACTGAGGCAGAGGTCAAGTGACATGTTCAGAGTCACAGAGCGATATGAGGTCAGATTTGAACTCAGGTCTTCCTGACTCCAGGCCCAGCACCCTACCCACTCTATCATTAGCTGCCTAACTCCAAGACTGGCTCTTTCTCCACTACGCCTCACACTGTCTCTTAATTTTTACTAGTTATACCTATTAGCTGAGAAAATACATTATATCAGAAGGACATGATTAATTCAACAACGCTTTAAAAGTAATTCATATCTTATTCATCACAACAGCATTGGTTTATATCTGAAAAACTGGAGTCTGAGGCTTATAGTTTGGAAACCACTAAACTGAAACAGCATGTCCTTGTTACACAAAGAAAAGAAGGGCCCTTCCTCATGGGATTGTGTTCATCTCACGGCAATGTTTTAGAAGGAAAGTGGAGAGATGACCCCAAAAAGTCACTCCTGGTGTTGGGATCACAAGAGGAACAGTAATTTCTTCTTTTCCTCTATGGGAGTGAGGGTCACAACTGTAGGGACAAGATATTTCTCTCATATCTGGGCTTTTAAACACTTCAAAAGCAATGGCCCCTGACCAAGGAGAAAAGCAGTCTTCTTTCATTATCCACTCACTATTCAACTTCAGCAGGCTTTTAGCATCTCCTTCATGCAGACATTCGGCCCAGTGCTTGGGGTGGGAGAGGACACAAATGTTAAATAAGTGAGAGCTTCATTAAATGCACAGCCCAAGCAGGTTTACCATTCAGGGTCGTGTGGGAGCAAAAGGTCAGCGCAACTCAGTCCTAAGAAAACAGAACCGATGTGTAGCACAGCACTCCCAATGTTACTGACCAAACAATCTGCAGTCCAGTTTTGTCCTCTCCCTAAACCTGGGCACTGGTTAGACAGGAAATCTCAAGGATTTTATGTCTAAAATTAAAAACCCATTTTGGGGGCGGCTGGGTGGTGAAGAGCACCAGCCCTGGAGTCAGGAGGACCCGAGTTCAAATCTAGCCTCAGACACTTAACACAAAACTAGCCATGTAACCTCAGGAAAGTTACTTATCCCCAATTGCCCTGCCTTTCCCCCTCCAAAAAAGCAAAAACAAAAAAAGCCCATTTCAGGGTTCCATTTTAAATCACTGACTCTCCTACCAAGAAATACTATGACACTGTTGGTGGAGTTGTGAACTGATCCAACCATTCTAGAGAGCAATTTGGAACTCTGCCCAAAGGGTTATAAAACTGCATACCCTTTGACCCAGCAATACCACTGTTAGGTCTGTATCCCAAAGAGATCACAGAAAGGGGAAAAGGACTCATATGTACAAAAATACTTACAGCAGCTCTTTTTGTGGTGGCCAAGAGTTGTAAACTGAGGGCATGCCCACAGATTGGGGAATGGCTGAACAAGTTGTGGTATATGAATGGAATGGAATACTGTGGTTCTATGAGAAATGATGAGCAGGCAGCTTCAGAAAAACCTGGAAAGACTTACATGAACTGATGCTGAGTGAAGCAAGCAGAACCAGGAGAACATTGTATCCAGTGAGAGCAATATTGTAGCAGTGATCAGCTGTGAATGACTTATGTGAACTGATGCTGAGTAAAGTGAGAACCAGGAGAACATTGTATCCAGTGAGAGCAATATTGTAGCAGTGATCAGCTGTGAATGACTTATGTGAACTGATGCTGAGTAAAGTGAGCAGAACCAGGAGAACACTGTATCCAGTGAGAGCAACATTGTAGCAGTGATCAGCTGTGAATGACTTATGTGAACTGATGCTGAGTGAAGCAAGCAGAACCAGGAGAACATTGTATCCAGTGAGAGCAACATTGT
Source organism: Pseudocheirus occidentalis (assembly GCA_028646575.1). Classification (NCBI taxonomy): domain Eukaryota; kingdom Metazoa; phylum Chordata; class Mammalia; order Diprotodontia; family Pseudocheiridae; genus Pseudocheirus; species Pseudocheirus occidentalis. Next base: position 306,659,409 of record CM053595.1, read on the forward strand.
AGCAGTGATCAGCTGTGAATGACTTATGTGAACTGATGCTGAGTAAAGTGAGCAGAACCCAGAGAGCATGTACACAGTAACAGCCACATTGCTCGAGGACTAACTTTTGCTATCCGCATTCAGAGAAAGTACTATAGACTCTAAACACAGATCAAAGCAGACTATTCACTCTCTTTTTTTAAAAAAAAATTTCTTCTGTCTTATGGTTCCTCCCATTGGTTCTAATTCTTCTTTACAACATGATAAATGTGAAAATGTGTTTAATATGAGTAATGAAATACATGAAAATATGAATGTATATGTATAGCCTATATCAAATTGTATGCCATCTTGGGGAGGGGGAAGGGAAAGGAGGGAGAGAAAATTTGGAACTCAAAATCTTATGGAAGTAAATTGTGAAAACTAAAAATAAATGAACCAATATGGTTTTTAAAAGAAGAAGAAAAAATGCTATCCATCCACAAAGAAAGAATTGATAAGAATATGACTACAGATTGCAGCACACTTTTTTCTGCTTCATTTTCCTTGGGTTTTACTTTTGGCCTAGCTTTCTTTTACAATATGACTAAAATGGAAGTGTGTTTTGCATGACTACACATGTATAAACAATATCGAACTGCCTGCTTTCTCAAGCAGGGGCGTGGGGAGGTAGGGAGAGAATTTGGAACTCAATTTTAAAAACCAATGTAGAAAACAGTTTTACATGTAATTGGGGAAAAATAAAATACTAAATCAAGACAAAGGGGAAATAAATAAATAAATAAAATTCAGCAACAAGAAAAGAAGTGTCGTGACAGTCCACATCACATAAAAAGAGAGACCATACCCAGTGGGTGCCTTAATGTCTGGTCATTCCCAGACTCCTCACTGATGACCCTTGCTAGACTTTCAAGACACAATCTACACAGCACAGTTTGGAGCAAGGGCTGGAAGGGACTTCTAAAATCTACATGATCTTAGTCCAGCCTCCAAAATTTACATATGAGGAAATTGAGAGCCACAGAGGTAAAGGGAATTGCCCAAGGTCACACAGGTAATAAATGGCAGTTGTTTACAGTAAATACATCCCTTTCATTTTGTGTGACATTTTAAGCTTCTTAAAGCACTTGCTGATAGGCATTATTGTTGCTTACACTAAGAAAAAAGCCAGCTGGTATGAAGAGTATTTAGGGTCCTTCCAGTCACACCACCCATTAGTCAGCTGTCTACTCCAGACACCCCTCAAGTCTCTCCATGCCTGCAGCTGCCTGGGCTCCTCTACTGCAGAAACTAGTCCTACTACAGAAGGCCAATCTCCCCCTTCCCTCTCCATCTCTGAAGATTTCCCCCAAATTTCTCTCAGTACATGACATTCTTACTGTTAGAACTATATTCTCTGGTGAAAGCATCATCACCATAAATTTCTTGCTAAAATGTAAACACCTTAAAACCTGGATTATACAGAAATCCTCTAAGAACAAGTCAAACTAAAGAGCTGAATTTTGTGGGAATCATTTTGAAATGTGTCATGTGCTTCCCGAGGCTCCAGAACACAATGGCACATTGCGACCAAGACTCATCCTCTGTGTGTTCTCTTCCCAGCCCTCTGACCCTTCCATTCTCATCACTGGCCTCCCAAACATCCACATCTGACATCAGACCTATTTACCAAGGCCTGGCTCAAATCCCTCCCCACCACTCCACCATCTGTGCAGCTGCCAAAGGGATTTTGCTGAAGTTCAGGTCTGATTGCGTCGCTCCCTTCTCTAAAAGTTTTGAGAGCTCCCTATGGGTTCTAAGAGAAGATGTAAACTCCTCTAAGACCTCCAAATCCTTCCTCATCTCAGCTCAGTCTATTTTCCAACCTCACTATTCATCCTTGCTGTTCCTGATCTCTAAAATCCATCCAAACTGGCCTTCTCCCTGTTCTTTGCATTCACCACCCCCATACCTTTGTACTGGCCATGGCAGAAATGCATCCCCTCTTCCTCTCCGCCTCATAACACCCCTCTCTTTCTTCAAGATGCGGTTCATGCAGAAAAGGACAATGACAAAGGCTGGCAGGAATAGGGAAAATAAGGAAACTAATACACTGTTGGTGGAGTTGTGAACTGATCCAACCATTCTGGAGAGCAATTTGGGACCCAGCCCAAAGGGTTATACAACTGCACATACCTTCTGACCCAGGAATACCACTACTACGTGTGCATCTCAAACAGATCAAAGAATAGAAGGGACCTACATGTACAAAAATATTTATAGCAGCTCATTCTGTGGTGGCAAAGAACTGGAAACTGAGGCGCTATTCATTTATTTTTTTTAATTTTAATTTATTTTCTTGGTTACATCATTCATTTCCACAAGGTTTTGAGTTACAAATTTTCTCCCCTTTTTGCCCCTACCCCCCAGCCCAGAACATTGATCCCACT
>CM053595.1:306662316-306683290 GCA_028646575.1 Pseudocheirus occidentalis
GAGAGGGGAGAGGAGAGGAGAGGAGAAGGGAGGGGAGGGGAGAGGAGGGGAGGGGAGGGGAGAGAAGGAAAAACACAGGGGATGTGAAGATGGTGGCCCACTAGCCCCTGCTTTTGAAGAAAGTCAACACTGTGATTAACAACCCTGGTCTTTGTAATCAGCTTCCCCCCTTCCAAGACAGAGTGTTAATTTATGAAATATCTTAACAAAGGGTCTTTTATTATCGGACTCGGTTTGGCTGGCTCCTTTCATGGCATTACCAATTACAACTAATAAAACTTTAATTGACGACTGCTTTTCATAACCTCTGACCTGCGAGGATAAACAGTGGTTTGGTGGTAGCAAAAGGGTAAACCTCAAAGGACTTGGTATCTTAATCAAGCTTAGCAACCTAAACTCCTTAAAATTACAACTCCCCGATCTGCGCAGAACAAAAGCCCGGACTTCCCCTGGGATTACAGCAATTGATCGAGCAAGGACTAGAATTTCACTTTCAAGAGCAGCGTCCCTTTGGTGGGACTCCCTAAGGCCACAGAGCCTCCCAAAGGCTGGGACCCTTCCTGGGTGAATGAGGTCCCACCTTGGGCCTGTGACCCCAAAGAGCCTGTCTGGGCTGGGGAGGCAGTGCTGCCACTGTAGAAATACAGGGATAAAATCTCTCTGAGGCAGAGCCTGCCCCTCCACTAGCCTTTAGTCCTACACAGCCAGCGCTGGAAAGGATGTGTGATTCAGGAAATGAACCTAGGCTGCCCATCAACTGAAAACCTTGGACTCGGGATTCAACCATCCTCTGATGACTTGAGCTGGACTTTCTGGGGAAGCACAGACTCCCCAAACTTACTATGCAACTGCCTCCTCTCCTAGCTCCCCATTTCTAGAGCCAATCCTTACCGGCTCAAACCAGAGCTGATCCCATAAACCCTAAGTGCTACTTCTCAAGTTGAAAGATGTCCCCTTTCCAGCCAAACTCCATTTATGTCATCAAAATGGGGAAGGGATATGACTACTGACTGAAAAGTTAACAGGGGAAGTGAAATTATTTCAAAATGATATTTAAAATAAATAATAATAATAATACTGTCGGCCTACTGCTTCAAACACCTGACTAGAATTTGGATCATTAAGGTAGGCCTCACAGAACAGGCCACAGCATTTAAGCTAGAAGATACTTAAGTCACTTCACACCTGAGGAAATGGAGAGAAGGAGGGAACAGGGACTTTGTTAAGAGGTACAGCCCAGATCAGAGCCAGGCCAGGAATACCAAGAAACCAGAGTTCAGCGCATGCTTTTTGATCGGGGCCTGGCTAAACTACTCCAGAAATTTCAGAACCAAGTTCTGCCAGAACAACAAATTAGCTTTCTACATAGATAACTCAAGAGTTAGTCATTCTAACTTTGAAAAGAAGCACTGAAAAAAACAAAATCCCAGCTGTCTTGTCCGTTAACAAATACTGCCCTGAAGCAGGAAGAAGGAGGCTCTAAGTATCTACAGAACAGCTTACATTTACATGGTGTCTGAAAGTTTTAAGAGTGATTTAAATTCCCCATCTCATTCAAAATGAAGTCTTCTAGAGTCCCAAAATTTAGCATTCTGTTCACTGTGCTAAGCTGTACTCGGTCATCTATTAGACCAAAGCCCAATCTGTTCATCTCTCACAAACCCAAAAATATGGCTGGAAAAACAGAAATAGGCTGAACTGCTCAGGACAGTAACTGGTTCTACACTGGATCAGAGTCATTCAAACAGCACCGAAGGACCTGCAGTGGGCCGGGCACCATATGAAGTGCTGGAAGAGAGATGGTGATTCCAGTGATGACGAGGGAGGGAAGAGGCTAAGACATGCGCCAGAATGTGCTTTGTTAGCTGATTTTAATGAGAGCCAGCTCTTACCCCAATACTACAAACTGTCTTAATAATTACAAAGCATTACTGCAGTCAATAAAATCTTCAGTGGCCTGAAAACTCATGCAGAGATGTACAAGTCAGAAAATCTAAACACCAAAAACACTCCAAAAGGGCAAGCTTTGCTTTCAGCAACAGCAGCAGCAGAATGTCTTAATAATCCAAACGCATGCTGCAAGACACGTAAGCCTTGGACGCGCAGCATGTCTTAACTGGAGGCCAACATGGAGAAGGGCTGGCTTCATACTCTGTGACGAGTGCTGTCTGCTCACAATAACGACCTCCAGCAGGCCGGCTCGCTGCACACCTAGGCCATGAGGCTCTGAACACAGATAAGGGTGGAAGCAAACGGATTCACTCGTGCAAAGCCGTCAGCTCCGACAAGAAAGTGAACACAGGAGAAGACATCGTCACGCTGGCAATCGAAGACAGCACACTGGCACACACGGCCTCGGGCTGAAGGCCAGGCCTGGGAAATACTACCAGTACGGCTAGAGAGAGACCTCGAAGGAAAGGGAAGAGAAGAGGACAGGGACGTCACATTCAGGGAGAAAGAGCAAACCTCTCTTTCTTCTCTGTCTCTAATCCATGTAACTAAGGAACAGACTTGACAAAAGGGTTTATTCTTAACAGGTACTGAGATATAACAACGAGATCTATCAACCAGTTTGACTCAACAAACGTCCTTCAGGCACTCGCCATGCGCAAGAACGATGTCCTAGGCACTGGAAAGAAGAAGATAAAAAACTGCCTTCCGAGCTGTGGAGAAGGAGAAGAGGAGTAAAGCCAAGAACCCCCCCTCCCCCCAGTCCCTTCTATAACTCCAGAGCTTAAGTGGTGAATATTCACAGCTGGGAAAAAGCACACCCACACAATGAAAGAAGACATCACTTCAGGGCCTGACTGCCTTCAAAGTCAAGTCCCAAAGTCTGGTACTTTGGATGAATCTCTTGTCTTCTTTTAGCCCTTGGGGCCGGTCAGTGAGGGAAATCACCTTAACCTGTTCTATGCATTTCTTTAGCCAGTTGAATACGCTAAAGGATGGATAGTTATAATCCAAACGAGGGCTTATTCAAGCTTTCCGATGATCATGGCTTGTGCATACATGGACACACGTGTGTGTGCATGTGGGCTTGTGCTTTTGCGTGTGTGTGTCTGTATGTGTCCTGATGCACATTCCATGGATGGAGGTAGGCTCTCACCAGTCTGGGCCTTCATGATGGGTGACTCCCATCATGTCTTCTATAAAAGACGTGATGTCCATAGTCTTCTAAAACTCTTCCAGAGAAGAACCTTTTGTTGCAATGGGGGTCCTCCTCTAGTGGTTTTCATGGATAGCGGAGCACAGCAGGGCTGCCAGGGCTGCCAGCAGTACCTCTGCCTAGTCTGTGATGAGGACCCTCTGATTTTCCTCAGTGGAGGCGGCTAGGAGAGCACTGGGCTTGGAGGCAGCTTCGGGCAATTTCTAGCTGCATGACCCTGGGCAAGTCACTTACCCTGCGTGCCTCAGTTGCCTCATCTGTGAAATGGGGTTAATAACAGCACCTACTGTTGTGAGGCTCAAATGAGATCACATTTAGAGAGTGCTCAGCACAGCGGCCCGAACACCATAGTGCGAGCTACAAAAGTGTGAGCTGCTCCTCTTATTGTGACCAGGTATTTTTATAATGACACATGATATTTTCATCACACTAGAAATCTTAAAAAGGCAACTTCGCAATGATCCTATGAAGAAAACATATTATTGCATCCATTGACATATAAGGATATGAAGATTCTGATGGATAAGTGACTTGCCCTGGTCCTAGGCTGAAGGAGTTTCTGAGTCAGAATTCCAATCCGAGTCTCTCCTAAGTCCAAGTTCACACGGGCTCCACTACACCAAGCTGCCACTCCCATCATCATGCCAGCAATGACCATACTTATCACATGGTCATAGCTGGTCACTGCGGCCTTTATACACCCACCATACACATGTGGAATGCCCTGAGGATTAAATGAAATTGAGTTGACTGAAAGCACAGTTTTCAACTCAAAACCACATATGATCCCCATGAAGATACTGGCATTAAAAGGATTAGTTTTTTTACCCCAAGACCTTGAAAGAAAAAAAGAAAAATACCATTTATCAAAATCGCTACAGCCTCACTTTATGTGGCTGCAAAAAGAGAAAAAAAGTGGATAGGCGTCAGGTTGGTAATCACTAAAACACTTCTGGTACCTGAATGGGATGGAATATTATTGTACCTCAAGAAACGATGAATATAAAGAATTCACAGAAACATGGACCTCAAGAGAATGAAGAAAACAGAATCAGGAAAATAATACAGGCAAAAACAATCATGTAAAAAAAAAATAACTCAGCACTGCAAGGTTGCTGAACTTGGATAGAGTGCAATGACTAATGGTGGTTCCAGAGAAGAAAAAATGGGAGGCACTGCCCCTCTCGGAGGGTGCCGGCAAGGGGAGGCACTGCTCTCCTGGGTGGGCACCAGTAAAGGGAGGCACTGCCCTCCTCTGAGAGCGCCGGCAAGGGGAGGCACTGCCCTCCTCCGAGGGCACCGGTAAGGACAAATGATGCCTAGGCAGAGACGCAGGGTCATGGTGTGGGCTGCTTTTGTGTGACGTTTTCTTGTTGTTACGAGGGGGGGATTCTGGTAGGGGGAGGACTGAGAAATGAGGGCATGATAAAAACAAGACATCCATCCATCAATCGAACAAACAAGATGGGCTTCTACAGCTCCACAGGTTTTCACTCCAATTGCTCATTACAACCTGTTGAACAGGAGTTCTCCAGCTACTCTGGGAGTGGCGAGACCAAAGTCTGCCACATTCCACAGCTCCGTGTGTGCAGCATTAGGTCCTCTGCAAACAAGAATGCTTGAAGCCCTTGTCATCTAGCCCTTGTCCCAGTACAGTGTGAGCACCATGGTGGACAACCAGCCTTAGCAAAGAACATGGACCAGAGCTGCACAGAAAGGACTCTGATCTGGATCACCTACGTGGCTGAGATTCCTAACAATGACACTGGCTGACCTCTACAGACAACTGTCAAGATGCAAAGGGCCCCCATATCCGCCACTTTCCGCCTTCTATCTGGCTGCTCTGTGTCTCATCATCCATCTCCATGTTTACAGGGGGGAGGACATGTGGGGTGCCACATTCACTGAGACAGGGCCAGCCAGCATTAGAGGGGCACAAGCCTGTCCTCATACAGCCACCATGCCATCTATCATCAATGCCACGTGCCTGGACAGGAAAGACTGTTTGTGTCAGGTTTAATATACACTTGATCAAGTGACCCCTAACTTATGTCTTGCCTTAACCTTTTTAATCTGCTCAATGACCTCTACATCAATGTTTGGAATGGTTTTTCTATCTCACAGAGGGTAAGAATGACATGTGATTCCTCTTTGTACAATGACCAACATTTAAGTAGGCCCTTAAAAAATTCAATTCAACAAATATTCATTCATTCCCAATGAGCAAAGTACTATGTGTGCAGAATATTAAGTGACTCACTCTAGGGACCAGAGAGTGGATCCCAATTAGGCATTCCGTCATGGTAACCTCGGGTGACTTAATATTTGTGCTCTGACAAAAACAGTGACATGTTCATCCAACCAAGACGACTTCCTACCCTCCCAGAGAACCTGCAAAGAGCACTCTGTACCATAAAGTCCTGCAAAAAGACAAACAAAGTAGGTGGTTCTAAGGCATAGTTGTAACAAGAGCCCGAGGACCAGGGCTCCAGAGCTTTCTGAGCACCCTGAACATGAGTCAATCCCTGACTGACTCAACCAGAAGTCCCTTCTCTGTGGATCTTAGCCTCGCCTTAGGGTTACTGAGCAGGTGATCTCTATCCCAGACTCCTCCAACCCCACAGAGGCCAAAATTCTGCGGGATTGTCACAAAGCAGGAACTGCCCGGTTCATCCACCCACTTCTCCATCAGTCCATTCCTAGCACACTCACAATCCTGCCTCAACCACTCATACTCCTTCCTGCCCAATCGGTCCATCTCCCTGCCTGGCATATGAATGCTGCCCATAATGACGCGAACTAAAGGTGGGCTAATTTGAGAAAGGAAGCCCAAGCAAGTGCAGAAGGGGAAAGAGAACAAAAGAGCAACAACAAGCAGGTGGCAAATGATAAAAAATGAATTAAGTTAAAACTCTGCAGCCTCCTGTTAAACACCACAGAAAGCATATGCTTCTCATCATTACTAGGCACTCAGCACTCTGGCTAGAAGGGCACCAGGGCATCATGCGCCAGGCTGGAGGAGATATCAGGCGATCCATGAACTAGCATGGGGACAGAAATGGGCGCCATCTGGCTACTCTGTTACTCATGGTCAGGATAAAGAGTAATCCCAGAGTAGTCACTATTTATTGGGACACTGCCTTTATACTGAGTTAAGAACAAGTTCCAGAAGCAAACGATGTGGGCCTGACCTCAGGAAAAAAGAGAGAATTCATTTCTATCCTATGTTATAGAATGACTAGGGTAAGAGTTCCAGACCAAAAGGAAACCTGCAGTTCAGCAGCTCTGAAGCTGTAAAGTCCCTAAGGATGGCTGAGTCCAGGAGCAATCTACTGAAACTCCCAATTAGGGACAAGCAAACAAACCCAAATCTGCATCAGAACACTGGAGTGTTCAGACTAAGGGAGTCATGAGCAGACTTGACCCAGGATCACAGCACTCTGGGAGCACTGAAAGCTTGCAGACCCCCAACCTGAGCTGTGAAAGAAACAGAAGGATATGAGAAGACAAAAGGCCAGAGCAGACATTCTCCCCAGCAGGTTACAGAGCCCAGTACTTACATGAAGTCTAAAGTCAAGAAAAAGGCTAGAAGAATTAGCAAACAAACAATTCTCACCATTAAGAGCTATTATGGCAACAAGGAATCTCAAGATACTAACACAAAAGAAAATTATTCTAAAACATCTGCAAACAAAGCCTCAAAGAAAAATGCAGCTTGGACACAAGTCAAACTAGACTTCCTAAAAGAAATAAATTTGTTCTATTTTTTTTAAAGAGCTTAAAAATTATTTTAAAAAATCAGATCATAACTATGGAAGAAAGATATGAAAAGAGAAATTAACAGGTTGGAACAAGAGGCACAAAAGCTTGCCCAATGTTATAACTGCCTGAAATGTGGAATGGACTAAATAAAAGCTAAGGACTCCAAGAGACATCAAGAAATACTAAAACCAAAAGACTCAAAAAAAAAAAAAAAGAAAAGAAAATGTGATGTTTTTCGCAACAGAAACAACTGATTTGCAAAACCAATCAAGAAAAGATAATGTAACAAACACCAAAATTATCTGAAAACCATGATGAGAAAAAAAGCCCAGACATATTTCAATAAATCATAAAGAAAACTACCTAGATCACTTAGAAAACAGGAAAACTAAAAGAATCTTGGTTACATCCCTCGAAAGAAACCCCCCCCCAAAAAACCTCCCAGTAACGTACACCTCAAATCCAAAGCTTCCAGTCAATGAAACAATACTGGTAAACAGCCAGAAATAAAAGAATACAAGCATCAAACAGGCACAGTCAAGATCAGGCAAGATTTAGCAGTGGAAGGGGACAACTTGGAAGATGGTACTCTTTATGGCAAAAGAATTAGACTCATAAGGAAGAATTACTTACCCAGCAAAAATGAGTATCCTACAGGGAAAAAAATGAGGACTTCAGTGACATTCAAACGTAGCAATTAAGAGAAACAAAAACGCAAAAGCAGACAGGCGGCTAGGTGGTGCAGTGAATAGACCACCGACCCTGGGGTCAGGAGGACGTGAGTTCAAATCCGGCCTCAGACACTTGACACAAAAACTAGCCATGTGACTTTGGGCAAGTCACTTAACCCCAACTGCCCTCCAAAAAGCAAAAAAAAAAAAAAAAAAAAAAAAATTTATTCTATTAAAAAAAAGTATAAACTGCTTATGTTCTTATATGGGGAGATGATACAGGAAGCCTCATAAAACTCTCTTATCTTTGGGAGTCACAGAGAGAGTCTAGTTAGGTAGAGGACCTATGAGTGATTTAGTTATATATTGGTCATTTTAGTGGAGAAAAGGTATACACTGGGAGCAGTGGAGGTAAAAGAAAAATGGGGTAAATTATGTAACACAAGGAGGGTATAGAAGAAGAAGTTTAGAGTAATGGGGGAAGTAGGTGACACCTGAAGCTCACTCTCATCTGAATTGGTCAAAAGAGGGAAGACTACATATACACAGACAGAGTTGAGTATATAAATGTATTTCACCCAACAAGGAAACAGGAAAAAAAAAGTAGTTGAAGGAAAGGAGGAGTATAAGAGGGAAAACAGATTAAGAGGATTAGTCAGAAGTAAAATAGTATCTTAAAGACAGGGAAAGGGGAAAAAAGGGAAATTATAAGAGAATAGGGTAGAAGCAAATACACAATTAGTAACCATAACTTTGAAATGGTATGAATTCACCTGTAAAACCAAAGAGGATATCAGAATGGATTACAAACCAGAATCCAACAATATGTTGTTCATAAGAAACTCACCTGAAACAGAATAATATAGCAAATATAGAAAAAAGAGAAATATGCAACACATTGTTTACTGACTATAATCCTAAAAAAAAAAATATATCTTAATGGGTTTTGGAAGGAAAGATGAACAATTAACTGGAAACTAAATAACTTATAAAATCATAGAAACAATAAATAATTTCATTAAAGATAATGAAAACCATAAGATGACATAAAATTTTGCAATAGCCAAAGAAGCATTTAGGGGAAATTTTCTATCTCTAAATGTTTTTATCCATAAAAAGAAAGCATTGAGGCACACAATGAAAAAAACCCCCAGAAAAACCAACAAATTACACACCTGAATTAAACACTCAAATAGAAATAATGATAATTAAAGGGGAGATTAACAAAATTAAAGCAAAAGAGAAAAAAAGAAATTAGGAAATGATCTTGTTTGGTTTGGTTGGGAAAAGAGGGGAGGGCTCAGTAATATGGTTAATTTGATTTTTAAAAGGTCATTAGTTAACTTGACTTTTAAAAAAGAAAGAAAATAAAATTACCAGTATCAAAAATGAAAAAGGTGAATTCAAAACCAATGAAGAAATAAATTAAGAGGCATTTCACTCAATTATGTGCCAATAAAAACTGAAAATCTAAACGGAATAGCTGAATATTTACAAAAATATGAATTGCCCTATTTAACAAAACAGGAAATAGAATACTTAAATAACTCTAAGAAAAAGAAATTGAACAAAGTATAAAGAAACAAATCTGAAAGACAAGACAGATTTACAGATTCTGCCAAACATTTAAAGAACAATTCATTTTAATACTACATGAACGGTTTGAAAAATAGGAAGAGGTGCTTCCAAAATCCTTTTTTAACATAAAAATGGTCTTGATATCTACACCAGAGGGTCAAAAGAAAATTAAAAAGAAAAACAACTATAGACTAATATCCCTAATAAATATTGATGTAAAAATGTAAATAAAATATTAAAAGGGGATTTCAACAGTATTTAAGAAAAAGTATAGACTATTACCAAGTTGGATTTATACCAAGAATCCACGACTAATTCAATATTAGGAAAAACTATAATGTAAATGGCCATATTAATAATGAATAAACAAAAAAATCATACAATTAAATGCAGAACAAATTTTGTCAAAATACAACATCCACCCACGTTTTTAAAAACCCCACTAGAAATCATAAGATGGTGCATTGCTTAAAGTGATAAATTACCGCTGTTGTTTTGAGCCATTGCGGTAATGCCCAGCTCTCTGCGATCTCCTCTGGAGTTTTCCTCGGCAAAGATACTGGAGTAGTTTGCCATTTTTTCTCCAGTTCACTTTACAGATGAATAACTGGGGCAAGTAGGATTACATGACTTACCCAGGATCACGCAATGTTTGAGGCAGGATTTGAACTTACTCCTCTTGACCCCAGGCCCAGGGTCTCTTACCTGTCTAAAACTAAAAGTCATCATTTTCTATAAGGCGGATATGTTGGAGATCTTTCCAACAAGATCAAGAATAAAACAAGGATGCCAATTATCACTACTACTATTTGATACTCTGCCAGAAATACTAACTAGAGCATTAAGTCAAGAAAAATTTATTGAAGTATTAAAGTATAGGCAAAGAAGGAAAAGAATTATGGTTTTTTGAAGATAATATAATGGTTTACCAAGAGAACCCTAGAGAGTCAACTAAAAAACTAAGTGAAACAATAAAAAAAACTTCAACAAAATTGCAGGATATAAAATAAATCCACACAAACCATTAATATTTCTGTGTCTTACTAACATACTCCATCAGGAAGAGATATAAAGAAGAATGCCATTTAAAAGAACTATAGATAGTATAAAACACTTGGGAGACTACCTGCCAAGATACACACAGCAACATTCGGAACACAATTAAAAATATATTAAATAAAGACAGATCTAAATAATTAGAAGAATTATTGATTGCTCATAGGTAGACCAAGCCTATATAAGAAAAATGACAATATTATCCAAATTAATTACTTATTCAATGTAATACCAATCAAACTAGTAAGAGGTTACTTCAGAGAGCTGGATACAATAACAGTCCATTTGGGGTCATGAAAATCAAAAGAATCAATGAAACAAATGAGAAGGAAGAGGGTCTAGCAACACCATCCTACACAAAGCTGTAAGACAAATTTCAAGCTATACAACAAAGCTGCCAAAAACAATATGGCACTGGGTAAAAAAACGGTTGATAGGGGAACAAACTAGGTACACAATATTGAGAAGAAAAGGAGCACAGTAGTCTAATGTTTGATCAAACCAAAGATCACAGCTGTCAAGGCAAGACCACACTATTCAACAAAAACTGCCTGGGAAAACTGGACAGCAATCTGGCAGAAACCAGATACAGACCACATGTTTATACCACATACCAAGACAAGCTCTAAACAGCTACATGATTTAGACATAAAGAGGGATATCCAAACAAATTAAAGGAACACAACAAACTACCTGTCAGATCTGTGGATGGAGAAGAGTTCATGACCAAGAAAGAGAAAAACAGATTCAGAGGAGATCAAATGGACAATTTTAATTATATCATTAAGAAGTTTTTGCACAAACAAAACTAATGCAACCAAAATTAGAAGAGGAGTGGGAATCTGGGGAAAACCTTTGCAGCAAGGTCCTCTGATAAAGGTCTCCTTTCTAAGATATACTGGGTATTGATTCAAACTTATAAGAACAGACGCTATTACCCAATTTACAAGTAGTCAGAGGACATGAATAAGCAGTTTGTAGGGAAAGAAATCAAAGCTATCAATAGTCATATTTTTTTAAATGCCCTAAATCACTAATAATTAGAGAAAAGCAAATTTAAAAAAATTCTGAGCTGCCATCAGATTGATAAAGTTGACAAAAAAATTATGATAAATGCTGGAGGTACTATGGAAAAATGGGTACATAAATTCACTTTTGGTGGAGCTGTGAATTGGCCTAGACATTTTGTAAAGCAATCTGGAATATATCCCAAAAGCTATCAAACTGCACATACCCTCTAACCCAGGAATATCACACTGAGTTTAGACTCCAAAGAGAACAGAGAAAGCGGAAAAGGACTCATACAGAAGAACTTATTTAAAGCAGCTCTCTGGTTGGGAACGAATGGACGGGCTGTGGAACAAGTATGGGAAGTAGTGCTACTGTGCAGTAAGATGACAGGAAAGGTTTTGGTTTGGGGTTTTTGTTTTGTTTTTGGTTTTTCTGTTTTTGTTTTTGTTTTGCAAACCTGAGAAGACTTACATGAACTGGAGGAGCAAAGTACCACTCTCAACATAATGAAGCCAATCACATTTCCAAAATACACATAATGAAACAAGCTATCCCCTTCAAACAGAGAACTGAAAGATTCAGATCACAAAGGGAAGTTTCTTTTTTTTTCCCCAGCATGGCTAATGAAGGGGTTTGTTTTGCTTAATTTTTTTATATACACACAGACATGTATGTGTATATATACACACATTAATGGGTTTTATTCTTCTTGCTTTTTCAATGGATGGGGAAAGGTATGGAAGGGACAGAATTCAGAGCTAAAAATAAAATTGAATTTTAAAATTAAAATTTTGAAAAATAGCTTTGATAAGGGTCAAAAGTCTAAGAAAATTAGGACTAATAATAAGACCAAAGGACATTTCTCAATGTAAAATTAAAGCATATGAATTAGCCATTTTCAAGAGAAAAAATGTTGACCTTTAGCAAGCAAACGAGAAATTGGTTCAATATTAATACAATTACATATCAAAGCAACTCTCAGGTTTCACCTGACACGTAGCAAATAACAAAAAAGACAGGTGATGTTGATGCAACTGTAGAAAGACAGACACACTAATATGTCACTGGGGGAGCTGTGAAGTGAGCTAAATATTCTGGAAAGCAATCTGAAATTATACTAAAAAAGGGACTAAAATATCTGCATTCCTTGATCCAGGAATGTCGATGCCAGGCATGAAGCCTAAGATAAAATGCAATGCCTCATATAAACCAAAATATTTCTAGTTGAACTTTCTGGAGTAGCACAGGCCTGGAAACAAAGTAGATGCCCTTTCCTTGAGGAATGGCTAAATCAATAAATGGTGTACATAAATACATGAAACATTACTGCTGCACAGGCAGCGATTAGCCAGAATTCAGAGAATAGGAAGACATATGAACAGATGCTGACTGAAGACGCAGAACAATGAAAGTAGCACCATGGCAGACACAGACCTTCTTCGTGTCTGTATCTGGGAATTAATGCCCTGGTTTGTAAGCGTATGAGACATCTGTTTCACAGTAAAGTTTCCTGTTTAAAAAAAAAAAAAAGATGCGATTTATCACCACCCACTGTGTTAAAGAAAATGCTGTTGGTTTAATCAAGGATCCCTTAGTATGGGTTATTCACAAGCTATCTGCCAGGCACTGGATAGGCACCTCCAAACACCAGCCCAGAAGAGGAAAACAGCCCCTCTTCATAAGAAGTTTCCACACTGATGGGGATTGAGAGGAGAGGGAACTTTGGGGCCATCTGACAAAATGGAAGACTCACCTCTCTGATCTTCCCCAAATCCATAGACTCCTCAAAATAAGAATTATGTACATGAGGGTAAAAAAGTTTCAGGCAGACTCCACAGATGTTAGTTAGCTCTAATAAGACAAAAAGCTCATGAATTAATACTAGAAAAGGCATACTGCTGACCCCTAACGTGTTGCTAAGCGGCTCAAGAGAAATCAAAATATTAAGTGAGAATTAAACAAGAATCCTCAGAGCAGAACCAATGGCCGGCACAGCAGAAATAATTAGCAAAGGAAAAAACTTTGAATCCACAGTGGCAAAGACACCAAAGTGA
Source organism: Pseudocheirus occidentalis (assembly GCA_028646575.1). NCBI lineage: Eukaryota > Metazoa > Chordata > Mammalia > Diprotodontia > Pseudocheiridae > Pseudocheirus > Pseudocheirus occidentalis. Next base: position 306,675,615 of record CM053595.1, read on the forward strand.
GGGAAGGAGTGAGCAGAAACACAAACGGAGAAGGACAATCTCCACAGGACGTCCTTAAAATCCCACCCTGACCACCTGGGCAACTGCATGCCAGCAGCGATGGAAATTCTCTGTGAAATGCAGAGAGCCATGCATGTCCCACACAGGCTCCAGGCAGGAATGGATGAGCCAGTGCAGGAGGCCCTGGCAAAGCCAAACGTGTTATGGGAATGGGAGGTGGTGGTGCTGCTGCTGCTGCTAGCCCCTCTCCACCTCCCTGAAGGCTGCTCATCCTCCTCCTTGACCCTTATCTGACCACCCAAATTCTCTCCAAGCTCTCCTTCCCTTACTCTGGAGCACGCTGGGTAGATTTCTCATCTGGCACACTTGCACATAAGCGTCCTGGCCTTGCTACTTATCGGGTGAGATGCCCAGGCTTCCCCACCGGTATGTCAAACAGCTGCAGGGGGGATCTCTGGCTGGAAACAGCTTTGGACAGCATCTAGTACAGGTACTTTCACTACACTCAGCGGCTGAAAAGGCACCCTGGGGAGAAACAAGCAAGCAACCAGTTGGGACTAGAAAGATCCAGAGACTGAGGAGCCAAGCACTACTGTCCTGCAGCAGCAGCTTGTGGGTGTCCAGAGCCAGGAGGAGAGAGGTGGGAGACAGGACCAGCAGAGCCCCAAAGGGCCGGAGCTCGGGGTTACTGCTAACCTTGGCTGAATTCAATATTCCCTTACGTACGTGAAGAATCGGGAAACAGAATTAAACAAATGAAATTCAGAAATGATACAAAATGCTTTCTTTTTATCCACCAATGTCTGCATCTTTCCCTCACTGGAACCAAAGCCAAAATGAGGAGTTAGAGTCAAGCTGAAGACGTAAGCTTCATCTCCTCTTTTCTCCTTCCCAACCAACAACAGAAGTGCTAAGTGATCGGTGAAAAGCAAAAAACCCACAGAGCAGTAAGCCTGCTTATTCCACAAACTAAATCATCAGCCCTCACACAAACAGCAAGTGACTGCGTTTAAAGTCAGTATCAAAGGCTTCTACTGGGGGAACATCTGGTCAAAACTCCCTCGTTTTACGAACCAAGACCCAGACAAGTAACTCCGTGACCAAAGTGGAAGGGCTGAACCTGGGACCTAAACTTCATGGGCCTTCTGCTCACACACATTGGGAATGTATGGCCCTCCCATCTGCTCAAAGCAGAGAAGGCCCCAGAGCACCACGAGGAATGGGGGGAGGCCCGGGAACACTCGGGCTGCCTAGAAGCGGTCACTTTACTAGCTAATCACAGAAACCGGGCAGAGAACATACTTCTGCCCGTCCTCCTGCCCCTTGTGAATGACGAGAGCTTTGTGAGAAGGGAAGCGAGCTGGGAGAAGAAAACCCAATCTCTACAGTCCAGGCTGCTTCACATTTTTCAGAAATTACCACATGCTCAAACAATGGAATATTTGTCAAAGTACAACTTGATCACCAGAATTCATCTGTTTTTCATAACCACGTTTGACCCAAACTGTGCTGACTGAACAAGGTAGCCTGTGTTTCACAGTCTGGAAAATGTGGCTCCCACCACCGTTTTCAGACCACACTAAAACCTCTGGCCTTCTGGACCACAGCCACTTGGTAACTAAGTGCGCTCAGATCAGGCCAAGGATGATGCAGGCTGCTTTCCCCTGTTACATCAATAACAGATTTTGTTCCCCCCCCAAGTCCTATTGCAGGCAAATTTCTGTTGTTTTTAGGTGTCCATCACAGACAAACCATGGAGCCTCAATTTTATTTTCGTATTTATGTATTTTCATTCTTTCCCAGCTGATTCTCTCATTTATTCATTCATTCTGTCTGTCTCTCTCACACACACAGTCTTTAACCTTTTTCTTCATTTAAAAAAAAACAAACCTCCCTGAAGTTTGTAAGCCCTCTAAACTGAGTGTTGTTTCATGGAAGAAAGCATGGCTCCAAATTCCGTGGAGAACTTCAGAGTGACAGTAGCCCAAACACAGCCAAAGCCCTTCCACTCCAAAAGGGGACCCAGGGGACCTCCTGCCAAACCTGAAGGACCAACTTTTCAAAATTATGACTGGTTATTGACAACTGTTCAAGCCCCAGACCAGCTGTGACCAGGTGTGGACGGCTGTGACCTTGTGTAGTCTACTCTACTTCAAAAACACACTGGTTTCAACAGGACCTGACTGCCCTGGGAGAAAGGAACCATTCAGACAAAAAGCAGGAAGACGACAGAAAATTCCTGCCCTCCCTCACTGTTCTGAGGATGGGGCCCAGAGCCCTATTCTTGAAGTTCCTGGGCTGCCCTGTCTTCCCAAAGCCATCCCATCTCTTCAGGCCTTGCCACAGTCCTACAAAGCTGAGGATGTGCTTGCTCAAGGCCAGTCACTCTGGGACCCTCTGAAAAAAGATGCTGACAGACAGTCCTGGAAACAAGAACTAATTGCCTGGGCCGAGTCTCCAAAGAAACTAACTCTTCTAATGAATCTCAGCTGCTGTGATGTTTTATCCAATAAAGCAAAAGTTTGTTTTTGGCTTTTGAAGGCTCTCCTTTTTTCTGTGTTTTCTGGGGCTTATGAAGGGGTAGCTCAGGGGTGAAGACATCTACTCTCAAGGAGAATTCAGTCAAATCTACGATGTGACCTTAGAAGAATCTGAACTTCATGATCAATGCAGTCCTTAATGGAGAGGGTAGACATTCAACAACGGAGGGGTGAGCTAAGATCAGGGAGGGTCCTCACCATGTCGGCTCTAAGTAGATGAGTGGATGGGCAAGACAGCATTAGGTGACCAAGTCCACAGAAGTTTTAACTGGCATCAGTAGGAGGCCCCATACTGATGAAACCACTACCCCTGACATCTTAAAGAAGCAGAAGGGTCAAGAAAAGCTGCTCATTACTTAATGGCAAACCAATCTCAAGTCTGATTATCAAAAACGTGTCAGCACTGTAGGCGCTAACTCCCTGTTAGTGGAGGAACAGCAAGAGCAGGGGCATGAGAGCAGCCAACCATGCCGGGAACCCCCATGGCTCACCACCTTCAGGTCTGTTCATGTACACATGGGAGTTCAAAGAATCATATGGACTCAGAACTAGGAATAAACAAGATCAGAGAACATGGAGACTCCTCAGGCTACAGAAGAAAAAAGTGTGATCCAGAGAAGCTCAGTGATTCATCCTAAATCAGCCAATAATGAAGGAAAAGGCTAGACTGGGATCTAGGCTACCAGTACATAAATGCCAGTAAGACTAATACATAACTTTTCATATGATAGGAAAATAGGTTCCAATGGCCCCAATCTAGGGACTATGGAGGCAAATTGGAGGCATCTTCGTTCTTAGCAAGCACCATCTCCATCTCTTTTTTACTCACCGAGTCTCCAGGGAGAGGAGGCTGCCCAATGAGAAGGGGCCACAGGCCGAGGAGGAGGGGAATGACCAGGATCAGGGCTTGAAGCCTCCAGTTTCCACGCTGGTGCCGAGTCTCCTGAGCTACTTCACCTCAACAGTCTTTAGGCTGTGGTTGGAGTTATAAGAGCCAGAAAAAGAAGACAGACACCACCACAGTTCCCAGGCCTGGATTTTTCAATTTCCCACGATTTAAAATAAATCAGCCTTCTCCCCGGGGTTAAAAAAATGAACTTCCATTACAGCCACTAGAACCAACCACATCTCAAAACCAGTCCCATTTGTAGCAATTACTGAAGGTTAGCAGATCAGTTTGGCACATAGATTACACAGCTGTGTGAATCAACAAGTTCACCTTATAAAAAGTGAGAAAACTGCCTCCCCACATGTCTTCTGGTATTTGAGATTAGTAGGCTTTGATTACCACTGGTTACAGCTCCACCACACGGCTCCCAAGCCTGGCGGGACAAAGCACTAAAACCAAATGTCCACCATGGGAGGTCTCAGAACTGAACTTGGGGGATGGTGAGGAGGAAGAGGTAACAGGCACCAACATCTTGAGAATAGGGAAGTAACAGGAAAGGAAAAAACTTAAGTTGTGAATGTATGCAGATTGGAAGAGCAGGGTTAAATAAGAATTCTTCCCTGGCCCTACCTGCACCTGTCTGAATCTAGGGAAAGAGAAGGTCCTAGAGAGGAAAGTGGGAGAAGAGACGCCTGAAGAAGCATGAGGAGGCAAGAAAAAGCACAAACGGGGGCCTGGGGCAGGGGCATTCAGACCTTTAAGTTGACTAGTGTTAGGAGCTCCTGGTGGAGGAATTCCTCCACCAACAGAAACCAGTCATTTCTGCATGTCCTGCAGCACTGAAAAGCAGAGTGCCTTATGCCAGGTCACCCATCAGAAGGCATCTGAGGCTCGGCTAGAATTGTCATCCTGGTTGAGATGGGCCCCAGAGTCTCTGTCTCAAACTAGAGGTCCCACAGCCACCTTCAACTCAACACAACCTCTGCTGGGCCTCTCCTTTCCTTCTACACACACCCTCTCTCTTCTAGCCTTTGCTATAGAAGGCACCCCCATCATCCCAGTCACTTGGGCTCAGCACCTCAATGTTAACCCCGCCATAACAACAGTCCAGCTTCCAGCATGGCTTGGATACCTCCCCATCTCTCCTCTCACAGTCTAACCACCATAGTGCCAGCCTTTATGCCCCACCTGGATGGCTGCAATTCCTTCCTGGTGGGTCTCTCTCCCTGCTCTAGCCCATCCTCCACTCTGCTGCCTCAGTGATCTCCCCAAGAGGCAGGTCTGCCTGTGCCCCCCCCCTGCACTTCCCGATTAGCTCCCCACAACCTCCAGGATCAAACAGAAAACCCTGTCAGAGTGTTGGAGTCTTTTTTTAACCTGACCTTGCTACCCTCCATCTACTCTGTGACCCAGAGATACCAGCCTGCCCACTGCTTCTCAAACAAGACTCTCCACCTTCCAAATCTGCGCATTTCCCCTGACCGCCAGCCAAGCCTGCCATGCTCTTCCTCCTCCTCTCCCCTTCCGGGCTGCCCGGACTCCCTCCAAGTCTCAGGTAAAGTGCCACCCCTGCAAGAGGGCCTTCTCCATCCTCCTTGATCTCACAGCCTTCACAGAGATGGCCCTCAAGTTATGCTGCATTCATCTGGTCTGCATGTTGCCTTCCATATTAAAGTACCAGGGCCTGGGGAGCAGGGACAGGGCTTTTTGTTAGTTTCTTCATTTTTTGCCTTTCCTTGCATCCCTAGTCCTTTGTACAGGGTCTGGCACACAGCAGGTGTTTCATAAATGCTGGCTGAATTGACCACTGGTAAAGCTTCAAGGCTTGTCAAGAGCTTCACATACATGGCCAGAAGTCTCTGAGGAAGAAACTCCACGTGGTGTTGTACCTATTTTACAGACAAGAAAACTGAGGCTCCAAGTGTCAGTGGCAGGTTCTGAACCCAGGTCTTCCTGCTTCTACCCATTAGGCTTGCTACCTCCATATGGCACAGTTTTCTTATCACTGCTAATGTTTTCCAACCACACCATAGTGAATATTTTACACTTATGACCAAGAATGAAATGTAAAGAGAAAATTAAAAAGCACTAGGAGGCTAAGTGTTTGCTCAATAAACATGAGGTCCCAGAAGAAGCTGGAAACAGAACTGTAAAGAGAGCCAAGGTCTCCCTCTCTGCTTGGTTACAAAGCCCCTTAAAAAGGTTTGATTCTGTCAGACCCTCTTTGCCTGAACAAATGAACAAACCTGACCCCCTCCATTCATTTTGGCAAGGGCTTTAACTGACTTAGATCAATTAACTATACTATGGTAGCAGAGACACTTAACTGGAATGCTCTAAGTGGAAGGAATCACAGTTCATTAAGAAACATGATGCCTACCTCCCAAGCTAGGGTCTAGGAGCCAGGCAAGAGGAGAGTCCAGAGGCCTTCCTCTAACTCTTCTTGGATCAAAGCTATCCATGGTGTGCCCATGGGCACTAAGGGCATCAGGTTAAAGAAGCAACATGGTAATTCTGCAATGTTAGATCTATAGCCCCTACAGATAGGACTATAAGCCAAGACCCATCAGCACCAGCTGTAGTGGAGGAATCCCAGGGCACTGAAGCACGCTAATGGCTTTTCCTGCGGCCTTATCAATATGTTGCACAAAGCACAGTAACCTCGGCCTTTCCCTACAATCTGCACAGCAGTTGGGCCTCTCATCCCGGCGGGCACTGGTGGGTCTAGTGGGCCAGGAGACAGTGAGATAGGGCAGGCTGGAGAGGGGACAATCTGCAAAGTGGCCAAGATGAATGAGGAGTAACCAAAGATTGGAGCGCAAAACTTTCCACATTAAAAAAAATCTCTAGGGAAGAGATTTAAAACTTTTTTTTGTTTTTTGTTTTTTTTTTGTAGCTCAAAAGTTCCCAAGGTCACTGTGGAAACAAACCACAATGCTTCCAACTCTGTTCTAACAAACACAAATTGGCTCTCAACCCTGTAGCTTAGGCTTATGTACTGAAGGAAGCAGATAAACAGGTATTTCAAGGGGAAAAAGAAATTCCATTTAAAATAAAAAATAAAAACAAAACAAAAAGGGCCTGATGGGAATACTGCTTAAACCCACTCTCCTGAAGTATTAACAAAACAGTCCATTTCAGCTCTTACACAAATAAACTCAGCTGGAGCATCCAAATGATTCTTTGTCCAGAAGGAGTGCTGCCCCAGGGTTTGAGAGCCAGAAAATGGTCCTGCTTCTTCCACTTTACTGCTCCGGTGAAGCCCTTCCCACCATTAGCTAGCTCTTCTTCTCCTATGTCCCAGACATTCCCCATGTTGTTTCAGATAAACATAATTGATGAAGAGTCGGCCTCTTCAGGGTTTCTGTCCTTTACCAAACACTGGACTCTAATGTAGCATGTAATCACCCAAATTGTGAAGTCAGCCAAAGGGGGTATTTCAATTCCAAGGGACTAGAACAAGACTACGGGGTTATTCTGTGCCACTTTTTATGCAGTGATAACCCACTGCCAGGGTACTAGCAGTACTTACAGACTCAATCAACAAGGTCTCCTGAGAGACAATGAATTAGGATGATGACAGTAAGCCACCAGGCAGAAACCGCTGCTCCCCTCCCCGACTACAACAGAAACACTGATGAACAAACACCCCTGAGAAAAACTAAAAAGATACTCATCAGCTGATTCCCCCTTCCCTGGCTGGCCTAGTCCACGCACCTCTGTAACCCCATGCTGAGACTAGTACCTACTGCCCAAGATCCAATGATAACTGTCCAAGGCACAAGGAAAGTGCCAGCCCCAGGGAAAGCTGAGGGTGTGATAAGCATTAGCATAGCCCTATCCCCATGTACTAACAAACAGGTGTCCCAGCTGACTAAAACTTAGCATTGCAGAAGTTTTCTTAGGACTTTGAATAAATCTTAGAGATCACTTAATCAAACCTGGTCATTGAGGAAACATGCCCAGAGAAACAAAATAACTTGTCAAATATTATGTACAGAAAGTGAAAGAGTCAAGATTCACTCAGGTCTTCTGATCTCAATCTAGTACTCTTCCTACTATATTCATTCTTCCAGGAAGCACTGAGCTTAATATACAGCATCATCACACCACCATCACTATCACACCACCATTACCATCACACCACCATCACTATCACATCACCATCACCATCACATCACCATCACCATCACACCACCATCACCATCACACCACCATCACCATCACACCACCATCACTATCATCAC
>CM053595.1:306683790-306748415 GCA_028646575.1 Pseudocheirus occidentalis
ATCATCACTATCACACCACCATCACTATCACACCACCATCACTATCACACCACCATCACTATCACACCACCATCACCATCACACCACCATCACCATCACACCACCATCACTATCATCACTATCACACCACCATCACTATCATCACTATCTCACCACCATCACCATCATCACTATCACACAACCATCACTATCATCACTATCACACCACCATCATCACTATCACACCACCATCATCACTATCACACCACCATCATCACTATCACACAACCCTCCCTATCACACCACCATCATCACCATTACTATCACACCACCATCACTATCATCACTATCACACCATCATCTCTATCACACCACCATCACTATCACACCACCATCACTATTACACAACTATCACCACCATCTCTATCACACCACCATCACACAACCATCACCACCATCACTATCACACCACCATCACTTTCATACCACCATCACTATTACACAACCATCACTATCATCATTATCACACCACCATCACCATCATCACTATCACACCACCATCACCACCATCACTATCACACCACCATCACTATCACCATCTGCTCTTACGCAATAATGAGGACTGCTTGGAAGGAAGATCAGGTGAGAAGGGTAAGGAGAGAGGCAAAATTCAGAGAAGAGGTTAACAGTGTAGTAAATAATTAGACCTAAACTTGGAAAGGAAAAGGTGCATTCAGGAGAGGTCATAAATGCAAAAATGGTAGGGTTTTTTTGAAAAACCTCGATTGTGAAAGGAATGGTAGTCATAAGTCAAAGCCACTCTGATTTCCAGTATTAAGTAATGTGTAGGGGCCTGAAAGTGCACTTTAATTGAATCAGGGGGCCCAAATTCAAATCCTGTCTCTTCTACCTGATACATTTGTGACCTTCTAAAAATCATCTGACCTACTCCAGCCTCAGTCTTCTAGTCTGTAAAGTGAAGTGGCTACAGAAAGTCCAGTCCCCTTCAGCTCTCATGAACTTCTCCAGCTGCTATGACATCCAATGGCTCAAACCTCTGCTTCTCCCAGCTGGCCCCCAGAACCCAACACAGGAAGACCTGTGTCAGGCAGCACTGCCTCTGGCTTCCCTTCTCTTCATACAGAGGGCTGTCAAATGACCTGGGCTGGAAAATTAAGATGTGGATTCTTCCTCTCATCCACAACTCACCTGCAAATGTTCCAGAAGAAGAAGCCTCCCCAGGACATTTAAGCATTCAGAACTTGTAACACAAGCATTTCTCACCTCTGGCTCATGAGCACACACACAGGAACACACATATGCTACGCATACATGGGCCTATTGCCCACGTTTTCCTCTAAACCAGTTCTGAGACTCTTTAAAGAAGAATTGTATTTCAATAATGTAAAAGAAACCTAGGCCGGCAAGTTTGTTTCCCAACCTCTCGGTGCCAAATATCAGGTGAGCCCTCAAAGAAAATGGGATGTAGGAAAGTATTCCTACAGGCCGTTGGTTCTAGACTCAAAAGGATCTGGAAGACCCTCAGGTCCAACACCCTGCCCCCTCACTGGCAAGAGGAGTTGATGGAGCCTGGAATGCATGCCTGAAGCAGACTGCCCAAGCCCTGAGACTAGACTTAACAAGGTGACAGATGCTGCGTGCCAGGCCACTGGAGACTGGGACTGGTTGATAAGAATGCCACAGGGCAGAAGGGCAGTGGCAGGCTGGTGCAGTGGTCGTCCTGACTCTGCCAGCCTCTAAGATTCCCACATTAGAGTTTCTGCCTCTTTCTCACTGCTTTTTCAAAAGCACTTAGAAACCAACCCAATTTGGACATGGAGGTTATGCAGCAGATAGAGCACCAGGAATGGAGCTCAAATCTAGCCTCAGACACTTACTAGATGTGTGACCCTGGACAAGTCACCTAACCCTGCTTGCCTCAGTTTTGTCATCTGTAAAATGCGCCGGAGAAGGAAACAGCAAACCGCTCCAGTATCTTTGCCAAGAAAACCCCAAATGGGGTCACAGAGAGTAGGACACGACTGAACAACAGCATAAGGATTTCCTTTCCCTGAATCTATGGATGAGCTGGAGAATTTCTCTCCTCTAATGGGCCTGCTGTTCAAAGAGCATCAGAGATGAAGATTTGCTGCCGAACCTTCCTTACTCACTTTCTAGCATGAAGACCTTCCCGTCCCAAGTCCGTGTTCCTCGTCAAGCTCCCCCAGAAACAAGAATGCCCTCCTTGTTCCAGAGCTCTGTTATGGAGCTGTAACCAGACCTCCTGGTCAGACACCAGGCCTGGGGACCACAGGAGCAGGGCTCGGGGCTGCAGCAGCCCCAGTGCATGGCACAGCTCACAGGAAGCTGGGCCCCTGCTGGGCCAGGAGTTTCCCTGAATACATTAACGAATTCTCTCTCCTCACAACCTGGCCATAGGGGGAGAATGGCTGGAGAAACACTTGGGACTGCCAGAGTCAAATTCATCACATTTACCCATCACATTCAAGACGATATCTTATTAATTTTACCTTCAGTCCTCCCCCTAAATAACAAACACATGAAGGTTAACAGAAGATACCTGCCAAACCAACGCAACACCGCCACCCACCCCAGGAACTTTGATCGCTTCTTTCCAAATGTTCTTAATATGTAGTTGTGAAGGTCATTCACTAATTCCCTTCATGTTGCAAGGAGTATGTCGTCCAGAACTATGCCTCTGAACCAACCCCTTTCCTTCCCAGCCAAAAGCCCTGCCTTGCTTTTTTTCAATATCTATCATAACCAAGGCTTTCCTATTTTCCCAGCTAGCCAAGGTGGGTCACACTAGAAGACCAAAAACAGGGAAAGAAATCTCTCTCTTTCTCTCTCTGTCTCTCTTTCTCTCTGTCTCTCTCTCTCCCCATCTGTCTCTGTCTCTATCTGTCGACTCTCTGTCTCTGTCTCTCTCTTTCTCTGTATCTGTTGTCTCTCTTTCTCTCTGTCTCTCTCTCCCCATCTGTCTCTGTCATCTCTCTTTCTCTCTCCCCCATCTCTGTCTCTGTCTCTCTCTGTCTCTCTCCCCCTCTCTCTCTCTCCCCCTCTTTGTCTCTGTCTGTTTCTCTCTCCCTCTCCCTTCCTCCCTCGCTCCCCCCCCCCATCTGTCTGTCTCTTCAGTCTCTGATTTCTGGTTACATCTAGGATCTCAAATACAGGAGATTACTGTAATAGGGCACCCTTTACCTTAGAGATCACGAAAGGCCCCTCACAGATCAAGTCCCAATCATTTATTTCAATGCTCCTATCCAGATAATTGCTGGAGCTTACCGAGTTTAGTGATATTCATATGCAAAAGCAGGAAAAAGCTGTTATTTTCAGTCCCAGGTTTACACTGGCACTGCACCACCTGCACAAGTCAGAGGCATGCCAGTTTACAATGTACCTGTAAAACGGACTGCCTGAAGGCATCACGGGAAGAGAGGAGCAGGCCCTCAGTGGCCGGCCTGCTTGCTCGGCCTATCTACCACCAAAGCCAATGGAGGAAGAGGCGCGGATGGGACAACTGCCGCAGGCTGCGCCGCACCAAGCACCTGCCCACCGTGCCTTCCTATCTCATTAGCTCATTAGAGACAGAACCACTAAACACGCTTCCCCTTTTCTTCTATCTAAGTGGTTCTCGTGCATGTGCTTGCAGCCAGAAACGTGCTCTTCCCCACTCTCTGCTCTCTCTCTCTCCCTGCAAGGGGCATGTGAAGATCAGGGCAGGGAGGTTGTTTTTGAAAGAACCTCCTGAGGTACATCCATCCCAGGCCGCTGGCCGTCTCGAGGCAACATGGCCACTCCAAGGACTGAGTCCCAATTAACCGCAGCGTGACCCTTGTCCACTTTCTTTCCCCTCCTCAGCCCTTCCTGTCAAAGTTCAGCACTTCCTGGAAAAGTCTCGCTGCATACTGATATTGTTCTTCACTCGAGTCGCCAAAGGAAGAATTTACAGGTGCTTGGCCCCATTGACAAGACCATGACCGTAGCCTGACCCCCTGTTACAATACGTGAACTCCTGCCCCACTGATAAGGTTGGCTGATACGAGTAGGATTTTTCAAATAATCCTTTGGGAATTTCTAAGCAGCAGCCATAAAAGGGAGGTGACTGGAAGGTCGGTTTCACTAAAAATAATAAATATTGCCATGTTTATTCAAAGTCGCCTTGTTATCCTCCGGGCCAAAAGTTCAGATAAACACTATTGTAAATGACAAAATATTAGGACATGTTGTTACTTGTGTTATGATCCTTCCGTCTGACACCAACAGGGCTGTTTCCCCTCCTCTACGCCTCGACCCTGACATTGTACTGAATTCCCTGGTACCCAAAGACCGGCTTCTCTTACAGGTCACAAGAAGGCTATGGTGCTTGTGGCCCCCTCCAGGCCCAGCTGCTTCAGCCATCGTCCTTAGCTCTGCTCACCCACCTGTCTGTTCCTCCCTTCCCAAAGTGAATTGTGAATACAGAAGGTGCTGCCACCTAAGAACAATTCCATTAAACGGCACACTTAGAAAATGTCTGGCAGATCTTTAATGCCATACAGTGACTCCAGTTACCACACACACAGAGAGAAGCTGAGACATAAAGACACTGTACAATTAGAGGAAGAAAGACCAGAACAGAGGGCTCCGGTGCTTTGGCTCTCCCCATGGCTAAGGCAGGAAAGACTCTAGATACGGTGGACAACAGCCGAGGCCATGAAGAGATGACCTCTTCAAACACTGACGGCTCCTCCCACGAGCCGACTGAGGCAGAAAGGTGGTCTGGACCGACCCTCCCAGGCAAATGCTGCGATGCCCTCTGTGATGCCCTCTCCCTCTCCAAAAGGCCCTTCTCTTCACCATCTGTCAAAGACTCCTTTCTGCTTCATCTAGAGTTCTGGCCCTTCCTGCACATACCCCAATCTCCACACACAATGCACAATATCAAGACAGAGGAGAGACAGACAGGGTTGTTCTAAGAGGCAAAGGTAGAAGTGTGGCTGAAAGAAAGAGCTCCCACCACTCACCCGCTAATGCTTTTGCCTCCCTTGACCAAGAACTGTGATTTCTGCTTCCAAAACAGTAATGCAACCATTTCAAGTAAAATAAAGTACAATCAAAATGTACCACATTCTGCCTCAGTTTCTCTTCCTCATGCCAATAAGATACCGCAGCGTTAGCATCAAAGCCATATAATTATTGACAGATGCAGGACAAGTGAAGTTATCTCGCTCAGGTCTTCACAGGAATGCCTGCCTACCCCACGTAAGCCACATTCTGAATTAAGTTCTGTTATAACGCAACCTTCATTCACCCGTAACTTTCTCAAGAATGGTCTGCCTCTTCTGACCTTTCCCTGAGTTAACAGCTGCCTAAAAATTTATTTTAGAAAAATGACTTATGCTGTGAAATTATCAAGGTGACTAAAAAAAGTCAATACAAGTATAAAAGGGCCTGAGAACAAGAGAAAGGTCAACAAATTCAGTCTTTCTACTCATGAATTCATCAGCAAAAGTGGAAAAAGAAAAACCTTGAGGAACACCGTCTTTACGTATACCTGAAAATTCCAAGAAATGTTTAAAAGCATATTACCAAGTGTGGCAGCAGTAACGGTCATGGAGGAGCAGCGGAACGTCAGTGGAACCAGAAACGCTGATGCCCACGCATGACTGCAGAAGAAAGCCAAGGCTAGGAACAGACTGCTTCGATGTTCAGAAGTACACCTGGCATCATATCTCACCGTGGAGGCAGGTCATCTACCTCAGAACTTTTAAGCCATCTATTAGGGAAACTGTGGGCCACTTATTTAGTAAAATACATATGAAGGTGGGCCCTGACAGGGCTTCAGGAGACAAGAGTCCACTGGAACTTCTTTATATCACTGTGCACTATTGAGTGGAAGCTGGTAAAATACAGGCCCCTCTTAAAACAGTCCAGAATCATGAATTCCCACAAAGCCAGGTTATAAGGCTGTCCCAGTACATACACCTTCTGTAGGAGAAGCTTCCCCACCTCCTCCAAGCTGCTAGGGATTTTCCCTCTAGGGCTCCCTTCCATCCACTCAGCACAGACAGAATCTCACATTTACCCACTGTGGTATCTCCCCATTAGTATGCAAGTGGCTTGAGGGCAGACTCATTTTGGTCCTCCCTCTGCCAGCAGGACTGGAATACAGGAAGCACTTAATAAAGACTTAATGACTGACCATTGCTGGATAGGTGGATCCCAATGACAGTATTACTAGGAGTCAGAAGACCTCCACTTGACTAGCTTGATGGTCTTAAGTAAACCACCCCCTTTCTCTGCCTTGGTTTCCTTATCTCAGAAAGAAGCAAAGACTAGGTGATCTGTGAGGCCATCTCAGGTCTAAAATTCTATGAATCTACTGCAAGTTTCTGGGATGGTTAGAATAAAAGGTCACTCTCACACTTCAGAAGGGTCCCCAACAGTCATAAGCTTTGAGTAACACTTCTTTCTTTAACTGGTAAGGAAACACATACGAAGAATAAAATTAGCTACTGGTGGGTACCCTTAGGTGAAGGTCAAACTGACATTTTGCAGAAGGAAACCCTAGAAATGTCATCTCACAATGATGTCATTAATCAGCCCATCATCATCAGATGGCACTACCAAGTTATGAGATATCTCAGTAATATTATTTGACCAGTGACCCATTTATAAATTGGTTCCCACACAATCAAGGACTATCATTAAATCATGTCCCCCCTAAAATCACGTTTTTCCAGAACCAATTAACGATTAGATAGGAGAATGAATGGATATGTTGGTGTCTGTGTGCCTTTCTATCCCAGACCTCTGATATTTAACACATTAATGCTAGTCCTTGCCTTTTCAGTGTCCACAGTTGTGAAATGGCATGCTTTTATCTTCACTGTCCCATCAGTCTTGTAGCCAAGCTAGGCCGACTCTTCTCTCTCAATGAGTTTTCTGAATTGAAGGAAGGCCTTTGAAGGCAATGGCTCAGTCACTAGTTGATGAGGCTCAGAGACAAAGACTGCTGAGCTGGCTCGCTACAGGGCAGGACATTGTCTCCTGAGAGGCCAAGACTAGGTGGCAAAGGCTCCCACGACTGTCGAGGGACAGAGAAGCAGCAGAAAGGTCTTCCCACTCCTAGCCAACACCCTTACTGCTCCACTGCACAATGAAGGTACAGGAGGCAATACACAGAATCAGACAGGAAGGCAAGGTAGAAGTTCCTACAACTACACTAATCTGAAGAAACCAAAACAAAGGAATATAGCACACAGGACGAGCTATGGCCAAGGTCAAGCACTCAGGGTCTGCGGACTAGAGAGCTGCACCAGTCCAACTGGAAGAGCATGAGGAAATCAGCTCCCTCCACACCTCAGCAGGAACCTCAGCCCCTGTAGGTCCTTCCTCTGAGACTCGCTGTACCCTGGGAACAAGGACTGTCTTTGGCCTTTCTTTGTAGCCCCAGCTACCGGCACAGGGCCAGGCATACAGTAGGTGCTTAACAAACATCCGCTGACTTATTTCAGATCTGTACCATCTGATTATCACAATACAAACATTACATTAAGGCTCCCTCGCCGTCACCTGGAGTGCAGCTTTCTAAGATCTTTCCAGAGAGAGGACATCATCATTTCTGTTGAGGATGTTCTCTCATTTTTGAAACTTGTGAAAAGACTAACAAAGAAGAAGTCAGGCCAAACGATGTATGAAGTCACACTACTATCTTTAATGACAGAAGGGAGGACAGCTGCGAGCAAGGGGAGGTGACAAAGGGAGGCAGCAGGTCTCCGTGGTCACTGAAGAGGCAAAGATAGGAGGGCCAAGGACCTCCGGCTCAGATGGTGGCCACACGCCCTCTCAAGCCCAGGAAGCCCAACCTACATCATGGGCAAGCTCCTTCCCCTCTGAACCCAGAGGGCACTGATCTCCACCACTCTTCATGCCCCCATTCCCGCCGGTGGTTTTCCAACCTCACTAAGCTTCTTAAGGAGGCATGTGTTCTGCTGTTCTTGATTGTTAGAGGCCTGGCCCGCAAAGCACAAGCTTAGCCAGAGACCAGCACGTTAGAAGGGTCTGCTGCCCCAGACAATGAAGAAAAAGGAAAAGTATCTTGGAGGTCAAAACACAAGGTCCTGGGCATCATAAGAACTCACGATAACAGCTGAATTAATCATGGTCTCCTATCACATATGAAAGCCAACCGTGTCTTGTGAGGACTTCTTTTCCACCCAGTCACTTATTCTGCTTAAAAAGCTACTGGATTCAGATCCTTTGACACAGACTCCAATGCTGGGGAGATGCCTCCAGAAGGTCACTGACAAAAAGAAAGATTCTGTGTAAACCAAAATATTAACAGCAGCATTTTCTGTGGAGCAAAGGACTGAAAACAAAGTGGATGCCCAGCCACTGGGGAGTGACCAAAGAAGTTGCGGTCCAGGAATGGACTGGAAGATGGCTGCTCCAAGAGAAAAATCAACAAATGGAACCAACAACACGAGAAGCCTGGCAAGGCTGCCATGCACCGACCGGGGCCGGGAAAGCATGAGGGTAATAGTGTGTGTGTGAGTGTGAGTGTGAGTGTGTAAAGCACAATCATGCAAAGAAAAAGAAGAGCCACGAGACCAAGCATTGCCTGAGCCTGGTCCTGGGCACAGGCTCGGGATCCATGGGTGTGGAGTGCCGCATACCATGCCGGGTATCTTTGAAGCATTCATTGGCTTTGCTTAATTTTCTCTTCTCTTCTACCATTTGTATCTTAGATAGAATTTCTTGTTGTGAAGGATGGCTCTCTGAGAAGGAAAAGGAACAGGGTACAAAGAGAAATTCAGGAGTTGTAAAAACTGCAGACACGAACAAAAATCTGTTTTTTAAAGTTCATGCGCAGGAAGCAGGAAATGATGTCATCCTCTTTAGAAGATGAAATAAGAATCTTCTTTAATATAGAGGGAGGGAGGAAGAAGAGTTGAGAGAAGACACTGTGTGTGTCTCTCTCTCTCTCTCTCTCTCTCTCTCTCTCTCTCTCTCTCTCTCTCTCTGCAGAAGTGGCCATACATGGGTATGGAACACTGCATACTAATATTTGCTTTTTTTGATTGGCTTTGCTGAGGGGTCTTTTTTACCTTTTTCCATCTTTTCATCTTCTCAAAAAATTGCTATTTATAAAGTATGGCCTTCTGGTTTGGAAAAAGTGGAGAAACAGAGAAGAAATCTAGACAATACAGAAACAAAAACAGCAACAAAAATCTATTTTTAAAAGTATTAAAGTCCTTTGGCTTCATAATTTTGCTTCGGTCTGCTCTAGTCTGTTAAAACTTGTTGCAAACAAATCTGCTGAGGTCCACAGGCAATTTATTTACATTCTGAGTTCCTACAGCTACAAATCTGGGATCGCCAGCTACACAAAGCAACAGTGCCCAGCCTTGGGAGCAAAGTGGAGGAAAGATCCCGCATTCACCAGCTAGCATTGATCCGGGAAAGTGAAAACTCAGGTTTTCAGTATTCAGTCTGGATCTAACATCTCTTAACTGGTCAGAACCCACATCCAGAACACAAACTCAGGAGAAGTGCAGGCTGCTGCACTGATGGCATGACCCCTGCCCCCAAAGCAGAAGTCCAGGGACAAATTACAAGAGACTATATAATACCCAGGGTAGGCTTCTAAAGCTGAAGACAAAAAAAAGCTAAGAAAGCTCGATGCGAAGCCTAAAAATCAGCAGCAGCACCATCACTACCACAACACTATCACTGCCAAGACAGCTCGGTGGTGCAACCAATAGAGCGCCAGCCCCGGAGTCAGGAGGACCCCAGTTCAAATCCAACCTCAGACACTTGACACACTCACTAGCTGTGTGACCTTGGGCAAGTCAATTAACCCCAATTGCCTTGCCCTCCCCCCTCCAAAAAAAGAAAAAGAACATTATCACTGCCACCAGGATCACCAGCATCACCATTAGCAACATCACCACCAACACAGCTGCCTCCCGAATAATCAGAAGAGTGAAAAACTAGAGAGTTGTACTGGGCAGTACTATCTGAAATCGCCACCGGGGGAAAGGGGTGGAGGAACCACTAGATATCCAGTAACTGGACAGTATCTACGATAGACTGTGATACAAGAATGTGAGAGAAGATTACTGCGCCCCAAGAAAGGATAAATATCAAGAACCCCCCAACTCCAGGGAGATTTCTATAGCAGAGCCCAACACGGTGCTTTAAATAACGTCAACAGAGGGGACCGGCCAACAGCAGCACAGTCAGCAGTAAGCACAGCAGGCAACGCCGCTGCTCCCTTGTTCGAGGTGACACACACGGCTCTTTGTTCCTTTTACTCATCAGTAACTAACCGAAGGGCACACCGTCTGAACAACCGTCTGCAATCGCTATTTAAAGCATGGCTGCCCCTTACTCTTTACAGGATTTGAAGTTTGGGGCTGCCTCTGCTGTCGTTGTTGGGGGGGGGGTTGCTTTTTTCACTCTGTTTTGCTTATATATAATCAGTCTTATTTGGGAAAAATAAATTAAGCTCTCACAAGTTCCAACGACAGCCCAACACTGGCTCACTCCGTCTGAAACGCACCGCTCCTCTATGACGTTCATTCCATTGTCTTCTGGACAAGGTCCTTTCTCCCTGTCACTAGATGGAAAGATCCTCAAAGCCTGGGACCCCATCTTGTAGCTAAAGTGCCAGTGCCTGGCCCAGCACCCCAAACACAGGAGAGAAAATGAGCACCATGGTTTATGGAACTACAAAACCTAATACTGGAATCAGTTATTCATGGACATGAGTCAGGCAATGATTTCAGTCACAATATGTGCCATGACAGAGAGAGAAGGCAAGAAAAGGGAAGGGGTCAGAACAAAGCGGATAAGGAAAGGAGGAGTCAGAGTCCTGGAACCAGACCTGAGAGGCAGCAGGGCATGTGTGGGGCCAGGCAGAGCCGGCTTCCACTCATATCTCTGACATCTCTCAGCTTTGTGTCCGTGAGCGAGCCATTCACGGCTCAGTGCCATACGTGTGGAGAGGACTCACGCTGCTATCGCCACGACAATCAGTGCAGTCCCTCACTCCTATTTCTGCTACATCTTCCCAATTTAAAGAAAAACTACCCAAACCTGAGAAGGCTTTCCACGGGCACAGCCACAACCCACAGGGGTGGGGAGGCAGAGAAGGAATGGGTCTAATGAGGACTCACCAGTACAGAATATATGTGCAAACACCGATAAACAGGAGAGAAGTCCACCAACTCTTGGGCCCCAGGCACCTGTAAATAAAAGCAAGAGGAAGATTAGTGAGCATGCTGACAAAGCCATGGTGAGAGGGCAAGAGCTGCTGCCCTGACATCCAATATGTCACTAGAAATCATTTCCATCTAAACCGTGCGTCTCCTCTAGTGTATGGCACAGTGTTCTACCCAAAGTAGGCATTCCAAGATGTTTGCTGATTCTGAGTCAACCATCACGGCCAGTGGCCAGAACACATGGAAGGTTGCCCTACACGGTCAACTGAGGAACACGAGATTTCTTTTCCCTCTTATCCCGAACAGAACTTTCTATCTAGTGTTCATCACACCTTCACTGCTTTGCATTGTAGTTATTCCGATGTGTGGCTTTTCTTCCCAGCAAAGCGATAAGCTTCCTAAAGACTCTCTCAGAGCCTCCACGTGTCCCTGCGTGCAGAGAGCGTGGTGTTGCTGTACAAGGCCCAGGACACAGGGCCTCCTAAATGATCACTCAACAGAAAGAATGAAATAAATGAAGAATATCTAAGGTTCAAACAAAAGTAAGGTGTGTATGCAGATGAATGGATGTGGCCCATTGGCACACACATAATGGACTCGTGCTGTTCACAGATGACCCCCTAAAGACAGAAGGGCAGGGATGACAGAGAGCATGCTGGATGGCCTTGAAGATCACATATGATGCTCTTCATGATCCCAAGCTTCTCCCAGTAACTAAAACCCATGGTATTAACATTATTTTTCAGCAATGCTTTAGAGTTTCAAGGGACAGAATACCAAAGTCTCCAAAGAATTAAAGTTGAAGGTCAGCCTAAGCACAATGGAGAGGTGCCCAGGGGACAGAAGTACGTAGCAACAAGAGTCATAAAATCTGCTATCAAAGAGATATGTGACGAGAAAATGAGGGTCACTCATCTGGTAAGAGGGAGGGATAAATAACAGATTGCAAAGTGAATGAAGGTCTTCTAGGATGCAGGCTGGGCACCCAGGATAGGACACAGACAACTGGAGGTCACAGATTCACTGAATTACCACAGCTGATCTCCAGCTCCCAGAAGGATCCGCCAAGTCCCAGCCCAGGATGGGGGGGCACCTGACACAAGATTCACATGAGGTCTCCTTTCCAGCACTACCCTGGGGACTCTCAGGTCAGGAGAGTGACAGTCAACGGCAAGGAAAGGGACATGTCAGTGTGCACTCCTGGCTCCTTCCTTGTGACCCATAAGCATGTCCGTGTCTCCTCTAACTCGAAACAATTCTCACTTGATCCAACTGTCCCCACTGCCTGTCCTCCTTCCCCCCTCCTCCCTTCTCTGCTTGAAGCTGTCTATACTTGGTGCCTCTGCTTCTGCTTACTTGCTTCCTAAACCTCACGAATCTGGTTCAACTGAAACAACACTCTCCAAAGTCGTCAAAACTCAATCAACCAATAAGCATTTATTAAGGCACCTACTATGCACCAAATACTATGCTAAGCAGGAGGATATTTAAAAAAAAGTAGAAAGTCAGACTGATGTGGTTTGGGATGCTTTTGTCTGTAACCCCAATTTGTAAAAATCTCCCTTATGCTTGGGTACCTAGGTATGTAACAGAAGTCTGTAATAAGCCTGTGTAATTAAGTTGTAAAAGTCACACTTTCCCCCTGCCATAAAGGCATAAACCCTGCTTCTCCCCTTCCCCCAGCCTGAAAGTCTTCCCTTACCTAGAAAGTCTGCCTAGAGACAAGCCCCTGGGAAAGTTTCAATAGCGTGCTATAAACAAACCCTTAGAGAAATGCGTAGCCCCTTTGTCCTAAGCCGCCAGCTGCACCCAAAAGCCTTGAACGTTATCGGACAAGATGACTCCGTCTCAATATGGTGCCTCCTGAAGCCCTCATCAGTCTGGCTCCCAGGCTTGGCCTAGCCTCCCAACAGCCATACTGAGCATGTGTCATTCGTCCTTGACCATAAGCAGCCCAGTGACGCGCGTCAAGCAAAAAGCCACACCTCCCTCTAACCCCCACCTCAGGAATTTACCAGTGAATCATGGGTAATCCGCATGCGCAGTTGATAAAAAAGTGCATGTCCCTTTAAGCACTGACCACTCCTAACCCCCTCCCCAACTCCTCCCTAACTCCACCTTTCCCCACCTAGTTAGCATAATTAGCCTTTGACTGACAGTTGTAGGGTTATAAACCCTGCCCCTCAAGCCCAAACTCTTTTCAGGTTCCCTTAACCTTTTCTTGCCCTCTGCAGAGCATAAAACTTTATAGCTCTACCCTAGATCCCTGCCCTTTGCCCCTACTTCTCCTGCCAGCTTCTAAGCATATCAATAAACTTTACCAAAAGACAGCTTGGGTCCTAGTGAAATTCTTTTCCAGACAAAGAACCCACTAGGGATTATATGCCATCCCTCAGACACACCCATCTCCCCAAACCTCAGACACACCCATCTCCCCAAACCTCAGACACACCCATCTCCCCACACCTCTTCAAGACCATGCCTTCAGGGAGCTTGCAATCTAACAGAGCACACTGTATCCAAGATAGACAGGACATGATGAACGGGGGAAGGCAGGCATTAGAATTAAGAGGGGCTCGGGAAAGTTTCCTGTAGGAGGTGGGATTTAAGGGAGAGCAGTGGCGATGAGGAGGGAGAATTTTCTGGGCAAAGAGAATGTGTGGACCTAAGAGATGGACTGTGGTGTTCATGGAGCAGCCAAGAGGTCAATGTACCTGGATGAAAGTGCATATGGGGGAGTAAGGATGAAGAGAACCAGAAAAGCAGAAAACTTAGGTAATCTACTGCCTTGTTCACAAGGCTTGTTCCTGGCCTCCCTGCAGGCTCTGATGCGGTCCGTACCTCCTCTCCTCAGGTACTCCTGACACTCTTCTCCTTCTCCTGGCTCTCTTCTGACCTATGTGACCACCCCTGCTCACTGTCCTTGGCAGGTACTCCATGAGGTCACACCTACTAGCTGTGGGGGTCCCCCGAGGGTCTGGCCTGGGCCCTCTTCTCTTTTTCCGTCCTTTTATTAGCTGACTTCATGATCTCAGTCACCTTGGGTTCAGTGATCATCCCTCACCCCATTAAACCGTGAACACCTTCGTTTTGGGGGGAGGCTGAGCTGCCTTTCTTTGGATCTCCAGTTCTTAGAACAGTGCCTGGCATAAATGCTCATTTGCTCCCCTGGCATATAACTACATTTCCATTACAATCTATTGCCATATCTAGTTTCTACATTCCTAACATCTCAACTCTCACTTGCAGTCTTCACCCTGGTACAAGGCCTTATCACCTCGAGTCTTCTGCTTGGTCTGCTCACCTCGTGCCTCCTCCCACTCCAAACCACCTCCCCCTAGCTACCAAAGCAATTTTCCTAAAGTCTGACCATGTCACTCAGTGTTCAAACGATTCCAGGAGTGGCTATTATCTCCAGGATCAAATATAAATGTGGGCCCAGACTCAGGCTCCAGTACTCTAGGGTCCAAAAACACTGGCCTTCTGGCTGCTCTCACACAGGATGTTCTTCCTAATCCAGCCTAAATGCTCTCCCTCCTTGTCTCTAACTCACACCTCCTCTCAAGACTAGGCCTGGACCCCAGCTTCTGCAGAAAGTCTTTTAGGGTGGTCCCTTTGGCCTCCACCCCCTCCCCTCTCCTTCCTTCTGTTCACACTGTACTTAACAGCTAAGCAGTGAGTGATCTGCAGCCATCACCCCACTAGAACGTGAGCTGCTTGAGGCAACGGGCTGTTTTTGACTTTCTTTTGCATCTTTGGCCCAGTGGCTGGTATGCAAAAAATACTTGTTGACTGACTGGCTGGTGCGGGCTCTGTCCGTGTGGGCAGTCTGTTGCAGAACATTCTGTGGTTTCCAATGTCCTCTGAATTGTTCATGCTCCTTAGCCGATCATTCAAGTGCCTACTCTAACAATGTGGGGTCATTCTAACTTTCCAGGGCTGTCTCCCAGTCCTTCCCTGCCCTGTTCTCCACTCTCTAGACATGCTGTGCCCTTTCCTGCCTCAATCCCTAAGTCTAGAACCCTAATCCTCATCACCTTCTGAGTTCTGTCTAATCCCCAAATGCCACCTTCTCTAAGAAGGCTTCCTTGATTCCTTTTGGTTGGTAAATTTTTCCACCAAGACTTCACTAAGCACAGTTCGGCACTTCCCACAGAGTGCTCAGCATTACCATAGTTCTAAAAATTTGTAACTTATCCCATAGGAGACAAATCAGACCAAGGGTGGGAAACCTGTGGCCTCGAGGTCACGTGTGGCTCTCTAGGTCCTCAAGTGCAGCCCTCTGAATCCAAACTGCAACGGGCCGCACTTGAGGACCTAAAGGGTCACATGTGGCCTTGAGGCCACAGGTTCCCCATCCCAATACAGACTTTATGAAGGTAGGACCTGTGTCTTATCTGAAAGAAAACAATGTTCTGTCTATAGAAGGTGCTCAATCACTAATTGCTAAATGGATTAATTTTATGAATTATTACGAAGGTATCACATCAGTACTTATATGATTTATATGGGTCATCAGAAGAGAAGTGTTAGCCTTGTCCAGGCTAGCCCAGACTCACTCATGATTCTGGGGAAGTCTCCCTAGTAACCCCCAGAAGCCAAACCACATCCCTCCCTTCACAACAACACTCACCTTTTCTGAGAAGTCTTATTGTTTTCCTAATCAATTCCACTCAGTTTCCAACCAAATATCATAATCCCTTCCCTATCTCTCCCCTCAGGGCACTGCTCTAAATACAGATATAGATATAGATGTACACATATACATGTACATATACACATATATACATACACATACATATAAATATATCGACATACATGTGCAGGAGTATGCGTATGTCTGTGTAATGTTAATGAAATCAGAAGATCTTCCATGCCCCTTTCTATTGGCACCTAGTAAAGGCTTCGCTCCTTACTTCCAGTTAACTCCTTGGGAGTAGGTCACACCTTAACAGGAAGGGGCTGAACAGGGAGGAGTTATACTATATATAAGGAGAGAACCAGGAGGACCTTCACATCTTTTCCCAGACACCACCTGGAGATTGTACCTTTGGCTGAGATCCTCTTTCTGCAGCTTCTACTGAGAACTTCCAAGGACCAGGCTGAGAAACTGTCATGAGTCTGAGAGGGATCCCTGCTTGAGGGATCCTGTTCTATTTGTGAAGGCTTGGGAATGTGGGTGTCCACTGTGTTAACTATGTGTATCAACTCTGTGACCACTATAATGACTTTGGCTTTCTGGTTTTGGGACTCAATGTTCTGGTTTCTGAATAAAGACCTTGGTTCTGCCTTCCATGTGGAGAGTTTGCTACATTTTGTGATCCAAAACTATACCAGCATATTCATAACCATCATGGGTGTTGTGAATATCTCATTATTGATACAGTTTGTGTGCATATAGACATATATTGTTATATCTTTACATAAATTGCTAACATGTTCATCTGTCCCACTTTCTGCACCAGACTTTAAGATCCCTGAGGTCAGAAATCACATTTGGGGCGGCTAGGTGGCGCAGTGAATAGAGCACTGGCCCTGGAGTCAGGAGTACCTGAGTTCAAATCCAGCCTCAGACACTTAACACAAAAACACTAGCCGTGTGACCTTGGGCAAGTCACTTAACCCCAACTGTCCTCCAAAAAGCAAAAAAAAAAAAGAAAAAAAAAGAAATCACATTTAATCTTTATGCTGTCTGTTCCAAGTCCTTGTAAGAACCCAAAATGAACTTTCTGTCCAAATAGGGGTTTTACAGCACAGACCTCATCCCACAGCCCCAATATACTTTTACAAACAAAACTTTTAAAAGAAAATAAAGTCCTCCGAAAAATTATGATGAAAAACAGCTACAGGGAGATGTATGCTTACCAGGGAAAGAAGAGGAAATTAAGGGAAAGGAATGCGGGAAAGACCCTGGAATGAGATGATCATCAGTCAGTGTTAAAAGTGAAAACGGATAATGTTCATTCCTGTTCCCAAAGCACAAATAAGCCTCCAGAGCACAACTGGAAGTACTGTTTCTTTGACACAGCCACAAAGATTGAAACACATGAACACCTCCCTCTTCAAAGGGAAGAAAAGACTTGGACCACACAACATAGTGAAGCACCTGACACACAACTGGAACCTACAGGTCAGGACTGCTCAAGCTGGGCAGAGAATTATGTTGTAAAAAGTCTACACGTCACCTCTCCCTAAGCTGACACTAATGACTGTTTAAGATCAGACTGATCAACATTTTTCTGATGGTGTCGTCATGAGGAAAGCCCACTCTGCCTACTCCAAGGGTTCCCCTCAGATACAAGGAATCTCTGAGTTGGAAAGGACTTCACTGAGGCCAAAACATACCTGATAAGAATCCCCTCTTCGAGAAAAGGGCCAAACGTGCAGCCCCCGAGCCCACAGCACGATGCAGCGCCACAGAACCAGATTCAAATGTAGGAAAGAAATACTTAATAAATAAAAATGCAATACAGTATGGATATATGTCATTTCTAGGTCAACATCCAGCTCCACTCCATGATCTTTATGAACAGCCAAATGGCCCCAATTCTTGAGTCTGACCTCAGGGCTCCACAACATGCTTAACGAGTGGCTGACCTTCCATTCTTTTCCGGAAGACCTCAACAAAGGGGAAATATGCTACTGGTAGCAGATTGGATTCTTAGATGACTCTGATTATTAGGAAGTTTTTCTTACTTCAAGTTTAAATGTGCTTCTTTACAACATAAGTCATACCTAATTCTACTCTCCCAGGCCACACAGAACAAATCTTGTCCTTCTATGGCAACTGAAAAAAGCCACCATGGTCCTCTCTGTAAATCTCCAGGCCAAACATAGCCAGTTCCTTCTGCCAATGCACAAGTGGCACAGTCCTTTCACTGTCATGGTGGCTTCTTCCCTGAACCTTCTCTATCTTTCTAACATCCTTCCTGAAAGGTAGCATCCAGAAATGAACATAGGACTCCTCGTGAACTCCCCGGCATAGAGCAGAGTGACTCTCTTCTCTGGTCCTGGGCCTTTATGTCTCTTTTGCAGAACCAAGGTTTCATTAACTTTTCCAGCCATCACAGTACATCATAGATTCCTACTGACTTTTCAGACCACTGAAATCTCCAGAAATTTTTTAAGAGAAGTGTGATCTCCCCGTGGCTCCTTCATCTTGTGATTTTTGCTGGTTGAGACTTTCTATTTATCCCTATGAAATTTCACCAAACACAATCGGGTCCAACATTCTCGGTTATCTAGCACTTTCTGAATCTTGCCCCTGTAATGTACCGTGTCTTATCTCCCATCCAGTTTTGTGTCACTTAGAAATTTAATAAGCATGAGATCCATGTCTTCATTCAAATCACAGAAACAAATGTCTCAAATGCAGGTGCAAACACAGATAGATATATGGGACACTGCACTTACCTCTTTCCAAACTGACATGCAACACTAACCATTGCTTCTCGGGCCCAGCTGTTCACTCAACTCCTAATCCACTTAATCTAGGTGATTTTTCTTCACCTTTTTCAGGGATATAACATGACAGATTTGGTCGATGCTTTGGTAAAATCTAGGTAAACAATGTCTCCAACATCTCCCCCGATTTACTTGTAACTGTCAGAAAAGGAAACCAGGTGAATGGGACAGGACTTGTTTTCTTGCTCAGGTTGCATGGATTCTTTGTTCATGGTAGCTTCCTCTTCCGGGTATTTAGGAAGCATTCTTTAAAACCACTTTGAATTTTGCCAGGAAGCAAAGTCAAGCTCAGGTGCAGGCTGAGGACTCCTCCCTCACTGCGGCCGCACCCTCTAGTCCTCCATGGTGTTCAGAGCTCAGGGCCAGGGCCTCGGGAGAAGCTGAGAATGAAGCTCACCTAATCTGCTGCCCTGAACTCCTACACAGCCACAGATGTGACCTCTTGGCTCCCTACCCGTCATAGTTACCTATTTGCCATTTTGGTTCTGAGTTTCCCAATACAAAGCACACTCACCTGGGAGAGAAAAGAGCATCAGCTGAAGAGTTTAACAGCTTTATTTTCTCTCTTCCTCTATTACCATCTCATCATGTACTCTGAGCTAAAGTTCTACATCTTCTGGATCCTTATTTTTTCCCCTATTACAAAAAATCTCAGGCTTTGTTACCCTTGGCTTCCCTCACCAACTTCCACTCATTCTGAGATGGAGCAATTCTCAGAATCAATTCTCAGGGCTGTGCCATGGTTTTGTATCCACTCTCCAAGCCCAACCTTGTAATTGCCTGTTTTTATTATTTAGTCAATTAATCAGGTCCCACTCTTCATGATCCTAGTTGGGGTTTACCTGGTAAAGATACTGGAGGGGTTTGCCATTTCTTTCTCCAGCTCTTTTTAGATGAGGAAACCAAAGCAAAACGGGCAAAGCGAGTTGTCTGGGGTTCCACAACTGGCAAGTGTCTGGGGTCCCATTTGAACTCAGGTCTTCCTGACTCCAGAGCTGGCACTCTACTCACTATACTGCTAGGTGCCTCAACATCGAAATTTAGCTAGTGAGTTCTCTGTATATCCACACTGGGATCTTGAGCCAATCCAGTTCCAATCAAGACTCCCTTTGCCATCTTGTTGGGATTATTCTCTTGGTCTCTTAAAAATGTCATTTTTCAGCGCTGAGTCATCCTGGGTTGACTTTCCCTATAGCATTTCAGTCCCCAGAATTCCACCTGTCCCATCCCATTTTCTTTGGAAATTTATATTTCCAAAATCTAGGATGCATGTCAAGACTACACTTGGTATTCCTCTCCTTTTCCTTGGGCCATCACCAGTCATCTTGACTTATGTGTTGCCACTAGACTCTGATGACTCTGGAGGAGAGAGTGAGGCAGGTGATTTTGCACAGCTCTCACTTAAATCCAATTCACTTGCAAGTTATAACATCAGCTCCTGGACCTCCTCACATGAGCACACTTTCTTAAAATAAAATTCTGCCTCCCCTCACTCCCACCCCGGGCACCACACCAGGGCTAGGTTCTAGCCCTACTCTCATCCCACCCAGATCCCAGTGACTCCTTGGACATCAAAGGGGTATCTCAGCAGGAGATGCTTAGTTCCTCTTATTTGTTACATACATTTGTTTGTAAGCTTCCTTCAGAAGGAAAAAGGCTACTACAACTACTAATCATAAGACAAATTTCCAAGTTTCCATTGGACTTTGTGAGAATTCAAACTCAAACCCTCTCCTCCTACCCAGAAAGCCAATAAAAAACAGTCCCACAGCAACTAGCTACGCTTTCGGTATTCTGCTTTGGAAGAGACTAAAGGTAACAACTAACAGTTAGAAGAGGAAAGCCGCTTTCCCCCAGCGTTTTCCAGGTCATTTAAAACCAAACCTGACTTCTGGTGGTGTCTGACCGCCGCCAGCCCTGTCCAACTGACACCATGTTTCAGTCATCACAATGACACAGTGTTAGTCCTGTTCTTTCTTGGACTCTTTGCATTTTTCTTTGGTTTTTTTTTTTATTCCCAATACTGGCATAAAGCCTCACACACACTGGGTATTTAATAAATGTTTCCTGAATTGCACTAAATCGATCCAATTAGATTGCGAGCTCCTTGAGGACAGGGACTGTGGCTTGCTCCTTTTTGCATTCCTAGCACCCAGCAGAGACCCTGAGAGGACAATCTGCCTGCTGTGTAAACAGGGGTGCACAGATCTGGGCAAGGGGAGAAGCACTAAGGAGCAGAGGCATGTGGAGACTCAATCCTTCATTGACTCCCTGTCACCAACTGTCTGGGTGTCTTTCTGGAAGTCATTTACCATCTGGACCTCCTTGCCGAGGAAGGTGGAGGAAGGGATAATGGATATGGCTATCCTCAGAGGGGTACTATGTGGATAAGGCATGTAAAGCATGCTTTGGGCCAGAGGTACGCTTTCTCTGCCTCTACTAATGAGAAAGAATTGCTTACACCAACGGAAAGGCAGAGAGGGACACACACAATACGTGAAGGAATGCCACATGTTTAGAAGGGCAGGAAACGGGCTTTCAAAAAGCTAATGTGAAAAGAAGGGGAGGGGGAAGCCCAGAACAACCCAAGAAACAATATTCAACATAACAAAAGTTTCAAGCTTTAAAAAGTTTCCAAAGGACACAAATCAAGGGGGCAAGTCTTAACATCTACAGTTTACTGTCTGGTTCAAGATGCTGTCTTAAATTCAGTCTTGGCTGTTTATTCCCCAAAGTTTCAAACAATGATTCCAAGCAGATTTAGGTTTGGCTAGGGGCACAGGGAGGGGCCCAAGTATACATTCTTAAACTAACAATGACAGTCTCTAATGGTTTCTGTCTCCTAACAAAAGCTGTAACTCCACCTTAATCAGCTTTATCCAATTTTTCCTTCCCAACTTAAAAAAACACAGACTTTGCATTTTACACACATCCATCTTGACAATTCATTATCAGCCACAACCTCACAACTGATAAGAGAACCTTTGTGGTAGGACTTTGTCATTTCCTCTCTGAGAACTTTTTTTTCTTTCTGAGATACAAAAATGTGATTAAAATAGTTAAGCATTTCCTCTGCCCAGTTGGTCAGGAACTCAAGATATTAAGATACTAGAGACTGGCTGCTCTTCCTTAGGGGTTCAGGCAGGTTCCAGAAAAGACCAAGAATGTCTGTCAAACAGACTGGTGTCAACAGCTTAATTCAGACAGTGAGACCCAAACTTCAGTCTTTTCATCTAGTAGTTATTTCCTTAAGAATTCAAATGAAATATCAATCTCTTTAAGTGGTGGTTTCATCACCAAGGACAGCAACTGCCAGCCACTTCAAAATAGCTAGTACAGAGGCCAATTTAAATCCATTTGCCTTCAGGGAGGAACTACAGAGGATCTGAATTCTCCAGGGTATCTGTGCCCTGGGTCATGACACAATACTCCCACCACCATAAAAATAGTGGTAAAGGGACAAAATGGAAGAGAAATTGGTTGAAGAAGTATTCAGGCCAATTGAAGTTTGATAGAAACATAACAGAGTAAAGCTACTGAATCATAAAAAAAGAAGGGACTTTCTGCTTTTCACATCAATATCAGGCCCCTGATTGGCTCACTCAGGCCCCAGAAGCCCACCTAGCTAAAACTCTGACAATCCTACTCACCCATGGTCTTGAGGAAAATGTTTCCCATCCACCCAGTGACTTTGTGCCGGGACTCATTGCCGGACTCATTGCCGAGGGGCTGGTTAAATCCCTCTCCCTCCCAGGAATAATGAATTCTACACTACCCCCTCCTCCTCCCTCCCAGTCCCAGCTGCCTGATCTCTCCTCTCCATCCATTCAATGTCTGGTCATTGATCCTACCCTGTCAATATCCTCTACGTTTTCTTGCTGGTCTTCGTTTCTCTCCAGGTTATACATCCTGTTTCTCCACACCTTCTCCATTAAGCATGCCACAGAAACCTCTTCCCTTGCACTTCTCACCCTGAAAGTACTCTTCACTCAAAGGCTTCTTCCTCTGTCTGGTTCCTCCTCAAAAATGCCTTTTACAGGGAATGCCTGAGCCAGGGAGCATCCCTGATGCTCTAGACCTTCTCCAGGGGGCCCTGGAATAGGTGCACACCTCCCCCTCCCCACTCAGCTTCCTTTTATGGGTTCTTTTCCCTCATGAGAATGGAAGCTCCTTGACAGGGACTATCTCCCTGCTAGCATCTGTATCTCTAGCACCTGGCATAGGGCCTGGCTTAATAAGTGCTCACAGACCTTTCTGGACTTGCCTAATCTCCACAAGGCCCAGGGGGAAACTCATCCCTAAAGTCAGCAAACATGCCCTCATTTTAGATGCCTCCTCACATCTCCAGGTCCTCACTAACCCTCCCCTGACACGCTTTCCTCCTTCTCAAGCCAGGTGGCACTTCACTCATCCCTTGCAGGCCTCAGAGGAAGACGAGAAAGTTTCCTTGCTTGCCTTGACCAGACTCAGGTGCTTGCTCTCCAGCCCAGCCACCTCCACCCTCTGAGGCTGACTCTACACAAACAGGTCAGCCAATCCAGACCCTGGTAGATGTCATTTACCAGTAACCAGGTTATTCTCTCTCCTTTTCAACAAGCTCACTGGTGACAGGCTCACAATCTCCCTTTCCGTAACAACTTCTGCCATGATTCCCTGGATAACTACAAGAGCTTCTAGGGGCCTAGAATCTCTCCCCACTCCGTCCATCCTCCAGGCAGCCACTAAAGTGATTTTCCCAAACATGTCACTCGATAAGCTCCAGGGGGGGTCCTATCCCTGCAGGATCAAATGAAAAGCCTCCGTTTCTCATTCACAGCCCTTCATAATCTGCCCCTCCTACTCTTCCAGTCTTCTTGCACCTTACTCCCAGACACATCCTCTTCAGTCTGGCGATACCAGCCTCCTGGCTGTGCCACTAACAAGACCCTCCATTTCTTGGCTCCGGGCGTTTTCTCTGGCTGTCCCCCTGGCCTGGAATGCCTCCTACTAACCTCCTTGGCTCCCTAAAGATCCCAACTAAAATCCCACCTTCAGTAGGAAGCCTTCTCCATCCCCTCTTCCTTTCAGAGCCTTCCCTGTTAATTACTTCCTACGTATCCTGTAAGTAGCTTGCTGGTCTCTATTTGTTGCATGTTGTCTCCCCATTACACAGGGCAGGCTCCATCTTTTGCCTCTTTTTGTACCCCTTGTGTTTAATAGGTGTTTAATACTTACTCAATGACTGGCCGATACTAGAGAACTTCAACATATACATCAATGTTCCCTGAAACATCTTATACTCCTGTTTCTTCAGTCTAATCAACATCTCTGACCTGCCTGCTCACTCCTCTAAATACAGGAATGGTCACACCCTCCATCTCATCATCATCCACAAGCAATCTACTGCTCCTGCTGACATTTAGAGATGCTGGGAGCCCAAGATAGCAAGATGAAGGTCCTGCCTCAAATGAATTCAACCCAAGCCTTCTTTCAGTCAAAGACAAGGTTTATTTGAACACTGATAGAAGGTAGATGCCATATTGGCTAGACTCTTAAGGTATCTGAGCTTTGACCAGACTTTTTTTTTTTCTTTTTGGAGGGGGGAAGGCAGGTCAATTGGGGTTAAGTGATTTGTCCAAGGTCACACGTAACACGTAAGTGTTAAGTATCTGAGGCCAGATTTGAACTCAGGTCCTCCTGACTCCAGGGCCAGTGTTCTATAGGCCAGTGTTCTATACACTGCACCACCTCGCCGCCCCATTTGGTCAGACTCTTAAGGAATATTAGCATTGGCCAGACTTAAGGACTTGGAGCATTTGTGACTCTTGTATAGGGAAGTGGGCCAGATAGACTGTAAGCACTTTCATGGAGGAAAGATGGATCTTTTATACAGAAAACTGTGGGAACAGAGAAGGGACCTAGATGGAATTAAGGAAGTGGAAATCTAGGGCAGGGCCAGGTCAGACAATAAAAGGGCAGTTAATTAAATGGGAAGGGGCCATTGCTCCGGGTGAACACCAAGGTCCTGAACCACGTGGGAAACAAAGTCCAGGAGCTCTCCCTTTTTGGGGTCCAGATCCCAAAGGCCTGGTCTCTTCCTTTTGGGGGTTAAGATCTCATCCCCATTGTTTCCATGACTAAGAACCCCCAAATTACTTTATTTCATCATTATCTCCTATCATCCCCTCTCTCCCTAAACCTTACTCCTCAAACCCATAATTCACCCTCACCATGACCTCCAACTCTTGCAGCCCTCACCGCCACTGCTCGGGAATACTCCCCTCCCTTCCCAATCTTAATTCTATTACAATCCAACTTAAGTCTACACCACCCACAGCTCTCAAAGCCCTTGCACCCACATCCCCCCTTCTGGCTATAAAATTAAGTTCTCCCTCTCTATTCTCCTCTTTGACACACATAAGCACACCCCAGTCTTGCCCATCCTTACAAATCTTTCAGAAAACCCAGTCCTCCACCAGTCATCATCCTATAGCACACCCTTCTCACTTAAACTCCTCGAGAATTGTGTCTGCATGGGGAGCCGCTACCTCCTCTCCTCTGACTTGATTTTCAACCTCCCAAAATCTGGTTTCTGAATTCATTATTCAACTGACGCTGTTGTCTCCAAAGTTTCCAACAAACAGATAATGCATATTGCCCTTTTCTCAGTGCTCATTTTTCATGACCTCTAGGTATCAGGGACATGAAAATCTTCTCTCCTCTGGGTTTTCCTGACTGCACTATCTTTGTCCTTCTCTTATCTGACCACTCTGATTAACTATGGGTGTCCCAAGACTTGGTCCTACCTTCCCCCTCCCCTTTCCCTCTCTTTGACCTCACTTGGCAATGTCATCATCCTTTCTATGAATTTAATTCCCACCACCCACCCCCACCCTTCCTGCAAAAGATTCCAAAATCTATGTAGTCCTAGTCTTTCTCTGGGGCTCCAAATCTACATCCAAAATTCCTTAAAAGGTATTTTTAAACTCAGTGTGCCACAGACACCTTAAATTCAACATTTTCAAAACATGACTTATACCTTTTCCCCAAACCTATCCCTCTCTTCCAGATTTCTCTCTCAACTATAGAAGAAACCATTGTCCTTCCAGTTGCCCACATTTCATCTCAATTCCTCATTGGTGCTCACTCCTTTTATTTCATCACATGCCAAATCTTTGCTTGTCCATTTGCACAACTCTCATTTACATTCCTTTCTTTCCATTCAAAAAATAATCACCCTTGCTCAGACCCTCCTGACCTTCCACCTGAACTACTGCACCAATTCCTCCTTAGTCTCCCTAACTTGAATCTTTAATAATCTATCTCCCAATACTGTATCTATTGAGAATTCAATCCAAGGAGGTAAAAGGACTTGCACAAGGACATGTGGGCTGCACTTCTAACTTCTAAAGTCAATGTTCTTAGGATGGTAAGCTGCAGGGCAGGACAGCAACTGGGTCACATTTCATCTTTATATCTGCAAGCTCACCAACTATCACTGAAAGGCAACAGGCCCAGGAGCACCAGGAGGGGAAACCCCCCCCCACCCCCAAGAACACCAAGTGTCTTTGGTGTTCCCGCCTGCTTCTCAAAACAACTACCTGGAGAAGAAGTTCCTGTGCTACCCACCAACCTCCAACCAACTGCTAGATACAGGGTATGAGAGCTGGTCAAGTCAAGCAAGTCAAACCACCCTCACCACCTTGCCAACCATCCTTCGTCAGATCCTGAGTCCAAGAGCCTTGAGAATAGCAATAATTCTAGTCCAGCATCCACAGCCAACACCCTGGGAGGCGAGCCCTGTGGAGATGCAGCCTGGCAAGTACTCCTGCTGGGGCTACAGCTAGAGCCATTTCAGTAGAATTAAACCCAGAACAAAAAAAATCTCAAAACTCAAGTGAGGAGTTCTATAAAACACTCCCTGGTGCCCATCAAGGTCAAAATATGGAAATGAAAGGCAGTCTAAAACAGCAAGACAGTTTTTTCCAAGGCAAAAAAGCATGAGCAACAATAGCCACAGATACGACTCACTAGCAGTACAACATGAGAGCTGCTTCTGTCCTTCTCACAATGTGTGAGACTTCTCCTCTATAACACCATTCATTATATAGAGGCAGAAAAGAGGAAATGGGTGTCGAGAACCAGGAGAGAAAATGAATCAGTATCAAAAAATGGATCAAGGGGGGGTGGGCGGACATCTTGGGAGCAGCAGCGGCGGAGCTGGACCCACGCACGGATCGACTGACCGAGCGACCGACTGACGGACGGGCCGCGGCGGCGCCTGGTCTGTTCTCAGAGCCATGGGCAGAGGAGACTGAGTTGCCACCATGACCGGAGGACTTTTCATCTACAACCACAAGGGGGAGGTGCTCATTTCCCGGGTCTACCGAGATGACATCGGGTGGAATGCCGTGGATGCCTTCCGCGTCAATGTGATTCATGCCCGGCAGCAGGTGCGCTCCCCCCGTCACCAACATCACTCGCACCAGCTTCTTCCACATCAAGCGCTCCAACATCTGGCTGGCTGCTGTCACCAAGCAGAATGTTAACGCTGCCGTGGTCTTTCAGTTCCTGTACAAGATGTGTGATGTCATGGCCGCCTACTTTGGCAAGATCAGCGAGGAGAACATCAAGAACAACTTTGTGCTCATCTATGAGCTGCTGGACGAGATCCTGGCCTTTGGCTACCCACAGAACTCGGAGACGGGAGCCATGAAAACGTTCATCACTCAGCAGGGCATTAAGAGCCAGCATCAGACAAAGGAAGAACAGTCTCAGATCACCAGCCAGGTGACCAGGCAGATCGGTTGGCAGCGTGAGGGCACCAAAATCGTCAGAATGAGCTCTTCCTGGATGTGCTTGAGAGTGTCAACCTGCTCATGTCTCCTCAAGGGCAGGTGCTCAGTGCTCACGTGTCTGGCCGGGTTGTGATGAAGAGCTATCTGAGCGGCATGCCCGAGTGCAAGTTTGGGATGAATGACAAGATTGTTATTGAGAAACAGGGCAAGGGCACAGCCGATGAGACGGGCAAGAACGGAAAGCAGTCCATTGCCATAGATGACTGCACCTTCCACCAGTGTGTGAGGCTCAGCAAATTTGACTCTGAACGAAGCATCAATTTCATCCCTCCTGATGGAGAGTTTGAGCTTATGAGGTATCGGACCACCAAGGACATCATCCTTCCCTTCCGAGTGATACCCCTGGTGCGGGAAGTGGGACGGACCAAACTGGAAGTCAAAGTTGTCATTAAGTCCAACTTTAAACCTTCCTTGCTGGCCCAGAAAATTGAGGTCCGGATCCCAACACCACTAAACACAAGTGGGGTTCAAGTGATCTGCATGAAGGGAAAAGCCAAGTACAAGGCCAGTGAGAATGCCATTGTGTGGAAGATCAAGCACATGGCAGGAATGAAGGAATCACAGATCAGTGAGGAGATTGAGCTGCTACCAACCAACGACAAGAAGAAGTGGGCCTGTCCTCCTATCTCCATGAACTTTGAGGTACCATTTGCACCCTCCGGCCTGAAGGTGCGCTACTTAAAGGTGTTTGAACCCAAGCTGAACTACAGCGACCACAACGTCATCAAATGGGTACACTACATCGGCCGCAGCGGCATCTATGAAACCTGCTGCTAGCTGCCCGGCCAGGCCTCACAAACCTTCACCAACCTGGGTGCCCCCTGGGGAGGAGCCAGGCCCAGCTGTCGGCCCCACCTCTTCCCCTTTGGTGTCTCCTCCTCTTTCCTGCATCGCTGCACAGCCCCCTACACAACACAAGCCCCTAGCCTAGGTCAGGACTGACCCTACCACCAAGGGGGTGAACCCTGAGCCTCCCCCAGCCCTCATTTTGTCCGTCCCAGCCCAGCTTTGGGCTGTTTGAGTTTTGTGACCAAAGCCAGGCCAGGGTCTCTTGGGTGGCCGAGCCTCTGACCCTCTCCCAGGGGTGAGAGGCGGGGCCCGGAATGCCAGAGCCCCCAGCCTCTGCATCTCTCTGTAAGGCCAGTAACTGCCTCCCGCCCCCTCCCGCCCCCTCCTGCCCCCTCCTTTGGGATAGCGTGAGCTCCATTTTGTACTCGTGTGACTTTCTGGTTATCGACCCAATAAATTCTGTAGAGCGGAAAAAAAAAATTGGATCAAGACACTGGTATTCTGGCAACTGGTCTTTAGGGCATCATCAGACAAGATTTATAGGAAAACCAGGAGGATTCCTAATAGAAACAGGAAAAATAGACAGCGAGGGAACTGTGAGGAATACAAGGTATGGTTCAGATTAAGATAAATCTCACAAAATTCAAGTACCCCAAACTTAAGATATAGTCACATTTCCTAATCACTGTCGAGGTCTGCCAAACTATGCCAATACTGAGATGGTCAAAGGGAACCCAGAGGGGAGAGGCCAGTAGTTTAACCAATCTGGGTTAAGACTTAGGGAGAACATCCAGGTAAAGAGATGTTAGCTAGACTCAGACATTTAAAGAGCAGTGGAGGTACGACATGGGTGATGTGGGACTTTACCAGCTACAGCTCTTCAGTCTTCCTGTTTTGTTATGGTTTTTAACCAGGAGGAAAAATTAGAGGTTGTTTTAAAAAGTTGGTTTTGCCCCCATGCAGGCCCTTAAACTTAGAAGATTTACTTGTACATGAAGACAAAGAAGAACTGCAATATTTTTGCAGGGAAGTTAATTACCTACAGCCTAAATAGGAACAAGCCAATGATCAAACTCCCAGTCCCTTACTGGGAATCTGTAGTGCCCCCTTCTTTGAATAGAAGAAGGAATGCATGAGGGGACACCGGCCTGCTGCACAGCTGCATGGTTGCACTGCTACAGAGAGTGGATGGGGACTGAGGCCCATTAGCCTGCTTTGCTCTGTTGTTCCCTGTGTCCCAGAACACACATATCACAAGCCTTATTTCAGCATCCCTTGGGGTATTTATTCTTTTCTTAAGAAACCTTTCAAAGCCTCTGGACTGGCGTAAAGAGGACAACAAAGGCTTTTCTGGAATCTAGATATGTTGTTCACTGATGATTTGAGGCACTTTCCACACTGAAAAGACTTTGGATTACCAGCTCATCCAAAAACACATTCTGGGTAGAAAGAAATGAAAACAGACTCGGTGCCCATTTCAAAGCATCAGCCAGAACTTCAAGCTATTAAAATGTACCAGACATTCTTCTGCAAAGAGGGGAAAAAACCCTCTAATAACCTGAAAGGACATCTTTACATTCAGGGGATCAGTCTTATCTGCCTACATTATGTTTAGAATTCAAAAAACACCTGGCAAATATCCCGCCCCCACTGCCCAGCAGTGTGATCCTCTGAAAACCCTTACTCCCAAATTTAGCATTAATTTGACTTTCCTATAAATGGAGGGAATGCAGGTCGAGTTCAGACATGGACTAGACTTTTGGGAATCATGAGGAATAAGGCCCAGGACTGGCTGGAAGTGGAAAATACAAAATGTCCTACCCTGATATCAAATGCTGTAATTTTGATTTCGACTAACAAATTCCTGGGGAGTATACTAATTCATTCACTTGTTATAGTCCAAAAGTTTTACTCTCTACATTAAGCAGAAGAAAAACTTTTCCTATTGCTTAGTCAATAATACAACTCTTGAGTTTGGAGGAAAGAACCCCAACGTTCTCCTCGACAGATTTTTATAGCTGATTATTATTTTAAAGAATTTGAAGGCTAAACCTAGGTATTTGAGGGTAAAGGAAGGAAACAAGGGAAGGTCAGAGAAAGAATAAGGAATGATCCCTACTCCCAAGGAAATGGCAATCTAGTGAGGTCACACATGTAATTTATATTTTTTTAAAATGCTAATTGCGTGAACTTTAAATTGAGAAAATTAAGAAATCTGTGTGGACTAGAGTGGTTACCCAGTGATTATGACGAGACTGAATGTGAATGAAGACTGGAATTGAGATCAATAAAGGGAGGGCACCGTACCTCACTTACTTGGGCATCAAAGAGAAATCGTCCTAAATTATAAAGCCCAGTGGTTGGTTATATGCTCCTTACATCACACAGCTTTCATTCTAAACAGAAACCTAACTCCATTAACCTCACACCTGAAAGTTGGAGAAACTAAGGCAGAAAATTCTAAAGAGAAAGACCAGATGCCATTCATTCACCGCAGATGGATGAGCAGCTACTCTGGAGGCTTTCTGGCAGATAAGGAATGGAGGAGGCCTGCCCTACTCTGAGAAGCCTCTGCCCATTGCCCTCAGTGCTGTGACTCTCCTTCTCCCCGTGCTCTCTGACTGGCTGGGACGGAGGTGTGGGCATGTTAGCTCCTCCAGAGTGGCCTGCCAGCCTTCCACTTGACGTCTGTCCCCAGCACAGAGTCTGGCACATGGCTGTGCTTACTAAGTGTTTTCTGACTGACCTAAACTCCAGAAGCATACAGAGGGTAGAAGAAAAGATACAGACAAAAATGATGGGAGAGACAGAGTCAGAGACAGAAGCCCCCTCGACAGCTGCTCATGCTCCTGCCTCAGTTTCCCTTAGTACCACACACTCAGTAAGTCCCCACATTGCCAGAGGAAGGTAAGTGACAGAAGGGTGAGGGGCATTCTGATCCCTGGCACCTGGGGCCACATTCCGGACAGCGGTAAGCAGTCTACTGAAAGGTCACTGAACTTGCATCCCCTCAATGCAGGGGTATGACCCCCTGCTGGGCACATCCTCAAAGAGAAGGGATTTCCTCCTCAAAATCATTTTTAAATCCAGTTCCAGGCTAGGAAAGAGGCTTGATTGGACACTGGTAGATCACAAGGCAAAGCTCTGACAGAAGCCTGCGCAACCCCTGAACAACAGGGGTTCTAGCCTTTCACACGCTCACACGATGCGTGTCTAAATACCAGTGCTTACTGAAGGATTCCCTTCTTACTGGACACACGAGCCCCTGTCCCTTTGCAGAAGCACAGACTAACAGAAAGAGCCTTAGATAAAAGGTCGGAAGGCCAGGGCAATGGACCTGGCTTGGACAACAGCATCCAAATATTCCGTGCTCTAGTTTCCACATTTATAAAACCAGAATCTTGGACTCCCAAGGACTTATGAACCAGAGAGTTACCAAGTGAAACATCCCCCAGCACTTTCCACATGGCAAGACCCAAAGATCCCTCAGCACCAACCTGGCAGGCCTCCTCACCCACAACATAGCCCACACCCCAGACATAGAGCACCCTGCACCTCGAGGCTGTGAAATAGATGCTGACCAGGATGGCTTGATAAGCAGGAAGCAGAGAGCAGCTCTCAGCCCTTGCGCCTCACAGCCCGGCCTCCCTCACACAACCAGAGCGCTGTGCGGTTTTGGGTGGGTTTTGGCTGCGCCATCCCACAGTGACCCAACAGGGTTGTGGTCCTCACAGTCATCTCTACTATGCCGCCCTCTTATTCCTGCAGGTCCTTTCACTCCCCAAAGGCTGTCTTCTCCATCTGGCCAGTCTCAGACCCACCTGACTCTTCCAGGTGTCCCCATCACTATTTTCTGACCACTCACCCTCCAGATCTCCAAACACCAGGCCCCAGGGAACTGAATGCACCGAGGCTCTGGGGCCAAGCTCTCCTGACAGGTGAGTGAGAGCAAGCTGCCAGAGGCCTGCCTAGGCTCCTGTTCCACATGCAGGCCAAGCGGTCTAACCCAGTCATCCTCTGTCATGTACACATGCCCCAACACTCCGCCATCCCACCTTCCACCTCTGGCTTTGGGAATGGTAATCACACCAATACAACCATGGCTTTTGGGAAGGGAATATCCATGAACTCTGTGATAGCTCCTCTCATATAGCAGGAAAACAGTGTGTCCTCATCAGAGAGCAAAGCTCCTCAAGCATCCCACCACTCCAAGGTGCTGCCACCCTCCTTCCGGTCCCACTGGTCCACTGTCTAACAGCTCCACATGGCCTTGGATTTCCTCTTCTCCACTCTTCACTTTTTTGTCCCCTTGAAGCATATACATGCTCCATTCCTTCGAGAAACACCACATTTCCCTGAGACAGACAACTTTGTTGAGAGTAGAAAAGCATTCTTTCTTAGGAGAAAACTGACCTAACTGCATTTTGTGCCAGTTACGAGGACTTGGCCATTTTTGCACTTCCCCTGGGTCTTCTTCTTTGTCTGTCATTTAGCTGTGCACGAATTCTGTCCCTTGGACTGCTAAGGGTCTTGGTGATCTGAGGAGCCCAACTACTGCTGGGGGAGAGAGGGGTCTCCCAGGTGCCCGTGTATTAATGCAACTTTCTCCTCTCCCTTCAATACCGATGACATGACAGATGTCCCCTGGTCTCATGCCCCATCACTGTTTAACCATTTAAAACATGGTGAAAGGGACGCCCCTCTGACATTCTACAGTCACACCCACATCTAGTCTACAGTCCATGCCCACACGCCAGAAGGCATTTTCTTTCACTGGCATCTTATTTCTCCCCTTCAAGTTCGGTGCTTTCTCTCAGGAGCTGAAGGAGAGCACTCTCAGTCTGAATCCTCGTTCTAGTACTTTGTACCCATGGGACCCTGAACAAATCATTTCCTCCCCCTCTATCTGATCAGTAAAATGAGAAGGCTGAATGAGGGGCCCCCTAAATTCCCCTTCTGGCTATAAACGTATGAACCTGTCACCCGGTAGAGGACTTCAAGTAAGTTTCTATGAAAAGGAGAAGAAAGGGCAGGGCTTGGAACAGAAGCAGATATTAGAAGGGCCCTCCTCAGGACTGTGCATCTTCAGAAAATAGAAGACTACAGTTACAATCGCAATTAATGAAAGAGCCTTTTGAATGTATTGGTAGATAACGTTTGTGTTCTGCATTTGTTTACTTAGGCAGCCAGGTGACACCATGAGTCAAGACGATGAGTTTGAATCCAACCTCAGACACTAGCTGCGTGACCCTGGACAAGTCAGTTAACCTCAGTCTGCCTCAGTGGGGGGTGATAATAATTACATCCCCCTCCCAGGATTATAGAGATAAAATGAGGTATCTGTAGAGCTTGGCAAATCTCCACGTGCTATATACAAATACTAGCTGTCATTATTATTATCAGAAGGGCCAGGGATAAATGATAATAGTTAAACAAATCATCCTGGTTGATTACCCAAAGTTCCCCATTACAGGAAACCCACCAAGTCTCACATGTACCATGAAGGGAAGACAGGCGTCAGCATGGACCAGGCAACTCAAAGCACTGCGATCATCTACACCTGCATTCCCCTCAAGGTCCCTTGGAGATAGCCGGGAACCCTGAATCCATGAGCCTTGGGAATGGCCGTGGCTCCCATGGCCACCAGCACGAGTTCCAGCCTAAGCTCCCCAGTCATTCTGAGGGAATCACTACGGAGAAAGGACCAGCTCTGCCAGCTACAATCAAGACCAACCACTGAGCAGCTGCTTCTCCCAGACGGGGATGCCCAAGTGCCTGGAGAAGGCTACGCTGCCCAGATCACTGGTAGCACTCCTGGGGGCAGGGGTGGGGTCCAGCCTGTCTCCTCAACAGTCACAGATGCTTTTACCTAAAAAATAAAGTTCTTGACTCCAAAGACCTTGGCTCTGTCAAACAGTTCAATAACAGAAACAGATATGGCTTAATAAATACAAGTGATTTCTGACTGGAGGCTCAGAAATCTGACTTGCAGCTGAAACCTACGGGCGGCACATCTCCCCCTAGAGAACAGACTCTCCCTTTTATTTGTATTCCAAGCACTTAGCACAGAGAAAGCACTTCACAAAGACTTTCCTCATTCACAGGCTCACAGGGTCAGAGTCCAGTCTAGTCCAACTGAGGCTCATAGAGGAACCACCAAGGACATCTGCCAGTTAGCCAACTTTCATGGGCTTCAATGTCCCCGTCTGCAAAATTAGGGATGGCAGCAGTGCTCCACCCCAGAGGGTTGTTAGGAGGATGCCTCCTAAAGCAAAAAGCAGTTTAAAATAAAGCGAGGCAACCTGAGACAGCCCTCTAACCCTAAGTCTCACTTCCCAGGGCTGCCTTTTTCACTTGGGGCCCCAAGATCTTTGTGTAATGTAACTTGCATACATGTTGTCCCCTGAGTAAGTCCCTTGTGGGACCATGACACAGCTAAAAAGAAGCAGTCACCCCAGAACTCATTCATGTTGCTCTGGATGAGACCTGCTGAAAAATGTGAGGAATGAAGGTCAGCATGACACAGTGGGTCGCCGAAGACCTTATCTAAGGATTTCTTCATGCCATGCAAGGAATATGCTAAGAAACCAGTTTGGAGACATCTAAATAAACAGTTCACTGCATGAGGTTTGAGATCAAGAATGCCTGCTAGAAAAAGATTCCAACTGAGAAGTAAATAAATATATGGTAGGTATTCCAAAAAAATGAGTCAGTGGGAATTTCTCTGACAAATGAAATGCTGGACTCTGCCATAAAAGATGAGAGCAGGAAGCTCAACTGAAGCTTAAACCCAAGACTATGTGGCATGGGGGTAAAGTTTGGGAACACTGACACTCCATCCTGTTCATCAGGTACCTCATTTCCAGAAATCCCCAAAGATTTCATTGCCTTTACTGCCTCCATCCCCTTAGACCTGAGAGGGGATGGAAGCAACAAGGAGACAAGGGAACAAAGACACACAGGAACCTGCCCTGAGAACCTCAAGTGAGTCCATGCTGAGACTAGCCGCTCCCTGGTAAGTGGTCACCTACAGACGAAGCCTGTGTGTGAAAATCTCCTCACTTAACTACCTTCCACATGCACCTGTTATCACAGAAGGCAAGCCCAGAGAAGAGGCCCTATCCCACAGAGTGATACCAGGTGCTGAGTAAGTACCCCGAAGTAAAGGTGTTAGCCTGGTATCTTGGAAAAGGGAAAAGTCATAGGGAAATGCTGTGGTTTGTCACAACTGATGAGTCTTACAAAGGTACCCCCAAGGTAGGCTGAAAAGCATTTCTGAAACAGACCAGGGAAACGGCCAAGGGGGCGTCACCAGCTCTAGGGCTGATGCAGGCCTCTTCAGCACCAAGAGGCTACTTCTCCCACCCTCTTTGAACAAGTGCAGAAAATCCCAACCATTTTCCAATTTTCAGAAAAATGCCCAGTTTCCCTCAGAGTGGGCTCCTCTGAGGCCATTTCCAAAACTAGTTGTATTATATGGCAGCAC
Source organism: Pseudocheirus occidentalis (assembly GCA_028646575.1). Taxonomy (NCBI): domain Eukaryota; kingdom Metazoa; phylum Chordata; class Mammalia; order Diprotodontia; family Pseudocheiridae; genus Pseudocheirus; species Pseudocheirus occidentalis. Next base: position 306,719,577 of record CM053595.1, read on the forward strand.
CAGTAAAGAGCCTTGTCTCTCTCTGTAGTGTGAGGTTCAGGTGGATTCCTAATCATGGACAGAGAGGTACAAGTCTCTCTCATTTACACACAAAAATGCAATCACTCTCAAAAGATGACTTGTAAAACTAACTTCTCCAGAGAACCAACCGCATTAAAATGCCCCCAGAAAAGCATCTGACCCCGAGATGTGACGAACACTTGTGAAGTACACAGTTAAAAACAAAGTCTGGAACATGAGACGAGGAACGTTCTGGACAGGGGTGGTCAGAACCAAAGTGAAAGCTAAGGGAACCCCTTAGAAACCCCTTCCTCATTTGCCAACCAAGAACATGACACATGCACACTGATCAGACGTGACAGTGGTAAGCAGTGACAGCTTGAGGGAGGGCGTGGAAGCTTCCAGAAGCTGATTCCAATGAGTGGGGATCCCAAAGGGCAGCGGTGAGGTTGGACTCTGAGTCCTCAGACTCAGCCAGTTAATAGCTGGGTGAGGCCAGCCAAGTCAAGGCTTTCGGCCTCAATCTTCTCCTCTGCAAAATGGAGGTGATGATGACAGCTCCTTCCTCACAAGACTATTGTGAAGCTCAGAGGAGATGACAAGCACAGTGTCTGCAGAATCTGAAAGCGATACACAGACGAGAGCTGTCGTCATTCTGATTCCTATGGCTTCCCTTAATGGTCCATGATGGATCCAGCAAGTGAGCCTTCACAAAAGCTTCTAGACTCTTCTGGAATCTGTTTGCCATCTACACCACGATAAGGAGGTGCTCCTCTGATCGGTCCTAAAATGTTTACTTCAGATTCTGAAATGGGCCAATCAATCAATTGCTGGGGCCCTGAATAACACTCTCTTTACTGTCACCAACCTCAAGAAGGCTTCTCTGCTACGTGGTCACTGCTTGCCTAGGCAGAGTCAAGAAAATGGTTCCTTTTCAAAAAGTAAGAATCTCCCCAGGAGCCAAAGGACTGCTCCAGAACTACCTTGCTTCACAAGCTCAGGTTTTCATTCACTGGGTTTTGGAAAAGAGCTCTCTGACCTTTGGGATGCCCCCTCGGCATGCCCAGCGAGGGCCTGTGTATCAGCCACTCCAACCCTGCCGCGTCTAAGCCTGCAGGAGGCAGCTCCCAGCCCCCAGGCCAACCCTGATTACCTCCTCGTCCTCTTCTTCATCTTCAACGTCTAGAATCCCAGAATCCTGCTCGGACTTGGGGCTGGTGCTTTCCACCTCCGTATCCAAGCTGGTAAACGCGTCTTTCTTGGACTTCTTCCTGCTGCCGATCCTGGGCTGTTGTGAGATGATGTTGTCCAGGTTCCTTTGCTGCTGAGCCTGAGACAGATGCAGAAGCAGACAGTTAAGAAGGGAACATTCACAATTTCTTTTTAAACAAATGAGAACTTTCTAGAAAATACATCAAAGAAATATGTCAACACATAAGTCCTCAAAAATCCATGGGGACAGCTCAAATACTTTTAATGTCCTAATGTGACCTGGCAAATCCACTGCTGAAATTTCCTCAATAAGAAGGCAAGCAGAGGCCTCCTGTTAGATCCTGGCTCACTCACACACTGCTCCAGACACCTCTGGCAGGCTCCTTTGCCATTCTAGGCCAGTTTCATCATCTATAAAAATAATACAGGTGGGCTAATTCCACTCTGCATCAGTTCAGCTAAGTCTTCCCATGCTTCTCCGTACACCTCCTATTCATGCAGTCTTATATAAGAGAAATTTCATGGTATAAGCAGAGCCAAAAACAATATACACAATGAAGTCAACACTGTAAATGGAAAAAAAAAACAACTAAAAATATTACAAAATTACAAAGAACAAGCTTTTTCCAAAGAGATGAGAAGACATCTCTCCTAACTCTTGTAGAAGTGCAGTAACATCCGCATGGTCATCTTTCTATATAGGTCAGCTTTGCGCATTTCCTTCTCCCTCCTTTTCTCTGAGAAAAGTCTTTGTGCTATGGAAGGGAACCCTCTGGAAGGTGGAGAGTACGGATACAGGGAGAAGCATAGGCAATGTAAAAAGATAGATCACTAACAATCTATTTTTTAAAAAACAAGTGGTTAAGTGTTCTCTAGGTTCACTTCCAAAGTTTAAAAATGCTAAACAGCTTGAGTTTACACAGTGCTATGAGGTTCGCAAAGCATTCTATCATTATTCTTATGAGGAAACTGAGGCACAGAGAGGGTCAGTAACTTGTGGAGGGTCACACAGTCACTAAGCGTATGACATAGCACCCCTAGCACTTTTCAACCTAATCCTTCCAAACAGATCATCATAGGCTTGTAGAAGCAAAGCTAGAAGAGGCCTCAAAAGCCACTGAGTCCAGTCCTCTGGCTCCAGAGCTCATGATTTCACACAATACCACTCTACCCTCTTTATGAGATTAAAGTGATCTTTCATCCCAGCAGCCCACGCCTTGGGGGAAAGGAGTGAGTTCCTGACAACTTTTGTCAGGATAATAAATGCCACATCTAGAAACTGTAGTTTCAGAGTTGTACTGAGATTTGTTTTCCTTCAATTCTATGATATTTCATCCATTTCACTTAAAATATCCCAGTGAAATTCCACTGAGGAGATGAAGAAGCCTGATACAGAGGAATGAACTAGCTGACCCCACTGGAGTTTCTATGACCTTAATCTCTGGGAAGCAGGAAAGAAAAGGTTTCCCCTTTTGCACTTGTAAAGGGGAAGGAAGTGTTAGAGCTTAGCTCAACAGTACTAACTGAAGATGGACAAGGACTGAGGCTGGCACAAAAACGACCCAAAACAAAATTGCAAAGAATCAACAATGAGGTTGTAAATCCCTGATCTCTGTATGACGCGTCTCCACTGGAGACAGGGAGAGGGGAAACCAGCTCAGCAGAATGGTTCCTGTGGCTGATGGCGGGAGGCCTTCAAATCTTCTGAATGAGTTCAACATCAATGTCAAGAAAAAAGGAGCGTATGCCAATGGGTGTTAGCCCAATAACGTACTGGATGAGCGAGAAAAGTAAAAAAAAGAAAAAAAAATGAGCTGTGAGAGCTAATTGCTGCCAGGAACATAAAAAAGAAAGACCATGCATTCCAGAGGCTTGCACAAAAAAAAAAGGAACTTTTTTTGACTGACTATGATCCATGGGCATTATTATGGTTCAACTTACCTCAAGGGCACAATGGCCTCTGTTACTTAAACAAAGGTACAGAAGGAGACCAGAAACCTTTAAATTGGCCTTGCAATCAAGCCCACACTCACAGCCATTCTCAAGCTCACTTAAACCCCTAGAGTATCAGAATGTCAATTCTTTCTCTCCAAAGAAAAGGCATCTTCTTTCTCCTGTGATTCTGTAAACTGGGCCAAGCCAGAAAGCTGGAGAGTAGATAATCAGGTAAGGTCCTATGGGCCAAAGAACTGGGTCCCCCAACTTAAAATCAAAGTGCCAGAAGTTCTATTCTGGCTCTGTGAGGGTCAATGGGCAAGTCATTTGGCCTTAAAGCACCATGGAGCCTATTTCATTCTATGAAAGGGAACAGTCAATGCTGGTCTGGCAAGCAGACAGGCCACTGGATGAGTGAGCACCACAGCGAAAGCACAGAATGATGAATTGGCCCCATTGTCACTGTTGTGGATACGAATGCAAATCACCGCCTAATAGCAACCAAAATGCTTCCAGGGGGCGGATGGAAAAAACAGAAAATTAAAAAGCAATCAACACAAGTGGAGAAACGGAGCCCCAAACAATGCCATTTTCAATAAGAAGCCACAGAAATCCAGCTCCGCCAAAGAGCGCTTCCAGAGACAGTGCTCACTAGAGAGGATGGCGAGGCGGGGAGAGGGCAAAGCCCAGAAGGAGGGAGGAGAGCTTCCCTGCTCCCTGACTCTTTTTTACGTAGGACAGTTGGTACTGGTAATCCAAGACTGAAATCACTTCTTCAATATTTCTCCCTCTTGGAATAGTCTCCTTGGTAGCCCTCAATGACATCGTCCCGCCCTCCGGGCCTAGCTCTTGGACCATTAATGCCTCCGCTCCCAAGGCTCCCAGCTCCTTCTCTTCCCATTGCCGTGGGGGTTAACAGTTATAGGTCCTCACAAGTTTCAGTCCTGGACTCTCTCTTACATTCTTGTCTGTTCTCGGGGCTTCAGCTACCATCTGTATGTGAATAACTCCCCAACCCACATCTCTGCTGCTGGCTTCCCCATAGACATTTTCAGCTCTCTGGGGAGACTCTCCACTTAGCTGTCCTCTCTGCACCTCAAATTCAGTCCCTTCCTTTCTCTACTTCATCCTGCACATGACTGTCGGACAAATATTTCTAATACATCTTTTCCAGCAAGTCCATTATCTGGACAGCAGCAGTTCACTGATGCTTTTACCAATCTTGGTAAAGTTCACACTGGAGCCTGCTATTCAAGGCCCTCCAAAATCTGCCCCAGTCTTATTGCTGGTGTCTAACTAGAACCAGAATCCAACTCGAATTACCTGCTCCAGGCAGGCTGACCCCTTCCCTGTCCCCGAGCATTCTGCCACCACACCTTGGTGCAAGCCTCCTAACCCAAGAATGCTCTACCTTCTTACCCTCCAAACCACATCCCTCAGGTTGGGGGCTGAACTTGGAATCACTGAGCCTGGGTTCAGATCTTGCCTCTGCGACTTACTACATCTGTGTGACCCTGGGCAAGTTGGAGAGCCTGTGGCTAAGGCTCAGCTTCCTCACTGTAAAAGAAGAGACTGGGATTGGAGGAGTCTTGTGGACCCTGGCTCTGTGCTCCTGTGCTCTTCTTTGTCCTTGTCCTATCCAGCACACCCCGATAGGGATCCCTCCTCTTCTGACCCCCTAGAGCACATTCTCCTTTGCCTGTAGGGCCTGTCCCACCCTTTCTGACCATTATACACATTGCTCTGTATTAGTTATCTTTTTCATGTACGTGTGTCCTGCCTGCCCAGCCTGAGGGAAGGTCTGTGTGTTACACAGGTGGGATCCTCCCAAGGAAACGCGGTAAATACATAAATATTTACTGAAGGCAATGACACGCACTATACTGCAGCCTCGTCTGGGCTGGGATCTATCTGCTAATGAGAGTCATCAAGTCCTCTCCTATGGACCAACGGAGAAATGATGAGAGGTCATCATTTATTTATCTGTTTCTGTCCAGGCCTCTGACTTCATCAATAGAGGCCCTCCCAGAAAGGAAACACCCTTGAAGACACCCAGACTATTGGAGGAAGCAGCCAGACTTCGTGAAGAGCCTTGTGCCGTGTAATGTACTAAGCGCTAGGGAATCAAGGACAGAAGATACATTGTCACTGACCTCAAGGATCTGGCATTCTGCGCATGGCGTGTGCGCGCGCACACACACACGCACACACACACCAAGTGATCACTACAGGTAGGAGCACCAGCAAGAAGGGAAATTAAGAAAAGTCTCTTGAAGGAAGAGGTGGGTCTTTAAAAGAGCCTGAGGCTCCCAGAGGCTGAAGTGAATGAGGAAGGCACTCCAGGTATGGGGCCATCACCTGTGCAAGGGCCAGGGATGGGAGAAGAAATGGGAACAGGGGACCATGCAGGAGGGCAGTGTGCCTCCTCCACAGCGTTAGGATACTCAGCTTGAAACAACAGGCCAGGGCCATACTGGGAAGGGCGCCTTCCTTTGCCCGACTGCCTTAAAATGGGCTTGAGGAGGAGAGATTCTGAGCTCAGGGCCAGAACTTCTGATCTTAAGCACCAAGAAGGTGCTTCCCCCAGGGCCACTCAAGTTAGTATGTGCCAAGGCTGGCTCTCTATCAACTATTCCAGGCCCCAGTCACTCGGCTCAGGATACATAAAAACCTCGGGGTCCTGGGAATGCCAAAAGAAAGGGATCTTGTGAAACACCTACAAGCCTGAAGTATACCAGGTGCCATATGCCGGGCTAAAAACGTGAAATGTAATGCCTAAGGGCTCTCAGGGCCTTTATCTTGGCCTAATACTGACCTCTAGCGGCTAAAAATAGAGGACGGCTGGCAAATGTGTTCTGGTCACATCTGACAGCCTTGAGCATCACCAATGGGGAAGAAAGAAGGGTGTCATCTTTCTTGCCAGGAAGCATTATTAAGTACCTACTAGGTGCGTGGCACTGTGCTGTGCACACAGGAGATATAAAAATACAAACCAAGCAGCCAGGAATGGGGAGGGGAGGGAAGCTCTACCAGCCACTGATGGGGAGCAGTCAGTAAAGGCTTTCCATAGAAGGAGCAGCCAATCTCAACTTTCCTTGCTGATTATAATGAGCTTTCTCTAAAGCCCATCTTCTGTGCCTCCTGGAAGCGGCTGTAAATTCTCAAAGGCAAAGGGAAGGTTTGAGCCCAGGCCGCTGAGCAGCTGTGTGGGGACTAAGGCCAGGACTAGTCAGGTCTGGAGAAGCTCAGCAGGTTCTGGCCCTCAGGAGCCCAGAGCCACTGCAGCCAGTCCGTGAGAATGTGGCACCCAGGAGAGGTTACTCATGCCTTCACAATTATGGGCCTCATGAGGCTCCCACATGTTACAATGACGCCTCTCCTCCTGTGAGACTGCCCTGACTTTCTCACAGTTCTCTTTCCTTACAGGAACAATTTACTCTGGGTTTCTCCAAAATAATTTATCAGTCCATCAGTCAATAAGCATTTATTAAAGCACTTGCCCCGTACTGGGTCCCAGATTCAGCACCTAGAAGGAAGGCAATAGGCGGCACCAACATCCCCAAAGGCCTGGACTCTTCACAAACATTGTCTTTGGAGCTTTGGAAAAATCCGCGGAACAGGGCAAAAAGCGGATTATCTCCGGCTTGTATATGAAGAAATTAAAAAAGAAAGTAATTGCCCAAGGTCCCACAGAGAGGAAGTGGGAATGCTGGGGCCTTAGGATGAGTCTTATGACACCAAGCCCAACGTCTTTCCAATAGAGCTTGCTTTGCAGACAATGTTATGGGCTGGCATTCCTACAGCCTTTTACAGAACGGATGATATCTTAAGTAAACTAGGTGATATCTTAAGCATAGAAGAATGTCAGATCTCTGGATAAAAGGGAAGAGTTTATGCCAAAACCAGAGACAGAAACAATTATGGGATATAAAGCCAATAATTTTGATTACATGAAATTAAATAACTTTTGCACAAGCAAAATGAATACAGCCAAAATTAGAAGGGAAACAGGAAACTGGGGTTTGGGGGGTTGAATTTTGCAACAAGTTTCTCTGATAAAGGCCTTACTGTTCAAATAAGGAAACTGAGACACATTTATAAAATTCATAAATTTATAAAATGTATAAAAAATCAAAAAATAAAGTTATTTCTCAGTTAATAAATGGTCAAAAGAAGAAGTCGAAGGAAGAAATCAAAGCTATCGGTGGTCAAGTAAAAATGCTCTAAATAGGTATTGATTAGAGAAATGAAAATTAAAGCAATCCTGGGATGCCGCTTCATACTCAAATTGCCAAACATGACAGAAAATAAAAATCAGCGCTGGAGGGATGAGGAAAAATTGGGACACTCATGCATCATTGGTGGAGTTGTGAACTGGTCCAACCATCCTAGAGAGCAATTTGGAACTGCACCAAAGGCTGTTCAATTCTTTATGATGCCCTTTCACCCAGTGATCACACCAGTCTGTGTCCCAAAGAGATCCAGGAAAAGGGAAAACGCCTTATGTACATGAAAATATTGGTGACCGTTCTTTTCATGGTGGCAAAGAATTAGAAATCAAATCCAATGCTGAGCAAGTTGTGGTCTATAACTGTGAGGGAATCCTATTGTTTTATAAGAAAATGATGAGCAGGATGGTTTTTCAGAGAAACCTGGGAGGGTTTGTACCAACTCATGCAAAGCGAAGGGAGCGGAACCAGGAGAACATCACACACAGTAACAGCAACATCATAAGGATGGTCAACTGAGAAAGACGTGGCCGTTCTGATCCAGACAACGCTCTGCGGCAACTCCAGAGGACCCCTGATGATGAATCCTGTCGACCTCTAGAGAGAGAGTACAAACGGAAGCACGCTTTTGTTTTTCATGTTATTTTTGTCACTTTATTTTCTCTGTGTTTTCTTTTGCAACACAGCTAATACGGAAATGTGTCCGGCACAATCTCATGTGTATAATCAAGGTCAAAATGCTTGCTTTCTCTAGGAGAGAGAAAAGCGCAAAAGAGAAAAAGAGAATGGAATTCAAAAAAAAAATTCTAAATGATTGCTAAACTTTTAAAATATGTAATTGGAAAATATTTAACAAAATAAATAAAAATAAAATTTTTGAAAACACACACACTCACTCTTCGGGTCTTTAAGGGGAATTTGTAATTTCCTGGCTACTGCAAATCCAGACCACCATCCTCCTCTTCCTTAATTCTACGCCCAGATCATGATTTATTTATAGAGACTGTCACAGATCTACATACTGAAGGACAAACTCAACAAGCTGTCTATCCAACTGGGAAGCAGATACTCTGCATCACCTGGTCTTTCCTGTATGGATGTTCAGGCCAAACTATTTTGAGATTATTATTTATTTGAAATAGTACCGTGCCATACATAACAAATACAGAAAATTCACAGAGACTCAGAGAAAACCCGGATGTACTATGGAGAGAGCAGAGTGGTACAAAACAGAAGGGATGGGGGAGGCAGGCACTGGACTTGAGGCCTTCTGAGATCCCTTCTAGACCTGAGATGGAAGAGCTCTGAATGGGGAGTCAGGAGGCCCAAGGCCAAGGCTCTGCCACAAACGCCTTCGTGGTAATGGGCACATCCATCACCTCTCCCCTCTGGGCTCCAGGCTCCTCATCTGGCAAAGTGAGCAGGTGGACAGAGAAGAGAGCGAGGGCCCTTTCTAGTTCTAGGTGTCATCCTGTGAAAAAAGCAGAGTCAGAAGAAAAATCCCAACAATGATCCACGACAGTGTTAAAACAACCAAAATCCCAACATGGAGCGTCTCAGAACTTTCAGAGGACTGATGATGAAGCATGAGGAAGAGAAGACTCCTTGCCTTCAAACAACCTACGCTCTGTGGGACAAGGACAATGTAACAGAGAAGGCAAAGCATGTCCCAAAGACACCAAGACATTCCAAGAGAAAATGTCAACCACAGAGGCCGTGGGGTATGACCAGACAGACCCATAAAGGCTGACCCCCACGGTCCCCACAGCCCTCCGCAATCCAGGCACGCGGACGTGCTGGCTGGTTTGTCCGGGTTCTGTACATACAGATGTGTCAGAGATAAGATGGGAGTCCGAGTCTCCTGGAGTCCAACATCAGCTCTCTATCCACCATCATAGCCCCTCTCTATTTTAGATTAGTGTTCAAAATCAGGCCAAATGCCTAAAAACCGGAGGACTGCAGGAAAGAAAAAATGATCATGTAAATACTAGAATACAGCACACTTGCCAAGGCCAAGTTCTGGATTTGAATCCTGACTTCTAGACACTAAGTGAGGCTTGCCTTTTCTTTATTCTTTCTACAAAATGTGAATCAGTATTTATCTAATGTCCTCCTCCTTCAAGAAAACCAAATGTTCCTTACACAGAACTTGTAGATTTTCCAACACTTTTGCTCAAGAGGAAGACAGTAAACACTGTGACTTTATTTCTTTTATTTCATCTAAATGGACATGTGAAATCTTGACATGATTTCTATGGAGAGACACAGAATTACATCATTCTGGCTCTCTGAAGCTAGGGCAGATCCTCATCTCTCCAGAATGGCTTCAATGTACTTTCACCCATAGGCCAAAAGTCTTCATTCAGTCCCTACCAACACTCTGAATCTATATTTGTAAAGAATAAAAACTGGCCCCCCAAAGCAAGCAAACACACACCAAATATTGCTTCTGACCCTTCAGAAGGTCAAGTGCTGCACATTCTACTAACAAGATCCAGAGGATTGCTCCCCATCTAATCCTGCTAAGCCTACTACCAGACCTTCCCCTGGCCTGGCCCACTCACATGGACAGAAGCTAATCAGCTCCCAGCTTTCCCTTCAGTGCTTCCTGTCAGCACGTGTTGTATAAAAACCTTCAGACAACCTGATTTCCTCACAGGAATGTTACAGAAATAACGAAGAGAACAGAATCGGCGCGTGCGACGCAGCAGAAGGAGCACCGGACGAAGGGGCGGTCCCAGCTCCTGTCCTCTTCTGGGCACTCACCACATCATTCTCAAGTCATTTTCAGATAATGGAGCCATGATTTCCTTACTCAGAGCACTGAAAGTGGCCTATATGGCCTCTGAAGCTCCCTCTACTTAAATACAGGGCACCACTTTCTGACTACAAATGTGTTAAAAGCTCAGTTTGAAGGAAGTAATTTTTTAACCACTGGAGCCCAAGGCCTCTAATTAGATGGAAGAATTCATGTCATTCTAGAGCACAGGTCAAGTAATTTTGAGTCTTCCTATCAGACACTTGGTTTTGTTTGGGGGCTCCCAAGACAAGCTACCACCTTTTATTCTCATCAGCCAAGGACTTAGCACACTGTTCCAAGGTGCTCAGGGGAAAGATGTTCTCAAAATACAAACTAAAAATAATGGAAATAATCATGATATGTATAAAGTACTTTAAGGGCTGCAAAGTTGGCCCCAGTCAAGTTAGCATGGCACATATCACACATAGATACAATGCATTTTCATCATTATAACACTGTGTACCCCAAACTACATTATTAGATATTTTCTTTTTTTTTTATTTTTGGAGGGCAGTTGGGGTTAAGTGACTTGCCCAAGGTCACACGGCTAGTTTTTTGTGTTAAGTGTCTGAGGCTGGATTTGAACTCTGGTACTCTTGACTCCAGGGCCGGTGCTCTATTCACTGCGCCACCTAGCTGCCCCCCCAAACCACATTATGCCCATTAACAGATGACTGTTTAAATCTTGCAGAGCAACAGTGCACCAAACACACCCCCAGGAGGAAATGCCAAGTGATTCTCCCTTCCACAAAAACAAGCGGTGCTTGGGTTTCTGCTTCTCACCAGGTCCATCTCTCATGAAAGAAGAGAGAACAGGGCATGAGACCCTGCAGCAGAAAAGACACTGCGTCTCAGGAGCCCCTTCTCATGCTCAATGCTTCTTGCTCCCTTTCGACACTGGAGTCCGGGTGAAGGAAAGCCAGGCCGGTGAAGAAAGAACACTGTGCTTCAGAAAAAGAGAGAGCGTCAGAAACGCCATCAGAGAAAAGGGAGTCACTCCCAACTACCCTACAAAAAGGGAAGCATCCTGAGGGAAGTCAATAGACCTTCGGTATATTCTATTATCTGGCAAACTTTTCTGACCGTGGCACATGATCCATATTGGGATCAGAAAAAGAAGTATCAGCCGAGGGTTAAAGCTCATTCTTTGAAGCAAAGTACGAATTGAACCAAGGCTTGGGAACCCATTACATATAAGCCAATTAACTTCAAATGGGGGGGGAGAGAAACCAGTCCCAAGAGGCATATATAGGCTTAGCCTATAGGGCCAAGTCTCTCAAATGCATGCCACTGATTACACAGTAAGATAGCAGAGAAAGCACAGACACCACGGAGCACCTCACCCATACAATGTCAAGAGTGTCCTTCAGTGACAGCAGCGTGATGAGCTTCCTGAGGCAATGAGGTCTCCCTAGGAACACGGTCATGGTGGAATCTAGGTAGGAAATAAAGACATCTGCATTCTATGGGTCAGGGAGCTTTCATTCACTGATTGGTGAAATTGTTGAAAGCATTATTGAGACTGGGGTCCTTAACCCGAGGTACACGGTCCTTTAAAGAAATACGTAAATGAATTTCAGAGGAATCATGAACTTAGATGGGAGGAAAACTGTATCTTTGTTTCTACTAAGCTCTAATGGAAATTTAGCTTTTTCTTCAAATATGAATGTAGGAACAAAGATGACTCTGAGAAGGGGTCCACAGACTTCATCCAATTACTGAAGAGGTCCATGACACAAAGAAAGGTTAAGAGCCTCTGTATTAAAGGGATATTTGAAAAATCTCCAAAAGGAAGCAGTACCATCAAGAGTCAGCATGGCTTCAGCAAAAACAGGTCATGTCAATCTGACCATTATTTCCTTCATGGCAGAACTGGAAGTCTAATAAATCAAGAGAATGCTAGTTTTCCTAGAGTTTTTTAAAAGCACTTAAAAAAAAGTCACTTGTGCAATTCTTGTAGAATTGATGAAGACGTGGACTAAACAATAATCTAGTTATTTAGATCATAACCATTTGAATGGCCAAAATGAAAAAAAAGTCATTTAATGGCTTGATGGTAACTTGGAAGAAAATTTCCGGCAGGGAGGCTGGGTTGGGCAGCCACAGGTACCTGCGCTGGACATGCTCTAACATTTCTTACTAATGACTTGAATGACGACAGAGAGGCGGCAGGTTTATCGGACTTAGGGATAAGACAAAACTGGGAAGAAAAGATAACATTGCATGACAGTATCCAAAAATCTGAAAATATCTTAACGAGGTATTTTGACTAGATAAAATAATTTGACAGATCTTGGCTAGTGTTAGACTAAACTGAATTTTTAAAACCCATGATGAAAAATATGAAATCTTACATATGAGAGAGATTTCTTTCAGGCAAGAGGGGGCATCACAAGAGTGGTCTGAATAACAGGCCCCCCTATGAAAGTAAAGTTTAAAAAAGGAATCCTGAGGCTAGCTATTCACCCGCCATATACAAACCAAAGATATAACAAGGATCACTAGCAACTACAGCACTTTAAGGTTCTGCAAAGTACTTAACGTGTTAATTTATTTGAGTTTCACAATAATCCTGTGGTGTAGGTGCTATTATTATCCCCATTTTACAGCTGAGGAAACCAAGGCAGGCAATGGTTAAATGACTTGCTCAGGGTCACACAGTTAGTAAGTATCTGAGGAAGGATTTGAACTCAGGTCTCCCTGACTACAAGTCCTATGCTCTATTCACTGAGCCACTTAGTTGCTTGAGGTCTCTGGATCAAAATCCATTAACCAAAATTGTACGATACAAGAAACATTCATTAAGCAGAAAGTATACCTGGGTCCCATTTTTGATACTTGGAAGAGATGCAGAGTTTGGAGAAAATCGGATCCTTATCCTATTAGAAATTAGAGCGTAGTGAGGAGACCCGTTAAATACACACAGCAGAAAATAATAAAAGACAAGCTTGTCAGAGAGGCACAAGACGGGGAGCCTGTGCTGGGGAAGGGCACAGGGGCACTGAACGGAGGGATGACAGCCAGCCAGGAGGCCTAGAGCCCGGGGAATGCGCGAGTTCCCAAGCACTGAGAAGGCTATGAACAAAGGCAGAGGGAAGTGGGGAGCAGGGCACTGGGCCAGGAGAGACACATCTTGGATAGGACACGGGCACCTCCAGGATGAGCCGGGATGGGACAGATGGGCTAGCACTGGGGCAGATAAGAGGGCCCAGAGCAGAGCCCTTGGGCAGGCAGGTCATAAGAGAGAGATTACAGTGGGGGAAGCTAGAAGTGCATGAAATCAAAGACCCAGGTTAGCACTGGACTGACTCAGGCTTGGGCTGCAAACTTGGATTTACAAGGGAGGTGGCTGTGGGAGATGACCTCTGCCTCCCCTTCCACTATTAGTCATCTCAAACCCCCACAATGCATGATATTCTTGGCCAGCCACGTGGAGGGGAGATGCCTGGTTCATTTTCACTCCCATCCACCAGTAGAACTGATAATGACATATGCTTTTTAAAAAGCAACTAATTAGCTCTTCTGTGGCCGGTAGATAAGGCTCTGTAGAGGTTGATTTATTATTTAAACGGAGCTGAAAGATGGTTGTGGTTAACTTGGGTGGTTCTGATTAGTTACTGTGCATTTTCTGCCCCGATTGTTTTATGGGCCCTCGTAATGGACTGGGACACACAACTTTAAAATGCTGTTTTACAATATCCCTTGGAATGGAATACATATTCCTTAAAACAATATTACATAAAGCAGACTCACGAAAGGGAAGAAAGAGAAAAGTTAATAAAAAGTGACAGCGACGCCGGCCGAGGGCCGGAGGCCCATTTCCTCCCTGGATCCGGCAGGCGTGCACCGCGGCCGCAATGTGTAAGCACCGCACACTCATGCTCACACACACGTTCATGCGCACATGCAGGCCAGCACTTGTCACCAGAGCCAAGGGTCCTCCAGTCCCTGCCACCTTCATGGGAGCCTGCCTTTCACACAGGGCAGTGTGTCCAACAGCAATCGGACCCACTTAGCCAGAGACCCTCGTGCAAAGCTGGAGAAAGAAAGCGTTCACTCTTTCACAAAAGTCACTCATTTTCATCCACCCTAGAAACAACTTGAGATCCAGATTTGAGAAATATTGCCAGCAACACAGAAGTAAAGGCCTGAAGGCTAGTGGCCTGGTCTGTGCCCACCAGGATCCTTCTTCAGACAAGGCTGCATTCCTCATGAGGTTGTGCCGGGGAAGTTGGCTTTTTGGGAAAAGAAGGAAAAGGTCTCCTTTGGCCCCACTAATTCACTTCTGCCATCATATCAGACCTGAGATGTAATGCTAGCATGCACTTGGGCTATTAGGCTGAGTGAGGAAGGGTTCCCTAAGCTAGAAAGGAATCGATGACACCAAGCTGCTTATGGATCCAGCAAATATTTCCTAAACAGCTCAGGAGCAAACAGAATCAGCCCACATCTATATACACTGCAAGGAAGGACACACACACGTATGAGCACACACACACACACACACACAGAGTACAAATCCGCCTCACACTCACATCAGACACGGCTTTCCAGTTGTCCAGAGGAAGGTTCATGAGTAAAATGTTGATGCACTATGGCACATGTATAAAGACGGCTTTCTTTACAAATGACCGACCAGAAAAATTTAGTCATTTAATGAGCACAGGACACAACACCAAAAATCATCAAAAACGAGATCCCTCAGGCTCCCCTGGCCCTGCCCACAACTGCCCTGATATAGAACAACTACTCTGACAATACAGTTGACCTGATCTCAGATACATGAAAGAAACTCAGAAAAATCTAAGTTAATGTATGGTCATCTCCTCTATCCTCCATTCACACAGCCATGGCCCAAATCTGGTCAGAACAAAGATCACATCTCTCCATTTTGTGGCCACCCAATCCCACCTCTCAGTTTCCTATCTATGAAATGAAGGGTTTGGCTTGTATGATCTGAGAACCAAACAAAGCCTAACTCTGATCATACTTGAGGAGAAAACAGCTGTTAATGTGACAGAATCAGAGAAGGGTGGGGAGTTCTCTGCTCCAAACTGCCCGTTACCTACACTGTTATTTCTGCAAACAGGACTGTGTGTGGAGAGCTCTCCCCCAATCACTGACCCATCCCCAAAAGTTACTAGTCTGAACTACTTGTAAGACAAATTAAAATTCACTTTGGGATTGCATAGTGAATGCTCTACTTAAAGCAGACCACAACTGTCTGATTTTCTAAAATGTTTTATTAAGTGCATGGCCTACTGCCCAGTTCAATTCAGATATTTGAATTCCTATGTCTTGCCCAAAAACAGCCTTCTTCTGAACTTCCAAATTTTGGTCGAGGGCACCATGGGATGCCAGGTATCGTAGGGCAGCTGGGTGGCACAGAGGGTGGAGTTCTGGGCCTAAAGTCAGGAAGACTTCGCTGGAGATACAAACTGATGGGAAGAGAAGACCCATGAGCCCAAAGTGACTCTGTAACAAGGTCCAGAACAGTCTTGGATAGAAGAAGCATAAGCACCGATTCAAGCAGAGGGACTTTGGTTTTCACCTTCAGGCTAAGGAGAAAAAGACAGGATGCCAGTAACTTAAAAGATGCTTATGAATTAGATAAAGATTTAAAGAGGCTTGTGTTCTAGTAAACACGGTGTGTTACACAAATCCAGGTCACTAAGTCTCAGAAATATATGGCATTACTCTTAACGGGAGCAAATGGTGTCTTCATACCAGCATCAGCAATAGCGTCAGGTTCCCTGTCTGCTCAGACCCATCATAGACTACGCCCAACGTAAGAGCATGGCACTTAAAAGTTTGAATATTCTCTCACTGCCAAGAGAATGGACTGGCTGTGCTGACAGCTTCACACTCACATGCCTGTCAGTTAATTAAAATCCACCCTGCTCCCAACAACTGGTGGTTACTTCATAAACTAGTCTAGAGGGGCAAAGTACTCAGTAACCTGTAATCTGATAAAAACCTTAATTTCCACCAGCAATCTTGAAGTCCTCACCCAAATGTACCAATACTGCATGCGATCTCCTGGTACATGAAACATCATCTTCTCAAGCAGATTACTGACTTTTGCTAACATACTCAAAGCACATAGAGAGAAAAGAGCCCCAGATTGAAAGCAGCAGACCTCTGAGGCTGAGCAGCCGCCCTGCTCCAAAATGAACCATTCTCTCTGCCCAGCCCCTGTAGTTGGGCCTGGATTAAATTAATCTGAGCCACCAACCGATAAAAAGGACAGTATCGGGGGGACGGTGACACACACATCTTGTAGGCCTGGGGTCTGGCTTTAACCTGCTGTACCCTGACCCAGTGCACCCCCTGCCCCCTAAAAATGATTAAGAAATAATAAAATAAAATAACCAGAGCTGTGTATGGACAGATGGGGTAGGGTTGCTTTGTTTAAGTACTTTCTTCTCCACCGGGGAATATCAATACCCTTTTAAGCAGGCCTACATTTAAATGTGTGTTCTGACAGTCATGTCAGGGTCTGGGTAAAAACCTTTTCATGTGAACCATTAAAACGAAAAGATCCAGACAAGAGGCCTGTTTTTTTCCAGGGAGGGAGGGTGGAAGAGAATAATGTCAGTTTAAAAGATGGAATTGTCCCTTTAAAAAACTGCCAGGGAGATGAAAAGCCTCCCCCCTCAAGCCCTTTCCCTGCTGCGGTCTGACGCTCATGTTACAAACAGGGCACTGGAAGGAAGAAAAATAGCAAGGCCCGAATCAGCCTCTGCCTCCAAGCCGAAGGGAACAGAGCAGCTCTCCAAAGGTCTCCCAACAGAGGCAGCCCTGCTGGGTCCTGTGCTCCCCAGGCAGGGCATCCCAAGGCTCACAGCTCCAAACTCTAAACTGCTGAATCATGTCAATAGCCAGTGCTGTGCATCTACCTGCCTGCTGGTGAGAAATAACAGCCATTCCTCACTGCAGCCATCATTTCCTGGCTCCCTGCTGCCCAGGAAGGGGCTGCCTGCTGTCCAGCCTGGAGACCCTGCTGACCGACTCTTCCCCCAGAACGTCTGAATCGAGGCTGGCAGTTCAGAGAGCTCGCCTCTGAGTGCACAGCCCTCTGCAGAGGCCACTCTGGCCTTGGGGGAAACCGCAGCAACGCTGCTCTTTACCTCCCATACCTTACCTGTCACATTTCAAGGACCTGAATTGCTTTTTCTTTACTTTTAAAAAACTGTTTTCTTTTCCAAGCCTGGACGTATAGCCCTTAGCTTAAAAGAAAAAGCCAACAAGTGCCTTTTAAAAATAAACTCGAAATATGTTTAGCCCCTTTAGCAAGATGAGGCCCAGATCCAGGGTCCCTGAATCACCCATTCCTACTCTTGTGATACTGAAGGAAATTTCTGCCATCTGTCTTAGCTCCTCCGATGGCCCAAATGGTCCGGTGGTTCTAACCATTCTGAAGGGAAATACAGTAAAAATGGCATGCCAAAGACCCAAAAGCTCAGATGTGCCCTGAGAAGCAAAGCTCATTGCTTCTCTGAGAACCCCAAAGGAAAATATCAGTAACTCAACTCTGAAAGACAATCATTTTCAGCTACTCAAAGACAACATAAAGCAGTCAGTCTCTTTCTTTCCCTGGTGAAAAGAAATTCCTGTTACCATCTTTGAATGGTTGGGAAAAAAAAATTCTTTTCACATCAAGTTTGAGGATTTCTTTAAAAGGTAGGCTATTCCTTGTTGCATGAAAAGAAAATTGATATTAATAGCTAACATTTAAATAGCATCAAGGTTTGCAGAGGCATGATATATGCTACCTCATCCGATCCTTATCACCCTAGAGGTAAATATCATTAACCCCATTTTAGAGATGAAGAAGCTAAAGCTAACAGAAGTTAAGTGACTTGGACAAGGTCATACTGCAAGTAAGTGTCTGAGGAGGGATTAGGAGTCGTGTCTGTCCTACTCCATCTACAGTACTCTATCCACCAAGTCACCAAGCTACTTCCAAAAGACACAGGCTATTCCAATAAAGACATAACCACAGGGAGAAATAGTAGTGACCTTCTCAACCACATGGAGATGGAGAGGATCCAGAGCCTGGAATCAGGAAACCCTGGGTCCAGGTGACCACAGGCAAGCCTCTTAACCTTTCTGAGCCAGGTTCCTTGCTTTTAAAGCAAAATAATAACACCTGGGATGCATCTCGCTGGATGGCTGTAAGACCCTAGAGTGCTATATAAATAGAGCTATCATTCTCACCTCTGCAAAGGGGTGAAGGGGGGGCAAGTGGGCATAGACTGCCTGGTTCCAATGGCAGTATAGACACGGCCACCACATGAATTAGGGGCATCACATTCATTATTTTCACTCCCTCTTAAAAAAAAAAAAAAGCCCCAAAGGTCCTGACTTGGATGTAGATGTGGAAAGGGAGTCAGTATTTGCGGTAAGAATATAATCTGAGCAAATCCTTCAGGCTCCTGACCCGACTTCCTTTTAGCCAGTTTCTGGAAAAGGAGGAATAGGGGAAGGAAGTAAATAAGTAAATAGTAAAGGAAGTCTAGAACAGAACTAGCTTGCCGTCGAGCCAATGACCGGTTCCAAAGGGCCATCTTTAAAGATCAGATGATCACACGAAATACTTACTCTCCCTTTCCCATGCTCCTCGCCTCCTGCTCCTAAGTTGTTTTAAAGACTAGAAGTGATTATATCTAATCCTTTCACAACAGGACATATGTAAACATAAATATACGCATCTTCATTATACAATTAACATGGCTTCAATAAAAATTCCCAAATACTTCAGATTGAAATACTGCATTATTTATAAAAGGAGACCTATTCCTCTTGCCCCCTAAATATCTATGTAAATATATACTATCCAAGAGGTTAACAAATGCATTTCTTTTCCCCCTTAGAGAGAAGGTCACTGAAAGCCAGTAGTAAGGGACTTTTTCCAGTGTCATATAATCAATTTGCATTTAAAAGGGGAATCAAGTCTAGTTCAGCATTTGCTCCCATCTCTTCCTTAGCTCAGCAGCCAGCTTCCACACCCGAACACTGTGAATATATTTCACTCTTAAGAACACACCTGTCCCAACCACTCTACCACCTACCCTAGGTTTCCTAAACAAAAGACACCAACTTTTCCTCCAACTGATCTGTATGCAAAATGTCTGCATGAAGGGACCTGAAGGGCACCTCCCCTTTTGGTTACTGCTACTGTTATGGAATCCCCAAAGATATGGGCAAACACGAGAACGAGATTTTGTAAAATCCCTCAAAAACTGATCCCCCCCAATGTGCAAATGCTGCTCAGACAGACCTGAGGCCACAACATGCCTATCCCTAGAAGAGATCCTTTGTTGGCACTGGCACTGAATCTGGCCTGAGAACACCTGGCTGGCTCCTGCACAGCTCTGGGGGTTTTCTGCCCAAAGTCCAAGCCCCACAAGACACAGAGATGAGGACTACGGAAGTGTGTACATGACTGGGCCTGGGCCTTGACACTGCTGTTAAAAGAGGTCCCTTTACTGTCCGTGCACTGCCCTCTACAGGACAGCAGGGGAATGGATTCGCCAGAGCCAAAGCTCCACTCCCAAACATCAGCTCTCAGACTGATTTCCACATCTGTGAAATTTATTTTCTGGATGGGTGAGCGGTACTTACTCTCCCTCTCTAAGCCACAGACATTTCAAGCAGAATGGTCTCGTCCCTTTCATCTCCGGCTCGGAGGAAGCTTTCCAATGGCCTTGTCAGGCCACGTTTCTAGGTCTGGTGTTTTAACTTCACCTCAGTATTAAAGATAAAAGAAATAAATATGCATAACACAAACCAGATACGGTCTGTACTGGACAGGTCTATGAAGCGTACTTGACAAAATCTATATAGTGAGTAAATCTATTCCACCTCCAGCCCATAAGAAACCAGAAACTAGTTCTGATTATAATGCAATTAAAAAAAGGTCCTCACTTGCCAGACAGATATAATCAGTTTATTTGCATTCTTTTAATATAATTTTTAAAAAGATTCTATCTTACAAGTATTCCAAGCACTAAAGCTCATGCAGGAATTCAGTTACAGTCAGAAGCGCGGAATCGTATTCTGGTCAAGTTTACAGTCTCTTTTCCCCTTAGTCCTTGGTGCCTATGTTGACTTATTATCCCGGTAAAATCAGCCCTTTTCCTCTTGGGGAGGGAGTACTTCCAACACATTACAATCCATATTCTTGGCTCTTCCCGGTGGTTAACACAGAAGAATCTTGGAGGGAGCTGTATTTGCCAAAGCGGAGCCAGCTTTGGATTAGACCTGATCTTTAAAACCCAAAAAAACAAACTCCAAAGGATGCAAAGAGCCCTCTTGTCACTCAGCATGCTTATAGCACAGCAGGCCTTCATCAGGGGTCACCAACTGATTCTGGGCTCTTGGCTTCTGTCACTAAAAGGCACCAGAATGTATAAGAAATCCTCTAAGTCTCATCCAAACCTCAGGACCTGGGGATGCTGGAAACCATTTTATTCAGACACCCCACTAACCTCGACATTCATTCTTACCAGGCTAGCACAGTCATACCAAGCCTAGGATTGCCATACACTGGATTGGCTCATCTGTCAAACACAATCCAACAAGCATTTATTAAAAACTTCCTGGGTGCCATGTGTTGGTGACACAAAGACAGGCACAAAACTGTCCTCATCCTGAAGGAAGTTAACGCTTTTCTGGGGAATGACAACACAGGAGATATGACCATAAACAATACGGGTAAGAAAGGGTTTGTCTACAGTGTGGCAAAAAGCCCATGGAGGCAGAGAAGGTCACCTGCAGCCAGCCATCTGCATACTGCTGCCCATGTCAAGAGAAGGCCGGGGCTGACCGCTGAGCAGCCTGACGAGTCCTCTCTGTCTCCTGGGTGCTGAAATCAGTCAGTTAGGGAGAGCAGGAACCACATATCTCTGCCTTGAATCTAAAAAGGAACTGTTAGACAACTTCACAATGAACCAGTTTCAAATTCTCATTCTGTGATATCCAAATAGATGCCACTGGCTACATAACAGCTTGTGATCAAGTTCCAAGGCTCCATAAACTTTGACTTGATCTATAAATGAGATTTCTAAAGTTCTATGAAATACATCCCATGAATCGAAAGTCCATCTGTAAAGAATGGAGGCAGCTATATCCAAACAGAAGCAGGGGACAGGACAGCACAACACACAATGACAAAAAAAGCCAACCATGTGCTGGGCACTGGGCTAAGTACTGGGGCTACAAATAAGGAAGAGACAAAGCTAGACTGACCTCAAAGAGCTCACAATCTCATGGAAGGAAGCAGAAAAGCAGGGGGAGAATGGGCCGGAGGATCACAGGGAGCGAAGAGCTGGCTGGCCCTTTGGAGCCTTCCTTAAACGGAGACATTGGGAGGAGGCTTTTCTGCTCTGCCCCAGAGCCCTTCAATGAGGGAGGCAGAAGTCACTGAGCGTCCGGATGAGGTGTGAGCGTGAAGGCTGACGCTTCAGCGTTACTGCTCCACCGCCTTTAACATCATTCTGAAAGGAGAACAACATGATGATGAAAGGGGAACTCAGTACGAAGCTGGAGGACCCAGATTTCAGATCCTGGCTTTGACGTTTACTACCTGTTTGCCTGTGTGAGGCACTTCTCTGGGTCTCAGTTTTGTCATCTGCAAAATGAGCTGTTTGGCCTAAAGGACCTCTACCATCCCTCCCAGTACAACTATCTCATCCACCTCAGAGCATCAGGAAGCAAGCCCCATCCAAAGCTGAAATGCTAAATAAACGCGCATTGTTGTGTCTCTTTTCACACACTCATGAAACCCTAAAAAAACCATTTGGGGATTAGACAGGGGGCAAGGGAGAGAAAGGCAGACTTTCTGCCTTGAAGGGCATTCTCAGGGTAGTATAGCCAAGGATTTCACCACCATGACTTCACTGGTGAGACTGACAATTGGGGGTTCTGTGGGAACCAACCAAATCTTTTTTTTTTTTTTGGAGGGCAATTGGGGTTAAGTGACTTGCCCAAAGTCACATGGCTAGTTTTTGTGTCAAGTGTCTGAGGCCGGATTGGAACTCACGTCCTCCTGACTCCAGGGTCGGTGCTCTATTCACTGTGCCACCTAGCCACCCCGGACCAGCCAAATCTTAAAGCAGATAAGGGACTAGAAATAAGAGTCAAGAATTGAAGTCAAACTCCCCGCTTTCTCACATGCAGTGAGAAAGAAAAGAAAACTTCTTTTCTGGAAAATCAGGATGTGTGCCCCCATCCCCTCTTGGGGCGTGTCTCACATACTGTATGGCCTTTCACAGTCTTCACCTCAACCCGTTCCTTTAGGGCCTGAGGAGGTAGCTCTTTAGGGCTGGGAGAAATTCAGGTCATCCAGAACAAATCGGTGTTCTCTTGTGCATCTGGGATGCCAACTTCCTGTGATTCATTTCTGTTCTGTCACTTACACTGTAAAGGTCCTTCTCCTTTCCAGGGAAACCAGAAACAAAAAGCTTTGGGCAGCTCCGTCTTCTCACTGTTGCTGGATATGATGATCCTACTCACCACAAGAAAAGCCTCTATCCTCCTCCAATCCTCTTTCTTCTTCCAATAGTTTAAAACGCCCCCATAACGCTGCTGTCTGGGGCTCAGTTCCCCTCGTGAGTCTGCCATTCTGGGATTCAGCATTCCCGACACTGTTTTTATAGGACCAGCCATACTCACATTCACTCTCTCTTAATTAATCGTTTGCTTCTTTTTAAAATCTGAGGCAGTTCATGGGCTCCCTGTATGGTCACATGGGTCTTTTCAAATAAATCCCACTTATCTCTTTTACTGTAGAGCTCAAACAAGTCCTCCTCACTACAAGCGTTTCAGTTCGCGTCTTTGGAATTTCATTCTTGAGAATCTCCCGTTACCCTTGAGCTGACTTCCCCTGGAGTATCTGGGATTCCACCTGAACCCTTTGAAACATGCTTTTCAAGAATTGAAGGTACCTGTCAAACTCAGCCTAGATTTCATGTTCTCTGTCACAAACTCTAGAATTGATTGGTCACTTATTCCCAAACTTCCCATCTTTCTATTCCAGCAGCTATCAGATGAGAGACAGGGAGAGAGAAGGAGGCCAACAGATGGCTAACTGGCTCAAGTCCCATTTCTGCCAATCACGCCCCTGGGGCAGGCTCATCTCTTCCCTTTGTCCCTTCAAACTACCTGTAGTAAGTTCCAATGACAAAATCACCTTTGCTCAACCACCCTCATGTTTTGTCTCTCTGGTTCCTAAATGTCCTCATGTGCACATCTCCTTAATGGAGAGTGTCCCAAGAGTTGGTGGCCCAGTTTTTAGTTTTCAATTGTCCTAAAACTTTGGAGACAGCCTGCTTTCCTCCCCCACCCCCACCTTCTTTTACTCATCCTTCTTCTTGGCAATTAGGTACATCAATGCAGTCAGTCTAAGTGCCAGTGAACCCTGAGCGTCCCAGCGCGTCTCCCTGCGCTAGGACCTATAGGCTCTCTTCTACACTGCCTCAACTCTGGGCCTCCCTATTCATGACTGAATTTCTGCGTGTCTCAACAACTCTTTTTCTTCCCTGTGATGACTCTCCATTGTTCGTAACTAGAGGGAAGAGACCTACGCAGGAACAAACGCAGCCTCCTCCTCCCCCAAAACGTCTTTCCTTTAGTCTCTTTCGAGTCCCCAGTGTGTAAAATGGCCTTTACATTCACCATCTCAGGGACACTTCAGAATGTGCTGGCAAGGAGACTCCAGATGCTATTATCCCCACTTTACAGAGATAGGGTGGCTTGGCCAAGATCATGCAGCCAATCCATGGGAGAGGAGGACTGAGAACCCAGGACTAATGGACTCCCCTTTCACCCCACTGCCTCTCTCTCAGAGCAGGGGAGATCCCACTCAGGGACAAATTAAAGAGAACTCAAATGAGCTAGCCTACACAAGCAAAGGCAAAAGATGCCTGAACTCCCTTCCAACTTCCAGCCCTACTGGAAAGGCTAGAAAGAAACAGTCCTGAGACGCAGGAGAATGACTACACTGAGGCTCAGGAAGGGCAGGGAGCCCAAAAACTGGCTAAGCACGTCACGGGGAACTCCTTCCTACAGACAGGAAAGGCCTGGCCTCAATGAGCTCTAAGCCCAGAGAAGAGGGAAGAGATGAGCAGAGTTCAGTGATGCTTCGGTAGCCTAACTGTTCCATCGACATGTGCACATAAAGGCAGCAAACACCATCACTGTGCTAGCAGCAGCCCCAGCGGAGAAGGAGCCAGTGCTCCTAGCAAAGGGCCAGAAAACTGGTCAGAAAATCACCTTTTTCCCTCATTTTTATATATTACATACTGGCCTAAAATCTTAAGTTAATGACAAGTTAATTCTTGGTGGGAATACACACACACACACACACACATACACAAGCTTCAAGGGAAAGAAAAGGGAAAGAAAGAAAAAGAAACGACACTTTCTTTAAAGATGTAACTTGGAAAAAATGAAGTTAAATTGTTTCAGATGCTTTTTTTCTTTACTTGTAAAGCTTCCAAAATCGTTTATATTTAATAAATTAAATTTACAGAGGGGGAGGGGGCAGAATTTGATCATTTGGGATCCTGAACAAAAACATGCAAGAAGCTGAGACAAACACCAGGGAAACAAAACTGTTCATCCTTTACACTGTGCACCTAAAAGGCCAATTTCCAGCCACCTAGATAAAATGACAAAATACATTCTTGTGCAGGGAAGGGGTAGGAGGAGAGCTTAGAGGGGAAAAGGGTTAAATAGACTGAACAAATTTAAAAGGCAACTTTAAAAAGCTTTGAATAAACTCTACTCTTTGCATAAAATGCCAATTACAAAATTAGCAACTTCTCCATATATATCTAATAAACAGTTTACAGCCTCAAACTTTCCGGCATCTGGTGAGCTTTACCCTGAACTGTTGGGGTAGGAATTCTGCCCCTGACTCCATTTCATTGTACGTAATGAAGTTTCATTAATGGCCAAAATGGCCTGGTTCCTATTACTGCATTTTTTCCATTTTAAATTAACTGGTTAGTTTGGTGGAAAGTTAAGGGGGAGAGGACAAGAGAAGAGAGAGGGGGGAGTCTGAACCTGCCAATTATAAATGTAATAACAGGGTGAAAACAGGGCTCAGGGAGAAACACAAAACAGCATCTCTCTCACCCTTGTTTCCCTCCTCCTCTTCCTGATATAAATTTATATGTATATAAAATATGAAGGGCAGTGGAGAAAAAAAAAATGAGGTCTTTCAACTGTGCCTGTAGGTTCAATGCTCGCCTCTAATTGATTTCCATTCCATCACAGACCCACATGTACGACAGCTGGGGAGATCTGGTCCACAGGTGTTTGGATTATTAGAGCAACGTGAATTCGTAAAGAATTACCCACAATCCTTTCAGAGATGAGTCTACCAACGGCTCATAAATATAGACGTTTCCGCCTTCCGTCATTGGGGAGGGGTATGGAGCAGGGCAGCAAACTGCCTCCAGGTGTCCCCAAATGGAGAAAAGCCTGAGGATTCAAAGGTAATTCCTGCCTCCCTCACGACCCTGGGGAACCACAGCAGGATCATCTGCTCAGGATAACAGGCTTTCAGATACTTCCATCAAGGAGGCAATGTGAACACAGCACTTAACGTGACCTGCTAAAGCACCAATGCAATATTCACAGCACCAATGGCAACTATGAATATGCCAGCATAGTTCTGAATCACAAAATATAACAGCCTATTCATATATTACACAAGCAAAACATTTATTCAAACACTAGAAAGTTGAATTCCCAAGCCAGAAAACCGAATCTATCATAGCAACAAAGAAGTTAATACACGATAACACAACAGAAAGCCATACCATACCGAACCGTCTCTTTGCCTGTGTTCTCTCCTCTCCTCCCTCCAGCTCTAACTGCTCTGACTCCCAGTTTCCTCAAGAATCTGCTCCAACCGCTCAGCAAGTTCCTCCCACCACAAGCTCCATGTGATTATGTTTGGCCTATTAAAGGCCAGGGATGATCTTCAAATTCTCATTGCCATTACACCTGCCATGCATGAAGGTAGAGGGCTGAGATCTGGGGGCACATGAATGGACTTCATGGTCTCTAACAGGGCCCTAATAATGGATCAATGGCTCCAAATTTCTTGATCAACTGCATGGAAGAAACAGACTATAATGATAGACTGTGTGGTTTCATTCGTAATATTAGAGTGCCCAACAAATGACATCCCCCCCAAACACTTTGGTCTCCCAGTTCTTCCGCCTCAATGACCATAGCTTTTAATGCACATTAGTCACCCATAGTGATGGTTGTATATTGAGATCCCCATCACCTATGACTATGCCAGCTCGTGAACTCTCAAATTACATCTGTGAATGCTCCATCTCTGCCTCTGCCTCACTCCTCCAAAACCATTAATTCACTCAACAACAAAGCATTCACTCAACAACCACTATGCAGGGGAAGGATGAGGAGACAAGATGAAGCAATTCTTATCCCCAAGAAGATCACAGTCTATAAGGAGGCAAATAACCAGCACATGGAAAATTAGACAGAAGACAGACACATACATTACTGTCCAGAGATGAGGCACCAGTGTCTGGGTGGTGGGAGGTGGGGGACCTGGGGTGACACGTGCAGCTAGGAGCAGGCTACTGGCAGGAGGAGGCCCTTTGGTCTGCAGGAAGCCAGGAGCTCTATGAGACAGGGCTGGGGAGAGGGTATGGGGAAGTGACAGAAACAAGAGGGAATGCTGTGTCCAGGAAACAGCGGGTCAATCTGGCCAGCCTGCAGAGGAGGGGAAAGAGAAGAATGCGCAAAAGACCTGCAATAGAGAGTTTAAGCTGGATTAAGCCAAAGAGAGGCATTTGTGTTTTATCCTAAAGTGAAGAGAGAGTCAGGAGACCTTGCTGAGCAAGGAAGTGGCCTGGTAACTACAGGATTTAGGACAGATTCAGCAGCAATGTGGAGTATGGGTTGGAGAAGAGAAAGATGGGACAGGGAGGCTAGCCGCAATAATCTACGTAAGCGATAAGGGCAGCTTCTGGACCATATAACCAATAAGACGGAGGACCAAACATTTTCTCTGGTTCTCATATCCTCTCAAACTTCTCCAAAGCATGAATTATATACCAGAAGTAAAGCAATATCAGTTGTCTCCATAAAATGGGGCACCGAGAGTCTAAGCAAGATAAAATCTCAATGAACTAATATTAATAGCAGAGAAAGCCAATATTCCCTAATACCTAATAGGTGATCATTCAGCCCAATGCCACCACGCTCCCAGCTGCAAGGCTGCACAAGCCAAACCACTGACTTAAAAGAAAATGCAACTCTACACCCTGATGCCTCCCCTTCCTCCCAGTACCAGAAAGATCCCAATTCCAAACGGCAGAAATGTGCTTGAGTCATGCTAGCCTTGCTGCAACAGAGCACAGACCAAGTGAGGGAACAGAAAGAATAGGGTAAGACACATGTGCCCATGTGCAACAAAGCCCACTTCCACACCACTGACCCAGCCCCTCAGCTCCCAGTGCTGTAGAGGGCCAAAACTCCAAACCAGAGAGATTTCTGCTCAGGCTGCAACAATGAAGTGATGGTTCTCTGTGCCCCTGGACTGGAGAACTGTGCAACAGAGGAAACTGGGCAGGATGTGGAGAGAGACACCAATGGGCAACACGATGTAGCAGTGTATCAAGCCTGAGGGAGAGAGTCTAGCACCCAGCTGGGGTCAATTCTGTGCCCCACCTCTCGAGTCATCTGGGACAAAGACCTAAGCTAGTGAATCAAGAATTATACAGCATGGCTCCAGCATGGCTGAGACTCTGACATTCAACCTCTATCTGCATGTGGGCAGACCTGCCTGGAGACGACAGAGGAGCCCTATCTCAGTTTCTAAGACCATGGGAAATATGTTTTCCCGTGGTCTTAGGCGACCCCTGTGAAACGAGCCACAGGTTAAGAACCACTGCTCTAGAGAAAGCTCTGCTGAAGTGGTCAGAAAGTGGGTAGTAGAAAAAAAATAAAGAAAAAAAGACTGAAATTACCAAATATCTCAAGAGGAAGAAAACTCAAAGACCTTACATATAAGCAGATAAACAAACAGGAAAGACATTAACACCACAGAGATATGGCCTCCAGATCCAGTAAGATTTCAGGTATGCAAGAACAAATATTGCCATACAAGGAAAGGGATTCAACACCTGTTGAGGCTTTGAGGATTTTGAAAAGAAAATGTAACCACAGCATGCTGTTTCAGGCTGTTTCAAAAGGAAAATAAGAATTGAGAGAGCAGCATCTATACAACAGAAATAATTAGCAGAATAGGAAAAACTTGAAACCACAGTGGCCAAACTCACCAAAGAAAAAAGAGATGTGATAACTGCTTAGAAATGTAAATACATAGAAATAAAGGATAATCTTTATTATCCTTCATTGCTTCAAGAAAAACAATTACATTAAAAGAAAGAATGCTTTCAATATGGGAAAAATATAAGACAATCAAAGATAGGATATTTAAAGACAACTTAAAGATTATATTACTCGGGGCGGAGCCAAGATGGCGGCGTAGAAGCAGCAAAGCACCGCAGCTCCCACACAAACACGCTAAAAAACTCATAAAATGGGACGCTAAACAGATTTTCAAGCTCCAAAACTCTCCACAAGACAGAAAGCACTACAGGCAGC
>CM053595.1:306748915-306766415 GCA_028646575.1 Pseudocheirus occidentalis
AGGAGCTCCCTACCCTGCTAGAAAGCTAGAGAGGTGTTGGAGGAGGGCATAAAAGGGAACAGATTGTGGGAGGGGTCTTACAGTGTGATCAATGTTCTGGGCTGGGGGGTAGGGACAAAAAGGGGAGAAAATTTGTAACTCAAAACCTTGTGGAAATGAATGATGTAACCAAGAAAATAAATTAAAATAAAAAAAATGGGAAAAAAAAATAAAAACACAGATATTTAAGGCAAAAAAAAAAAAAAGATTATATTACTCCCCTTTTCCCTTGGCTGCAGAGCCCGCACGATGCCCGGAGTCACGGTGAAGGACGTGAACCAGCAGGAGTTAGTGTGGGCCCTGGCTGCCTTCCTGAAAAAGTCAGGGAAGCTGAAAGTCCCCGAATGGGTGGACACAGTCAAGCTGGCCAAGCATAAGGAGCTGGCGCCCTACGACAAGAACTGGTTCTACACGCGGGCAGCCTCCACCGCCTGGCACCTGTACCTCCGGGGCAGCGCTGGCATGGGCTCCATGACCCAAGATCTACAGGGGGCGCCAGTGCAACGGGGTCATGCCCAGCCACATCAGCCGGGGCTCCAATAGGATGGCCCGGAGGGTCCTGCAGGCCCTAGAGGGGCTCAAGATGGTGGAGAAAGACCAGGACGGGGGCCGGAAGCTGACACCTCAGGGACAGAGAGACCTGGACAGAATTGCCGGACAGGTGGCAGCTGCCAACAAGAAACATTAGGACAAACCACACCAGATTCATTAATAAATTGCCTTGTTCTTAAAAAAAAAAAGATTATATTACTCCCAAAAGAACATGGCAAGTCAAAAAAATCTGAATACAAGAATTCAAGAAACAATACAAGAAAATTGCCCAGAAATTCTAAATGCACAAAACAAAGTGCCAATTAAAAGAATCCATAAATTACCTTCAGACAAAAGCCAGAGGCCGCAAACTCAAGGATATATAGTGGCTAAAATTGAGAACAACAAATTCTGCAAGTGAACAGGAGAAAGATTTTCAAATATGAAGAAAAGGAAATTCAAATAACACAAGTATTTTACACTGATAAGAAAATGCAGGAGAGAATGGAATAATGTGTTCCATTTAGCCCAATGTGACATACCTGGCATAAATACTCAAACAATATATGAATAAAGGTGAATGTTCAGTAATAAAGAGGTATTAGAAACATTACTAGAATGATAAGATCTGGAGAGATAATTGATAACTTGCTTCTAAAACACCCCAGATCATACAAGAAGAGTAAATAAATACAGCAATCAAGGAAAACAACATGACAACAGAGAGGTCATTAGGAGAATTTTTCTAAATGTAGGAGAGAAGATGATGGTGAAAACGGAAGTCAAAAAGACATGATGATGGAGAAACAGACCTGAAATAACATGAATTAAATCTCACAACACTGCCCACAGGTGAGCATGTGTGTGTGTGTGTGTGTGTGTGTGTGTGTGTGTGAGAGAGAGAGAGACAGAGAGATAGGAGAGAGACAGAGACAGAGACAAAGAGACAGAGAGACAAAGAGACAGACAGAGACAAAGAGAGACAGAGAGAGAGGGAGAATTACGAAGTGAGAGGGCATATAAAAAGGAAGAAGAAAAGATACAAGGGAATGTACCATGTGCTCTAATCAAGTCAAAGGCTAACAATGAAGGTAAAATAACCCCCATAGTCTCACAGAAATTGTTTTGAAGAACCCAAAATAGGTGTCACATAAGTTTATTTCCATAAGAAATACAAAGAAGGACTAAATAAGTATAAGGACCATGAATCAAAGAATAGAAGTCTAAAATAGAAAAGGAAGAGAAATGATGAAGAGAATGAAGGGGAAAAATCTTTTCAGAAAAAGGCACAGAAAATGAAATTTTAACACTAATAAAGGGGAAGAGAGGGAGACTGTCTATTTGACTGAGAGGAAGAAGACAGCAAGAGTTAAATAACCAGACAAAAGCAGGAAAGGAGAGGAAATAAGCAAAACTTCAAAACCTTTGGCAAACCAAAGGAGACAGCATTGGGCTGAGGCAAGGAGAAACGAGCCAGTAAGTATATGGTTGCCCTAAAATTTTAGAGATTAAACTGAAAGAATGGTAGAGACAGAGAAAAATAGAAAAGGAGAGATCATAACTCGGGGAGAAAAACAATATTAAAGACAAACGAAGGAAAATATAAATCCAACTCTCATCACTTTAAATGTGAATGAACTAGACAATCCAATAAAAAGGAATGACAGAATGGGTAACAAAACAAAATCCTACCATCTGAAAATTTAGAGAACAAGTACTTGGCAAGATTTTTCCCCAAAAAGTATCATGCAAATTCTAGCAACTGGGATCTAAATAACTGGAAAAGTTTACTCCGAAAACATATACAATAACTGGACTGCAATGTAGACGTCACCTAAAGTCGCTCCACATAAGTGACGCCACTAATGCATACTTGTTAGCGCAGTGAGAAGTCACAGACAGCACTGTGCTTTGTGCATGGAGTCCTCTCATGTGTCCCTGATAAAGCACATAGAAAAGGACTGTGTCAGAGGACCTAAAAAACATCTGGACACAAAATTACAATCACAGCATCTCAGCGATATGAGACCTCAGTGGTCACCTACTCCAACCCATTATGAAATTTATCATCTAATCCAGTTCAGAGATGGTACAGACAAGGATATTTAATGTGCACAAAGACAAAGCTCCAGAAGATGCAATCACGAACATTATGTGAATTCCACAGCACCTGCTTCAGCCGTTGGAACCAAATGTTCTCATCTGTCCATTCTGTCAAGAGATGTCTTCGTGTGCTTAGGGCGTACGGCACCATATGCTGTGGTAGAGCCACAGGTTAAGTGTTAGGTTTCCACCAAAGGTGTAAAGCGGCCTCCCACCAGGCGGTAGCCGTCCCTGAACACACCCCAAGAGAATACGAGCTCTTTGAAAATAGAGGCTTTTTCATTTTTGCCTTTATATCTAACAGCCTACCAATACCTTGGCACACAGAAGATGCTTAATAAATACCTAATCGTGTGACTTTGGATAAGTCGCATCACTATCTATGGCTCCCTTTTCTTTTTGTTAGCTATGCTCCTTCTATCTCTAAAACATTGTTGTGAAAATCTTGTATGTGGAGACATGATGACAGTTACAAAAGTTCCTTAGGTACAAATAACACCCAAGAATTGGGTGATGGAAGGTGGATAACACAATACCATAACAGTATCCTTGACAGCACCTAAGAATCTACTTCAGTGTGCCTGCATCTGAAGTCATAGGCCCCCAATAATTCGAAGTCTCAGGTTGCTGAAAAAGACAGCCCCCAAACATACATCCCTGATTCTACGATATTTTGTCAATCCATGCCAGCAAGATTCCCAAGATTCCCAAAGGAAAAGACTTTTCCTTTGCTCAACAATACTTAAAACATCACTGACAATGGCACCCCAATAGCCCTTAGCCAATTGTTCAGTACTTGAAGATGCAACTTGTCTTTATCAACAAGCATTTACTAAGGTCTCACTACAAACCAGGCACTGTGCAAGTTGCTGGGGAGACAAGTCTTTTTAAAGGCAAAACCGAGACGTCCCTGCCTTGTAAAGAGCTAGTAACATACAATTCATCAGGGCACATAGGTGCTGCAGGCAATATATAGGGATTCTTGTTCAAGTACAGACTGCACTACACGGTCATTGAAGACTTTGAATTCTGAGACCCCATAATTCTGTGATTTATAATGAGAAATTGTCAACCCTATGAAAAACTGTATAATGAGAGATAGTCTATGTGGAATAAGGGTTTACTAAGGCCACACTATCTAGTGATCTCCCCCTTAACCTCCCTTGTATTCCTTGCTATTCCTGGAAAACATTAGATTTTCTGAAATGGATCTGGCACACAGATGGAAGCCTTGAAAGAATGGGGTGGTAGAGAGGGACAATAGCATGGCCTCCAGCACAATGTTTATAAGAATATCCTCCTGGAGATGTGAATCTCTGTAGGGTGGAAGTATGGTGTCAATTCCACCCTCGGATGTGGATCAAACAATATTGTCAGCAGTCCTCCTTTTTAAAAGGCCGTTAGGAGTTGGAGAATTACTTAGAAATGAGGTTTCTGCTAATAGGACCAGCAATGACGACTTTGGCTTTGTGTGTTTTTTTGGTAGCCAGGGTGGTGTTTACAAGGAACAAAAACTAATGCATAGTTCCAATTTATTCTTCTTATATCAAGGTTAGTACCTTGCTTCCAAAAGCAACATTTTCTAAAGTCTATTCCAGTTGGTTTTATTCATTCATTCAACAATATTCATTGAGAGCCAATTACGTGCACAGGTTCATGAGGTTATAAAGATGAATAAGACACACATTACTATCCCTTGTTTGCAATAGAAACACTGGGATCTTTCATTTATTTCTTGAATTAAATATACACATATATTCCAACTTGCGATTGTATCTGCTACAATGGCAAAGGGTAAAATCAATATTTAAAGGGGCTTTCCCATCACCTAGTGATGATAAAGTAGGCAATGGTTGCTCATCAGCACACTTCTTAGGCCTCCCTCCTCTTTATCGTAATCAGCACCAACCTAAACAGTAACAGAGCACTTCAGCAACCAGATATAACTTCAGGATAAAAGGCATATGAAATCTTTAAAAGGGTTTACTTCTGTGGTAATGACAAGACAGCTAAAAGTACTCAGTAAAACTTCTAGAGGTAACTTCCTATTTATCATGTAATAGGATGTCTGCAGTCCTACTTAAAGTTTGGTTCTTCCCGGTGAAAAAGTCAACGAGCCATTTCTCATTTAGACAATGACCTTTTATAAGATTCTTTGAAAGGCATCATTATAGGATTGGTGAAGTGCTCAATTTCCATTTCCTTGATGGCAAGAAGAAATGGGCTTAAATTACAAACTGGATCAAAAGGAAGGCCCTTAAGAATATGTACCGTTGAAATAAGAATATTTTGTGATAGAATAGTGCTAGAATTGGGAGTCAGCTGAAATCTTGCTTCAGATCCTCACTAACTTTGTGACCCTGGATAAGTCACTCACTCTCAGCTTCAGTGTCCTATTACCAAATGAGGCAACATGACCCTATGGTATATGGTTAAGAGGTAGAAATATAGTTCAGTGTCCCATAAGGTTTAAATGATCAGGGGAGAGGGGAAGACTAAATGGCCTCTGGATTTCACTTTCTTCTGCAGAATCTATGAATAGTTTATTTACTTTAAAGTTTTTTTTTTTTACTGAACTAAAACACTAACTGAAATCTAAGCCTAAAAAAATTAACACTTTTAAGATGGAGAGCAAATCTGACAGTGTGCTAGACAATCTGTCTGACCATGGGCAACGTCTATTAGAGAAGTGACATGGTATACATACAGTGAATGGAGCCTGGGCCCAGGCCCTGAAAGGCTGAGGCAGGATCCCTGTCCCTAACACTCATTTTGTCCTGGGAGGCAACATGATCCTATGGAACAAAAGATGTATTTGGAGTCAGGTGGTCTGTCCACAAGTTCAGGTTCTGCTGCGACCAAGGACTTCCCTTTTCTAGGCATTTTCCTCAACAACACTCTACTCTGAGGGGATTGAACCAGATGACCTCAAAGTTTCCTTCCCTCTCTAAATTTTTCATATCTTTGTCCAGGAGGCAAGTCATTAACCTCACTGAATCTCAGTCCCTTCATCTATAAAATAGCAATAAAATCTTGTAGTGTCAACCTCAAAGGGCTGTGGGGGAGTTCAGATGGAATAATGGATGGCAGTGCTTTGCAAACCTTAAAGTAATCTATAAATGAGTATCCATAGGTCACTCTTGCTCAAATGTAAGTTACTTAAGGGCAGGGACCATGTCCATTTTACATTGTGTTCAGCACCAAGGACAGTGCTTGGCACAGCTACCTCTTGGTTGGAGTCAACTCTCCACAACTATCTTAAAAGTGGATTACAAGTTACATAGGGCAAATGAAGAAAGTTCCCACAACTATGAAATCACAAGTTCTTATACTGTTGTTGCTGTTGTTCAGTTGTTTCTGGGGGTGTTCTTGGCAAAGATGCTGAAGTAGTTTGCCATTTCCTTCTCCAGCTCATTTTACAGATGAGGAAACTGAGGCAAACAGGGTTAAGTGACTTGCCCAGGGTCACACAGCTAGTAAGTGTGAGGCCAGATTTGAACCTATTAAGATGAGTCTTCCTGACCCCAGGCCAGGTGCTCTGTGCACTGCGGTGCCCCCTCACTGCCCTAATGCTGAAGTAAAGTATGGTAATCCCAGCACTGAACCCTTACCCTCTCCCATGCATTCTCATGAGAACATAAGCTCTTGGACAGCAGGGCCTATTTTTGCTTTTTCTTTGTGTCTACATCCATCCAAAACACTGTCTGAGCTCACTAAAAGATTCTTAATTTGATTAAGTGAGCTACTCCCACCAAGTGACAACATGGATAGTGCTAGAATTGGGAGTCAGCTGAAATCTTGCTTCAGATCCTCACTAACTTTGTGACCCCGGATAAGTCACTCAGCTTCAGTTTCCTATTACCAAATGAGGGAGTGGTTATTAGCAGGGGCTAAGACCCTTTCTAACTCTGTCTGATCTCATGGACAAATAGAGAACGATGCTTCATGCTCACATAGCTCTCTGGGAGGGGAAGCATCTTTTCTGCATAACTTCATTTACAAATCTACATACAGCAAGAGAAACCAAGTGATTTCAACTTGAAGAACAAAGCTGACCAAACAGTCTAAAATTATGTGTATGCTCAGTGATCCCACTACTAGGTCCACACTCCAAAGGGATCAAAGAAAGAATAGTATATATAAAATGTATGAAAGGCTACAAAAATATTTTCGGCAGCTCTTTCTGAGGTGGCAAGTTAACTGAAGTGTGCTAATCAATCAGGGAATGGTTGGACAAGCTATGGTATATAAATGTAATGGAACTATTGTCTCGTAAAAAGTTATATGGTTTTAGAGAACGCATGATTTCATAGATACCTGATAGCCATTTTCTAATGAACCCCAGACGCTACACCTACTTCTTCAAGAGTGCAGCGTCCCACTCAATCTTCCTCTTCGCTCTAATACTTCTGTCCTCATTCTAAGGGACTTCAACATGTGTGTTAATGTTCTCTTGGATATCCTAATTTTCCAGTTCTTCCATCTATTCACTTCTCATGACCTGTTCGGTACACTCCACCTCAGCCACCTCCAGAGATGGATACATCCTGGATCTTGCCATTACACACAATCTCACTGGCCCTTTCCCTATCATGACCCCTAGTACGACTGCAATATTATCCCTGGTCCTACAGCTCTACACTATTCGATACACTTGAAGTCTTTGCGCCCCTGTCTTATCGCCAAACCCCAACCTTCGATTACTCCCGTTATCTGGCTTTCATTCTTATCCATACGCTGTTAAATGGAAATAATGAAGATAGACAAACTGTCTTGACAGAGTTTCCTGTACAGTCTCCACCAGGCCCTCACAAAAGCAGTGATCATTCCACTCCCCTGTAATCTCTTGGCTCTCCCACTCTCCCTGGTGGCTCTTCCAAAGCTCCTCTACTCTCTTCAAGCCTCCCAAAGCACCTCTCTCCTTCATATTCTCTGATAAGCACCTCACTTCTTGCTTCACTGAGAAAACGAAGTTATCCACCAAGATCCCGTCAGCTCCCCTCTTTCTCATCTCAAATCACTTTGGTAAATTCTCTTTAATTCCATACCAGATGAAGAGATGGCCCTTTGACATGCCAAGGCAAACTCCTCTACAAGCATCCTTAATTCCATATCCAGCAGACTGCCCACTCTAGCCCCATTCTCTCTAATCTTGTTTCCCCCGCCTTACTGTATCCACCCCTGCTACCAACAAATACGTTTACTTTCCTCTATCCTCCACTTGATCTAACAATCCCTGCTAGCTATCACCATTTGTCTCCCTGCCCTTGTTGAAACCATCTATAATTGTCTATACATCCTGTCCTCTCATTCACTTTTTTTTTTCTTTTTTGGAGGGCAGTTGGGATTAAGTGACTTGCCCAAGGTCACACGGCTAGGTTTTTGTGTTAAGTGTCTGAGGCCGGATTTGAACTCAGGTACTCCTGACTCCAGGGCCGGTGCTCTATTCACTGCGCCACCTAGCCACCCCTCTCATTCACTTCTAAACCCTCTGCAATCTGGCTTCTAACCTCATAAGTTAATTGAAATTGTTCTGTTCGAGTTTCCAGTGATCTCATAATGACCAAACAGAATGGCTGTTTCTCAGCCCTCCTCTTTCTTGACCCTTCTGCAGCATTTAATACTACTGAACACTCTCTCCCGGTCCTTCTATCTGACTGTTCCTTCTCGGTCTTAGACTTTAAAACCCTCCATGCCCATTAACTGTGTGGGTCCCCTATGACTGTCTTAAGCCCTCTCCTTTCACTATTTTTTCTCACTCCATCAGCCCCCATAGGTTTAATTATCTCTCTGAAAATGAATCACCCATCTATATACTCAGCCCTGGTGGCTCTACTGAGCTGCAACCCTGGATCTTCACTTGCCTTTTAGCTATCGAACTGACTGTCCCCTAATCATCTCAAACTCAAGCTATCCAGAAGAAAATTCATCATTTTCTTCCCAAAGCGCACTTCCCTGTTAGGACATCCTTCAAGCTGCCCAGGTTAACATCCCCAACCTTTCATTCTCACTCACTCAACAAATCCTTTGTCAAATCTTACCATTTTGACTTTCACATTTCTCACAGACCTCTTCCCTCCACTTACCATAAGCTCTCATCCTCTCTCTTGGATTACAGCAATAACCTAACTGGTCTCTCTATTGCAAAGTCTCTTCCCAGTCTGATCCAGCCTCCATTCTGCTGCTAATATGATTTTCCTCAAGTGTAGGCCTGACCATATCATCCTCCTAATAAGTAAACTGACTTGATTCCCTATTGCACTGAGTTTCAAATATAAAGTCTCGGTCACTTAAGGCTCTTTCCTCCCTTTATAATCTTTTCACATTTACACACTCTCTGTTCTGGCCACGAAGGCCTCCTGACTTTATCTTAACCACTGCACTCCATTTTCCATACTGGCTCGTCTCCATGCCCAGAATGCTTTGTCTCCTCAATGCCACATCATCTTTTCCCTGGCTAGTACCTCCTCTTTGGGATGATTACATTTCATGTGGTCTGTATCGATTTTGTGTGTGACTACTTACTTTCAGATTTGTTTCCTTAATTAGAATGTGAGTTTCTTGAAGGGAAAGACTGTTTTTACCTGTCTTTATATCCCTAACATTTAGTAAAGTACCTGGTATGTATTAAGTATTAAATAAATGCTTGTTGAATGACTGACATTTAATTCATTAACAAATCAACCAACAAATAATTATCAAACATTTAATATTGACTCAGAAATGCATGAAGTAAAATAGTGTAAGACATGTTCCATTAATTCAGGGAGGTCATAAGGAAATAACAGACAAGAAACAAAACTATATGCCTACATAATTATGTGCAAACCACAACTACATTAGGACTTCAGAGAAAAAAAGGGCAATTCTTGGCTGAGATAACCACAAAATCATTCCTAGAGTGGGTGGGGATTGAGACGAGTAGGATTCAGAAAAGTAAAGAGAATATTTTGGGCAGGGGGAAAGGAAATGAAAAAAGGCACAAAGACAGGGAGGAGTATGGCATGTGTAAAGAAGGTCTGTCAGTGGTGCTCCATTGACAACAATTGGAAAGATACTCTTGTTAATAAATCCCCTGAAGTCTGACTTCACCACTGGGAATTAGAGACACAAGCTGCCCTCTTCTCATACCTACAAGGAGTTTACTGTAATCTGTAGTGTATTCGAGCATTAGAGACCTCTTTAAAGGCCTCAAATGCCTCTAAGTTTATCCCACAAAGTAATTCAAAAAGTCACAACATTCAAGGTGGCCAAGTTGAAAGTCATATATTTAATAAAG
This sequence comes from Pseudocheirus occidentalis, assembly GCA_028646575.1. Classification (NCBI taxonomy): domain Eukaryota; kingdom Metazoa; phylum Chordata; class Mammalia; order Diprotodontia; family Pseudocheiridae; genus Pseudocheirus; species Pseudocheirus occidentalis. The sequence goes on from CM053595.1 coordinate 306,758,868, forward strand.
ATGATTTGATGATAATGCAAAGTACTGAGGAAACACAATGTGCTTTGCAAATGTCAGACAGCAGCAACAATGAAGGTCCCAGTGCAGCCATGCGCCGCCAGCCACAGCTCTATCTCTTTGTCCCAAATGAAGCATCTGTCTGACCAAGCATGACATCAGAGAGGGCTGGGAACACAAATGAATGCTGGCAAGCCAAAAGTCAGCAGGCTTATTTTTCAAATTATTTCCTAAACAAAGTGAATGGAAAATTCCCTAGACGTGGGGTTTTCTATAAAACCTGGGTTCCCCCACCCTTTTCTTTTCTTCTCTTAATTTTGGTTGTTGTTTCTAGGGGATTTTTTTGACATCTGTAAATCAACCTTTGGAAGCACAGTGTGACATACCAAATGATCACTCCAATCCTTTGCCCATTCAGAACATGTCCGTTTATGATGTGGTGAATCACCGCTGCATTGCACCCAGATGGAGGTGAAAGGCCTGCTGGGAAATGAGGAAGCAAGCAGCAGCTGAAAGCAGCCCAACATCTTGACGTGGCTTGCCATCGTTACCCTTCTCCCCATGCACTCTAAAGACTGCATTTGGGGAGAGCTGTAGGAGTAGGAAGACCTTTTTTCTCATCCTGCCATGGCTGGTCTCTGTAGCCAGGATTAAGTCAGTGAACTCAGGCAATCTATCCTAGTAAAGGCATCTTTGCACTGGTTCCCAAGATGGGAGAATTTGTGGGATCAGGAATATCTGAGTTCAAATCCTAATTCAGACACTTCACATGTTGTGCAATCAAAGATAAGTCTCCTAAATTCTGGGTCAATTCGCTCATTTGTAAAATTAGGGAGCTAGATTTGATGGTTTTTAATGTCTCTTCCAGCTCAAAAACCTCAGATACTAATCCTTGATTTGTTTAGAAGTTGAAGCACTACAGAGAGAAGCATTTGAATTGCCTTGTAGGGAACAGAGATACCATACCAGTCCAATTGGAACCTTCTACAGGCTCTTGAGGTGCAGTGGTGGGGATTCAATCCTGACTGGCAAGGGGAAGAAGGAAGTCGGCAATCTGAGGAGTCAGGGATCAAGGAAATGCTGGAGAAGGCAACAGGAAGGCATTCACCCAAAAGCCAGAGCACAGCCTCTGTGAAAACTGTCTCCTAGACTCTCCTGGAAACCCTTCTGCCTTTCCTCCCTCCTAGACAGCAACGCTTCTACTTCACAAGATTACAAGTAGCCTAAAAAAATGGGAATCAAATCAAGCCAGTCCATAGGAGAAGGGGATGCTTACCTTAAAACAATAAAAGGTTTTTGCAAACTAAAAGGCATAAAGTTTCTGAACAACATGGACACCGATGGTGATTACGATGATGACACTAACTACAGATGACTTTATACAGTAAGTTGGGGTTTACATAAATTGTCTTACTGATGCCATGAATCAGATGTCAGTCTTCCCACTTTACAGATGAGGAAACAGCCTCAGAGAAGTTAAGAGACTGCACTTTAGTCACATAATGAGTCCTTAGTCAGTCAGCCAAAGCTTTTGTGATAACAAATATGCCCTTGAGTAATTCACATAAGTAACTCAAAGACATATCTTTTCTCCAAATGTATCAGGTCTGCCCAACAAATGATGGTATCATATTTCCACAGGGTTCTACTTGCAGGCATGGGGTGAATTCAATAACCTATCACCCAAGGAGCATGTGAAAATCACTCATCTGGGAGAAATCTCTATTTGGCAGATAAAACAGTAAGAGGCGATCATAGGTAACATTTCTATGCTTCCTGCCATGAGCAAGGCACCGTGCTAAGCACTTTTCAAACATCATCTCATTTGATTCTTACAACAACCCTCAAAGGCAAGGGCGTTATTATCCCCATTTTATTGTTGAGGAAGCTGAGGAAAACAGAGGTTAGGTGACTTGCCCAGGGTCACACAGCTAGTGGCCAGTGTTTGAAGCTGAAGCCGAACTATGGTCTTGTTGACTCCAAGCCCAGGACTCTCTCCACCTGGCTGACTCTTGCTTCTCAGCTCCCTATCAGGGCTATCTGAAAGAGTGAAGTGAGATACTTCTTAGAGAAAGGTCTTGAAACTGCTGAGAAAAATGAGCTCTTTAAAAATGGATTATGCCTGAGAACACACATCATGATCACTGATCCAAATTCCCTGGGATGATAAATGAAGAATATATTATTCACCCATCCCTGCAAAAAAAAAAAAAAACAAAAAAAAAGGGATTTAAAATTCACTAGTTTTAATTATACAAAGATCAAGAGTTAAATGCATCTACGTTTTTTGAGATTTAATATAAAATTCCTACTTTTAAAACTATAAGCTAACTTGTGTTTTGAGAAATCCATTTTAAAACATGAAAAAAAGTTCAATTAAAAATAGAAACAGCAGCACAGGGCCAATGTTTGGAAAATTTTCAGGTCCCATTGTTTACTGGCAAGCCAACTGATTTTAATAAAAAAATATGGTTGCAATTTGAAGAAAAACACATCACTTTTATGTTTTGCATAAGAAAAGTCTCTACAATGCAGCCTCTGGGGCACTTAAAAAAAGAGAGATTCTGAAATGGTCCCAGCGTTCTCTGGCCAAGAGCCCTCATTGAAAACTAGAAGATGTGGGTAACAAACTATTCCAACTATCCACAACAAGTGAAATTGGATGTAGAAAAATATGTTCTCAACATTTACTTCTGTTTATGAGGAAACTAGAAACATATGACCCCAAACAACCTATTGTGTGAACTGGTAATTAAGCGTCTACAGATGGTCCACGGGGAGGATCTTTTCCACTCAGCGCCAGCAAAGGTCACGGCACGGCTAGGTGACCATAGCCGCCCAGGCACTCTGGGAAGTGACACAGCGTCCCAGAGGTTGACGTGTCCACTCCTACTGGGGCCAGTAGCTGTTTATGTCTCATAAAAGCCAGCGAGTGTGGAAGAGGGAGAGCATTGTGTCGTTGCTCATTTTACAATTTATTTTCTTAAAAAGAGGAGCAATAATGAATGACATGAGAAAAATCAGGCCGCGTCTTCACGAGTCGGCTGAGGACGTTCACTAAGCCCAGGGGCGCAGGGTTTGTCAGTGCAATGGAAGCACTGGCCTCAGGAGCCGCACGGCCTCAAAATCCAGCTTTGGCTACTTATGCCTACAGGAGGGAGCTGGGTGGATGATCTCAACAGCCCCTTCCAACTCGAAAAACAGGATGCTTAGGTAACCTTCCTTCGGCTGCACGTAGTGTAGTGGAACATTTGGAGAGGGAATGCCTCGGGCTCTCAAAGGGTTTTTACCATTATTTTTAGGGTCCATTATCTACCTTCTAATTTCTTCTGACACCCATCAGGTGTGAGCAGAGATGATGGATGAATTTCCTGAGATCTCAATGACAGAGCTCAAATATCAAAGACAGTTGGTGATGAGAGGAAGGCATCCACATGTAAGGGGCAGACACTCCAGCAGACTCTGGAGCAGTACTGGCCATTTACAGAGGGTCTGAGGCTGATGAGGCCCTTCCCAATCATATGGTTTCTCCCTCAGCAGCCCACTTTGAGGATGGTGCTAGGAAGGTGTTCTCCTGGCTCTGCTTCTAACTCTCCTGACTTGGTCACCATGTCTCAGTTGCCTTCTTGTCCTGGAAGATCCCTCTTCCTACAGCCTTCTTACCCTGAAGATCCCTCCATCATTTTGGTCTCTTCTTCCCATTGGGGAACCCTTATGGAACCTACATTTCGACGAAAGATCCAGACCAGTCCTTCTTCGTTCCTCTCCCAACTCTGCCTCTGCCTCTCAATTTCACCACCTTTCCCTCTCCACACCCATCCTCGGCTTTTCAGCTCCAGTTCACGTGTGGTCATCCCCAGCTAGACAAGCTCCTTGAGGTCAGAGACTTGTTTGTGTGTTTGTTTGCTGCTATATAATGCAGTGGATAGAGTTCTAGACCTAAAATCAAGTAAGACTTCTCTTTCTGAGTTCCTATCTAGCCTCAGACCCTAACTAGCTATGTGACCTGGGCAAGTCACTTCACTCTGTTTGCCTCAGTTTCTTCATCTGGAAAATGAGCTGGAGAAGGAAACAGTAAACCACTCCAGTATCCTGGCCAAGAAAACCCAAAAGAGGCTACAAAGAGTCAGGCAGGGCTAAAACAACTAAACAAGTCAAATGCTTAATAAATACTTGTTGAATGGCTGGCTGAACAAGACTGTGTCACCAGCTGTCACCATATAGAAGTAAAGCAACCAAAACCAAGAGCAAGACAGTAAGATCATGGTGGGGCAAGGCTTAACATCATAACTCAAACTTTGTCCAGTAAAACACTAGACACGGAGCACGAGATTCCAGGGCTCAATGTTAAGAAAGCCCCCCATATACTGCAACATATTTGGAACAACATTTTATGAAGCAACAAAGAAATGGTAACAAAGCAGATGCCCATCACTGGGGGAATGGCCCAAGTATGGTATGTGAATATAATGGAACATTACTGTGCTGTAAGAAGCAACAAATATGATGAAGACAAAGAGGAAAAGGAAGATTTATATGATGAAGCAAAGAAGCAGAGTCAGGAAAACCATGCACGCAACACAGAGGAGGACAAAACCAGAAAACAAGTGGAAGTCAATGCTGCAAAGCTGCCAAGAACTAGGCCAGCCCCTCCAGAAGAAGAGACACAAGGTGCACAGCAACACACACAATGTCAGATTTGATTTGTGATGTGCTGACTGGCTTTGTTAAATATTTTTCTTTCTTCTTAAAAAAAAATCTTTGTGATATGAGATGGCTCTCTGGGAGAGGACATGGAAAGGAAAAATTCAGGCAATGGAAAAAAGCTAAAGATATCAATAACATTTATTTAAAACAATAAAGAGGGTCAATGTGTCCATCCCAGATATTAATGGGTAAAGAGCTGGGGAGCCCTTGAGAGTCTTTCAAAGAGTCATAGAAAAATGGGCAAGGTTCTCTGGTCTTTAGCGAAGTAGAACAGATACTGAGAAGAAGTGACAGAACCCCAAGTAATAAGCACCATAAGCAATTAGGAGAAACAACCCAAGCGAGGCAAGGCTGATTGCTGTTCTGGTTTAATTACAAACTCAGAGTCTGAAGAGTGCAGTGTGGGCGATTCAACTGGACTTTACAAGCCACGTCTGCACAATCTGGAGGAGAGGATTAAAAGTAAATGAGGCACAGATCTACTCAAAATCTCAGAAAAGACTCCGACAAACACAAGCTTTCCTCAACCCAAGAGGTTCCAAACTCAAATTAGTTCCACTTCTAATTTGGTGAGGAACAGTACTGCTCCTTCCCACTCACTCCCAGCATTTAATGACCAGGAAAGATGGAAAACTGAAGCCAGGAAGCCTGGCTTCCTCCACTAGGGCGCAAACCAGAAAAGGTCATGGGGAGAATTTCAAAGGGGGCGGCGGGGGGGGGAGGGAGGGGGAAACAGTGAAAGATGGTCAACGCCAGAAATGCCACTGGATCAATGAACTAGAATCAGTGGGAACCTCAACCAGGTCTTCTCAACTGAACCCATCTGAATAAAAAGATTCAAAGAGAAAAAGTGTCTGGTGAACTAAAGGTAGGCAGCAACCCAGAACAACCCAACTTCCCCAGAATACCGCTCTCGATCCCATTTTTGCCCACTCCACTCGTGGCCCTCAGCTGGTCCACAGCACGTGAGCCTCACTAGCCAGACTTCCTAAAAGAGCCTTAATGCAACATATTCACTTCCCAAGAAAGATCACATCCCTGACTTCAAGAAAGGTACTAAACCTCCGGTAAAGTACCAAGTAATCCAAGAACAACATATAGACTACATCCTGGCCTAAAGCACTGCCTAGCCCTAGAGCTACACAACTGCAGACAGAAATTGGGCATGGGCTATACTTTCAGAAAAAATAAGCTCCCCGTCTAGTTGGGAAGACAGAACCAACAATTCACTTCAATAAAGAGCTCTGGGGGCATCTGGGGGAAAGTCACGGTGCTCTGCAGCCTGGGATAATGCATGATGCTGGACTCTTTAGAAGCTTGAGGCCACTTCAAGCACAGCCCCTTCCATGAGACTTTTCCTGACCTGTCAGCATCATCCATTGCAGCCTCTTCTTAAGAATTCTTTTCTATTTATTTGGGACATAGTTTGCATGGACCTAGACAATAACTTGAATCAATGAATGAATGAATGAACGAACGAACAAACTAACACTTATTGCTTGCCATGTACTAAACTGCTAGGATACAAGTGCACAAAACCAAAACATTTCTGCTCTCAAGAAGTTAGCATTCTAGTAACAGGTGTGTGCATTTCTCCCTATGATACAATGTACATGCTTTGAGGGCAAAGACTTGAATTTTTGTCCTTGCGTCCCCAGCACCTTGAACAGTGCCTAATAGGCACATAATAAATATTTACTAATTGATCTAGTAAAAATAAGTGTAAAGGAAATAGTATAAAGTAGAGCTACAACAACCAGCATTTATAGAGAGTTTTAAGGCTTGCAAAGCACCTGACATGATACATCGGAAGATGCCCATAATAATTCTATTAGGTAGGTAGCATTATTCCCATTTTACAGATGAGAAAACTGAGTCTGAGAGAGGTTAAGTGACTTGTCTAGGACTGCACAGCTCTTAGGGGCCTGAGTCAGGATTCAGCCAAAGGTCTTTCTGACTCAAAGACTAGCTCTCTATCTACCAGGCCACCTAGACACGTGAAGACAGAGAGACTGTGAAATTCTCCTATGTTTTTGTTTTTGTTACTGGTACTGTGGCCTTATTGGAAGAGGTAGTACCTGAGGTTTGTCTTGAAGGAAAAAAAAAAAGGTTTCAAAAAACGGAAAAAAAAAAGGTTTCAATAAGCAGAACTAAAAAGAAAATGCAAACATGGGTGAACAGGCTAGCAGAACACATTCAAAGGGGAGAGTCCAGAAGAGAGCAGAATTACTACCAGTTCAGTTTTCTCTGGTAGTCAGAAAAGCAATTTTTAGCGCAAAGGACTGTCATGATCAGAACCACCCATCAGGTGGATTGTTTTAACAAGAGCCTGAGGACGGAAATGGAGAGGGAAGACTACAGAGAGTGAACCCAGTCAGTCGGTCTGTCGGTCATATGGACTATAAAATAAAATCAGAAATCTACTGAAGAATAAATAAAGCCTTGAATGCCGTGCCATGAGCCTTGGACTTTAATCTGCAGGCAGTAGGAGATCAGAGATGACCATACTAGGAGCAATTCCAAATGGCCAAGAGAAAAGATCCATCATAAAAAAAGCTCAGAGATCAGCCGGAGGGAAGCAAGAAGGAAATGAAATGAGACTAAATACAGGGAAACACAAACAAATATGTCCAGAAAACAATGATGCAAAACAGAATTCCAGTCATGCACAGTGAGTAAGAGCCGGCGGCTGAACCCTCGAGTCTGCAGAGCCGAGCCCAAGGAGCAGCCAAGGAGCTGCTTCTACACCCCATGAGCAGGCACGTTCCGGGACTTCCGCGGGGACGCCCGGCCTTCTCTCAGCCTCACAGTGGCTCACTCTTCTCCCTCTCCCCCCTCTTCATA
>CM053595.1:306776081-306826473 GCA_028646575.1 Pseudocheirus occidentalis
TCTAAACTGTGTATCTTGCCACACAGGAGAGTTGGGGGGGGGGGAGAGAATGAAAGATAGGATGACAGAGGGGAGGACAGGGTATGGGGGAGGGTTGATGGAAGCACACAGTAAAGGGACAGGGTAGAGAATAGAACAGGGGGGTAGGCAGGATAGGAAGGAGGGACACATAATCAGTCTCTCACAATATGTCCACTGTGGAGATGTCCTGCGTAATTACACATGCACAGCCTGTGTGAAATTGTTGTCCTTCCAGTGGGGGTGGGTGACGAGGTAGGAACCAAAAGAATGTAGAATTTAAAGTTCTATAATCAAATGTTTAAATATATATACACATACATATATATATATATATATAAAATTATTATTATCATTATTAACTACCTGCAACTGGGAATTAAGATATACAGGCACTGGGGCAGGAAGATCCATCCTGCTCTACCAGAAAGTCAGAGGGATGATGGGGGAAGACACAGGAGAGAACAGATTGGGGGAGGGGCTTTACAGTGTGAACGCTGTTTTGGGGGTGGTGAGCAGGGGAAAGATGGGGAGAAAATTTGTAACTCGAAATCTCGTGGAAATGAATGATGTAAACAAGAAAATAAATCAAATAATTCAAAAAGAAAAAAAAGAAGCAGTTCAGGCTAAAAACATACACAAGTTCAATAAGGCTCGGGACCAACTGAAGAGCAGGACGGGGGTATAAAACGTCGCTACCTTTAAAGGGAACCGCGCAAACAAATCATCTCTTGCTGATGTTGTTCGAGGCTCAAGAGTAACTGGGCTGGAGAAACTGCTGGTTCAACTCCCTCTGACATTTCTTATATAAAATGGCTTAAAATTTTCATTTTTTAAATCGGGGGGGTGTGTGTGTAAGAATCCTTAATTTTTTTCATTAGTCATTGTTCTTGCAGATTTACGAAAGTCTACAAAGGCTTTAAGACTTTTCTGCTCTCAAGCCACCGCTCTACACAGGCTCCCATCAATAAATTAAGTCTTCTTTATGGGTCTCTGTGACTTCTCTTTCCCCCTTCCCCTCTGAAACAACAGATGCGTAACAATTTGTAATAAATTAAAGAAATGAAAGCAAGAGCTGATAGATCCAGCTCAAATTCAGTGACCTAGCCTACCAGGCTAATCCAACAAAATATTTAATATGAAAAAATTCAATAAATTTGGAGGAGTTCTTTGATGCATTTCACCTGAAGTCTTCAAGGAGAAAGTTTCAGTTACCAAAAACGTGGCCATCACAAGAGGAAGAAAAGGAATTGCACTTCCCCCCTCCCTCATAAATACAGGACCTGACGTGCCCTAGAACTAGTCCATATTTATGTAAAGGACTCTGGAGAAGATTCTTTCAATAACTTTCACGACTTCTCCTGAGAAATTCCCAATGAGCCCGAAAGTCTTTGCACATTTGTCCTATAATTACATAAAAGAATACATTTCCAAAATCCTAGCAGCAATTTGGGTGAGTTCAATGCTTTTAGTTATCTTTTTAAAGCAATTTATTGCCAAGACCCAAAGAGGGACTACACCCCTCCCTCATGAAGAGGGAGGGCAGGGAAACATCAGTTTCTTGTTTCTCCTAATATTTTTCTTCCAAATCTCCAACTCATGAGAATCTCCCTAGTGTAAAATATCTGGAACAAGAATATTTTTTCCAAATTCTTAAACATGTGCCAAGAACAGCTTTTGGCCACACCAGTTACCTCCAAATTCTTGCACACTTCTGAGATCCCAAATGTCAGACATGCTTCTAAGGTCATGCACCTTCCACTGAATTGTAGTAGCATAAGAGGGCTCCCTAATCCCTCCCCACTGGTATAAGACCACCACAGCAGGCTTGTCAGAAACGTACCTCCAGGAATACCCTGACCTCCAGTTAACATTTGGTCAGCATTTACGCTGAACAATGGTTTCCAATTGAGTTTATTGTGGTTTCTTACTGAACTATAACTTTTCCATGTCTTCAAAGAGATGAAACTTTTCCTTTGTTCTGGTGATCCTTCAAAGTCTTCACTAATCTGCCCCTCTCCCTCATCTTCATCCCCAAATCGACAGTAGCCTTTTACCAAACACCGTAAATACTGCAGATCATGAATAATCACCACTGATACATATGTTTCTGAACATTACTGGAAAAAACCATTCAACACTCAAAATTTATTTGAAAAAATAGATCTATCAGTAACAATAAATAATAAAGAAATGGTAACATTAAGACAAATGGATGTCCTCAATTACTATTTTTTTTCTAGGAATAGAAGGAAAAATCAAATTCACAAATGGAAAGGAATGACATTTCCTTCTCTAATACTGTTGTATTTACTAGGAAACAGAAAGAAAACATGAGTTGAATGTACCTAATACCTGGAATTTAGGATTCATTTGAAAATACATAAAGACATAGTTTTCTAGTTGCTATATACATACACATACACATATACATACACACACACACATACATACTTTACATATTTATAAAGGAATTTAAAAATATGAATATTTGGATGATTCAGGACAAAATCAGTTCTAATCTTTATCTAAGTGAAGAAAATATGTATTTTGAACCAAAAGGCCAAGTCTCTTTTCCAGGTGTCACTGTCTAAATTATGCCCTGAGAAGAGCAATGTCTCTATTATTTATTTTATACACAATTATTTATTTTATATAATGTATGTTTTAATAATGGTGGAGGAATGAATAATTATATGACACTGTATATGTTAAACAATGAAAGAATAATACAATACAGTGTATGATTAAGTGTCAAAATTGGTACTACACAGAATACATACTTGAGGAGTTAGGGGAAAGATACTATTATGGGCTAGAGATTTTTTTTTTAAGATCAGGGGCTCTTAACTTGGAATATGAACCTTTAAAAAAACTTGTGACAACCATGTTTCAATATAACTGGTTTCCTTTGTAGTCCTATGAATTATATTAAATACTGTTATTAATTATAATATATATTATACTTTAAAATATTGTTCTGAGAAGGGGTCCATTGGCTTCATCAAGTTCCCAAAGGGTTCTATTATACAAAGAAGATTAAAGGAAATGGAATGTTTTTTCAAAAGAAGTATGGCATAATAAAAGCAGTAATTTAGGGAAAAAATTTCATGTAATCCAAAGCAAAATCAAGAGGTGGATGATGGACAAGAGTGGCTTGTAACATATTGCTAATGAAGACTGGCACAGGATGGCATGAATAACGTCAGAGAAAAATAGAGCTGGAGAAGAAAAAGGTCAATCATGTAAAGAGACTGAAAGATAATCCATGTTCCTTTGTAATTATCAAATATGAAGAAATCTTAGGAAAAATATTGGTTTATATGAAACACATTTGAAACATACAACTAACACAGAATTAAAATGAGAGACTGGAAGAGAACTTATACTTCAGAGAAACTGAAAAAAAATAAGGACAGCAATCAGACAAGAAAACAATAAAAAATAAGCAGTTTTAAAAGGTAAGCAAGAAACTTAAATGATATTTAAATGTACTATAGATAATGAAATTATATCACTATTTATGCACCAAAGAGGGAGATGTCAAGATATTTAATAGTAAATCTAACTACAGAAAGAAAGAGGAAGCAAAACTATGATATTTGGAGTTTTTCACATGTCTCTTTCATACCTAGACAAATCTAACAAAAGGTTTTCGTGTGTTTTTTAAGTAAAGGATAAAATAGAATCGTAGATGTTAGGTGACTACTAAAATGGAACCAAAAGAATATACTCAAGATGCACCACACTAATACAAAAACTGACCATGTACAAAAGCAGTGTTAAACTCAAAGAAAAATGATCATCCGCATATTAACTTTAAAAAATTAACATTACTTACATTTGCATTTATTTTTGTTAAGCATTCCTCAATTAAATTTTAGCCTGCTTTAGGTCACATTTGGGAGTCAGAATTTCATACTTCAAATGTACAATGACTTTTTATGTCATAAAAAGGAAAAAGAGAAATTATAAACAAATTCTATACCAATCACAACACAACAAAAAATTATGAGCAAAAGACATTTTTAAAGTCGTAGTGATGCCATTTGTTTTCTGAGACATTCCTCCCACACCACCTTCATTACTAGCCATCTAGCTTTCCCTCATAGCCAAAAAAAATAATAATAATAAAATAAATAAAACAAAAACAAATGTAATTACAGTGACAACAAATGAGAATATATGTTACACTCTAATCCCAGGATTTTCCGTCTTTCCAAGGAAAGGTTTATTTCCTCATCTCTTCTCTGGGATCAAATTTGGAAATTCACAATTATAGAAGAGTTTGGCTCCCTTTTTAGAAACTGGCTTCATTTTGTTCTTCCTATCTTTTACACAAAGGAAAAGCACTTCAAGAAAAGATTCAAGAAAAGATATCATATGAAGAAGAATTTAATCCCACAGAATTAGTGGTACAAAGAACAAATTACAGGAGCAAGAATTTGATCTTACCTTTGATAGACTGAGCTCCTCTCAGCAATGCAAGGCTATAAGACAGCTCCAAAGGACTCATGATGAAAAGGTCTATGCACATCCAGGGAAAGAACTACAGAGTCTGAATGCAGATGGAAGCAAACTACTTGCTCTCTTTTTTGCTTTTTTTTTCTTTTTCATTGTTCATTCCATTGGTTTTAATTCTTCTTTACAACTTGACTAATGTTTAATGTGAAGGTTATTTGTAGGACCTATAAGTTCTATAGGGGAGGGAGAGAGAATTTGGCATTCAAAAGCTTGTGGAACTAAATGTTGTAAACTAAAAGTAAATAAATTTACAAAATAAAAAGTAAACTCCTAAAAAAAATTATCGTTTTATCCAATAAGATCTGATTTAATAAATGAGGAAAAAAATAACAAAACTATTGAGATACCAAAAAAAAAACCTTAAAGAAAATTGTAGATCTCTAAATACTCGCATCAAGTAGAAAGTGGACATTTATTTGGGACTTAAAGGAAGACAAAGAAGTCAGGAGCTGAAGATGAGGAGGGAGAGCATTCCAGGTATGGGGGACAGCCATAGAAAATGCCTGGAGCCAAAATACAGAGTATCTCATTCACAGAACAACAGGGAAGGCAATGGGAGGAACCCAACACACTAAGAGGTAATCTAAGCATCCTGAAAAAAAGTGCATCTTGGTAAAGAATCATAGACTTCCCTTTCAAGGGCCCAGTGGTTAAATAGAATTTAAAGAGGGGGAAAAAGTGGGGGAGGGGTATTTTAACATGTTAAAGGGGACCTTTTGACATCTCTACACAGCTCTTTGATTAATCCAATATTAGTATTAGAAACATTAGCAAAATAAATTAACAAGTTATTGTCATTGTTGTTGAGTCATTCTTGACCCTGTGGACCATATATTCCACTGGGTTTTCTTGGCAAAGACACTGGAGAGATTTTCCGTTTCCTTCTCCAGTGGATTAAGGCAAACACGTTAAGTGACTTGCCCAGGATCACATAGCTAAGAGAGTCTGAGGCCTTATTCTGAACTCAAGTCTTCCTGACTCCAGGTCAGCACTCTATCCACTAAGCTATCCAGCTACCTCAAAATTAACAGGCACAGCCTAACAATCTGTGAGAAGACAAAGCTGCCAACTCAAAATAAGTCAACAAAAAATAGGATATGACCCAGGGCTGCATTTAGGGAGGCATGAGTGCCCAGCACTAGGGAAGTGAACACATCATTGTTCTTAGTCCTAGTCAGGTCATGGGTGAAGAACAAGGTATGGAGCCAAAGCGTCCAAAACAGAACAGAAAGGGCCTTCAGGTTACTGCCCACGTACGAGGACTGACTGAAGGATCTAGACAGGATCAAGTATTTGGAGAGCTATCACTGGGAGAGGAATAAACCCTACTGTACCCAGCAGTCCTGCCCAGCCCAGTCCTACCACAGTCACACCCCACTGACCAATATAAGTTTCTCAAGCATCCAAGAAAGGATGCTTCATTTGACCCAACTACTGATGCTCATATGGCTTTTCTGTCACTATCAGCAGTCAGTCTATATGTAATAAGTGAATAAACCTCAAAGAAGAAGTCAGAATAAAATGGAGAGTAGAATTTCTGGTCTTGGAAAAACAAAAGCAAAGAATCCAGAAACATTCGGGTCTGCAGGGGCAGCCCTTAAGCAAACACTTCAGAAAGTTATTGGGTCAAATTATGTTCCTGTTCATTTCCAATAAACCTTTCCTATCATGATTTCTACTATTCTTGGCTTTCTCCAACTTTATTTATAAGGAAACTTCCGGTTCTAATCTTTCAATATTTAGAATTTTCTTTTTTCTTTAAAATGCTGAATTCATAGGAGGAAATCAGTCCACAAGTATATACTAAGCACTTACTGTGTGCTCAGCATCCACTGTTGTCTTATTTTAAGAAATCTGCCACAGTCACCTCAACCTTCAGCAGCCACCAACATCAAGGCAAGACCCTCCACCAGCAAAAAGGACATAACTCACTGAAGGTTCAGGCGATGGCTAGCTTTTTTTTTTTAAACAATAGAAGTATTTCTTAATTAAGGTATGTTTTAGACATAATACTATTGCACACTCAAAAGACAACAGTCCAGTGTAAACATGTGGAACAGTGGCTACGGTACCTGCAGTCCTAGAGTCCCAGATACCCCTCTTCATGAGGCCTGGAGTCCCAGATACCCCTCTTCATGAGCTCAAATCTGGTCTCAGACACTCACTAGTGCGACCCTGGGAAAGTTACCCTGTTTGCCTCAGTTTCCTCACCTGTAAAATGAACTGGATAAGGAAATGGCAAGTGCTCCAGTATCTCTACCAAGAGAACCCCAAGTGGGCTCATGAAGAGTCAGATATGACTGAAGAACATAGTGTGAATATAACTTTTATATGTACTGAGAAACCAAAATATTTGTGTGTCGCATTTTTTTTTTGCAATATTTGCTTTACTGCAGTGGTCTGTAACCAATCCACGGTATTTTTGTCAGGAAGGATCCTCATGCCAAGATCACCCCTCTCTTTTTACTCCTCTCTTTTTACTGTTAAAAGACACCCTGCTTTTCAGGCAAGCAAGCTGTGCCCTGAACTTAACATACCAACAATCCTTTGCGCTTGTCCTCAACATGAACTCTGCTGCAGTGGAATCACAGAATCACTTAGCAACAGTGCCCGGTGGTCCCTGAGCTCAGACAAGCCCCTGCAGGAAGCACAGATGCTAATGAAGCTTTGGATCAAACTTGCCTCACTGCTGCTGTCTGTCCCCGGCTCAACGTCATGGCTTCAGCTGACCACTTGTTTCTTTGTCTAGGCTTAGCTGAAAGTATCCACGCTGAGCTTGCTGCTTTGGGCCTTCTAGAGGAGACCCAGGCACGCATGGCCAGCTTCCCTCCTCCAATAAAACAAAGAAGACTTTTTGCCCATAATCGCTGTTAGTGCTTTGGTTTTGTTTTATTTTTTCAGTTTAACAGCTGGCATACAGCTTCTTGGGGCAATCTGGCCATTCATTTCCAGGGCATGCTTATATGTATAGATTCTCCCATCTCCTCTCTCCCTCTCACCTTGAGACTAATCTAGACAATCAAACAATATTTATTAAGCACTGGGGGAAAAAAAGAAGCAAAAGACAGTCCTTGCCTTACAGGGTATAATGGGGGGAGACAACATATAAACAACGTATAAACAAACAGATATAAAGCAGGCTATATACAGGAGTGGATAGGGAGTGATTAACAGGGGGCAGGCACCAGGATTAACAGGCAGTGGGAAAGGCTTCCTATAAAAGGTAGGTCTTTAGCTGGGACTTTAAAGAAAGTCAGGGAAGTCATCAGGTAGAGCTGAAGGTCCTTCAAAAATCACTGTTGACTAACTGATTGATTGAATTGAGCCCCCTGAAAATCAGCAAAAATACTGCTATTTCCAAAGCTCAAATGCAGAAGGAAAGGAGGAAAGTTCATCTAGATGCCACCATCTACCAAAAAGGTTCTCTACTAAAGTAAGAACAGTTAGGATTTCTTAGCCTGGCACTGAAAGACCTGCCCAAACTGATTTCGCCTACTTTTTCTGCAGATTAGGCATTCAAATCTACCAAACTGGCTGCCTTCTGAATCACAGAATTTCACAAATGGAAGGGAGAACTCAATGGACCAACACCTAAAAAAGAATCTCTCTACTAGTAATTTGCCAGCTCACAAGGGGACTCCTGACCTGGTGGGGCAGCCCACTCCCTCTGTATAGCCGTAACTCAAGTGGCCCCTTTGTCCTCTCCATCACTGCTTCTAGTTCTGCCCTCAGGGACAACACAGACAAACCCAAGTCTCCTCTGCAGGACAGCTTGTCAAATACTTGAAGACAACTAAAAGATCCCCCCTGGCTCTCCTCTCCTCTCCTTTCCTCCCCTCCCCTCTCCCCTCCCTTTTCCCCTCCTCTCTCCTCCCCTCCCCTCCCCTCCTCTTCCCCTCTCCTCTCCCCTACTCTCCCCTCCCCTCCCCTCCCCTCCTCTCCTCTCCCCTCCTCTCCTCTCCTCTCCCCTCTTCTCTTCTCTTTTCCCTTCTATACATTAAACAACTCCAATCTTCATAGGGTAAAAGCACAAGGTGCTTTCAACATTCCAGATGCTCTCAAATGTACATTCCATTCAATTCAATCAACATTTATTAAGGGCCTACTAAATGCCAGGTATAGTGAAGTGTTGAGAATACACTTAAGTAAAAGAGACAGCCTCTGCCCTCAAGAAGCTAACAAGCTATTTGGGGAGGAGACAGAAAAGGGCCAGAGGGGAAAGCCAATGACTCCAGAGGCACAGCACACAGCAGTAGAAGCAGAGCAGTTGACAGAATATGGAATTACCAGGAAGGCTCTGAGCCCTCCATACAGGAAGGTTTGGGAGGAGTTTAGTGTCTAGCCCCACAGCCAGAGGGAACTGGTGCAATCAAACCTGAGATTTCGGGTGATCAGTTTATTCTGGTAGGAAGAGACACTATTCCCCAGAGCACAGAGTCAAAGCCAACCAGAGCGACTGACAGAAACTTTTGCATGCAATTTTCTTGTGGATGGAAAAGCTTATTAAGTCCTTCCTAAAGTGAGCTCCCTGGAACAGAATTTGGGGTTCCTCAACTTGGCATTCCAACTCCCACCTCCAAGTCTTCATTTTTAATGCTGTTTCTCTTTTACTTCTTGTCAATTAAATTTCTCTTCCTCCCACCGACCCCTCATTGAAAAAATAAAAACAAAGCTCTTTTAACATATACGCCTCATGAAGCAAAACCAGTTCTTACATTGTTCAGAAACGTGTACACGTCTCATCTCTCTGTCCACACCAATGTTGTGGCATTGCCAGGCTGTGTCTCCCATACCTGGCACATACTGTCTCCTCACCTTGGCCTTCAGAATCCCTCATTTCATTCATCGCTCAGCTCCAGGGCCACCTCTTAGGCAATGTCTTTCCACACTGCCTTGGTAGCTAGTGCTCCTTCATGTGGTGTGCACAGAAATCTGTGTCCATGTGGTATTCCTCCTCTTCAAACCCCAAAAGAGGGCAAGCTCCTTGAGGAGAGAGCCTTTTTTCACCTTCTCTTTATATTTTTAGTACCTGGCACCATTCTTTACTCACTGTAGGCACTGGATAAAAATGCCTTTGGGGAGGAACTGGCAAGCAAGGACACAGAACTAAAACAAGTATGTTTGGGGGGTATCAACACAGCTCTGGGAGCCTAGAAGAGGTTATCTTAGAATAATAATCAGAGTTATTCTCCTTTCATCTCATCCACTAAACCCAATGATCATTTAGGTATGGTCCAGTGTCAATTCTGTTGTCCAAGGACAGTCAGCCATGGCTCCCATAAGCCTCAGTGAAATGTTCCAGGAAAATAAGCCAAAAACAAACGATGGCCTAGGCGGGCTGAGCCTGACAGCATCTGCAAGACTCAGCTGTGAAACAAGCTCCATGGCCTTTTCTGACTAACAGTTCTTACTGCAATACTTTAATGAATATTCAACAACAACCTATGGGAGCAATGCTTATAAAAAACCATAAGAAGCCGCAGTTCTCTCTTTTATTTGAGGACAGAATATCATTCAGCCCACTACAATCAGAGAAGCATGTCTAAAGTGCTATTGCCTCTGACAAGGAAACTGAACAGGTGACCTATAAGGACTCTCCTAGAAACAGGAATCCCTGTGTCCGAGACCTGAATGTTGAATCCCAAGAATCAATATACGTGCTCTTCTACACAGCATTTCCCCAGCCTCCTCCAGCTCACACCACAAACTGCTGAGGACAGAAATTTCTTTTTTGCTTTTCTTTCTATCTCCAGCACTTAATAAATGTTTGCTGATTGCTTGGTTCTGATTTTCAAAATAATAAAATTCAAATCACCTCCCCCCAGGGAAAATAAACCAAAGGAAATGATTATGCTTAATGCAGACAGTAGTGAGAAAGCCAGCCTCATGAAAAATAGACTTCATGACCATCTGGCAACCATACAGTATGCGAAAAACTGTTATTGTTCTAATTGAGTTTGATTTACTTGTCTAGCTAATTTCTTTAGTATTAATTAAATATGTAACCCCCCCCCCAGACGCCCAGAAAGTGGAACCTTATACTCAGCTGATTATACAGCATATACACTGCTCACTCAAGTCAACATCGCTGGGCTCAGGTTACTTTCCGCATTGATTATTAACATTTGAGATTGTGACATCACTGCTTTCTCAAGAAATCGTTTATGATTTAAATAATTTTAATTAAATAATCTGCCAAATGCCAACCTGTTGCTCAGAGACAGATCAAGGGACTTATCTATCATCACACCAAGCATATTTTATTTTAAACGGTTGTTTTGAAAGTGGAAAAGAGATGACTTTTCAGTGCTCAATTCAGCACTTCAAGGACAGAGAGAATAAAGATCAGAAATCCATTTGCCCACTCCCTTCTCAAACCTCTACCCAAGTTGTTTTTGTTTTTCCCCCCTCTGTAATATTTGTCTTTAAAGGGTTTAAACTATAAACAATATTCACTTGCAATCCTGAGGAAACACAGCATAGCGGAGAGAAAGCCTGCCTCAGAACCAAGAAGATTTGATTCAAGCCCCAATCTTGAACGTGTAGCAATTTTGCGGCCCTGGCCAAGTCACTTGCCTCTCAGTGCTCTGGGCAGCTCTGAGAGATTAAGTTAGTGAGACAGTGCCAGCCTACAGCATAGGGGTGCTTCCTCATCCAGAGAATTCCCTGTACCAATGAAATCACAGGTGCAGTCCCCATCCAATTCCTCCTCCCTATTCATGGAGCTAAGATGACCTCAGGCATCATCAAGTTCTCCACATCACTGTCACCCAGCTCCGTGGGGTTGCTGAAGAGTCCCTGGCAGCTCAGACTCTCTTCCCATCTTTAACATCTGTCTAAATGGGAATCCACCCTCCAAGCTGCTCTAGCGCAAGCTTGCCTTACGGCCATCACCTGGAAGTCCATCCTCCTGTCTCACTTGGATGCAGCCTCTTCTTCAGGGAGCAGCGGGATACAGCTGCTTGCCCTACGTGGTGTTCCACTTAAAATGGCTAGTAACTTACCCTTTAAGCCTTTGCTTCTCTAGCCAAAATCCTTCTGATCCTTTTAACCCTCTTTCTTCATGGGCTCTACTTTCCAACCCTTTAATCGTCACAGTGATTCTCTGCTCTGAACCTTCTCCAAGCTCCCCATGAATCTTAGGGCAAAACAGAGCACTAGAGTATTCAGCCTGCCCCATACACACGCAGTGGCGCCATACCCGGGCAGTCCTACAGACTCTTCATGACAACACACACCAGACCTTTGTGGCTGCCTCTCACTTACAATGACCCTGAGACACTTTAGTGTTCGATGTCTGATTAGTCACCACTTATTCCTATCACAGTGTATTTTGTTTTCACCTTTTCCCTCCAAAACAGTTTGCTTGGCTAGGCCTCCTGCTGCTTTCTGAAGGTAAACCCAATGGTAGGTTTTAACCCGCATGGACATGGTTTCATTTCACTCTATCCATCATTGCTCAACTTGGCCTTCTTGAGAGGCACGAACGCCTACATTCTAAAGTAGGGCCTCTAAAGTAATCAAGAGCTCCTAGCAAACCAGATGGTCCTAGACCAATAATTTTCAAAGTGGGGTGCGCATTATGACCCCTCCCTTCAGCTCAATGGAAAATAAGCAGACTTATGTTGTCCTCTACCCACAGTAGACTCGTGGCTATGTCCCTCCCTTATTACAGCAGAATACAATGGCATATCTTTGCTGCTCACCACAGGCGTCCAAGGAGGCCTACGCTGCACGCAGACCCCTGCAGCAGTCAACCCATCCAGGGCCCAGCCACACGACAAGATATGACAAGCTGCCCAAGTCAAGTCTGCCAACACTCTCCACAATGTCCCTGCACACCAAGCCCCAGAATCTGCTACAAGTGACTTCTGCTGTCCAGGGTAACAGCCAAGGGGTAAGACCTCCCTGACCTCCCCCCAAAAAGCCCCCAACAAAACCACCCACCTTTATTTTTTATGCAAGAGAATGAGAATTCCAGAGCCAAAAACACGGATGAGCTGCAGTTTGCAATCCAGAGATCATTACCTCCTCCTGCTCTAACCCTGCTTTAACGTATCCCCTAATCAAACATTCTCAGGATTTCTCTGAGCACCCCCTTTCTTTCAGCTTCACAAGTTCTTAACCTCTTCATCATCCTTTAACTCAGCTCAAACTGCCGCCTCTCCAGCGGCCTTTCCTCAACACTGTTCCTTCCTGACTTCTTGGTGACCCTCGATATTGACCATACTCTCCTTCCAGGGGCTCACTTCTGTTCTCTCTGGGGTGCTGAAAACTTTAGTATCTGTACACTTTTCAAAAACAGAGAGGCAATTTCCTAATTTGTTTTAAAATTTTCTGAACAAAAAGTTTGAGTAAGTTTTGAATCTATTAGTCAAAAAAATAAAAATATAAGGTTTGATTACGAGAACAACTGATAACAAAGAAAACAGAAATTCATTAGCTAAATGTTGACAAAACGCTTAACATAAGCGGTAGATAGGATGGGAAAATGAGCATCACAAATGAGTTAGCACAGCCAACAATGCATTTCTTCCACCTGGAACAGTGTGTCTTTGTGGGATAACTCTGTCAACAACAACAGACATAAAAATGAAAGTTCAGAAAATGAACTTTGAAGGAGACCTTTAAAATACAACATCACAAGTAAAAAGCATATTCAATCACACTGCTCTTCCTGAAAAATCGAGATTAATATTTTAATGACAGTGAAAAGAGGGTGTGAAAGATTAATAAAGCATCTTTCAAAATATTTTTCATCCTCATTCTAAATTTCTATCTTGTGTAAGATTTATAACATGTAAATATTAACAGATAGTATATTATATAACTTATAAATGAGTAAATACCATATAAATATATTGGAACGTATCATTTTAAAAGTGTATTGTTGGGCTATACAATCAAAAAATCTAGAGATGATCACTGTCAACAGCTCAATAAAGAAAAAAGTCAGTAAGCGAGCAAGACCATCATCTGTTAGGTGTTTTACATAAAACACTTTTTATTATCCCCATGTTATTTAGGATCATAGGGTTAAAGTAGGGAGGGACCCCAGAGGTCATTTAGGCCTATTCTCATTTTATAGCTGAGGCTACTGAGGCTTGGAGAGCTGAGCAGGCAGGATTTGCACCAAGGTCCTCAGACTCCAAATGCAGTCATCCTTCCCTGTACCTCACTGCCTCCCTGCAATCGTGGTACGGCTGAGGATCAGACGGATAATCAGTGTCTCTAGGACTTCAGCCGAGTGTTGACCACAGCAACAGAATCAGGCAGTGGGAAAGAGCGCTGGTGCCGCCTCTCTTTCACAGAACATTTGGAAATTCCAAATCACTGACAACAACCTGATGATCAAGATTTTCTCCCTCTGCTGACAATGTAAATTGTGTCCTCCTGCCACCAAGGCTATTTATCTGGTTCCCATTTCTCTCCTGCCCACCTAAAAGCTGGAAATAATAATGCCTGTCACCTATGATTAAGGCTCATGAAGACAAGATGGACTGGCAAGAAGGAATAAAGTCCTCTCTCTTCTGCAGGCGTGTTCCCCACTCTGGGGCAGAGAAGATGACACAATTGCTCACAGTTAGATAGCGTGGCTCTGATTGCTGGGGTCCTTACAAAGGTCCAGAGATGCCACATGTCTGAACTCGGCACCCTCCAGCCTAACCAGATCTTCCCATGCACGCACGCCAGCTGCTCACATCAATGGAGAAGGGCGCGGAGTGAAAAGCCAGGGCCAAACTGTGGCCCCAGGAAGGACCCCCCCCCCTTAAGCTTTTTAATGACAGACCTCCACACAAAACCCCTCTCAGGTTTCCTCCCTTTCCTCCCAGCTCTGTCATTCCACTCTGCCTGCTAGTCTTAAGCAGCACTGCACAAGGGAGAGCCATATTCCCCAAAGTTCTAACACGTGTGTGTATCAACTCCTGAGGTTAGTTTCCTAATTTTTTCTCCTCTTTATGATTAGCTAGGTTAACCAACAGAAACCCAAAGGAAATTGTCTACAATCACTTTTTTCCTGGGCTGGGGCAGGATGGGGGGGGGGGGGGGAAGAGAAGGGTTGAGGGGAGACCTTCCGTACTGACATGTGAAGTCTATGTCTGGTTTTGCACTGTTATTTTTGGCTCTTCCAGAGGAGGAAATTAAACAAAAAAGCTTTTTTTTATCCTTTTAGAATACAAGAAATGTTTAGATGCTAAGCACTTGGATTTGGGTTTTTCCCCCCTTTTTGACCACATAACAGTTTGCCAAAGCTGTTTTTAAAAGCAAAGTACACCTCAAACATAATCCTCAACAGCTGTTATCACCCACACCCCAGGCTTCCAATAAACACACCAGCCACAAACCTCCACTGGCAAGATGAAGAGAAGACAGGACTTGATAGGTTAAGGAAGCAGAAAGAAGGGTCTTTTGGGGAACTGACTGGCCATGAGGTGGCTAAAGAACATTTTCTTGGAGGATGAAGACAGGAAAGTCAAAAGGAAATAAAGTCCATCATGTAATGCAAGAGTTAAAAGGAACTCTAGAGAAGAGGAGGAAAAGGTGCCCATAATCTCATTAACTACATTCTTCTCCCCTTACCAGGGGTGGTCCTCTTCCAGACAATCTTTACAGAGGTCAGTTCACAGCACAACTCCTTCACCAAAAGTGATTCCTTATGAGGACAGGTATGATTTTATCATTCATGCAGGAAATATATTAATTGTCCTGGACATACCAAGGGTAACCGGCTAAACAATCTATGAAGATTTAGCAAGCATGTAGTATGTACAAAATAGTACTAGGCATTGTGGCAGAAACAAAGAACAAGAGGTCTCAGGTGGTTAAAGGAATTAAGCCAGAACTGGTGATGCCAAGATAAACACAAGGCCAAATTTTAAAGGATCCTGAAGAAAGTAGGAAGTTAGATGACGAAATTAAACAAGAATTCAAAGATATGGGAAAAGAGCAAGAGACATAATGAAGGAAATTAACAATGCAAAAACTAAGATTTAAAAAAAAAAACACCCAGAAAACCCCATAGATATAACAAACACCAGACTTAATTGCTAAGGAAAATGGAATTACGTACAATGCAAAGCATTTGGAAATAGAGGATTGAATATCACCCAGACAGATAACTGGAAAATGTGCAGACCCAAGTGACAGACCCCCCAAAATAGATCACAAAACAGCAATCTTAGATAACTTAAGAGAAACAAAAGAATTTGGACCCTATATGTTAGAAAACTGTCCAAAAAAAAAAGTAGAACTAACCTAGAGGATGACAAGGAAAAATCCTAAGATTCACCACGTCTAGAAATGTTTTAGTCAAGCTCCAATACTACAACAGCAAAGAAAAACCCTAGAAGGGCCAATGCAGCAAAGCAAGCACACTGGTGCCTGTGAGCAGCACCGTAAACTGGCCCAATTTTTTATTTATTTATTTATTTATTTGTTTATTTGTTTATTCATTCATTCATTCATTTATTTATTTATTCTAGAAAGCTATTGAGAAGCAGGCCCAACCTGTGTGTACCTTTTAACCCAATTATAACTATAGGTCCATACCCCAAAACAATCAGGATCAATGCTTACAAAGAAGTTTACAGCATCTCTTTTTGTGAAGAACGGTGAAGAACTGGAACCCAAGAAGGGACTCATCAACTACGGAATGACTGAACAAATTCTTGTATACAAATATAATAGAACAGTATGAAACCATAAGAAATAATGAAGAGTTGATTTCAGAGAAACCTGAGAAGACTTGTATGAACTGATGTCA
Source organism: Pseudocheirus occidentalis (assembly GCA_028646575.1). Classification (NCBI taxonomy): domain Eukaryota; kingdom Metazoa; phylum Chordata; class Mammalia; order Diprotodontia; family Pseudocheiridae; genus Pseudocheirus; species Pseudocheirus occidentalis. The sequence continues at coordinate 306,792,388 of CM053595.1, forward strand.
AGTGAGGTGAGATCAAGAAGAAAACAATCCTACCCTAATGGGGATCACATACGTGTCCAGACCACCAGAGACAGTCTTCCTCCACAGAGGATAGTGGACAGCTGCTTCTAGGGAATCACAAAGCTCCTTGGAGAGAAGGGAGCTTGCACTGACATCCTCTGACTGGTTCTGCTCAGCCAGTCACGTGGTTGCCTACACACGGCTGTGCAGCCACAACTGCTGGCATCTTCTGAAGGGTCTGAGGCAGCTCCAGCAGCAGTGTCAAAGAATGATGTGACCTCTACATTCTATCTAGTAAGAGACAAGGCTGGTAAGGAAAAGACCTCAACTCCTTTTTCCTCCTCACTGAGGGGACATGCCTTTCCCCCCCCCCCCAAGAAATAGTGGTTTCTTTGACTTTTCCATTCTAGATATAGGGAGTAGAGTTTCCAATCTAGGTCAGGAGTACAAGTTATAAGAAACCAAGAGTCGGAATCCAGGTCAAGTATTGCAGCCAGCCTCCAACACTGGTACCCCATGGAACAAGAGTCAATCTTTGAGACTAACCTTTGGGACCCCAGTCCAGTGGAAGGTCTCCTTTGGATGTGAACTTCATGGGACCAGAGCTATGTAGGAACTGAGCTAAGATCAAACCTATCCCAACCCCATAAAGGAGGTACAGAGGGAATTAATGCACCCAAGGCCTGGGGAGAAATACTCACATGTTTGTTTTTGTAATATCTCTGAAATAAATTTCCCTGTGTAAAATCCAGAGAAAACAGTGGCAGCTTCAATACGTTGACTGGACCTCCATGGCCTCCATGGACCTCCAAGGACACAGGATGAGCATGTAGGGATGGGCTGTGATCAGAGTTGTTGGAGGGAACTCTCAAATGGGTAATAAACATAGAAATATATGAGTATTTGAGGGGATTGTCTAAGCCCACTTGTATATGTATTTCAGCATTTAACACAAGGCCTATCACACAGTACTGAACAACAGTAAGTGCTTAAGAAATGAATTCTCTATTTCTTATATCTTTCATGATATTTATTTTACTGCCCTCACTTTGTATACTATACCCCACTTATGCCCATCATGAATAAACCAATGAATGGACCAAAAACACCTACAATTTGCCAGGGCCTATAAAGGTGATACAAATACAAAAGTAAAACAGTCCTTCCCTTAAGGAGTTTAATGCAAATAGAGGAATCAAAATAAAAATGGGAGTTAAAGCCAGGTGGGGACCAAGGAGGGGAATTTTCCTTTGTAAAGTCACAGGAAATTGAGAGTAAAGCCTTAGGGCAAAGGATTGTCAAGACCTTTCCAAAAACAACAGTAACAAGGATTGGATTTCTATCCCCCTAGAATGAGGCAGAAATGGAGGGAAGTGGAGACGAAAAGCAAGGGAAGGTACTAACTTCCTAGGGAATTCGGAATAGTTGCATCATAGTTTGTGAAGCAAGTCTGAGGCTGGTTGGATGAGTAAGCACTCACTCACCAATATGGACAGTTCAGCCCAAGGGCACAGAGTTCCAAAGCTGAGTGGAATAACTCAGTCAGTCAGTCAATAAACATTTATAAAGCACAGGGGTAAAGGTGGAAATTTGATAAGGTAACAGTGAAAAGACAAACAAGGGGCATTGCAGACATCCCACCTACTGGTAGATACTTCTTTTGTGGACTACATTATAACACGGAAAGGTACGTGAAAGGGGAGAAGGGAACAGGGAAACAGACATGAGTGATGTATTGGAATCAAATGAAGAAATAGCAAAAAGGAGGTGACCTCTGTGGTATCGGAAAGAGAAGAGTCTACAGGGGAAAAGGAAAGTCTCCCCTGAAGAAGGAAGGGGAAAGACTGAGAAGAGGGTGAGAGATCAGGAGGAGGTCTTTTTCTGGAGACAGGAGGTGGTTCCACTGATCAATATTCCTATGGGTAAAGAGGCATGAGAACAGTCGGCTTGATTAGGCCTGGGGAATTTAGTGCTTAAGAAGTCTATTTATCCTGGAGGGATGGGAAAGGGAGGAGAGGAAATCCCTAGGGGTAACTGGCATCTGAATTAAGTGTGAGAACATGGAAAGAGGAAATTTCCAGATAATGTAGGGGGGGAGGGGGAAGGTCAAAAACAGATAGGTAGTGGGCTGCATAATCAGGATGTGGTGGAAGAGGGGCTCTACTGTGGGAGGGTCCTGACATCTATAACAATTAGCATTGTTCTGGAAGTGAGACCCGGTGAAAAAGGAGAATCCAGCCCCTACAGGGCATTGGAAGAAATTACCTAGAATGGATACCTTGGAAGCTTTGACTCCATGAAGAATGTAGAGAAAAGAGAGAGACCAGATGATTTTAGGGGACAACAATCAGAGAATGAGAGTCTAGAGTAAACAGAAGAGAAGATGGATGATGGAGAGAGACAGAGGGAGAGGGGAAGAAGGAAAGGGGGAGAGAAGAAGGGGGGGAGAGAGAGAGAGAGAGAGAGAGAGAGATCTTTTCTGGAAATGGGATCAAAAAAAAGAAACTTTAAAACCAAAGAAAAGAACTAGCTGAAAGGAATTAGAGGAAGGTAGAATATCAAACAAGAAAAGAGGATCAGGGGAGAGGGGAAGAAAGCCAATGGGAATAGGACCACCTTAAAAAAAAAAAAAAGATTAAAGTAACTGAAGGAACATAATACTATACCTACAACAAAAGAGGGGACTTGAAACTTTTGAAGAAGTTTCTTTGCAGACATTAATGCATCTATAAGATCACTTCTAGGGAAGTAACAGAATGGGAAAAAAATCTTTGCATCATATTTCTCTAATGAGGGTTTGGTATTAAAGACACAGATACACACCCCCACACCTCCACACACATACAGATGACTAATAGCTATTCCCCAAAAGATGAATGGTCAAAGGGTATGAACAAAGAGTCCTCAAAAGAAAGGAGGTGGAGAAGGAAGGGATAGTTGGGAAAACTATGATCACATAAGAAACAGAAAACTATCAATGAAATCCCATTAGAAAAATAACCAAGGCCCCTACCAGTTCCTTCCCCTTCTCTCCTATGCACCCCCCCAGCATGTTCTGTAAAGGATCATTAATGAAGAATGCCACCCACCTTCCCAAAAGAGAGACAAAAGACTAAGAAGCAAAATGAGACATATTTTTTGGATGTGGTTAATGTAGGGATTTGTTTTGCTTGTCTATGCTTCTTTGTTAAAGAGTGGTTTAGTTTTTTTTTCTTTTATATGCAAAAGGAAGGGATAAGAAGGGAGAGAAAAAATAAATGACTGATAATTGAAAAAAATAAAATTTAATTTAAAAAATGCTTGCTGACTAACTTAATGACTTGAAGTCTAATTCTGTAATAACTTTCTGCAAAGGCTCTTTGTGAAATTAACAGAGATCTATCATCCAAAAATGTCTTCCTGGATCCTCAGGTCTTACCAGTCACTTAGAAACCTTCCTCTGGTGAGTGCCAGGGTGAGCCAATGTAGGCAGGGGTCATTCTAGAAATCATTGGTAGTCAACTTAGAACTAGAGAAAGCACTTCCTGACACTTTGCTTGACTTTGTTCTGACCCCACTAAGAAATATGAGGTGAGCAGATGCCTCTCTTCTCACTCTATGACCAAGATCAAGAAATTCAGAACCTAAAATCAGATATTCACTAATCAACCAAATGACTACACTTGGGAGGTAGGATCAAAAGGGTCATCACACAAAGTGAAATGAAGAGGCTATGATTCCATACAAACTAAGGGCTGAGCCAGAACTGTAAAGCACAGCCCCTGGTCCTGAGAGTCATGGGGGCCACAATGACCTCCTACAGCTGCAGTGAACTTCGAAGAATTAATTCTCTGCAAAGCACCACCTCCTGGGCCCAGTCAAAAACACCAAACAAGACTGCAATGTTTTCTGAAAACAATGTTCAAAGAGCCCAGTCCAAGGCCATTGTGCTAAGGGCACCCATTCCAATCTCATGACTAAGGAATCCCTGAGAGTCCAAATCCTCCAACAACAACAAGACAAGCAAACCTTAGGAGCCATCGGCACACATTTCACTCAAGAGCGTCCTGTTATATTTTTATGTAACTGGCACACCATCTGAGCTTTATGAACACATTCAATGTCCTCATCTGGCTTCTGGAAGATATATTTTAGGAAATTCCACAATCATTTGATGCACAAACACACACATGTGGTCCATGGCATCAGAAGCAACAGTGACAACATCGAGTTTGGCCCTCGAATCAAACTAAGCCATGTGTCCCCCGAGCTCCCTTCTGTGGGCCAAAGAAGTGCCAAAACATTTCTCAGAAAAAGAGTCAACCAAAGAATCACAAGGAAAACACAGATCCCTTACCAGCAGCAATATGGGCCCGACATACCCACTCGGAGCTTTCAAACCAGGACAATTCACAAAAGGCCGTGGGAAAGGGAAAAGGAGTGCACAGCACTGAACTAGGCACTCTGGGGACCTACCCAACAAGGAAATGATGTACTCTCCGTGAGGGAGGAAATCTGAATGCCTAAATGTTAACAGAAAGACCTAAAATGAAAATCTCCTTGTCCCAAGATAAAGCAACCCATAGGTTAAGCTATGAGCCCCATGGCAGCTGGTCTCTGTCTGTCTGTCTGTCTGTCTGTCTGTCTCTTATTCCAAAAAGTCTCCTCCCTCTTATTCAGGCGGCTAACAGTTTCTGTCCACTATAAACGTCCTGGCACATGGAAGGCACTTATAATTGCTTGGTCCCTCTCTTTTCCCTTCCCCCAGATCCCTTCTGCATTGCCACCATGCTCAGTACCCGGTCATGGGGATCCTACCATGGCAAAGGCAGGGAACGATGTTCACAGCTACATTTTATCAGATTCCCCCACCCCTCGATCCCACCCCAAAGCTTCCATAAGGTTCTTTATCTTGTTACTCTAATGCAAACAGACTTCTGGGAGTTTTTTTCACATCCAAAATTTCACTATTGCAGTGACCGCAGTGCTGGCAGTGGCTCCTGCGCTGGAAGAGAAACAAGCTTTCAAATAATTTATAAATAACCATTTCAAGAACACATCTTTTATTCTTCCATCCCACAAAAGACAGAAATTTAGTTCAGTACCACAAGCTGTCAACTTCCCAGCACACCCGGGGTCCCACTTAACTCTCTATTGTAAACAGTGTAGTGTTTCGCTACCACATCAATAAATAAAATTCTTGAAGGAATGAGTTTTGTGTTTGATTCACATTTGTTCTGCACATGCCACTGACCTGAAGGTATTCCTCATGTTAACCTCTTGAAAGCTTCAACCTTCAAAGAGTCAGGCACTCAAAACGAAGCCACGGGTCTGCCCCTTGTTGGCTCATCTAAAGTGACCACATGTCACTGAGGCGGACTAAGCTGCTCCTTTGTCCTCCTCCAGTCTGCTTACTCTTACCCCTAAAATGCTTTTATTTTCCTCTGAAGAAGCATCACTTTCAGAAGCCTCATCTGCAGATGCAATTAAAGACGGTAGTGAGAAATGCACTATTACTGGAGCTGTGAATTGCTCCAGCCACTCTAGGAAGCCATATGAAATGAAGGGCAAAAAGTCACTAAAACTGTGCTTACCGTTTGACCCAACAATATCACAAACCAGGCCAACATCCCAAAGAGAATAAAGAAAGAGGAAAGAGATCTGTAGACACAAAAATATTTACAAGAGGTTTTTGTAGCAGCCTCAAACTAAAAACTAAGGGGTGTGGCAAGGTGCCCATCTCTTGGGGAATAACTAAACAAACTGTGGCATATGAAAGTAATGAAATATTATCACATCATAAGAAATTATAAAACGGACCATTTCGGAAGCAACAGGGAAGACCTCCATGAACTGATACAGAGTGAAGCAAACAGAACCAAGAGAACAACTTATACAACAACAACACTGTTTAAAAAAAAAACAAATGAAACTGTGAAAGACTTTAAGAATTCTCACCAATTCCATGACAAACCACAGGTTCTAAAGGCTGGAGCTGAAACAGAACACTAACCTCCTAACAGACGGGGAATGGACCTAAAATGCAAAATAAGGCAAATACTTTTGGACATGGCCCAAGAAAGACTACTTCACCCGATGGCAATTTTGTTACCAGTGTTGTGTTTTTCATTTTTGTTGCTTAATTTGGGAGGAGAGAAAATATAGGCTTATTAATTTGATACATTAATAAAGTTAAAATTTAACAAAACTTTAGATATTAAAGAAAAATGTGTTTCTATATAAGGAGGCTCCTACAAAAGATGTCCCTGAAGATTTGATTGCTTACAATTCCTGAGGCATGTGTAAATGAGGGCACTGTTTTCTGTTAGCTTCCTTCCTAGGTTCCATGTAACAAGGTCACAGTTTGATTTGTTGGAAAAATAGTAGCAGTTCCCCGAAAATGAGGGAGAAAACCAGTAACAGATTTATCTAGTACCTCCCTTGTGTGGAGCTCAACTTGCTTCATGTATAGAGATGGCCTCTCCTGTTGCAGACAATGCCCGGTGGGTTCAGAGGAATCCCCAGCATGAGGCTCCTCACTTGACAAAAAGATCCAATTCTCCCAGTGAGACAATGATCCCAAAAGCAAAGAATGTCAATGAGCAGCCCACTAACCACACCAAGGCCCAAGGAAACAACAGCTTTCCCTAGGCAGGAGCTATCCTCTAAAAAGTTATTATTTTAAAAGCCGTTCTGTCAAATTCCTGGCAGCTGGATGTGATCAGTAATAGCCTCTACTCAGCCTCAAAAAGGTGATCTTATGGTAATCCCATGAAAGGATAAAAAAAAAAGTATCAGAGCTATGAAGTTCAGATGAATGGAACAGAAAGGCTGACTGCTCTGACATTTCCGAAATTTCCTTATAAAGGATACGATGTAATCCTTATTCATTATCATCTAATAATAATTTAAAACATCTATCAAGAGAACTGTCAATGGTCACATGAAACTTGCTCTTCCGTTCTAGTCACAGAAAGCAGCACATCGTCCTATTTTTATTTGATTTGTGGTTTCTTAAGGCCTTGTTTGGAAAAGAACAGCCTTTCCCATTCCTTGCTCAAGCTCATCATTCTCTTCCCAGATGACTCCTCGGACTTTCCTTGGAAGAACATCCGGAATGCCCGACTGCAGGGGTCCTACAATAGGCAGGATGTTCCATCAAAAAAAGTTCTCAATAACTTCAATGAAGGAATGTCTTTCATTTGGCATAAAGACACTGGGGAAATGAGGCCTAAGGGATAAAAATGTCAAAACAGAATGTAAATATGTGGCAATTCTGGGGGAGGGGGGAAATATGACGAACTAAATTCAAAAAGGGAAAAAAGACTTATGAATAAATGGTCCAAAGCCCCAAATAATAATTGATCAGAAATGGTTCTAATGCTAGGCTTGTACCAAGGTTTTAGTGGCAGCAAATCGACCGGGCATCGGAGTTCTCTGTAATCTGGGGGACGAGTGTATGGTTTCAGTCACCACAGTAGCCAAGAAAACAGATGGAAGGTTCCCAGCTGAACCCCTCAGATCCCAAAATCAAGTAGTCATGAAAATTCAAGCTAATCATGACTTTCCACTACTTTAAAAGGGCACCAAGTCAGAGGGATGTTTCTGATTTATGGAGAAAGAAATGAGGTTGCACTAATTTCATTAGCTTGTTTTTCCATGCTTCAGAGCTCCAAAAATATGAGGAATTAACACAAAAACAAAAACAAAAGCAAAACCAAAAAAAACCATTCCATTAGCACTAGGATCCCTGACCAATCCCAGACACAGATTCCTGAAACACAGTGAGAGGAGAAAAAGCAATAGCAACAGGTGTCCTTTATAGACATCAACAATATACTTTATACTCACCAGTTTCCTTTCAGTGTCCCTTTAAAAGAAAACAGCTAACTGATCCAACCATTCTGGGGAGCAAATTGGAACTATGCCCAAAGGGCTATAAAACTGTGCAGACCCTTTGATCCAACAACACCACTACCAGGTCTGCATCCCAGAGACATCCAGAAAAGGGGAAAGGACCTATCTGTACAAAAACGTTTACAGCAGCTTTGTTCTGTGGTAGCTAACAACTGGAACTCAAAGGAATGCCCATCAATTGGGGAATGCCTAAACAAGTTGTGGTATATGATTGTAATGCAATGAAATGACAGGCAAGATGATTTCAGAAAAACCTGGAAAGACTCACATGAACTGATGCTGAGTGAAGTGAGCAGAACCAGGGGAACGTTGTAACACAGTAACAGCAACATTGTAAGGATGATTAACTGTGATATTGACTTAGCTCTTCTCCACAGTACAATGATCCAAGACAATCCCAAGGGACTAATGATGACACATACTATCTGCCTCCACAGAAAGAACTCATATTGACTGAATACAATGTGAAGCAAACGATTTTTCACTTTCTTTGTTTCATGTTTTTTTCTTTCATCTAGTCTTCTTGTACAAACTTATGGAAACGTTTTATATACTTGCACATGTATAAACTATATCTGATTGCTTTTCTTTCCCAAGGAGGCGGGGAGAAAGGGGGGGGGGAGCAGAGGGAGGAAAATAATTTGGAACTCAAAACTTTAAACAGAAATGTTAAAAAAAAATTTTTTTTAAGCAGTTACAGCAAACAAACCAATCTCAAGTTGGTTTTTGTTTGGTTGAGGAGCATTTGTCTGTTTGGTTGGTTGGTTTTCAAAGCCCAAGTATAACCCAGGAGGCAAATGGGTAGGTACCACTCCTTAATATCTCTCCTAACTCCAGGCTGCATCTAAACTCTGAAGAAGGCAGACCCCCGCCTTAAAGATTTCCAGGGAATAAGATAGCCCAACTTTCCAATCATGAAGGCACAGGCCAGGTAAAAATCACTGCCAGAGGAATTCAGCTTGGTTGGGATTTCCAGTCTCAAATGGAGAGAACAAAAAAGCAAAAAAGCATGCGTGATTAAGGAAAAGCCTGAGAAAATTTTTTGAAGGCAGAAATGTGGGTGCTTTCTTCCCTTCCAACTATCAATAGGAGGAAGAGAGGACGGCAGAAAGAGAGGGGAGCAAAGAGAGATTTTTAAGGCAGTCTTCTCCTCATTGACTTTTTGGGCCTCTTTTGCCATTTGAGTTAATCTGTTTTTTAAGGTGTTATTTTCTTCAGTCAGGCTGTTGACTCTCTCTTCATGATTTTCTCGCATCATTCTCATTTCTCTTCCCCATTTTTCCTCCACTTCTCTTATTTGGTTTTCAAAGTCCTTTTTAAGCTGATCTATGGCTTGTAGGCAATCTTCATGTTTCTTGGAACCTTTTGGTGTGGGAGTTCTGACTGTGTTGTCTTCCTCTCATTCCATGCTTTGATCCTTTTTGTCCCCTAAAAAGGATTCTAGAGTTCAGTTGCTGTTCTTACTCTGCTTCCTTTTCCTGTTCATGTTGCCAGTCAATTACTTGATTGTTGGGCTCAGTAGAACTCTGCTTCCAGAGGGGAAAGCTCTGTCCCAAATTGCTGAGGTTTTCACAGCGGGCAGAGCTGTTAGGAGGCCACCTTTTTTTGTAGCCCCCACCAGCTTTGGCTCACTGAAAATGCACCTCAGGACCACCACCCAAGACTGCCATCTGGATCAAGGCTACTCAACACAAGAGCACTTAACCTCTGAATGATCGCTTGGCCCGTCTGCAGGCCAGGAGCTCTTAAGCAGCCACATGGAAGCAGCAGCACAGCTGCTGCTTCTGCCACTTCCTTGCCCTGGAGGCAGTTTGGCCAGACTGCTTTCTCCCCAAAATTTAGCTGAGTTCCACTAACCTTTCACTTAGTCCTTGTTTCTTATGGCTTGATAAATCTGGAAACTGCCACAGCTGCCACTGATCCACTCCTAAAGGCTCCAGCTGTGGCTCATCCTGGCCACTCCGGGGCCAGGCCACAGTTTCAGACTCCCAGCCTGCTGAAATGAGCCTTTCCTACCAAGCTGCCTCCAGCGGGAGATGTGTTTTCTGTGTATTTTTATGAGTTCTGGAGCCATCCTCCAGCAGAACCTCCAGAACTCGCCTCCTACAGAGCTATAGTTCTATATAGAGTGGAATTCTTAAACTTTTTGTACCTTGGACCCCTTGGACAGTTTGATGAAGCCCTTTTCAAAGTAATTTTTGTAATAACTGAAGGAAACACTAAATTGCAATTACAGGTTAGTGAAAATAAAGATGAATTTTTCTTTCTATACAAGTTCACAGACCCCCTGAAATCTGTCCCCAGATGCCAGATGAAGAACCCTTGACTCTCCATCACCTCATCTTCCCTGCAGGCTCTGGGAAGTTTCTCTTTACCCCATCTTTATTCTCTGATTCTTTTCCCTATAAGCCTGAACAAAAGGGATAGACACCTACTTCTAAAACACACCACTGTCCCTGTCCACCACACGGATGTACTGTCGGGGAAGCTGTGAACTGGTTCTTGGACTACAGGCTCCTTGAGACTTGGCTTCTTGTTTCATTCCCAGCATTTAACACAGTGCCTGGCTCACAGGAGGCACTTAATAAATGTTTGCTGACTGATTGGCGGGGGTGGGGGGGTGGGGGAATGGGGGGGGGTGTAGAGACCTGTGGCTTCAAGGTTTAAGACTTCTGTGAAATTGGGATTCAGTCAAAGGGGCAAACTTGAGGACCTAGAGGGCCACATGTGGTCTAGAGGCTGCAGGTTCCCCACCCCTGGTCCAGGCATTCTGGAAAGCAATTTAGAACTACATCCCAAAAGTTACTGAACATACCCTTTGACCCAACAATACCACTGTTCCCCAAAAGAGACCAAGGAAAGGGGTACAAGACCAATATGGACAAAGACACTTAAAGCAAATCTTTTTGTGGTCGCACCTCAAGTGATGCCAATCAAGCGGGGAAGGGCTAAACAAGTTCTACCCTATGAATGTCATGAAACATTGTGATACCTTAAGAAAGGATGAAAGGAATGGTTTCACAGAACCTCGGAAGACTTATATGAACTGACAGGGAGCAAAGGGAGCAGAACCAGAACAACGTATACAATATAAACTCTGCACAAACAAACTATTTTCAAAGACTTAGGAATGCTGATCAGCCCAGTGAGCAGCTCTGAACGTAAAGGCCCAACGAGGACCTTCATCCCGGACACCCGACCACCTCCCGCCAGAGACGACAGCCTCAGTGAGTACATGATCAGTGACAGAGTCCCTGCATGTTGCTTATACTGGCCTCATCAGCCACATCCAGACACACTGTGCCATGACATCATGAGGTCATTTTGAGCCTCTTCGTGCGTCAAGGACAAACGATGACAAGAAGGAAATGGAGAATGAGAGAAAGTCAATTTTTGTTTGCTGAAAAAAAATAAAATCTAATTTTTTAAAAAGCCCATAAAGCCCGGCCCCCCTCTTTGCCTGCTTCCCCTCCCACCTCTTTGTGGGTGCCTTCTTCCTTCTTGTTCTCACCCAGGTCACCCCATCTCCTGTCTCAGGGCTGTTGGGTTACCCATTCCACAGGTCTGAATGCACTTCCTCCTCGACTTGCATCCTGTACATTCACTCTCTTCCTGTAGAACAGTGTTTCTCAACCTTCCTAACGCCGCAACCCTTTAATACTCATATGTGGGTATGTCTGCATGTAGGAGGACCATCCTGGAGACAGAAAGAGGACCCTTGCAACCTCTGTGACAGGGTTGTTCGACCCCAAAGGGGTCACGACCCACAGGTTGAGAACAGCTGCTTTAAAGACACATCAGGCACCGTCTTCCCTAATCTTCTTAGCTGCTCCTGCCTGCCCTCCCTCCCAAAGTACCTTGTTACTCACATGCTTCACATAAACTTTAGTTGTTCACTTGACATCTATGCTGTGTTTCCATATTTACCTGTTTCCCCCATTAGAATGTAAGCCCACTACTGGTCAGAAATGTTTCATTCATTATGGTCAGCATATGCAGCACGCGCATATGTCCCATGGTAAGCACCTGCTAACTGATTAAATACTTAAACTGAACTGAAGTAAATGCTGCTTGACTGACTGATTCTAGAAGCCTGTGAGTTCAGCTTTCTGGACCTAGATACACACGTACCTCACAGTCCTAAAAAGAACCTCAGATGTGAACACAGGACCACCCCTTGTATTTCTGCACACCTGCAGCGGCGCCGGAAGAACACATTTCCAAACTCCCACCAGTTCTCCCAGCCTTATTTCTCACTATTTCACTCCATGAACTCTGCCATCTGCCAAACCACGCTATTCACCATTTCATCAAGTCCTCTGTCACACTTGCCCCAGATCTTCCGTAGGACCCCTCCCTTCCCAAGTCATTGTTTAATGCTCAGCAAGACAACATTCCCTCCTTGAAATGCTTCCTCCACACTTCACCCCAAATGAGATGCAACCGGCCTAACGCGTGAGACGCCTTTGAACTCCCTCATGACATGCATTATATCCTCTCTTACACTATATCTGGGTTTGGCTGCTTGACTTTAGGCCTGATACTATTATATTATCTTATTCTGACAACAAGACTATAAACTGTGTTACACACATATTTGTTTCTTGGGCAGCACCTAGCAAGCTGTATCTGATTAATTAAACATTTATTCAATGCCCCAGAGGCATCACGCTCTGGCCCACACAAGGTGCCTGGGCTGAGCCTGAGAAGAATCTAGCCCTGGAGTCTGCAGGACAAGAGGAGGAAGAACAGTTCTATTTCAAGCAATGTCTCTGGGAATGTAGGGATGCAGGAGATGAAAAGTTAAGTTCTTGAAATAACCAGCCACCCATTTTGGCGACAACACAATGTGAGAAAGGAAATCGGATGAAATAAGCCTGGAAAAGGGGCTCTATGGCAGACTGTGGAGGGCGAAAATGAAGCATTCGGTGCCTCTTTAAGTCAGTCTACAATGCAAATAAAATGTTTATTGAGAGTGATTACTCTTTAGAGACTGAGAGCTCAGCTCGGCCTCTGATTTATTTCCCCACCTGCTACACCACAGTCAGGAGGACCAGTGTGACCCTGGACAATCGCCCTATCCCTCTGGGTCTCAGTTTCCTCATCCTTAAATGGGGTGGGGTAGAGAAGGGGGAAGGCTAATACCCCTTCAAGCTCAATATCTGATCATCTTCAGTCTAGAATAAGCATTCTGGGAAGATCCTGCTTCTCTAAAGAAACATGCTTTGGAAGTGCCCAGCACTGACCATTCAGACAAGGGTCCTTGAAAAATACTACAAGATGAGACTACATGAATGAGAATTCAGCTGCTGTCCTGGTCTCCAATCGTGGGAGTCTCTGACAATGGAAAAGTACACTAAAAGGCACCAGAAATACCAGTTTAGGTAGATGACTGCTTCTAGAGAATCAAAAACGGCACCCTCTTAGGGAAGTCCATCAGTCTATGCTATTAATCTAGCCAAGAGCTCCAGTTAAAAGCGATGCCTCTCCATAAGGCATTGATTGTTAAAAGGCAAGAAAATTGCTGGAATCCCTCCCCGAATAATCTTTATGGCTTGCAGGATCTGCTCAAAATGGTTTCAAGCAGCTTGATCCTTTGAACAGTTAGTCAGACTTCAAGACCAGGGGAAAAAAAATCCACACATTAGCTCTTCCACACAAAAGGGCGCAGAATATACTAACAGTGTTTTTCTCTTGTGCTGTGCCAGCAGACCACTCAAAAAGCCCACGAAAGCCTCTTGCTGCACAAAACAGATTCACAAATGGCTTTTGCTGGAGAAGTCGCCACTGGACTTTGAACACAGAGAAGGCTCTCACTGCTTTCCATCCAACCTGGGGTGCCAAAGGGAACCAGAGATACACAGAAAGACTGAGCACCGGCAAAGGATTGCCTTCTGAATAGACAAGACATAGCTTTGCTAAGCATTCATCTCAATGGCTTCACAGTGAATGAATGAATGGATGGATGACCCCTTCATTTTTGTTTATATATAAAACTACTATTGCCATCCAGCCTGGCCTCCAACCTGGCTGCCTCTTTCTCAGATGACTTTAAAAGAAAGGGTCCAACACAAGCAGATGTTGGACTCAGTGAAACTACTTTAAGTCCCTATCCAAATGCTCCCCACTGGTTCCAAATGTCATGGACAAGCTGTAAACACTGTCTTCTATGTACCCGGCAACAATTTAAACAAACGCTGTTTTGCTCTTTTGTCTGGAAAAGTAATTTTTCGAGAAAACGGTTCAAAACGTTGAGCCCTCAACATTACCCAGTGAAGGACAAATGTGTCTTTGAAGCATCAGAAGCAGCGTGCAGACTGGGTTTTGTCTTGTTAAACAAAAGAACACCGGTTTTCTTTCAATCATTTCCAGCTGCTTGATCTGGTCGTCATGAAATCAGAAATTGACGGCGTACGGCATCTGGCTGCCCAGGCAGGCTAGACAGAAATCTGAAGATTTCAGGAAGATTAACAGGTCTAATAGCTAAACAACAACCTCCTCAAAAAAAAAAAAAAAAAAAAAAAAGAAATCCTGGCCTGCTGTAGCTTTTCCAAAACAGAGGTGATGACCTGAACTAAAGCACATGATTCAGTCTTCCACCTTAATCAGATGCTGACCTCACGTTTGGGAAGTTCCCCAGATCACCAGGGGACAACATAAACCCTCTGCTCTGCAAACTGGAACCCAAGACACAATCCATGAGGCCCTGGCAGTGCCCCACTCCCCTGACAGAACATTAGGGCTCGCGGTGTCCATTCTAAACATCCCTATGATAACAAAACTATTGTGCTCAGACCTCAGGCAAAAACTCAAACTCATGTATCAACTTCATGGAATAAGCTTCCCTTCCTCATCCCCCAACCTCCCAATGCCACAGGGTCAATAATCTGGAGATGTGGAGACTAGCCAAGTTCTCAAGGAGCATCCAGCTATTTCAAAGCAAGGGGAAAGAGTTCCTAGGCTTTTCCTTAAAACCACCAGACAAAAGAGTCACTTACTCTCTGTACAGTTTCTCCAAATGATGACAGTCCTATTATCTAATGCAATTCTCACCTGCTCTAAGAGCAGCCCTGTTCTTTCTCATCCCATCTCTGGAGCGGGGGGGAGGGGGGAAGAACAGAGGCTCACAATGACACTTCCATCAGCTCATCCTGGCAGTGAGAAGCGTTAACCAGGTGCCTAAGCTCTGGCTTTCGCTCAGCAGACTTAGGTTATAGCCCACCTTTGATTTGCTCTGAACACTCCACCTTTGCTTCTCTTTGCTGTTGTTCTGTGGAATCCTTCCCAATTCTCCACTATGGGCAACCCGGGCAGCACCTAAAATTACACTAAGAACAAAGCGAGTCGTGCCTCTCAGCTCCTACAAGCTGCATGGCTAGGGAGTTCATTTGGAAAACCTCAGTCTAGAAATCTGTGTCTGGAAACACAAATTATTAACGAATATCATCGGTAGTGAGGTTAGAGAATGTCATCAGTAAGCCTCCGGCATTGGGGGCTCGTAAAAATAGCTTCTCTGCAGTGCCATGCATAAAGGACCATAGAGAAATTCAAATCCACTCGAGACAAAATGAAGCCACTTAAAGACACACAATTTAAACTATAAAAAAGTAAAAAGTCTGCCATCCCTGCAAGAGGAAAAGGTCACGAATGGTTCTTTTTAAAAGTGTGCACTGCTTTTAGTCATACTTCCACCGGGTTTCCTAAATCAAAGGTTCTTTTAAGGGTAACAGCAAAAACTCGTAGGGCGTCCCAGAAAGACCAGTCGCAAAGCAGAGGAACTTAAAAGAAAGAGCTGGTCCGTTTTCCTCCATCCCCCTTCCACCGCAGCTTCCCCCAGACTGACAGCCCGATGACATCAGTATATAAAGTACCCGGGGGCGCTGGGTCAAATGAGAACGAGATAGAGTCACAGCTGCTAATGCTTTATCTTCACTAGAAATGCTTGGAAAATGCAAATGTGATGCTCCTACAGCTGTTCACACTTTCAGTTCTTCCTTGCAAAGCCAGTCATGAAACGTGTGCTCCCGAACATCTGTAACACAATTGCCAACTCCTGTTCCAAAGCCGATAACTGCCGCTGCTGCCTGCACGCAGGCTGATCCTGCAGCCAACCAGGGGAGTGGAGGCGAGAGAGAGTGCGTGGCTGGGCCGGGTCCGCACAGGCGCCGATGCCCCAGATGGCCCGCTCGCACCAGCACCAACCGGCCAAAGGAATCAGGAAGGTGGACACGCTGTCCACACACCCTCCCACACCTCTGAGGACCCTGCATTCACTGGCGCCCTGTGACTGGAGGCTGCAAGATCTGAGTTCAAATCTGGCCTAAATACTGACTAGCCACATGACCCTGACCAGTTCACTTCACCAGTGCATGTCTGCCTCAGCTTCTCCACACGCAAACAGGGACGACAATGGCATCTATTTCCTGGGATTACTGGGAGAATTAAACTGGAGCATATTTGTAGCAAAGAGGTGCTTTCAAATGCTGGTCTCCTATATATCAGTCCTAATACCTACTGGCCACGTGGCCTGGGGGTGAAGAGGGAAGCACAGAACGCACAGAAGAAGACATCCCTCCCGCTAAAGGCCCATGCTCCATAAAAGAAATGGGGGTGCCCCTTCTGATGCCCTTTCTGTCTGTCTTACCTGGTCCAGGTTACAGTGACAGCGAGCTCAGGGCATTAGTGCCTTTTTCACACAGGGCATTTGCCTCCACTGAGCGATCTCACACCCCACCCCTGGGTTCAGGTGCCACCTACCTAAGTTTGGCTGATGCTCTCCCATAAATCCTCCAAGGAAGATCTAACCTGTGTGTGTCTCCAAACATCTCCAGGGGTCTACCACCTCTAAAAGGCTTAAGAATGATTCTGTGCAGCTCCTCCAATCACAGATGTTGGACTAAAGGGCAGAAGTTATACAGAGGCAGCTTGAGGATAAACAGAAGGAAAAGGTTTCTAATAATTAAATGAAAACATCCCAAAAAGGAATTCATCGCCGAGACTAGTGTTTCATCACTAGAAGAGTCAGAAGCCCGTCCCCAAAGTCTGGTACATAAAGAAATTCCAGCCTAAGTTCCTTGAGGGCAGTCACAGGTTTTCTCTGAGTCACCAAGATGAGTGTCTTGAACACAGTAGGAGCCCAGCAAATAGTGAACCAGATGCCTCTGCTGGCTTACACAGTGAGACTAAAAGCTTGTCTTCCAACATCCCTTATAACTCTAAGTATCTATTCAAATTATGACATGGAATACAACAGGAAGAACATCACGTACTGCAGGCCTGCCCAACTTATGGCCCGGAGGGAGCCACTGACAGCCCTCAGCAGTTTACAGCGTGCCAAAGGATTTTAGACCAAGAAATAGAGAGGAAAACACCCTTTTATAGGTAGAGGATATCCTTTGGTGTGCCACAAGCATAAGCAGCCTGGAGGCTGCAAGTTGTGCAGGCCTAGCGTGCAGCAAGGATCTCTCGAGTAGGAGACCAAGGCACTATGAGTCATGAGTGATGGAACACTCCTTGATGCTTGATCCTTGAGGCTGGGATGATGCCCTCCACCATGTTGGATGCTCGATGCTCACCTTCAGAGGTTCTCAAGTCCACAGCGTCCATCCTAAATATAGAGCTGAGGAATACAAAATGCTAGATGTGGTCTGCCAGGGAAGAATCCGGAGGAGCAATCACCTCCTAAGATAGCCTTAAGTTTCTTGGCTGCAATATCACAATGATGAATTAGACTGAACCCATGATAACTTCAGCTTTTTCCTAAGGCCTGCTAGGTACCATCCTTGCAATTTAGAATTGTGAAGCTGCTTTTCTGAACCCAAGGATAAGACTTCACATCTATTCTTATTAGCATTCATCCTTCAATCCAATTAAAATAAACACATATTATATTAACATCAGCAACAAAAAGACAAAAAGAAGTTGGTGGTTGACTCTGGGCTTTGCAGTGCTGTGTCAATAAATGATTAACAACCAGCTCTCCAAAAAGAGATGGACACCACACATAACATACTTATGAGCTTAATTTGCATCACCAACATCTTCTCCATCATTTTCTTAAGTCCAGACAATCAACAAAACACTAACTCAAGCCCTGACTTATGGCATTTGCTCATTTCCAAGGTGTAACCACTCACCCTACACATTTGACCACTGGCTTGTGGTGGGCCCATCTGAACTGGCTCCAGCCGGCCTCTGGATACACACTTTGAAGGCAAACAAGGACAGGAGGCCAGGGAGGAAGAGCATTTACAAGAGTGGACTTCGTGTTCCTGCTTATTAAGATCATCTTTAATTCTGACTCCACGGTATCAGCGCTAACATTCAAGAGGCTCAGAATCCAATGAAAGGTACCTACCCAGTTCACAACTCTCTCTACTGCCACACAGCAGATAGAGCGCAAGGCCTGTACTCAAGAAGACAAGAGTTCAAATCTGACCCCAGGCACTTAATAGCTGTGCAACCCTGGGTGAATCCCTTCACCCTGCTTGCCTCAGTTTCCTTATCTATAAAGTGACCTGGAGAAGGAAAGGCAAACCACTCCAGTGTCTTTGCCAAGAAAATGCCAAATGGGACCACAGAGAGTGGGACACGACCAAAGACTCAACAAGCTCTCTCTCCGCTGTCCTCACAAGGAGCAGGAGAGGATCCAGCAAACTCTTAACTCAGATGTGGGTAAACAGATCTACAGTATTCTCTTAATCAGCCAGCTTGGTGAACCCATGAAGAAGGAAATAAGGGAAGTGTGACACCATCAAGCCTTGTGTTCCCTGCCTGGGCCATAGTCAATTGTCTTGACTTGTGTGCTGCTGCTGGACTTTGATGGTTCTGCCAGCTGACAGCGAGCTGAGTGAGCTGACAACTTTATGTGACTCTGCCTCAATTAAATCCCATTCACTCAAGAGCCGACACATCAGCCTGGGACGTCGCTGGTCCTCTGAAAACACAGGATGAACAGTAACAGCGACAACTATGCCTTTAATGATAGGTCCTGATACAGCGCCAGGAACCAAAGCCAGGCTGTTAGCTTATTGCACAGCTTGCAAACTCTAGCCTTTTCCCTTTTTCCAAAGTTGGGACATTTGCCCTGTTCTAATCTGGTACCTTTCTGAGTCTCCATGATCTTTCAAAGATGATTAGCAATGGCCCAACAATCAAGGTAGCCATTTTTTAATCAAACTGACCAGTTTCTTCAGTACCTTAGAATGTCAAGTTAAAGATCTGAATTCAAATTCTACCTCAGGGAACTTACTAGCTCTGATGCTAGACAAGCCACTTTAGTTCAAGTCTCAGCCTCAGTTTCTTTATCTGTAAAATGGGTGAATATTTGTGCCTACCTCACAGGTTTGCTAGAAAGATTATTAGCATGATTTGCTATTCATCTGAGACAAAGAACTTTAACTCCTAAGGGCAGCTAGCTGAGTGTTCTCTTCCCGGTTCCTAACTTACTCTGGATAACAACTCCCAAAAAAGGACTTTTGTTCTGAACATTCCAATCCAAATATTGTTCTCAACACCATCCAAAAAAACCCAGAAGCAAGCTAAGAGCTGAGCCTTCCTGCCTTCTGGGGGGCCCTGAGGCTGAATGAATCACCCAAAGTATAGGAATTATCCACAATGTACAATGAATGAAATACACTAAACCCTAGGGAAAAGACAAAGGAAAAACAAGCCCCCATCTCAAGTCTCTGGTCTCCCCAGTCATTTCATTCCTTCTGCCAGACACTGGACCAAAACGGGAAAATAAAACCAATCCACCCCAACAGCTCTGGGGAAGATTTAATCACCTCGATAAGGAGCGTGACACCCGCCTCTTCCTCTTCCAGAGCAGTGGCCAGGACCCACATCTGCACTGTCGCCCTATTCCTAAAATTCCAGAGCCTTCAAGACCATGTGGCAATCTGGGCAGCAGCAAGGAAACCATTTGCTGAACCCAGAGGGCTCACTTGAAAGCCAGGTCTGGACAATCAGTATACAATATATGCTCGTTGGGCAAGTTTCAACCATAAAATCTCCCCCCATTCCCCCCATGCCTCCAGAAAGTTTAGAGTGCATATTGGATTGCAGCTGCAGTTGGCCAAAAAGGCTGCCCCCCCTCCCCCCAGCACATGTTTCATTGGGGTGTGCTAATGCGTTTCCTGACAGACACTAGTCACAACAAAGGTTTGGTCTTGATTTGTTGAGAATGATATAGATGTGCGAAAACTGCAGCTGCCGGGGGCACACACAAAAGTGAACGGCCACCCTGCCACTGGCTTGTGCAAGGAGAAAGCCAGCCCAGGTCCAGCCCAGGCCAATTTAATAAGACTGTTTCTAACCTCACCACTAGAACAAAGTGGACCTGCCCATCCTGTCGAAAAGGCTTTCCTTTTGGGAGTAAATCGCTCTGGTCACGGTGGCTGGGAAAACCCTATAATCACTCTGACTTAAGAAAAAAAAAAACACCCAACACCCCAAGTTCAAAGCCTCGAGTTCCACTTTGCACCACGAGCCCGGCCAAAACACATGGCCAAATAAAAAAGTGCTGTAAAAAGGCTCCTGAGACGCATTAAACACAATGGGAATAAAGTCTGAAAATAGTATCTTTCCCAGCTGGGTAAGAAATCCAAAGGATTCAGCCTTCTGCTCTCTCCTCCTAAGGTCCCATTTCTACAAATGGGATCAGCTAGCATTTATCCCCTATAAGAAACACAATGGCAGGAGCCGAGGGCCATGATCAAAATCAGACACGGCTAAGAGGCCGACCAGCATGTAAGCTAATGAAGTCCCCTAACGCTCTTCTCTTTCAGACCTTCTTTCCTCTTATCATCCATTTCACCTTTTCAGTCACCCTCCCTTTTTTTGAAGAGAGATGTCTGGAGAGGGGGCAGCTGTCATTAAAGGGCCTCCTTTCTAAAGGAAGTGTTCAAGAAGGATCTGAAAGGGGAGAAGGTGCTAGCTTCACACTCGGAGAACCAAGGAAAATGCCAAAAGACAAAGGGGCAAAGAAAGCGGTGGTGTAAAACTTCCCACCTTGATTGACACCAAATCATTACCACCCACAGAAGAAAATGTGCCAGCTCAGAAAGGGTGCCACACTGGGAATCCAGATCAACCAGGGCTCGAATTTCAGCTCTGACAATTACTACATATATGAACTTGGGGAAATCACCCAACTTTGCTGGGTCAATTTCCTGCTCTTTCCCATGTGTATCTGAATATTTGCAAGACTTACCTCCTATGGCTGCTGTGATTCTTAAGGTGATATAGATGAGCTGTTGTTAGTAAGAACAAAAATATTAATAACCACCATTCCAATCTCTGCTGATAACAAGTCTCCTGAACTGCAACGAGGCCGCTATATGTAAGGCATTCCATAAGGAATGGAATCCAACCTCATTGCTTTTAGCCGTTACGTTCTTTTTTTTTTTAACCATTACATTCTGACACCCAAAAATGGCCTCAATGTCCCTCGGGAGTAAGAGCCCTCCTTGCTATTTGTTTTGCCTGCTCTCTGTACCCCTATACTTTCAGGGCTCAATGAATGGTCCAGCAACTGAATGTCCCCTAAATTAAAACCAGAGTCAATAAGATTAAGGGATCTGTCTAGAACAGGAAATTTAGGCCCAGCAGATGACCTGGGGGTGTGGGGCACCCCTCTGTATGACTTCTCTGAGCCCAGATCCCCAACTATGGGGCTGGTAATGGAAGAAAGTGGACGGAGGGCAGCAGCCACAGACCTCTCCATGCGACTCCGCCTTCTTTCTGGAAGCCCTGGAATCCCTTGTAAAGCCCTAGGGTCCTGAAGAACACAATTTCAAACCCAGTGATGTAAATTAAGCCAGGAGGGAATCATTTTCCACGCCCATTCATTATTTCTACTAATTAGCTAGGCCTTTTAGGGCACCAGCCGCCATTACCACAGGTTCCGGGCATCTCCATGACCAAGGGCCCCTAGGCCAACTCTCATCTTTCTGCCGTGTCTCTTCTTCTGCAAACCCTGATACATTTTTACCTTCTAGGCTCCTAGATGGTCCTCTGGGCCACCATCTTACTCTCCCCTCATGACTGCTCCTCACTTGGTTTAGAAAGATCCCTGTCTCTTGAACAGGACCAAAGCCGAAATCCTGGACTCCCTCAAGTACTAGTCAATCGCTTCTCTCCACCCAGTTGCCAGAATGTTAACTTCGTGGAAAATCGAGGACAATTTTTCTCTGCTCCTATGACTAAGCTGGAGCGCCCTCCATGCCACTTGGTCATGATTTCTCAAGTACTAAAAGGCTTGGTTAGTGGGCCAGGAGGAAAGAGTAAATTCTAAGGAAGGCTGGACAAGGCCTGAGAGGCTGGAACTTCTGCCGCCTTTACAACACCTTTTGTGACTCCACCTGATGTAGCCAGAAATTCAAGACCGCCTCCAAGTAGCGCTAGCTCCCTGCTGGGGAAGGCCATCAGGACCACCCCCCAAAGATCTGCTCACATTCGAGGCAGGTTTTCTTAAGTACAACCAGAAGTACCTCCTAACAAAAACACACACAGCTTTGAATTGTAGCATGCGACAGATTTATGGAATATGGAAGACATTAAAGTATTCGCTTTCTCTCTCAAAAGAAAGAGTCCAGACTCATAAACAATGCCTGAAAGGCATTTCAGCAGCTTCATCCACGCAGGACATGTTTTGCTTTCTGAGACAATCAGGAACTGTTGGGTACAGGAAGCCATAAACAACAAAAATTTGGCTTAAGAGGAAGAACAGAATAAAGGGTTTTTATGGAAATCACTTAACATTTTTGGAGCCCTCTTTGGGTATGATGAGGACCACAGGCCACAGCTGTACATAAGCCAATCTTCTAATACGTCCAGCAGTGACCTCTCGTGACAGTGGCACCGAGCAGATCCCCGGCAGGGCCTCGCTGTCAGCATTTCCATCAACAACTACCATTTGCTGGGCTGGAATAATTCCCCCTTTCCAAATTTCTCCAGACAGAGAAAACCACTTAGCTGCTCCTCAGGACTCACATGCAGCCAAAAGTTTTTCTTTTAAGTGCCATCACACATGAAGTCTGGGGCTAGGGAGGTGAATGGCTTTAGGCTGCCTGAGTTTTGTAAGGCTGGGAGGCGCGACAGTCATGATAGAGGAAACCACACACAGAATTATTTAACTTTACAGGACTGCCAAAGAAAGAATTTACTGAGTTAATGCAATTTTTTAAATCCTCTACCACAAATAGCACCATTATTCCAGGGGAGGAGGGAGGGCTGTTTAAAAAAACACAACTGTTTTCAATAGCTGATTTAGAATGGGCTTTTTATTCATATTAAAAAAATTTTTTTTTAATTTTCATATGGACAAAAATTATGTCACAGGGTATTGTCATACCAGCACAGGAGCATCAACAAGGTTCCTCTCCAGTATCTGCTGTATGACTTAATTTAGGAAGGCCCAGGCCGCTACACCCTGGACCATGGCTGGTCACACTGACCGCTGCCCAGACTCTGGAGGAGAGTACAGCCTGTAGCTTATACAAACCGAGATATCCCCCAGGGTCGTGCCCAGGCCTCTTCAGGAGCACAGGATGAGCAGCCACCCTGCGGCCCACTTTGATAATATCATAAAAACAACACTTAAATAGCCCTTCCTATGTGCTAATCACTGCACGAATATTATCTCATTTGAGCTTCACAACAACCTGGGAGGTAGGAGCTACTATTAATCCCATTCTACAGATGAGGAAACTGAGGTAGGCAGAGATGCAATGACTTACCCAAGGTCACATGGCTACTAAGCGTCAGAGGCCACATTTGAACTCAGGGCTTCCAGATTCCAGGCCAAAGGCCCTGTTCACCACAGCATCCCCTAGCGCCTATTTAGTGAATAGGATGAGCGTTCAGAGAGGCCCACATTGAACACAACCCACACCCGAAACCCTGCTGTAACAGGAGCCTCTTAGGCCAATGTACTCTGGGACAATCAGAGCGATACCAGGAAAGAGTCCCTGCTTTGGAAAACCAGGCTTGGTTTCCAAGGCCAGCCCTGAGCAGCAACAGGAGGCTCAGCCCTTCATTTCACCTCTGCAGCTGCACAACACCCTCCAAAGACAAGAGGCCTTGTGCAAATCACAAGCTGCGCACACCTGTGGGCATCACATAACTAGGAGCACAAGGATGTTTGAAGACAATTCCTTAGTCTCTCATACAGAGGGAACATCTAGTCTCCTACCCCCACCTTCCCATCTCCACTCTTCATACCGGATCAATTGGAATAACCTGGAACCATACTAGCTTTAAATATTTAGAAGGAGTCCGGCCCCTTGACCATGGGGAACTGAATATCACCTATCTCTGATTCAATCACACCCACAGGACAATCCTCTGTTTTTCCTTCAAGGAAAACTAACTTTTGGCTGGAGATGAGCGAGTGAAATATTGTGCTCATACAAAAATCTAGTCACTGTGTGCTAGGGGTCGATGAAATCAAATAAAGAAAGTAGGAGGTGAGGGATTCTGAGGGACACAGC
Organism: Pseudocheirus occidentalis; assembly: GCA_028646575.1. Taxonomy (NCBI): domain Eukaryota; kingdom Metazoa; phylum Chordata; class Mammalia; order Diprotodontia; family Pseudocheiridae; genus Pseudocheirus; species Pseudocheirus occidentalis. The sequence continues at coordinate 306,816,777 of CM053595.1, forward strand.
AGCTGAGAGCGCTATCAGAAGGCACCACTCTCTGCTGATTGGAGACAGAAGCAGGAAGGACCAGTAACCCAGATGTCATTAGCAAAATCTTCAAGAAAAGCTGGCGGGGGCGGCTAGGGGGCACAGTGAATACAGCACCTGCCCTGGAGTCAGGAGGACCTGAGTTCAAATCCGACCTCAGAAACTTAACACAAAACTACCCACATGACCTTGGGCAAGTCACTTAACCCTAACTGTCCTGCCTTTCCCCCTCCAAAAAGAAAAAAAAACAAAAAACAGAAAAGCTGGCAAATTGGGAAGTGGCCATGGACTCCAGAAAGAACATGAGGCTTGGAATCTGAAGAGCTGCCATCTCCTGGACTGTAAACCTGGGCCAGCCTTTCCCAAGCTGGAGCTCCGCTGCCTCAGCACTCAAATGAGAAGGCAAGAGCCGATTTCTAAGGACCGTGGCAGTCCTGAGTCCCAGGACTACGTTCCACCACTCTCTGGTGGCACAGTTTAACTTGGGGGTTCATCTCTCCACATTTAAGGGAGAAGGTGTCATCACCATAATGAGACTCGGCTTTGTAGGACTCCCTGAGGCGCCATTGGCCTCACCAGGCCCTTCAGCTCCTTGTTCCTCAGGGTCCTCCCAAGCCATGATCCCCGCTCTGGATTCACTCTCGTACTGACCACATCATTAATCAGTCACACCATCTTCATCTACTCCCAAAGCCTTTGCTTCTTGCTCTGTCTCATGCTCATTCCGTGCCAACCCATAATCTTGTATTACCCCACCACCATCACCACCCTTGCCCACCTCCATTCCTACTGACAAATCACTGGGTCCACTACAAATTTACTGTAGCGACTCTCAACTGGGCCTTCATTGTAGCAAAGCAACCTTCTGCTCTTTCCTAACTGGCCTTCTCCTGAGCTCATATTCTAAATATTTCCTTCTCTCCTCAAGACTCCTGTAACAGGCCGACTCCTCTCCAAGTCAGCAGAGGCCCTCCCTCAACCCTCTACTGAGAAAACAGAAACCACTCACATAAACCCCATCTTTCCCCAATTCCACATCTCAACATAATCCCTTTTTTCTCCTCTGTTACTACTGCCTCGGTTAAGGGGGTAGCCCTTCTTTTTGATGAGACTAGCCCTTTCAAGTGGACCCCTGTTCTCATGTTCTCTGGCAGAAGGAATCACAAAATGCAGAAGGGGCCTCAGCAGGAATCCCTACTTTGACACATCTCCAAGTGGCCTTCTAGTCTCAGCTTGAATATTCCCTATGAAGGGAGAACCTACCACCTCAAGAAGCAGCCCATTTCCCATTTGGACAGCTCCGATTGTCAGAAAGGTTTTCTTGACAGTCAAAATTTGCTTAATTTCTACCTAGAGCTCCTGAGGCTAAATGCCACAGAAGAATACATCTGAACCCCTCTTTCACATGACAACCATTCAAATATCTGAAAGCAGCGATCGTGTCAGTCCCTGACCCCTTGACCCTGCTCTCCAGGCTAGAAAGCATGGCTTCTAATGGACAAGGCTCTAACTGTTCTCTGGACTTTTTCTGGTTCGTCACTGCTTTTCTTAAACTAGGATGCCCAGATCTGAACACAGAACTCCAGACACGGCCTGACCAAAGCAGAGAACAGGGGGATTATCACTTCATTTCTGGAAACAATCTCTCTCTTAATGCAGCCTGAGGGCACACGTGCTTTAAGGTCCACTAAAACCTCAAGATCCTTCTCAAAATGTTATCTAACCATGTCTCCTCCATCTTGTACTTGTCAAGTTCATTCTTAAAAAAAAAAATCAGACTTTTCATTGATCCCTACTGAATTTCACCTTACATGACTGAGTTCAATGCTCGACACCCCTGCTGTGCTGGGGGCATTCAGTGCACTAGCTGGCCCTCTAAGCTGCACTGCTTGGTTTCATCTTCACATTTGGGGAGCATCCTTCCTAAGAATGCTACACAGCCCAGTGTCCAGCAAAGATTCCTGGGACACTCCACCAAGCACTCCCTGCCAAGCTGACATCTGAGCTATCAGTAGTTGGCTACTCTTTGACTGGTCATTCAGCCATTTCCAAATCCATCTAAGTTTATTATCTTCTAATCCGTATCTCCCAATCTCTTCCAAATGAACAGCTTGAGATATTTTATCAAAGGCTTTGCTAAAGTCTGGGCAAATGACATTTATAGCATTTCCCTGGCCCCTTAAATAAATAACTCTGACAAAACAGAAGTAAGTTTTGCTAAAGGGCTGCTTTGGGCCAGAGCCATGATGGCTTTCTGACAACCCGCCGTCATCCTCCCTTCTCTCTAATCTCTCATGACCCTTTTCTACTGGTGCCCATAAACGCGCCGCGTCTCCCAGCCCAATGCCCTTTTAAGTCATCACCTAATGGTTACCATCCCTTTCACCAACTTCCCCCCTCCTCAATCAGTTCTCAATCATCACTCCACCCCAGCACTCAATTAAAACTGCGCTCTCTCTAAAGGTACCGTTGGCCTTTTAGCTGCCAAACCTACAGTTGTTTTTTTCAGTCTTCGTCCTTCTGGAGCTCTCTGCTGCCTGCGATACTGCTGCCTTTCTCCCATCGAGGTCTTACACCATGCTCAGACCTCCTGCCTGGCTCCTCTCCACGATCCTCAATCATATCCTCCTTTGTTCTACTCCCACTGCTATGCTCTAGCTCCCTTTTCTTTTTTCCTTATGCCCGCATGATGATCTCACCAGCTACATATGTTCAATTGTCACCTCTATGCAGATAATTCCTAGTTCTAAACACCTAACCCTCATCTCCCTCCTGAACTCCAGACACAAATCACCAGCTATTTATTGGACATCTCTAAATGGACGTCTAATGAGCATTTCAAGCTCAGCAGATTCAGGACAAAACTCAGCATTGTTCCCACCTATAAAACCTCTTCTTTCTGCCTTTCCTTTTTGTTGAGGACACCACCATCTTTCTAGTCACCAAAGTTCACTCTTTGGTGACTCTCACTCATCCTCAACTTTTCCCCCATCAACAACCTCCACAGCCAATCAATGTAAATCTTGTCATGTCTACAGCCACAACACTTCTAGTACTTGTAGTATTTTTCCCCATTCACACTCTGGTTCAAACCCTCAACCCTCAACTGGCCTGTAGGAACATCTTCCTAACTGGTCTTTCGGCCTCAAGTCAAACACTTCTCCACTTCATCCTGATGAACTTACTAATGTGATGAAGCTAAGGCACAGATATGAGTGTGTCATCCCAGGCTCAAGAATCTCCAGGAACTCACAATCACCTTTCAAATAAAATGCAAACTCCTCTGACTGCCATTTAAAGCCTTTCACAATCTAGCTCTAAGATAAATCAGTCTTTCATCTGCTCTGCACACCGTTGGTATACAAGCGGCTATCTGTGGGTGTTCTCCAAGATGCTGTCCTAAGCCCCTTCCTTTGCTTCCTTTACATTTTCTCCAGCTCCAATGGCCTCCCTTATTATCTGGATGCCAATGACTCCCAAACCTAGATGCCCAGTCCCAGATTATTCCAGAAGCCATTCCCCTATCAGCAACTGCCTGGTGACATCCCAAACACAACACGTACAAAACATAATTTATTGCCTTTTCCCTCAAACCCACCATTCTTCCAAACGTACCCATTTCTGTCTAATGGACAACCATTCTTCCAGTCTTGGAAGTTCCAACCTTATCTTTGTAACTTTGCCTATCAAATTCCCTGCTGACCCTCGCCATTTCTACCTCCGCAACATCTCACATCCCAGCACATACTGGAGTCAGCTCACATCGCCTAGCAAGAGCCAATTGCTGAATTCTCAGTGCGACCAATGACCTCAAAAACAGGCAAATGCTACAATTCAAGGCTTGATTTATTGCTGGGTTGATTTTCTAGACTTAAGGAAGTAAAGGAGAAAATGTTAACGTCACAGATTAAAAGTTACTGTTCATAACTCTTTTTTTTTTTTTGGGGGGGGGGGGAGCTGCTTGTTTAACAGTTTTCTAACCCAACTGCCGCTGTTCACATCTGAGTCCTCTCCTCACCCCTTGCATCCTATCCTCCAGAACAGAGACCATGAGCCTCCTCAAGCCCATCAGCCCCCATCATCTACAGAATCAAACCTAAGCGGCTTGGTTTTTGGAGCTGTCCACAGACTATCCCCACTCTGTCTCTCCAGTCTCCTTCAACGTGTGTCTCCCTCTCGTACTACGTGATTCCTCCAAGCTGGCTTCCTATCTGTTCCTTGCTGGTTGTCCGCTAGGCCTAGAACCAAGTCCTCCTCGCTTTTGCCTCAGAGAATGTAATACAGCTCAAGCACTACCCTCTGCATGAAGCCTTCCCTGATCCTCCTCGAAGCTCCTGTTGCTCAGACCCCAACCCAGGTTAAGAACTTGCAGTGCACAGACTAATACAAAGCAATGACCAAACCTCTTCCTAGATCACACCACACTGGAAGCACCAAAAGCTTACAGGCTGCTGCTGAGCTATGAAAGCAGCAGAAGAAAATAGAAGACAGAAAAGTAAACTAGCCATCCCCCAGTCACTAGATGACCAGACCCCCAATACAAATTCAAAGTGAAGCAGGCTGGAAAAAAAAGTGAGCAATCAACAGAAAAGGGAACCTAATCATAAAAAGCTATTATGGTGATATAGAAGCTTAAGACACAAACTTAGAAGAGAATGACTTGAAAAACTATAAGCAAAGCCTCAAAGAAAAATACGGATTGGACACAAACACAACAAGAATTCCTAGAAGAACCCAAGATTTAGGGAAAAAAAGAGCAAAAAAATCATTTTAAAAATTAAATAAGACTGGTAAGGGAAAGAATAGGAAAATAAATGAAAACAATGCAAGAAATATTATTAAAAGAGAATTAACAACTTGGTAAAAGAGGCACAAAAACCTGCTGAAGAAAATAACTTCTTCAAAATTAGAACCAGTCAAGCAGAAGCTAACAACTCCATGAAACGTCAAGAAACAATAAAACAAAGTCAAAAGACTGAAAAAATAGCAGAAATTGTGAAGTATCTCATATGTGTGTATATGTGGTATGTGTGTATGTATGTATGTATCTATGTATATAGAATATAAATGTGGGGGCAGGGAAAGATGGTGAAGGAATCAATGAATAAAAAATAATTTATTGAGTACTTAGCATGTTCCAAACACTGTGCTAACAGAATGATGCGCCTGAAGTCAAGAAGATCCGAGCCCAAATCCGCTGTCCATGGGACAAGTCACTTAATCTCTAATCTCTATTTGCCCATTCTCTCACCCATAACATGTATGGGACAATGGCTCCTGCTTCTCAGGGATGCTGTGAGGACCTAACAAGATGATGTTCAGAAAGCACCTAACACAGAACTGCGCTTAGGGAAGGTGCTACATAAATGCATGTTCCCTCCCCTCCCCTCCTCTTCCCTCCCCTCCCTTCCCTTCCCTTCCCTTCCCTTCCCTTGTGCTCTTCCTAAAGCACAGGTCTGGCTGTGTCACCCCCTATTCAACCAACCACAGCAGCCCCCCCTTACCTGTAGGAGCAAATACAAAACCCACTCACTCTCTGTCCGGCTCCTTCCCGCTTTCATCTTCTCACGCCTTACCCACGTGCCCACACACTAAGAACCTGTGACGCAGCCTCCCCACCACACCCAGACAGAGGGTGGTCTCACTGCACACCCCCATCCCTGTGCCCAGAATTCTTAACCTGCTCAACTGCTCTGTCCTGGATTTCCTGGTTTCCTTTAAGTCTCAGCTAAAACCCCACTTTCTGCAAGAAGACTTTCCCAATCCTCCTCCATCTGTCATCTCCTGAAAGGAGCCTCAAAAGGATAAGTCTCAAATTGTCATAACCAACATCTAGAGTTCCTGCATCAAAGATAAAATACTGCAAAACAGAAAAAGCTAAGAACTGGACTATGAAGGGGGTGCCCATCAGGCACCCCGAGGCTGGTGGCAGAACAGACGGAGCACAGGTCTGGAACAAGGAAGACCTAGATAGCTGTGTAACCCTAGGCAAGTCACTGAACCTTGTCTGCTCTGGCTTCCTCTTCTGTAAATAAGGATAATACTAGCACCTGTGTGAGAGGCTGTGGTCAGAATTAAATGAGATGATGACTGGAATGTTCAGCTCAGGGCCTGGAATGCAGTAAATGCCCTGGCCAACCATGGCCCCAGAAAACCGAGGACGAAGCAGATCTGGACAAATCTACCAAGAAAGGAGTTATTGGGCAGCTAGGTGGTGCAGTGAATAGAGCAATGGCCCTGGAATCAGGAGGACCTGAGTTCAAATGTGGCCTCACACACTTAACACCAAAAAAAGCTAGCCGTGCAACCTTGGTTGAGTCACTTAACCCCAACTGCCCATCAAAAAGCAAAAAACAAAAAAAATCCCAAAACAAAAGAAGTCATGGAATCAAAAAGTACTTCAGAAAAATTAGAGATGAGAGATCTTTGGAAATTAGTCAACAGGATTAGAAAGGAACTTATAGTCTCTTACTTATACATGATATCTTTACAAAAACTGACTGTGTGCTCAGGCAAAAGGAGCTCACCAAAAAAATATAGGAAAAAATACCAAATACATTGTTATAGATCATAATGCAATGAAAATTATATTCAATAAAGGGCTCTTAAAGGAAAAAAGTGAACGCAGCTGGAGACTAAATAACATAACTCTAAAAAACTAACGTTCCAAGAACCGGTTATAGAAACAGTAGAACATACCCTAAGAAAATTACAGACGACATCCCAAAATTATGGGATGCTGCTAGAGCAGTTCTAGGGGAAATTGTCTATCTCTGAATACTTTCATCATCAAAAAGGAAAATGAACAAATCAACTGAGAAGGCAATTTTAAAATAAAAAAAAAAGCAAATTGGACATCTCCAACCAAATAATAGAATCAAAATTCTGAAAATAAAATAACATTAATAAAATCAAAAGCAACAAGACTGTTGAATTGATAAATAAAACTAAGGCTTAAAAACTAATAAAATAAACAGTTAATCTGATTAAAAGAGGAAAAACAAACTGCTCCTATATAAAATGAAAAAGAACTTATTTCAGAGGAAATCAAGAAAATTATTAGAAATCATTTTGCCCAATTATAAGCTAACAGTGTTAGCGGTCTTCCCTGAAAGTAAGGATGCACATTATCACCACTACTATTTAAAACAGGACTAGCAATGTTCCCTATAGTAGTAACAGAAGAAAAACAAACTGAAGAAATAAACACAGGAAAAGAGAGAAGAAATTATGCAGATGATATAATAGTGTACTCAGTACCCCAGAGCTTCAACTAAATAATAATAACTTTAGCAGAACTGCAGGATAGACAATAAATACAAATAAATCATCAGGATTCCTATATATGGCCATTCCATTTAAAATAACTACAGAAAACTAAAAATGCTTGGGAATGGATCTTCCATGATTCATCCAGGGCTATATAAATCAAACTAGAAAAGACACTTTACTGAAATAAAGACCTAAGTAACTGGAGAAATACTAATTGTTCATAGTTAAGTGTAACCAATATAATAAAAATGACAACATTCCCTAATTTCTTTATTCAGTGTTGTAATATTTTATAGCATTAGGAAAAACAGTAACAAAATTCATATGGAGGAACAAAACATCCAGAATCTCAAGAAGAATAATGACAAGAAAGCAGGAAGGAAAGAGTTCCCAGGTACCAGATCTCACAATCCACTGCAAAGCAGTGATCATTTAAATGATCTGGTATTGGTTTAAGAAAAGAAAAAAGAAAAAGGAGGCTCATCAGTGGAACAGACTGAGGATACAATATTCCAAAGCAACCCAGCACAGTCACCTAGTGTTTGAGAAATTCAAAGACCTCAGGTAGTAGGGCAATAGTAAACCCAGTTACTATTTAGCCCAAACTGATGGGAAAACTATGTAGGAGTCTGGTACAAATAAAATTTAGACCAACATATCACACTACATAGCAATATAAACTGCAGAGACACATGACTTAGATGGGAAAGGTTACCTCATAAACAAGCTGGAGGAACACCTAAGAAATTATCTTTTGTGTAAATGGATGGGGAAGAATTTGCTACCAGACAACTAGTTAAAAAGTATCTATCACAAGATTAAATGGGCAATTTCCATTATACAATCAAAGTCTATGGACAAAAAAAAATCATATATAGAAAACTTTAAAAGGGAAATGGGAGGGGGGGAATCTTTCCAACAAGTTTTTCTGATAATAGTATCATTTCTAAGATATATGAAGAACCAATTCAAATTTATGAGCAAGAACCATTCCCCAATAGATAAATGGTCAAAGAAGAGGAACAAGCAGTTTTCCAAGGAAGAAATCCAAGCTATCACTATATTTAAAAAACACCCTAAATCACTAATAATTCAAGAAATGCCAATGAAAATAACCTTGAGGTTCCCCTTCAAACCCTTCAAACCTCTCAGACTAGCAAAGATGACAGAGGGCCTTTAGAAAAGCAGGTGCTCTTCGGCACTGTCGCTGGAACTGTAAACTGGTCCGGCCAATTTGGAAACTACAGAAGCAATGTGGAAGAATGCCCAAAAACTTACCCAACTGTGCATAGCCTTCGACCCAAGCGTGTCTCTACTGGGCCTGTACCCTAAAGAAATCAAAGAAAGAATGAGAGCCCCAAACTGCAAACTAAGGCAGCGTTCTACTGGGGACAAACCGTCCTGTCTAAATGTAATGGAATATGAGTGTTCCATAAGAAATAATGAAATGGACAACTGCAGAGAAATCTGTAAAGACCTTTATATACTGATGCAGGGAAAAGCAAGCAGAATTAGAACATTTATAAAATAATTACAGTTCAAAAAAGGAATTTTGAAAGACTTCAGAATTCTGATCAACAAAATAAATCAGGCATATGAAAGACACAAGGGCAGCAAGGTGGAGCAGCGGATATAGAAGCAGGCCTAGAGGACGAAGGGCTCAGGAAGAGCTAAGTTCAAATCTAGCTTCAAACACTAGTTTTGTGACCCTGAAAACATTGCTTAACTCCGTTTGCCTCAGTTTTCTCATCTGTAAAATGAGTTGGAGAAAAAAAATGTCAAATCGTTCCAGTACCGTTGCCAAGAAAGGCCCAAATGGGGTCATGAAGCGTCAGAGACTTAAATGTTGACTGCACAGCAACAAATCAAAGAGACCACCTACATTTGGACGTGGAGGTGACGCACTTAACATGCAGCAAAAGGGGAGCACTTTCAGAGACACTAGTGTGGGTATCTGTTTTGCTGCTCTATGTAGACATATGTTGAGTGATTTGGTTTTTGTTCTTAAAAATTTGCTTATTAGGAGGATCTAGGAAAGACAGATTAATAAAAGAAACTTTTTATATAACAAGTAATTACAGGCACCTAAGTGGCACGATGAATGGAGCACCAGCCCTGGAGTCAGGAGGAGCCGAGTTCAAATCCAGCCTCAGACACAAAGCTCTATGGCCTTGGACAAGTCAATTAACCCCAATTGTCTTGCCTTCCCCCTTCCGAAATAATAATAATTAAGTGAACAAAGAAAAATAGAAGAAAGATCGGAAGCATTGTATCAATAATGAGATATTCACAACACCCATGATGGTTATGAATATGTTGGTGTAGTTTTGGATCACAAAATATAGCAAACTCTCCACATGGAAGGCAGAACCAAGGTCTTTATTCAGAAACCATAACACTGAGT
>CM053595.1:306826973-306854109 GCA_028646575.1 Pseudocheirus occidentalis
TCCACTCTCCTCTCAACTCCAGCTGTGATTACTCCCAAGGAGTTAACTGGAAGTAAGGAGCTAAGCCTTTGGGGTGCCAAGTGCCTTCAGTAGGTGCCAATAGAAAGGGGCATGGAAGATCTTATGATTTCATTAACATTACAAGCATGAATGTGCAAGAAAAATTCTGAAAGGTGTGGATTTATCCTTATTTTTAAAGTAGGCAGTATGAAATGGAGACCAGATTCACATACAATCATCTTTTTGTGTTCTGTCACATATATGGAAATCCTCTTTTTCAGAAACAGAGAGGCAGTTTAAAGTTCAGAAATTTTTGTTAAATGTTAACTGCATTCGTCCCAAAACAGGGAAAACACCAACCCAACAGCTTCAGATCTCCTTGAAGGGAGCATCGTATAGTCACAGGCTTCCTAATTCCTGCCAAGGCAAACATGTCCTTAAGTAGCCTTGCTTCTGATCAGCATGAATTTTGGCAGAGAAGCCATCCATACACCAAGAAATACATTGATTATCATGCTTTGGAATTTCTTGACCCCTATTTCGCCTGGTACAGTTTTTATGTTTTTTCTGCAATAGGTACAGGGGAGCTCACCAGCCATCGTCCCTCCATGCAGCCATTTTCGCCAGAAACCAGCTGCTGTGTTTCAACATTCTGGACCACTGAGGCCCAAGCAGAAGGCTCAGCTGTATCTATACACAGACATTTTGATGAATGCCTATGAATCCACCAGGAATAAGGACCTAGAATTTACTTTGTTCAGGGGAATGTCACATCTGTCCTCTAGCGATAGTCTTGGTTCAGAAGAACAGAAAAAGGAATAACCAACAGTCTAACACTCGAGCTAACAAAGAGAAACTGAACTCAGGAGATGGTTATAAGAAATGTTGGTGTCCCAAGAAAACCCACAACAGGAGGCCAGTGGAAAGTCACTCCCTATCTAAGCAGCAGAGAAGTTCAGTAGCTGACTAGTCTACAAAACAGCTCCAAAGACTATATCCCCCAGACTCTCCCCCCAGTACAGTCAATGAATCATGACCACTTGCTGTCCATAAAGTAGCTGATGAGACTTCCTGCTGAACCACAAGACAAGAACACAGAAAAGTGGAAGAAAGGGTCCCACGTAGGCCCAATCCAACGGACGAAGCTGGACAGCTGACCCAAGAGAACAGCCCATACAGGAAGAATACAAGTCAAAATCTAGAGGAGGTAAAGTTTAGGTTTCCTAGGAAAATGGGAAAGGCCACCAGGATTGCCTCAGCTCAAGAAAGAGTCCCTCTTCCCTGCTAAAGGCTATCCCCTTCCTATCTGCTGTTTCAGCCCCCGAGGCTCTGAGGAAAAAGAGACAGCATTACCCCTAGAGCCTGAGACTGACCTGGTCACACTCGGCCTTCCACAGTCTCACAACTGAGGCTATAACAGATGTCTTGCTCTTCCGTGGAGGGTGGAGAGGCTGGATGTTCGGGTCTGAGGGTGGGTAGTTAGCACTGAAGGCTGACACATTATGCCCACGGAACAGGAATCAAAGATGTAAGCCATGCTGCCTGCCAGTTTTTGCTGGCTTAGGGCAGTCTGCTCGATGGGGGAAAGGCGCCAACATACTACGGCAATGTGCAATGAACGCACATTTTTAACCAGGGGAGGAACGTAGTGGGTCCACAAGTTACAAAGTCCCTGGTTTATTTGGTTAAGCCACTCTTTCTCTAAAGGCTCTGATGTCTTTGCACCTTCCTCTCCTGGTATGGATAGGCTCCATTTTAAGAGTGAAAAAGATCATCTCGTGGGCATTCACTCTGGGTGTTCAGTGTGCATGATGAAGGAAGGGCTTACCTGCAGACCCAATATGTTAAGAAATCCAATCATTGCTTTCCCACTCTGGTAAAATGGGAGAAAGGAGAAAGGAAGAAAGGCAGTGAGAAGGCCACCACACAAATGCCAGGTGACGAAAAAAAGAAACTATAAACAGTCAAAAGAACTCAAAGAGGATTAAGAACTGGGAGGGTAGGTGCAGAAAATCACTCCCTCTATCTATCCCTCTACTCTCAGTGGTAGCCCTCCCCCCATCTCAGTTACCACTGAATAATTACCAAAAGTATAATAATGTTCATAAATTGTAATCAAGAGAACCTCTTTGATGTATTTTAGAAAGATTCCTATCAAAATGGCTTTTAAAGGCTTTAAATGCTTTTTTTGAAAATTAACATATGACATAAGATTGGCTAAATGGGCATCTTTAAAAAGAGCGCCAGGCTGTGACCTTCAGTACCCCAGGCTGGGCTTTCCTGAGACGCAGCAGAAAAAGAAGCCGGCCAGGTGAGCAAGAGCAGAGAAGAGGGAAGCCTCTCCATGGCTTCTTCCAAAGCAATTCTCCTGAAGACAGCTTGTTCCCTTGTGGCCTGGCCCATCAGACGGAGAGCCTTTCTTTCTATCTCCAATACTTCGCACAGTGCTGGGCACAATAAACGAGTACTGCCTGACTGAGCCATCCCACCAAGCTACACAGCCTTCCACATCCATCACTTCACACAGAAATGAAGCAAGTGGTGTTTCCTCCCCAAGAGTTCACTCATCTGCCTTCTCTTCAGAAATATTTCTGAAGCATAGACCTGCTAAAACAGTGTGTACCTCATGGCTGTAGTTTCTGTGTGGGTGCTACCCCTTATTAATGTCAAGTCCAGGGTGACCAGAGGGCCCATAGGAATCCCCAGGCCTGGAGGCCCCGGCTATAAGCTGATCACTTTATCAATGATCAAGAGAAGAAAGAAACCACCCAGAACTTCTAAAGCAAACCCCTTGTACATTAAGCCACGAGCCACAGACCAACAGCCACTCACCCTAAGTGGACCAACCCCCAGGAAGAAGGCTGGATCAACACAACCTCTCCCTCAAAACCAAGGTGCAGGGGGAGGGGAGTCATGGGGGGGGGGGATTGGAGGAGAAAGTTAAGCCAAAGCGACTCTTCAGAATTAAGTTATCTTTATGGCTGAAATACTAAAGCCTAACACCAAAGGAAAACAAAGAAATGTAGGTTCCAAGTACTATGAAATTCAATAAAAGCTCCAAAATGGTGGGCCAGGAGCCAGAGGTTTCTCTTTTTGCCTTTTTTTTTTATTTAAAATGAGTAAGAGGAAAAGGAGAAATTCAGTTTAACAAAGAAACATGATACATCATGGAAAAAACTTAAAAGCAAAACAGACCTTGATAGTCTCACCTGGAAAAGTGGACGACATCCATATGTATGAGGCTGGGGGAAGGGGGAAGGAGTTGAGTTTTTTACAGGTTCTGTTGTGATGCCAGTTTTAAACAGTGGTTGCTCTTGCATTTCCCCAGTGGGTTCAAGCCCTGCCACCAGCTCCATACTCTTCCTTGGGCCTGCCCTTGGCACAGAACCTGAGAGCCGGTGAACAGGCAATCCTGAAAGCCAAAAGGCCACTTCCCTTTACAGTCGTGCTCTAAAAGAACAACCTGACAGGCCGCTCAGACGATCCCAGGAGAAAGACTGGCATCGCCAGCTCCATCCAGGCTTGGTCGACTGCCTGACGCCTCTCATAGGACCAGGCTGGCGCTCTGTGCTCTCTGCTTCCCCGGTCTGTTTATGTCACATGAGTATTAGATTGGCAGGTTTCCTTCATTTCAGTTCAAGTCAAATGCTTACAGAGGACCTGCTAAGTACAAAGCAGTGACGCCTAGCAAATCCACTTTCTACAGCTTTCTTTCTCTCCCTTGCCTTCCTCATCATTAAGCTCCCTTAGCTTCTCTAAAATCCCCCCCTTCCCCAACCTTTATTCATCTACCTCTTCATTCCCAGGACAATGGCTAACACCAATATAGCTTTTCAATTTGTAAAGTACTTTTTTTCCTCATGACATTAGAGGGAGATAGGTGCAATTATTATCCCCGTTTTATACAAAATTGATGAATTCTGGTGATGGGCCTTTCTCCAGAGTCATAAGTGACTACGTATCTTGGGCAGCATTTGAACTCAGGGCTTCCTGACCCCTGGTCTGGCGCTCTTTCCACTGTACCAGCTGGTTACAAAATACCTACACCTCCCTGTCGAGATGAAGGCCACGTGACCAAGGAAACATCCTGAAAATAGGACCATTTCCTTAGGAGCAGCATCTTTACTGGACCAATGTTTTGTTTTGAAACTAGTCCTGGCTGCTTGGAAGCACCAGGTGAGGATGTGCTCTGAGCCTTGAGCTTTGAGGATGTGCCTGCTGGAGGATCCCGGCTGACCCGCAGCCGTCACAGCTGGCACTTCCTCAGTGGCCACAGACTCTTGCCTTGTGGGCCCACGCGAGGCCAAGTGCATTTCACACTTTTTCACATCTGCTCAGAGGGAACGGGCAGCTGAAGGACATGATAAAATAACCAATTATTTCCATATGTTTTTTTAAATGAACGTTATTTCTTTTCAATTAAAAGACCGTGGGAACAAAGGGGCTTCTGGAAAGGCCTGGATGCTCACTCTCCAGCCTCTGCGCCCACATGCCCAGGGTCGCCTCTGCCGGCTGCAGCCCTGGGCACGGCTAAGACAGACAAGCGTTGGCCCCGCCGCTGTAACGAGACATTTCTCTGCGTGTCATTTGGCAGATGCAGTTGTGGGGCCCTGCCAATTTGCCCTGGAGCCCTCCGTTTTAATCAGTATCACATAAAGTTTAACACATGCTTTGAAATGTGCACCAGATCCAAAACTTTGCCTCAAGGGGGGCCTGCTGAAAAAACACATACCATCCCGGCCGCTGCTCATAAGCAATTATCTCTCACCTCTGGCTGAACCAGGAGAACTGTCAACGCCAGCACGCTGCCAACCGGAGGAAAGGTGGAAGGGTCAAAACAGAAAGCGAGCCTAGAATGCCGGGAGGGGGGATGGCCGGGGCTGCCCCACCGGCCCGGCTGCCCTGGCGTGGGGCCGGGATCGACCCCGTGAGGCTCCTCAGCCACCATGGAACACACGCCGTCTGGTGACAGCCATGCCCAGGTAATGAGGTGGGAAATAGCACAATGAGGCCTCTGCAGAGCAGAGTCACAGCCATGAGCCAATTTCTAGGAGAAGACAGTTTAAAAAGTCTCACACCAGAAAAAGCGAAGGCAACTTTCTTTTCGACCTCCATGCAAATGAAACCAAAGAATTCATTCTGAAGTTTTTCCAGTTTTCCTTTGTTGTGGGTTTCAAATACAATTGCTACTGATAACAAAAGGTACATAAATTTTGCCAAAGAGGAAGAAAAGGAGCCCATCAGAGCCAGAACTGACACAACAGTCTGTGTGGGGGGGGAGGAGGGGGGAATAATGATGATGATTAATACGGTGAAACTGAATGCATGTTTCCTAAGAAAGGCCCAGAAGAACCCAATCCACAGAGAGGCCACCCAGATGCTAGCCTGCACAATCATGGTACTGCTTAGTGGATGCCCCATCAGCCCTTGAAAAAGACAGGCAATCCCTCTACTGGCAACAAGCCCAGCATCCCTGAAGGTGCCCAATGCCATTCATCCTTTACTATGAACCTACCCCTAACCACGAAGAAACCAGCATCAGGATTTTAAATCACGTGGGACTGACCTTGAGGGGCCAGGAGAACAGCTCAGCAACCGGCGAGGTTCTCCAAGAAGTACCGGGGCATCTCAGGCAGGCTGGGGCTCGGTGCACCCAATGCACCCAAGGAGGAAGTGGAAGAGGGGATGCTAGGATCAGGCTGCCCAGAGCCCTGGGACATGGCAGAACACGTGTCCGTAAACACCACCCTACCAAACCCCTGAGCCATCATTCCCACAACTCTGAATTCATTTCCCTCATCAGTCTCACCCAAATGAGGCAGCTAGGTGCTACAGGGGGGTCAGAGAACCAGACCTGAGTTCAAGTTCTACCTCATACATTCATCAGCTACATGATTGTGGGCAAATCACTTAACCTCTGTTTCCTCATGTGCAAGATGGGAATATTAACAACATCTACTTTACTGAGCTGTCATGAGGATCCAGTGAGGGAGCTGAGCAGAGAGCACACCTCAGACTCCCTCACCAGCATCACCTGAAAAACCCACCTGTGCGAGCTCTGGGGCTGCCCCTCTCCTAATCACGCCCAGTGAGAGAATAAAACATCCGGGCTCTAACAGTGCAGGGCAACTCTCCACACAGGGATGGCCCAATGCTGACAGTGCACAGTGGGGATGAGTGCTCACTGCCCTCCCATGTGGAGCACCACTCCGTCCCCTCCCCTTGATTACTGTGTGCATGTGTGCATGTGTGCACGCGTGTGTGTGTGTGTGTGTATGCACCTAACTGTTCAGCAGGACCACACTAGCCAGTCATTCCCACCCCTGTAACTTCCCCTGCAAGACTAATAAATCACTGTGGGGATCAGCATTTCCAGGTGTTGCTCCATCCCTGCAGAATCCAACGCCAATCCAATTACATGTGTATGGAACATTACAAATCTTAGAGCACTACAGAGAAATGCAAGCTCCCATTACCACCATTACTATTACTGACACTACCCCCCTACCCCTTTGGTGCTTCTCCTTGTTCAACTGCTCGATTCTTCTGGCCTATCACACCAGGGCTGCTGAGAGGGTCCACTGAGTATACAACGTGCATGCACAATGCTTTGCAAACCTCTAATCAAAATATAAATGCTAGCTATCATCATCATCAACTAGGCCTCCAGACCAAGAACCTCCCTCCAGGAACACCCCACTGAACTTTACATGCCAGTCAAGAAGGAAGAGCCCTCATGCCACAGACTACACCAGAGGGGTCAACCTCTGCCACAACAACATCAGAAGAATACAACATAGAGAAAGTTCATTTATGTTTTTCTAAGTCAATCATCTCCCACTGATCACCGTTTGAGACCTGGAGCCTAGGATGGAAAGAGAGCACAACAAAGTGATAATACAACTATGGACCATACAAAAATGCTTCCGATCAGGCCACGTCACTACCAGCAAGACAACGCTAACATTTTATTCCAAACCCGTGACAGATTAGCAAGGATGGCAAAAATAGGAAATGCTGAAGGGGCTATGAGAAGGGAATCACACGAATGGACTGTTACTGGTGGAACTGTGAATGAATCCAATCATTCTGGTCATGAATCCAATCATTCTGGTCAAAACACCATGAATTTCTTCCCTTGAGAACTGCCTGTTCATATCCCTTAGCCATTCATCAGCTGGTGACTGGCACTGATTCTTTGTAAACTCATTCTCTACATATCTTGGAAATAAGACTTATCAGAGAATTTTGCTGCAAAGATTTCTTTCCTGCAGTTGTTTCCCTTCTGCATTAGATTTGTTTGTGCAAAAAAAAAAAAAAAAAAAGCTTTTTAATTGTATGTCATCAAAACTGCCCATTTCCTCTTCTGCGGTCCCCTCTACCCCTCATTTGTTCACAGACCCTCCCCTTCACACCAATCTGAAATATAATCACTCCCTTTTTCTCTGATTTGTTACCTTTTATATCTAGTTCACTCATCCATTTGGAGCTTACCTGGGTATGTGGAAAGTGTGAGGTGCTGGTCTAAACCCAGTGGCTACCAGACTGCTACTCATTTTTCCCCAAGTGTTTTTTTCTCCAAAGAGTGAGGCCTTACTCCAATACCTGGGCATCTGGTCTTATTGAACACTAGGCTACTGGGTTCAGGTGCTTCAGTATGAGGTATACCTAATTTGTTTCACTGACACCTCTCCACTTGCTTTTAATCAGTACCAGGCCATTTGGATGACTACTGCTATGCAGTGTATCTTGACATCTGCAAGTTCTAGGCTCCTTTACTTTCCAATTTTTTTCATTATCCCCCTCCCCCGAGATTCCTAACCTTTTGCTCCTCCAGGTGAATTTCATTATTATTTTTCTAGTTCTAAAAGTAATCTTTTTATCATTTGTTTGACATGGTAGTGAATAAGTAAAATTAGTCATTACCGTCATTTTTATTTTATTAGCCCAGTCCAGCCATGAGCAAAATGTCTCTGATACTCTACCAGTATGACAGTTTTCAAAGGAAGAAATCCAAGCTATCAACAACCATGTGAAAAATGCTCCAAAGAGTTAACAATTAGAGGAATGAGAATTAAATCAATTCTGAACTCTGAACCTCACACCCATCAGATTAACAGAGTTGACAAAAAGAGGGAAGATGACAGAAGTTGGTGGGGAAAGAGCACTGATGCGCCATCACTGGAGCCGTGAATCAGCGGAGCTATTCAGAAAAGCAATTTGGATCTATCTGGCAAGAGTTACTAACTGAGGCATCCACCCCCTCTGACCCGCAGTGCCACTACTAGTCCTAGATATGCCCCCAAAAAGATCAGAAAGAGAAATAGTTTCAACATGTAGAAAGAGTTACTACAGCTCTTTTTGCACCAGCAAAGAACTGGAAACAGAAGACGTGTCCATTGTTTAGGGGAGAGCTGAACAAACTATAGTCTGCGAGCTTAAGGCACCACCACTGCTTCATAAAAACCCAAGAAGACTCGTGTAAATCTGTGCAAAGAGAAGTGAGCAGAACAATATACTATAACCACAAGATCATAAAAATGAGACTTGAGAACTACGGTCAGCACAAGATCCAGCCACAATTCCAGAGGACCAGTGATCCAGGATATCACCGGCACCCTGGCAGAGGCGAAGGGCTGAGGAGGCAGAAAGAGACACACGTTGCTAGACACAGTCAATATGGGGATCTGTTTGCTTAACTATGGGTTTCTGTAAATGGTTTTTTTTCCCCAGTGGGATAGGAAAAAATGCTCGATGGTTTTCAAAAGAAAATTTAATTTTAAAAAAGAAAATAAAGGGATATTATTGCACCACAAGAAATGACAAACATGAGGAATTCAGAGAAACTTAGGAAGAGACCTGTATTTTATACAAGCGGAGCGAAATGAAGTCAAGAGAACAATTTCTATGCATTAAAACACCTGAAGAAGGCAGTGCCCAGTCGTGTTTGTGAGAAAGCACGATTCCGTCCTCTCAGCTTCTGCAGAATAAGGCAAACAGCTGCCCGGCACTCAAGGTGCTGGCTTGTGTTTCTTTGTTACAAGGGAAGCTTCTACTGCAGAAGAGGTGATGGGAAGTTACCAAAATGTGAAACATAAAGAAGCATCAGGCCAAGCACGAAGCCTGTGAGGTACACACCAAAAGAGAAGGGGGGATGGCCGCCACGCCCCTAACCACCGTCTTGCCCAAACCACTTGGGTCTGTCCTAAGGGTGTCTTTACATCTGATGAGGATATCCTCTTCCGCTCCCAATTCCACTGAAGCACTCGGTAGTCCCGACGGTCAAGGTCCAGGCCTGCACACCAGTAGGCCAGCAGCGCCCTACCACCCCGTGTCTCTCAACTTCCCGCCCTCTGCCTTCCCTGTTAAATGCGCTCGCGTGTCATTTTGCTCCCCTTTCTCTTCTAAGTAGAAACTGTAAATAATATCAAGTCAGAGCACACACAGAAGGTGAGGGGAAGGTAATGCAGCTCTGACCCAGACAAGTCAACAGGGCACCGGGACAGCGGAAGAACGGGACAAATGCTCCACCTGCACAACGCCACGATGTATCACCCAGTCTGGTGGGAAGCCAATGAATGAAGCACCTGCTGCAGCTGGGCACTGTGCTTAGTGCTGAAGACGTAGGGACATAAATAAGAAGGCCGGGCCGTGCTTGCCCTCGAGGAGCATGGAATCTAACAGGGAAAGATGATTTGCAAAAAGAAGAGAAAGGGAGCGGGGAGTGAGGTGGGCGGGAGGAAGAGGCTGCCCAGCACAGGAGCCTCTTCTTAAACAGAGATTGAGATGTGCCCAATGTACAGAGCAACAGGGAGCCAAAAACAACCCCCTGTGGTCTAAAAGACAGGAGTATTCTTCTAAATGACACAATGAGGACGGCCAATCACTTAGCAGGTTTTCATTCACAGACTCACAGAGTGCAGAGTAGTTTCAGATCAGAAGTTCTTAACCCGGGATCAAATAATTTTTTTGGTTTGTAATGGTGACAAATGTTTCAAGATAATTGGTTTCCTTTGTAATTCTATGCATTTTATGCATTTAAACATGTTCTTCTGAAAAGGGGTTCATCCTGCCTGACCTGAGGGCTCAAAATATGAAAAAGTTTACGAATTCTTGCATTTGATCCCCTACACAGTCCATCCCAGCTCTGAAGTTCTGGGTATCATATGCAACAATAACTTAAAGAAAAACTGGAGAGGTGCTTTAAAAAACAAACCAAAAACTGAAAACAAAAGCAATCAACTTGAAACCCCAAGCTTCAAAGCCTAAGGAAAAACAAGGAGTCCCCAATGTTCAAGGTCTGTATAGCTAAAAAGAGAACCAAGACCCGGCGCGTGACCTCGAGTGACCTCCGGGAAGAGGTCTGAGTGACCTCCGGGAAGAGGTCTGACGCTAGCACAGGAGACGAAGGGCCCTACAACTCCCCAGCTAATGTTTGTAGTTCCACAATGAGCCAGAAAACTCGCCAAAATACAAGGCCGGAAGCTGCTTCTCCAGGCACCTCGAAGCAGCCCCGGAGCAGTCCCAGGGGGGCTGGACAGCTCCATGGCGGCTGGCTTTTTTAGCCACACCCTTCAGCCCAAGCCAACAAGCATTTATTTTCTCTGCCTGTCACATGCCTAGCCCTACTCCGCGGCAGATGGGGGATGGGAGCTGGGGCAAGAAAAAAGCTAAGAAAAAGAAAAACCAACCTTGTAACAAATAGGCATGACCAAGTAAAAGAAACCCCCACTCCAGCCATGTTTAAAACCACATGACTGATCTTTGCATCAAGCCCATCTCAGCCCCAGGGACGCAGGTCGGTCCTGGTCCTGATGAGAGTTCCCAAATCTTTCCAAACTGTTTGTCTTTGTAATATTGTTGTTTTCCTATAAATCATTCACCTGGTTCTCCTCACTTTACTTTCCATCAGTTCATACAAGTCTTCTCAGGATTCTCTCAACAACAAATATTTATTTAGCATTTACTATGTGCTTAGCAACAGGTCTAAATGCTAATAC
This sequence comes from Pseudocheirus occidentalis, assembly GCA_028646575.1. NCBI lineage: Eukaryota > Metazoa > Chordata > Mammalia > Diprotodontia > Pseudocheiridae > Pseudocheirus > Pseudocheirus occidentalis. The sequence goes on from CM053595.1 coordinate 306,837,974, forward strand.
AAGTGGAAAGGATGCAGCCCCTGCCTCAAGGAGCTTACACACTATGGCAGGTAGATCACACACAAAAGGCAGCAGAAGCGGGAAGGGGTCAGCCCCCTGAGAGGGGTGGTCAAGAGGAGGAAGTTCACAGATCAGAAGGGGGTCCTGGAGGGCAATGAAGATAAGGCAGAGCTGTGCACCCTCCTCAAAATGAGGCTTTCAGGAGACGCTAGTCAACCAGAGGAAAGGGCTTCAGGGGCAGAGTGAGAAGAGTGAGGAGATGCCAAGACCCTGGGAAGTCTCAAACAGTCTCCTAAACAGCCCAACAGCACGCTGCCACGCTGCGGTCATAGAACATGATCTGTTCAACCCCTGCCCAGTCTACAGACACCACTTGCCTTTCCAGTTCTTTCCCATGACAAAAAGAGCTGCTATCAGTATCTGTGCACAGGTTCTCTCAGGTGGAGGTCTACAAGTGGTGTTCCTGGGTCAAAGGGCATGCACACATTAGTAACTTCCTAAGACAAAGCTCCAAATCCATTTCCAGGATGGCTTTACCAATGAACAGCTTGACCAAATGTGCACTAATTTGCTTTATTTTTTTCATTTTGCTGTATTGTCTACTTTGCCAATCTGGTAGGTATGAGGTAGAAACTCAGAGCTGTTTTCATTTCCATACTTTTTGTTATCATTTATTTGGAGCACTTGTTCATAATGTTGTCAACAGCTTGAACTTCTTCCTTTGAAAAGTGCCTGCATTCATCTTTTGCCCATTTATATATGGGGGAAAAGTCCTTTCAACAAAGGGAGGGTGTTTCCTACCCTGAACTCTGCAAATTACGGAGGCTTAAAAAAAGCCACTGCAACCAAAGAAGCCCAGCACTCCTCCAAGAAGGCCGCCCAGAGTAATAACAGCAGGAGCAAGCAAAAGCCACGCCATGAAAAAGCGGCTCTCAATCTATAGACGTCAGTGGGGGCCAAGAGGCCAAGCAGGGTCTACCAAGCACTAGACTTGAGTTTGAAATTGGGCTCTTACAGCCCTAGCTACACAAACTGTCCCCAGAAAAACTTAAAAATAGAATCTATTTGGTCAGTTATTCCAAAAATATTTCTAAAACCCTTCTGATGTGCCAGCGCTGTGCTCCCAATCAGGTTATAAAGATCTTATAATGTGAATTTCATTTTTGTCCCTTATTTTCCCACACATAACTTCAGTAAATATAAATGAGGCCCAAAAAAATCTGGCAATTAGAAAGTTTCAAAATGTCTATTTCTCAGTCTGAGCAAATTAAAAATATAGATAATAATTTAATAATAATACTATTAATAACTAACATTCAGATAGCACGTGAAGGTTTACAAAGTGCTATACAAAGACTGGCTCACTTGATCCTCATAGCAACCCCAGGAGGTGAGTGCTAATGTTATCCCCATTTTACAGATAAGAAGACTGAGACAGAGGTGAAGTGTCTCACCAAGGTCACATGGCTAGTATCCGAGGCCAGATCAGAGCTCAGCTGTGCCTGACTCTAGGCTCAATATCATCTGCAACACCACTGTTCTGTGAAGTTTAGGGCAGACAAGTGGGAGCAGGTGCAAAATGTGAGCAGGTGCCACCATCTGAAAACAGAACGGCCTCAAGGCCCAGGAGCCACTGAGATTGCCACTAGGAAGCAAGGCCACCAACTCTGATTTTATTTGTTGAACTGCAAACAGTTCCAGGCTCGTGCTTGGAGTCCCTCTCACATCTCCATAATGGCATCGTGCTCTTCTGTTTGGCCATCAAAAATCTTCAACCTGAACTCTCCCCAAGCCCCAAGTCTCTCTACTCAGGAGGCCTGTGAGGTGGGTCTCCTCCTCCGCCTCCAGGGGCCTGGCTGGGCGACAGTCCCACCAAGGCTGGACCTCAAGTTCTTCTTGCCCTCGCTGCTGTGCGTGGAAACTCGCTCCCTAGATTGGCCAGACTGATTTCCAAAAAATAGGAACCTCCAAATACTTAAAAATTAATAAAGAACCATAATCACAGCGTATCTTCTTCCACGGCTAACCCTCTGAGGGCTCCATGGCTGCTGACTTCTGAATTCAAACAAACCTCTGCATGTGAGAGAGGGCACCGGGCCACCTGAGAGACATCTCTTCCCCCTGCAGATGACAGACCACAGTAACCTGTAGAGAATTTTCTCTCTCTGCTTGCACACACACAAATAATAATAACTGAAAGCTGTTCCAAACAGGCTGTAGATGTGCAATTAGAAAAGTATGTCAGGAAGGTAAAGTAGCCTGAATTTGTCAGCAGAACAAAAATTTTTCCAAGCTTTCCAAACAAACCAGCTGGAGCCAGCTGCAGCAGGCAGGCCAGCCAGGGCTCAGTTTGCCATGGCTGCAGGAGACTGCTCCAGGCCCTGGCTCCTCAGGAGGGATGTTGTGGTTTGTCCTTCGTTCTCCAAGAAGACCATGACATTGGGAAGGTGAGGCCATGACATGCAAGTGAATTGGATTTAAGTGAGGGAGTTCTGCACAAAGCCATCTGGATCTAGTGGCCAGATATTGATCAGGAAGGAGGGGGAGAACCACACTTGACTCAAGGCCTTCTTCCACCAGGTATGCCCAGCGAGCTCACCTCACCCACATCTCCGTGGGGAAAACCCAAGAATCCAAGGAATTACATAGTCAAGGTTAAAAGGACCTCGGACAAAGGGTGCTAGATACAAAAGCTAACCCGTTCATTCCCAGTTCTCTCTTGCCTTTTCAGAGTCCTGGCCTCATAGAAAAAATAAAACCTTTTATGCCCTTTCTGGTTTAAGGATTTCATCTGTTGAACCCCTAAAAGAAAAGCTAGGCTTGACAATTTCCAAATACCCCAGGAGACCAGGGATAATTAGCGGCACAGCAACATTTGTGGGCGTCTGTAGAAGGATGACCTGCCTTTTTTCTGCCTTACCTTTCTAGGGGAAGACATTTATATAACAGTTAAAGAAAAGAATAACACAGACAAGAACCCTCAGGATGAAGGGTAACAACGCTGCATTCGAAGATGGTGAAAATGAAAGATGTCAATGAAAATGTCAAATTTAAAAAATGTACCTGGAAGTTACCCAGAGACGTCCTGAGCCTCTAGTCCGTCCATAAGCATGGGCACACTTAGCTCAGGGCTCCTGCTACCATGACACGCCGCCTCACTTTAATCCTTCTCATGTTGTTCAAATAGACACGAGTCTCAGGAAATGATGGCAGAAAACAAGCCGCACACGCGACTCATCTTCTAAGATCCATTTTCTCAATGGATCACCAGAGTTTCCCCGGCCATTCACATTCCACACTTCACTCAATTTGATCCTGAAGTATCCAATGTCTCCTCCAGGCCAGTGTAAGTCAATAACAGAATGGAGTGGGAAAGCACTCAGTAGGCACCGACTGTGTACTGAGCACCGGGGTGACAGACCGAAAAGCAAGATGGTTCTTGCTCTCCAGGGGCTCCTGTCTCAATAATGAGAGAGGAGGGCTGAGCTCCCCAGCAGAGAGGAGGAAGAGGAGGAGGATGTGCTACACATGGGCACAGGGCATGGCAAAGCAGAAGGTGCCCCCTCTGAGGGGCGACGGTGAGGCACGTGGTCCCCTGCCAATGACTATGAGGAAGGAAGGCAGCAGGGCTGTCAGGGTTGGACTCACATAGTGGGACGGTCAATTAACAGGTGATAACCGAATGAATGCAGCTTTGGGAGTTGAGACAGGAAGGCAGGATTAAAGGAAGTAAACTCCAAGGAAAAATCTGCAAACTCATCAGATGGTTTGGTAGATGGGAGAAGACATAACTTAAAGGGTTGGGTTTTTTTAATCCACTTATTAGGTTTTGGTTTTTTGTTTGGGGGGATTTTTTTAAGGCATCTCCAGCCAAGTAAGAAGAATGTATTAAACACTTATTATTCACCAGGCACTGCGCTAAACAGCAGGAATACAAAAACAAGCAAAAATAGGAGAAGAAAACCCAGAAGAGGAGCAGGGAGGCTGGCTCGGAGTCCCCTTGCTGGGCATGGTATGGCATCGGAGTCCAGAGTCAAAAGCAGCACAAGGAGAAAGGTAAAGGAGAGAGCATGGTTGGCGTGAGTACATCCTCAAAATGGAGCCACTAGGAGGAAGTCACCCACCAGAGGAGGAGGCCGGAGGGCCAGAGAGATCTTCCAAGGTGAGAAGGCCCCATGGATGGAAGAACCTGACTCACCCCTTCACATGGAAAGCTGATTTTCTTTCCCCAGTGCAAGAGGCTGCAATCCTCTGGACTTCTCCATCATGCCCCCCAAACCTCATCCTGGAAGATGGCTGCTGCCAAAACTCACAAACTGACGCCTCCCAGGTACCCTCTGGCCCTGAGGCACCTCCCTCTGACTGCAGAGTGGCGGGCTCCCCAGAGCCTCCAGGGAAGGAGGGAGCCCAGGCCAGCTCTCTTCTTTTCCCAGCAGGCTGCAATGCCTGCACTTCTCCATCAGTTGGGACTGCTCCTCAGGTACACCATCCTTTTCATGTCTTCCCCATTCAGATGTGAGCCCCTTGCCAGCAGCGCCATCTGTCTCTCTTGCATCTGTCATTCCAGCATTCAGTAAGTGCTTGATAAATGCCTATTGAATGAATGGACGGTGTTTAGTCCCTTTTTTCCATGTCAATGACAAATGACACCCGGAAGAGAAAAACAGGTCTACGAGGGAATCTGACTTGATGGACCCTACTTAAAAACAAACAAAAAATGAAAGGAACATCAAAGATGCATCAGCAGCAAAATAAAAAATGAACCGCAAGCTCTTCAGCCACTTGCATGGGCAATGTACCAGGCACTGCACTGCACTCTGGGAAATGCAGGGAAAGGTAGAAGACAGCCCTGTCCTCAAGAAGCTCCCTGTCTGACAGAGGAGACAACACGCAGGCCACTGTGTCCAATGAGCTACATGCAGGATGAACCGGCAAGCTGGTGGGGGCGGGGAGGGGGAAGGGCCAGCAGAATTAGGAGGGTCTGGGAACGCTTCCTGCAGGAGGCCTGGAGCTGAGGGGGAGCCCATGGAGCTTACTGAGTGGGGGAGGGCGGGGAGATCACTCTGACAGCTGAATGGAGAATGGCTGAAGTAGGGAGAGGCTCAAGGCAGGCAGACCCAGCAGCACCTACGGCAACAGTCCAGTACTGAAATTCTAAGGGCTCCTACCATGGTGGCAGCAGTGCCAGAGGAGTGAAGGTGGTGTATGTGAGATACGGGAGAAAGGCAAAATCAACAGAACCTGGAAACAGACTGATTATGACAGATGAGAGGGCGGAGCTGGAAATGACACCTACGCAGAAGGATAACAACAGAGAAGTCAGGAAGAGAAGGTCTGGGTGGAAAGATAACAAGCTGGGTCCAGGAGATGTCTACGGGATGTCACAATGCCCTAAAGGCAGCTGGAGATGCTGCAGGTGAGAGAGGTTAGGGCTGGACGGGAAGACTAAAGTATAAAGGTGAAAACTGAATCCATGAGAAGTGATGAGGAAAAAGAAGAGAAGAGAACTCACCCAGAAGGACCCCACTGAGGTATGACCTGGATGAAGAACTGACAATGCAGACTGAGGCTAAAGAAGCAGCCAGATCAGTGGAAGGAAAATCAGCACAAGGTCACAGAAACACATGTGTGTGTGTGTACGTGTGTGTGTACACACACAAATACATATAAATGTGGGGCATATACACATAGACATATGAGCAGGCGTGTGGATTATGTGTTTTCTATACAGTCCTCTCCTCATGCTTCTTGTTAAGCAATTAGGAACTGCTTTATTCTCTTGAGTAAGTAGCAAAATAACAGACTGGCTTTAGGAAGTGAGAATAAGTCCTACTCATTTGGGGGGGAAGTGTTTAAACCTTAAAAGACTGATTTATAGACCATCTTTTTCACAGCACTTTCAGGACAAAGTAATCCAAAATGCTATTTGTTTTTCAGTATAAATGTCTTCTGGGTCTAATCTCATCTAGCAAAGCAAGGTGTGGTTCTGGTTCCATTTAAATGGATAATGCGGTCCACAGGGGTTAGCGAGGTTCTGACAGGCCAGCAGAAGTGAAGGGGGCTCCCCGCCTTTCAGCAGCCTCCAGAGAACGATTCCAAATGTGGGAAGTGGGGGTGGGGGGGAAAGGGGTTCCTTCCTTCCCATCAGTCCCTTTTCTACAGCCACTAATCACTCGCCCCTCATATGGAAGCTGTTTTTCTCCTGTATGTATATTTTACAGTAAATTAGACGGAGCTGCAGCTCCGTGGAAGGCACTGAACACTGTGTGTATGCTCAGCCCCCCAGGGCCAGGCTGTGCAACCCGCTGCACTGTCCTCTCCTCTCAATAACCCCAGGCCACAGCCACGTGTGCAGGCGGCATCCAAGGGTGAGCTGCTGCAGAGCCAGAGCCCAGAGTGGGCCCCTCGACCTGGGGCCCTGAAGAGCCCCAGTTGGGAATTCCTAGGATTGCTGAGCTCTCAGCAAGCACTTTAATCTTGTCCCCTACCAGATGCTTTCCTTACTGAGCACAAAAACTCCATCAGAGTAACATGAAGAAGACTAAATTGAGCGAGGGAAGGAAGAAACAATGATGATGAAAAAGGAAGCTAAAAAAATCACATGAGGGAGGCCCAAAGCAGTGGTCCTGGGGGGGTCGAGAGGGGACGGGGGAAGGTGACTCGTGGCTGGGACCTCAGAGTCTCCTCTGCAGGAAAATGCCTTGGCACGTTAACCCAAGGATCCGTTCTGGAGTGCTGTGCTTTCAAGTGTGACTCCCTATAACCTGTGCCTATGGATTTCTCTTTTTTTCTTTTTCTTCTCTTCAAATCGGTTTTGTGTAAGAGAAAAACGTTTCCTCTCGGGGGAGGGGGAGGGGGGCAGGGGAAGGATCACACAGGAAAGGTTTGGATAATGATAACGAGAAGGTGATTTTTACAGATATTAAACCCTTAAGTCAAAAGGTTTTGCCAGATGCAATATGTTTACTTTTGCTTTTATTTCTTTTAAAAATGAACCTTTGGACTGAGAATTTTGTTATGCTGACCATCACAATGTGCCCAGCCTGAGTCTCTTCTGCCCACTCTGATTATGGAGCTAATTCATCCATGTTTTCAGAAAACAGAAGCTGCCCCGGGAATTCCAGGTTTGCGATCTCTCCTTGGTGGACGGCTCCCTCCGGGATCACGGCAGTCGTCACCTAATCCAGGCACGTTCAGTGAGGTCTCTCAGTCTCAGTCTCAGTCTAAGGTGACCTTTGTTTAATGTGCTCTAAAGGGCCAGCATCTTTTCTGGAAAAGCAGAAGGAGCTGAAGTAGGCTGGGACAGAGAAGAAATCTGGAGTCACAGGGAATGAGGCAAATCAAGTGGGTCCTCCTTTCTTCCTCCACAAGAAGGAAGCTGCAAACTAAGTGAGCTTGGGTCCTGAATCAGCCTCCTGATTGCTCCCTGCCTGCCTGCCTCAAGGCCACGCTGATAGTGCAGGAAGAAGGGGCATCGAACCTCAGGGCTCTTTTCTACCACGATCTTCATGCTGATAAACTCAATTTGCCCATTGCTCTTTACCTCTTTTTGATGTACAAGCTCTCTCAGGAGTCCTCTAAGACCTCACAGACTGAGGAGGAGCCCAGATCTCTGCAAAACTGAGTCCTTCAGAAAGTGAAGACCCACAGAAAGATCTGACAAGGACCTGGCATACTCTCCAGGGTCATCTGCCTCATTCTCCAAATGGAAAAACTAAGCAGAGCTGGTACTAATTGAACACAGGTCTTTGGCTTCCTGCCCAATGTCCTTTCCACTGCTAAAGGCAGTGGAAGTTCTTTTTGTTTATAATTCCCAATCTTCGGCAAAAAATGACCAAAACAGTAGATCCAAATCATAGTTTGTCCAGATTTATTTTTCACTGTCTTTCTCTCTGCCTCTAAAGTTATTTCCACGGTGGCCTGAGAAATAACCCACATCATCAGGTTTACAGCTGCAACAAAACAGTCTGGATAAGGACAGCTTCCCAGGGCTCAAGGGAAGACCCTCCTCAACTAAGCCCCTCTCTCCTGTTTATTCCTCCAAGGATGCAGACACTGCTACGTATCGCCAGGGCTGCCCGCTCCCCATTTCTTCATATACACTTGCCCTCTACTATTTAAAAAACTTTGCCAACCTATTCAACATCACCAGCCAAAGGAGCCTACAAACTAGTCTAACCCCACCCTAGGTATGGGGAGGTCTTTCATCAAATTCCTCCAAACTGTGCAACAATGTAGGACTCATCAGGTTTCCATTTAAAGCTACAGGAAGAAGAAATTAAAGATGATCCTCTCATCAAAGCTATGAAAGAATAGGAAAGAGACAAACGTGTCACCAAAGTAAGCAGTATTTATGTGCTGAATTAGCAAAGTACAGAAGCATTATAAAACATGCCGGTACACTTTGTTTTGTCTTGGTGGTAAAATGAAAATTGCTTGTGAGACAAAAACATATTAACAAGAAAAGCCTAGGAACCAGAAGGGGCCTGAACTGGTCATCTAGGCCTCAGACTTGCAGCTAAACTGGGCAAAAGTAATCCCAGTACTGGCAACGTGCATGCTCGGCCCTAAAACCAGTCTGCCCGAGACGCGACACACCAAATTCTAGCCACCGTTGCCCTCCAGTCTGATTTAAATTTGATCATGTTTTTAGATCTCATATTTTAAATGAATTGGAGGAAAGGGGCCCCCTGTTGATGTGGTTACCAAGTAAGCTGGCTCTGGAGGAAGATTAACCCTGAGGTCTTGGAAGCAACACCTTCAGAATACGACATCAAACCTAACTACTAGAGGGGGGATAGAAGCAGGGGAAGTAAGCCCCTATTATAAAACATTTAATCTCTATTTTCAATCACACAATTGTTATATCTGGCTGGAGAAAACACCAGCCTGAGCCAAGAAAAGTAAGACGGCAACTTTAAAAATATATCTCTAACGCAAGAACACCAGCCCATTTGGGCTTGTAATGGGAGCTCAGTACCTATTAAACATAAGCTCTGACAGTCCATCCCACTGATGCTATGAAAAATATACTTGCTTCCATCTGTCTGTTTGAAAGGCAGGCAGAGAACTGCGGCTGTCCAGACCCCAACTTTATCCAATAATGACTTGGGGATTGGTTGTTCTTGGCCCCCTGTGCAGAAATGGTAACAGTGCTTAAAGTGTGTACTTAACACACCACACCACTGCGAGTGGCCTTTTTCATATGTCTTACATATTTCAGATGTTAAACTATATAATGAAAACACATACCGGATATCATCAAGTGTTAATAAGATTAATTCATTCCCAACAACTTCCCAGCAGAGATCTGAAGGGGAGGTCACAAGGTCAAAGTCAAAAGCACACTGGGGCACTAAAAGGCTTCATGCTGCTCCCGGATGGTAGGGCTATTACCCGCACTATTTGGGGGCAGAACGGAATCCCAGGGGGGCTGGAGCAGAAGGAGGCTCTGCCATTTTCACACTCTACCCAAGACAAGCTCAATGGAGCGGGCTGCTTTCTTGTTTTCAATCTAAATGAAAGTCAAGTTTCTCAATGAAATGACACCGAGGCCTATTCTATCCTGCTGAGGGCCATGGCCCAGGCAGCTGTACAACGGCTGGCCCTGAGTGCCTCACCCACTCCCACCCCCAACCACGGTTTCCTGTCCAACAGAAGGAGCCAAAGGATGTGCTGCCTCCCCCTGAACCTAGGCCAAGCCCAAACCATGGACCCAAGGCAAGGGAGACAGATCATTCTGATTATTACAAAATCAAATTTTCAACTCTGTCATCATCAACCTCAAGGTTTTTACATGACAAAAAACAGCATTTGCTTTGTTTGCCATCATGTCAAACCATGTCTGTTTCCCTGCTTGAGAGGCACACAGCTGAAGAGCATTTGCACAAGCATAATTTAAACCGAACGCTCCGAGTGGACCCCAGCTCGCTCCTCGGCCCCCTGCCTGGCAGATGCTTCCTTTGAGCCCAGCACCCCACTGAAGTGCCAGGCTCCTCTGTGCTAGGAGCCCCAGCTTTCAAGAGACAGGTCCTTGACCGGCATCTGGCAAGAAAGGTGGGTTTAAAAGAAATGTTTTCCTGCTCTTTAAATCAACCCTAGATATTGGATAATTTTATGACCCATAAAACTGTTGCAGCTTCACTACTAAAATGCGGGAATCTCATTTCCCTGGGCAAACTGATCACCACAAGGGTCAGGGGAGAATCCTGTTCACTAACAAAGAGATGGAAGAATTAGGGAAGGTTGTCTTTGCCCACTTCATCCAGAATTGTTCTTTGCCTCGGATTTCAACAGGATAAGCCTTGTGTTCAAATAAAAGAAGTCAGCTCAGCCCCTGGAAGTAAGATGCTTGAGATTTGTTTTCAATGACCACGCTCAACCTTCTAGGGCTACCTGCTTGATTCAATTCAATTGAACAAACTGCTCAATAAGAGTCTCCTACAAGTGAGGCACCTTGCTAGGTGCTGGGAGTATTAAAGCAGAGTCTTGCCCTCAAGGAGCTGACATCCCAATGTGTACGAGCTTGAGTAAACACAAGCAAAACTCTCTTGAGAGAGAACAACTCCCCAATACATTACAGTACAAGCCTGGAAGGACCTCACTATGATGAAACCAACCCTTCACAGTCTCTGCTGAGAGCCCTTCTAAGATTCCATCTCCTAGAAATGCAAGTTAAAATAACTCTGAAATACCACATCATATCTATTGGATTGGCTAACATGACAAAATAGAAAAACAATAAATGCTGGAGAAGATGTGGGAAAACTGGAACACGAATGCACCATTGGTAGAGCTGTGAACTGATCCAACCATTCTGGGGAGCAATTTGGAACTATGCCCAAAGGGCTACAAAACGGTGCATGCCCTTTGATCCAGCTACCAGGTTTGTATCCCAAAAAGATAATAAAAATAGGAAAAGGGCCCACATGTACATATATATATGTGTGTGTGTGTGTGTGTGTATGTATGCATGCATGTATGCATGTATGTGCATATATGAGCTCTTTTGTGGTAGCAAAAAATTGGAAATTGAGGGAATGCCAGTCAAATGGGGAATGGCTGAACAAGTTGTGGTATATGAACATAATGGAATATTATTGTTCCATATGAAATGATGAGCAGATAGGTTTCAGAAAAACCTGGAAAGAACTTTATGAACTGATGCTGACTGAAGTGAGCAGAACCAAGAGAACATTGTACACAGTAACACCCACAGTGTACAATGATCAACTTTCACAGACTTAGCCCTTCTCAGCAATGCAAAGATCTGAGACAGCTCCAAAAGACTCATGATGAGAAACGCTGTCCACATGCAGAGAAAGAACTTTGTGGTCTGAATGAAGACTGAAGCAGGCTATTTTCTCTCTTATTTTCTCATGGTTTTTCCCTTTTCTTCCAATTCTTCTTTACAACATGACTAATGTGGAAACAGGACTGCACATGTATGGCCTCTATCAGCTCACATGCCATCTTGGGAGGAGGAAGGAAAATTTAGAAATTTACTCTAACAGTAAATGCTGAAAACTAAAAGTACATAGACAAAAACATTTAAAAGATAATCTATCAGGGAGCTGATTAATCGCCTAAAATATACATTTCATCTCACTTTATAAAAATCATGCTCCCGAAAGATTCCTCCTTGAAGAGTCAGAAGCATTTCATTCCCAGATTCCCGGCTTCCTTTCACTGACGGTGGCAACGTGTCTCACTGCCTGTCCTCCACGCCCAACACACTCTCCTAATCTCTGTCTGCTGGCTTCCTTCAAGCATCAGCTGAAGTCCTACCTTTTGAGTCTCCCTTCCCTCTGTTCTCCTCTCCAATTTATCCTGTCCAGAATATATATTCTTTGTCCCCAGTCATTTGCTTTTTGTCTTCTCCATGTGAGCTCTCTGTGGTCAGACACAGCATCTTGCCTTTCTTTTTATTCCCAGGACTCACTAAAGTGCCCAGCATGTAGTAGGCATTTAATAAATGATTGTTAACTGACTGATTCTCCCTCAAAAAATAAAAAAAATCTATCTCCTAGAGCAGTGGTTCTCAACCTTCCTAATACTGCGACCCCAGTTCCTCATGTTGTGGTGACCTCCAACCACAAAATTATTTTCCTTGTTACTTCATAACTAATTTTGCTACTGTTATAAATCTATCTGATTTATGCAGGATGTATTTTCATTGTTACAAATTGAACATAACCCACAGGTTGAGAACTGCTGTCCCAGAGAAAGGCTACCCTTAACTGCTCAGTTACCCTTAACTGCCATCCCTTTCTCCTAAAAATGTTCACAGTCCCTCGGCCACATTAGCCCTGTCACAAAACCAAGGTTTTTATTTTTTAACTTCAACTCCTTTAACTACGGTTTGTTCCATTTCCTCCTCTTCACTCATCTTGTTCCACTTTCTGTTGGTCAGTCAATAAGGGCTAACCATGTGATAATTGCTGAGGATGCAAAGAAAGGCAAAAACACGGTTCCTGGCTGCAAGGCCGGCCTGTGAAGAGGGCAGTGTAAGTATCAGCATCACCACGTTGCCATGGAAAAAATGGAGGCTCCGAGAGATGCTGGAACTTCCCAGAGCTAAGTGTGCAAGGTAGGATGCAAACACAGGCCCTGCTCCTGGAAGGCACACATGGTCTAACTTGTATCTTGGGATCCCAAGCGCCAAACCAGCCCAACACATGGTGCACAGAGGTACTCAATAATTTGTTCAACAGAATTCAGCCTCCAGGACCAGGCCTCTCTCTGCCATTTATTCTACATGGAAAAAAACAGGAGCTAAAGGTGGAATGGCAGAGGATGTCAAAAAGCTAGAACCAAGAAGACAGACATTTGACTCGAGCAAGCTCAAGTTTCTGAGTAGCAGAGGAATGAAACCGCACGACAGGAATACCAAATATAGTCACAGAATGCAAAAGGACAAAGACCTGATTCACTCTTTTACGGTTTCAAAGGATCACAGGTTTAGAGGGGAAAGGACCTGAAAGGCCAACGCATTCAACCCCTTCATCGTACAAAGGAAGCAGCACTTGGGTGATTTGCCCTGGGCCACCAGTGGTGTCTGCAGCAGGATCTGAACCCAGATCTTCCTGACGCCAAGATGTCATCCACACAGGGAATTGTAAGTGTGAAAGTTCCTTCCTCCAAGGCAGATCAGCAAGTCTTTTATAACTGAAAGCTGCAGACAGTTACCCAATGGTAAGATGTTAAGGAACATGGCCATGGTCACACATACTGCTGGGACAGGACTTAAAGCTGGGTCTTCCTATCTACAAGGCTATCCACTCCCCTTTCCACCACTTAACATTTATCCAACAAACATTTACTGAGTGACTGTTAAGTCAAGGGGTAGCTAAGTGGCCCTATATGGGCACTGAAGTGATACAGTGGACAGAATACCTGGCCCAGAGTCAGGCAGGCTTGTCTTCCTGAGTTCAAATATGATCTCAGATATTTACTAGCTGTGTAACCCTGGGCAAGTCACTTAAATCTGCTTGCCTCCGTTTCCTCAATCTCAATCTGTAAAACGGGCTAGAGAAGAAAATGGCAAACACCAATGCCCCCCACCCAAAAAAAAAAACCTGAATGGGGTCACAAAGAGTCAGACACAAGTGAAAATGACTCAACTACAACAGAATTATGTGCAAGGCACCATGAAGGATGAGAGGAGAGCTTAGGACAAAAGCACTGCAAAGAATAAGGCACAATAACTTGCTGCAAGCAAAGAAAGACAATCGGGCAGCTGAGACACAAAGAAACCACCGCCTGCAATGTGCTTGGAATTATCCAAAAAGGGCCATGGAAGAGATGGTCAAAGAGTGGCAGAGCAGACAGACTGAATGCTGCCTGAACTGAAAAGAACCCAGGGTCGGGAAAGGCTCCACTGCCGTTATCTTTCCAAAACAGCCCGGACCATAGAGAAGGTCTCCTACGTGGGGGCTGTCACTTGGGACAAATGTGCTTTCAGTTGCTTCCTTGGAAAGATTCCCTACTTTTTATCAAAAGAAAAGGCCAGAGTCCCTTTTGTAAGAGATTCCCAGAACACCAAACGAGGTCAAGAGGGGAGCCTCCCTCCAATCAGGGCTGCACCCAAATTCCAGCCAGTCCCTGCTCTCATGAAGCTCACATTCTAATGGGGCAAGACAGCACATATGGGACCATTCAGCCACAGGATAGCAGACCCATTCACTCTGCAGGGCTTCAGAAACAGCAGTTAATGACAATGAAGAAGGACTGCCCCAAGGAGGATTTTCTGGTAAAAGGAACACAAGTACTTCTCTACTAACCAAAAAAAAAAAAGACTTTTTTAACTATGAAGCTTGCATGACGCCCAGAAATCAAATGGTCACAGAATTCTGAAAGAAAAGCTTTTCTTCACTTCATTTTAAACTCTGCCCTTTAAATATTATAAGACTGACCAAAAAAAGAGGAGAAAAACCCCCGCAAACACAGGCATCTGCATCCTCTTAGCAAAGTCTAATTGGTAAATATCCTCTGTTGGACCAGAAAAGCACTGGAAGGAAGCTCCCCAGGGTCAGCTGGGGCCCAGGAGACAAACAAAAACGAGCCCCTCTTTCCATGTGCACAATGATAAGAACTCAGAATGACCTCCTGAAGAACTGAGGACTGACGTGTGGAGCCAAAATACAAACCCTTTCCATAAACAATGGGATCTTCTATTTACTCTTCAGATGGTACGCCATCAGGTAAACTGGGGAAATTTAATAAAATCAATATGACCTGAACTGAAAAAAGCAGATAGTACTGTAAGTCATTACTGCTCTTTATATTCAGAAACACAAAAGGAGCCCAGACATTTCTGGAGGCTTTGGAGACAAAGACTGAGAGGGGTAAAAACTTAAGGCAAGAACCCTAAGCAATGTGGCCTGTTTAGACACACCCACATCCAGCTCAAAGGACAAGAGAGTCCTCCCTTACTCAGGCAGCCCGATGGAAGCCTTACCTAGAAGGAAATTTGGGTCTCCAGCCTCACGGGACTAAGAAGAAACAGGAGGTCCAGAGCACTCCAAGGATATGGAGCAGTAGTCAATGCCAAGAGTCTATGCATCTAAGAGGACAAAAATTTCAATTCACAAGCCAGGTGTGACCCAACTCAGAGATGAGCTCCTACTTCACTGGCTTGCTGAAGGGTTACATCAGATCACATTTAGCCCAGAACCTGGCACACAGTGGACTCTTAATAAATGCCTGCCTCTCTCTCTCATTCACAAAGACAAAGGCAGCATGTGAAAATGTCTTCCAATCTCTCCATGCCCCAATCACTGAGCAAAGAGGAATCTTCATTTAGTTACAATATTCCAGCACTCATTGCCCACCAGATCTTAACACCTAAAACCTACCTGTTTCATGGCAGTCTCTCCAATTTTGTCTGAGTGCTTTCGGATACTTTCCAAGAAGTCCTTGAGATCAGACATGGAAACGTCCTGGATTTCTTCCCGAAGCTTGGGGATGTTGTCCACCATGACCTTGCAGAAACGATAGTGGCTCACTTGGGGCAGGTAGGTGTGTTCTAGGTGCTCCAGGGTTTTCAATGCTGGGTAATGTCTGTAAAAGAGATCCCACAGGGTTAGTTCTGCCCAGGATTTCTTAGATGCACAAACTCCTTTCATCTCTTCTAAACGACAACAGTACAAAGTCTTCCCAAGGCAAGCTTTCCAATCTCAATTCATTTTCTTCATGCATAAAGATAGCAGGCTTACTATTATGTTTAGGCATAAGAGTGAATGTAAGGGGGGCGGAGCCAAGATGGCGGCGTAGAAGCAGCAAAGCACCGCAGCTCCCACACAAACACGCTAAAAAACTCATAAAATGGGACGCTAAACAGATTTTCAAGCTCCAAAACTCTCCACAAGACAGAAAGCACTACGGGCAGCACAGCAGGAGGGGCTCTTCCCAGCAGTCTGGGAGCCTTGGCTGAAACCCCTGCTGGCTCAGACCCTGGGGCATCGGGCGGGGAACCGCGGCTGCAGGAGAGCAGATCGGCTGCACTGGAGGCAGAGTTACCACATTTATCAGGCCAGAAGAAAAAAAGGCTAAGAGAAAGGTCAGTGGATTTTGCTAACTGGGGAGGAGAAGAGTGGGTCCGGCCAAACTGCTCCCAGGGCAAGGAGGCAGCGGGA
>CM053595.1:306854609-306952796 GCA_028646575.1 Pseudocheirus occidentalis
TATTTATAGCCCTTTGGGCATAGTTCCAGATTGCCCTCCAGAATGGGTGTATCAGTTCACAGCTCCACCAATAATGCATTAGAGTTCCAATTTTTCCACATCCTCTCTAGCACTTGTTATTTTCCTGTTTTGTCATCTTAGCCTATACCCACCCCATCATTGTTACAGAAATCCTGAAAGAGCACTTTACTGTTGATTTGTTTTTGGTTTCTCAGACAGAAGCCTTTGTCTGTTGATTTATGTTACTTTGTCAGATTAAAGTGAATTGAGATAATAGTCAATGTGTGTAAATATTGTTGCAGCTCTGTTAAGCTTAATGCTTGTAAATGTAGTTGTCACCCTGTTAAGCTTTGTTTTCCTAAAAACAGCTTGCAGTGGAGCTCCATAAGCTGAGATATAGACCTAGATAGGAGAGCTGCCTATGTGTGAATCCAAGCAAGAGATGGGAGTGGTTAGCCAGTGGAAGAAAAGCCAAGGAGTTTGGAAGCCAGCCTAGAATCAAGATGAAAGACTTTACTTGGGTACTCCTATTGACTGATGAGATTGGGACTTACTGTGACCTAGGGGTGGCTGGCATTTTCACTTTCTGCTACCCCTTAAGGATGATTGGAAGCCACCCTCCCATCAAGATGAAAGAAGATTTTACTTTGTATTGATTGAGGAGATTATGATTTACTGAATGACATGTTTTAAGACTATGTGACACCTTAGTAATAAGTTGTTATGTTATATTGTTGTGAATGTTGTGCTTTAGTTTCTTGAATGTTTTGCTTTAGTTTATTGCTGAATAAATAGAGAATTCACTATACTATGTGATGGGATCCTTAAAGTTATTCACAGCATCAGTCCTCAGGAGAGCTGCTCATGATTGGCTTTACAGTTGGGTGGAGGTAGATACCAGAGGCAGATGAGCTGCCAGAAAAGGGCTTGGCAGCCCTCACACCAAAGTCCTCCTGGAACACCCCAGGTACCCCATTTGTATCCCTAGCATTTAGTGTAGTGCCTGGCTATATCAGCAAGCACCGTAGCATACCCAGGGTGGCTGCTAGGCATAGGTTCTTTTATCTGCTTTTCTAAAGGAAACCAACTCAAAAAGGGTTAACAATCTTACTTTAATCAATCAAACATATATCATTTACCTAGTTCAGGGGGAAAAACTCAGCACCCTGAACTTCAGAGAATATAAACATATGTTTCAAGAGAAAATAACACAATTCAGCAGACAAGGCTTCTAGCTGTCTGATCATTACATCCATACCTAGTTAATGACCAGAGAGAGAAGAACCAACATCTGGGTTTTCAAAGCCAGGGAGCTCAACAGCTGCCCAGAGTCTCATCTGACCAAATCACACAACTCATCTCAAAGTGAGCCCCAGAGTAACAAAAGTTGTGCCTTCCTGAAAAACAAGCCTCCCACCACAGGCTCCATATGAGCACCTGTAGCCTTTTAGGGGGCAGAGCATGTTTTCAAATCAGGAAAAGTCCTCAAGTTCAATTAGGCTTATTAAGGAGCAGGGAAGATCTTCAAATTTCTATTACCATTACACGGGCACATAGTAGATTCTTAATACATTTTTACTAACTGAAAGAAAGAATTCCCAGAATTCCACAATAAGATAAAAAAACAAAAATAACCATAGTTACAAAGTTCAGGTAAAAATTAAGTAAACAGTTTTGATTTGCCAAACAAAACCAAACCAGTAGTTTCTTCAAATGTCAGAGCATCCTGGAGAATTATTTTCTGAGCTCACAGGATAATCCTGTCAAAGGAGATTAATTAGATTAAGATATTTACACTCTTAATCTGTTTACTACCCTAATACATTGGGGGGGGGTCTCCCCACCTCATAATTTCTTCTTAAATTTTGACCCAGTTTCTTCTAAGAAAGTGGTTAGGCCCTTGGTTAGAAGAATATAATAAAGCATAAGACATTGTTTGGGAATTGATAGTTAAAAAAGACAAATCAGAGTTTTTCATTCAGGTATAAATGAGTACTTCCCTATTACTGATGAGCAGTGGTTAGGCCCTTCGTTAGAAGAGCATAATGAAGTATAGGGCATTATTTGGGAATTGATAGTTAAAAAAGACAAATCAGAGTTTTTCATTCAGGTATAAATGAGTACTTCCCTATTACTGATGAGCATACCACCATGCTCTCAGTTACCACTATCAACAAGGGTGTCATTCCTGATTCCTTACTTGCACTCATCCCCCATAACCAATCTTTTGCCAAGGCTCATCATTTCTACCTTCGTATAATTTCTTGTATATTTGCCCTTCTTTCCACTCACATGACCGCCATCTTGGTGCAGGTCTTCATCACCTCAAGACTGGACTACAGTCTACAGTCTACAGTAGCCTTCAAATTGGTCTCCCTGGCTCAAGTCTCTCTCCACTCTATTTTGTTCTCCATTCATCTACCTATGTGAGCTTCCTAAGTTTAGGTCTGACCGTGTCATCTCCCTGCTCAATAAACTCCAGTGGCTCCTTATTACTTACAGGAACGGGTGGACAAGAAGAATTTGTTCCAATTGCCATGAAGGTTACTGAAGCAGGCAAGCTTCGAACTTGATTAGACTTTGAAGACACCAAGGTCATCTGCATCCTGAGCCCTCACCAATCACCTTGACTTTTGTCCTGCAACTGGACTTGGGTGACTCTGGAAGAGAGAGTGAGACTTTGTGGAATTTAATTCACATGAAAGTCAAAACATTACCTGTGACATCAGCGGTCCTTTTCCAAAACAGAGGAAGACTGACAAAACAACACTTACTTCCAGGATTAAATATAAAATCCTCTTTTTGGCTTTAAAAGTCCTTCACAGCTTGGCCTCTTCCTATTTTCCAGTCTTCTAACCCTTTACCCTTTTGTATACTCTGTGATTATGGTTATAATTGTGAGACACTGGCTTTCTTACTGTTTCTCCAACACGACACTCCATCTCCTGATTCTACCTTTTCATTGGCTGTCTCCCATACCTGAAATGTTCCTCTCCTCATTTCTGCTTCCTGGCTTCTCTGGCTTTCTTCAAATCTCCTTTCAAGCCCCATCTTCCTCAAAAGGCCCTTTGCTGTCTCCTCAACTGCTGGTGCCTTCCCTCTGAGACAGCCTTCCATGCATACCTGGGTTTCCCTGGGCAGGCTCCATTACAACATGGAAGGCTCTTGAAGGGTCTTTTAAAGCATATCCAGTTTGCCTAACATACAGCACCCGCACCCCCTTCCCACTATCTTTTTGGCTACTCTTCTTACAGGGTCTCCTATGCACTACATCCAGTGTGATTCTATTCCACACTATTAAATGAACTGAATTGAGCCCTCTCCTTTACCTCAGCTCCATGAAATGGGTACAGGTGTGTTTCTTCCTGCTCTGCATTGTTTGTCTTGAGTTTCAGGTGCTAGCCATGATCAGCAAGGGATTAGGAGTGATTCTGAGGCTTCTAGCCCTAAAGGAGTCAGAGACTTGGAACTGGGACTTATTATGGGAACCAAACTGAGCTTTGAACCTAATTCTCTTCCTCTCCCCATAGACTGAGACATTACAAAAGAGGAAGGAATTATGCCTATCACTGTTGTGGGGAGCAGATTTGATATCTGTGATTCTGCCTTCTGAAACAAATATTCCTTTTGTAAAAGATTCACTGTTGTACCTTATATCCAATAAGTACCTAATTATTTGCCTGTTGTAATCCCTAATAGAATGGGAGCTCCTTGAAGACAAGAACTACTTTTGCATTTCTTTGTGTTCCCCAGCTTTTATCACAGTACCTGGTACATAGTACTCACCCAGTCACTTAATGAATATTTATCATTAATGACAGTAGCAATCAATCAATGATTAAGTGCCTACTATGTGCCAGGCACTAGGTACTTGGTATTAGGGTATAGAGAAAAATGAAGAAACAATTCCCTCCCTCGAAGTGCTTAGTGTTTATTAGAGGAAACAACCAATACACACACACACACATACATACACATACACACAAACAAAGTACATCGGAAATCAACACTTTATTTATTTTTGGGGGGAGAAAGGGCAGTGAGGCATAATACCCTAGCAGAACCTCTATTCAATTGTCACCAGAATCCTATGCATATCAAAGAGTCACAAAATCTCTGTTAGAATAATATTTAGAATTAGCATCCATGTTTTTTTAAGGTTTGCAAATGTTCTACAAATAGTAGCTGATTTTATTCTCACAATTAATCTTCCCCATTTTACAGATGAGGAAATTGAGGCAGACAGAGATTAAATGACTTATCTAGGGTCACTTAGCTAGTGTTTGAGGTCACATTTGAGCTCAGATCTTCCTGACTCCTATCTACTGTGCCAATCTCAGTGACCAATCTAATTCAATTCCTAAAAAGTGATCATTCAGCTAGAGCAGTATATATGGCATTGAAGGTGGTTAGACAGGAAAACTATCATTTCCCTTAACTTTCCGCTTCATCTCCTCCTTTAGAGTGGGGGATGACTTTCACTTAGTAAGCACCTCCACTCTGCCTCTCACGAGGTCATGGAACAGTGAGGAGGAAGAACTCTGTCTGAGGCACCTGAGGGCAAAGTACAGCAGAATTTTCACCTTGAATGCTCTATCTGTTGCTGGGAGCTGCTCAGTGTCCAGCACTAATCCTGGTTGGAGATGTGAAAAAGAAATGACCAGGCCATGGGGGTAGTACAAGGAAGAACTCTGAACTCTGTTTATTGACTCTTAGGACAAGGTTGTTTGGTTTTTTTTAATTAACTTTTGTTTATTTTTAGTTTTATATCATTCATTTCCACAAAATTTTGAGTTACAAATTTTCTCCCCTTCTTTCACCTTATTCACCACCTCAAAACTTCAATCCCACTGTATATCCCCTCCCCCAATCTGCTCTCTCCTATATCCTCCACCATCGCCCCTCAGACTTTTCTGTAGGGCAAGATGGATCTCCCTACCCCAGTGCCTATATATCTTATTTCCCAGTTGCATGTAAATAATAATAATAATAATGTTTATTATTATTATTATTATTATGTAGATTTTAAAACATTTGATTTTAAAACTTTAAATTCTAGATTCTTTCCCTTCCTCCCTCATTGGGACAAGGTTTTTATAGAGCAATGAGACAAACGAAAAGGACTTAAGTTTTCTTATCATTTTCTTAGTCTGTTATATCCTGGAAGTAGCACAGAATAGATAATTAAATAAGGATTTGATATCTAGGTGACTAAAGTCTTAGGGTAAAACTTTTGATCTAGTCATCAGGTACCTCCTAATGCAGCCACAATCATAAATGGATACAAGCGAGAGCAGGCTTCAAAGCAAAAGCCACAGTCATCAAAGGTATCACATTTAGAGCTGACCATCCAGAGACAGCCGAGTGCTGAATCAAATATTTTGGATCTCAACAGTTTGTCTCTCTTAATGAAAAACAAAATTAAGAGTTAAGAGTCTCAAAGAAGTAATGGAGTTGATACAGTGTACCACCATTAAAAAATGGGAGAGAAGGGACTCAGACATAGGTTTTCTGACCCTAACCAGAATAGAACCATGGTTCTATCCATGACTTCACAGAAGCCTTCCAGCGGTCTCATCCAAGTTGGATACACTCTGGGTTGATGCAGATTGCAACCTCTTCAGGACTTCCCTACTGTGTGGTCCTTCTTCATGTCCTTCTATTAATCCTTCCAAGATAGCAAGGGCAAGACACGGAGGACTGGCCTCATATATTCCTTTGACAGGCTAGTAGATCAGGAGAACAGAGCACAGTTTATCTAAGTTCTAGCAAAGCATTTAACTAAGTCCCTCATGCTTTTTTTGTTGTTGTTTGAACATTTCAGTCCTGTCTGACTCTTCATGACCCACTTTGGAAGAGATACTGGAATGGTTTGCCATTTCCTTCTCTAGCTCATTTTACAGAAAAGGAAACTGAGGAAAACAGGTTTAAGCGGCTTGCCTTGTATCACACAGCTAATAAGTGTTTGATGCTGAATTTGAATTCAGGAAGATTAGTCTTTCTGACTTCAGGTCCCATGCTCTATCCACCGTACCATCTAGCTGCCCTAAGCATGCCCCTAGCATGCTTTGTTAGTAGACAAAATGAAGAGATTTGGACGAGATGGTAGTTCAGTTAGGTGGACCACAACTGACTAGTTGACCAGATCCTAGAAGCAGTAATTAATGAATTCATATCAGCTGAGAAATGACTTGCACTTTATTTGTTCTGCAAACCCCTTTCAAGAACAACACCAAAACATGTTGTGAACTCCTAGGGTAATTTGACACATTACTTATAATATTCTTTTGTATTAATTTATTAAGTGCTTGTAATAACTATAATAATAACTTTTGCCCCCCAAACTTCCAAATGAAAATTTATATTATGTAATTACAATTATATTACATACATTTTTGTTCTGCCTAAAATTTTGAAAACTCTAAACACAAAATTATAGAACTCTATATAATATTTGTAAATATTTTATGTGAAACATTCTGTAAGGATCAAAAAAAGTGAGCGAGCCCTCACACACTATTATCTGCAAGATTTCATATTAAAATTCTTTACATTATAAATTTTGTTGAAGATAAATAACATTTTAATAAAATAAGTTACAACTTGAAAGATGTTTAACACAATATAATATTCATATATAAGTGTAATTTCAAAGTTCAACTTTTTTTATTTGAACAAAGGTTTATGATATTTGGTTCAACACCAGATAAAGAGTTGTAAATCTGATTCTTCATTAAGCTTATTCTGTATTCTTATTTAAATGAAGAATAACATAAAAAAATGTTCATTCACACAAATGTGTGGTAGAAAATAGTAGGAGAATTTTACAGTCTATCTTATAAAGGAGTGTATTTACATACATCTGACCATCCATTAGGAAACATTTTGAGCTTGAATGTCAAACTCTTGTAAAGGTTTGGAAACAATTTGATGACAGGTCGAGGAACTACAAGAACGTTATACTTAGAAGTGGTCAAAGTTTGGTTTAATTGCTATACAAATACAAGAAGTGTCATGTATATGATTATGACAGTTTTGAAATATTGTAGAAACATACCTATACTATTTTGAGTATAAAAGTGCTCTTTTTCACAGAGGAAAAAATATATTTGTAATGTAATTGAATAGTTATTTATTGCTGAAGTCACCACTAAAGATTTTTTCACAAACCACTAAATGGTAGCCACCATCCTAGAGGGAAGTCTCCAGTGTTGCATCTTTGGTCTCGTACTATTCAGCATTTTTACTGATGACTTAGATGAAGCCCCAGGAGGTATACTTGACAAAAGTACAGGTAGCTCATAGCTAGGAAAGATAGTTTCTATCAGTTTTTCATCTGCTGGATGACAGAGTCAGCATCCAAAATGATCTCATCAGACTAGAATATTGAACTCAGTCTAGGGCATGATATTTGGGAAGGTGATGTAAATATAAAGTTCTTTGTATGGGTTAAGGAAATCCATTTTACATTTCAGGATGAGGAAGGTAGGCTGAGACAATAGTTCATTTGCTGGATAAAAATTGAAGACTAAAAGAGGTGTGGTATACAGACTGAAGGCAGGAGTAGTCCCACTGTGTCTGTCCAGTATGCAGACCCCTTCAGGACCATGTTTTAGGAAGAATATATTTAATTTGAAACAAATCCATAACAGTGTGACCAGAATGCTTAATGGCCTCCAGAACATGTCCTATGAAAATCAGAGAGGCAATTATGCATTGAATAATAGATCTGGAGTTAATGAATCCTGATTTCTTATCTTGTGTCCAACATTTACCAGCTGAGTGACCTTGGACTAGTCACTTAACCTTTCTGAACCTCAGTTCTCTTACCTGCAAAATAGGGAAAATCACTGTGCCTACCTCACAAAGTGGCTTTGAGGATCAAGTGAGATCATTTATGTAAAGTGCCTTCCCTGGACTATTGTAAGAGGTTTTAAAAAAAATAAAGTTGGGTCAGCTAGGTGGCACAGTAAATAGAGCACTGGCCCTAAAGTCAGGAGTACCTGAGTTCAAATTCAGATAACTTAACTAGCTGTGTGACCTTGGGCAAATCACTTAACCCCAACTGCCTTGTCTTCCCTCCTCCAAAAAAATTAAATTCAGTTATATTTAAAATTTTCTTTTTATTCTGAAATAAACATGAAAGAAAATGAATCCTTCTATATGCATAATAGAAAAAAAGAGGAATGTACATGAAACGGGGTAGCTCTATTATAAACAGCTTGTTTGTTTTTTTTTAAAGAATCAATAAATGCAACATTGTACTAACCTTCTAATTGATCTCCCCGCTTCAAATCTTGCCCTATTCCAATCTACCCTCCACATTTCCAAAATGATTTTTCTGAAGCACAGCACTTACTACATCCACTGTCTACTCAACTCTAGTGACTTCCTATTGGCTCTCAGATCAAATCCAGATGCTTATTTGGCATTTAAAGCCCATCACAACCTGATGCCACCTTATCATTCTGGCCTCGCTGCACATTAGTCCCCTTTACGCATGCTGCGGTCTTGCCAAATGGACCTTGCTGTTTTGACGCATGACAGAAGAGCGCTGAGCCTGGAGGCAGGAAGACCTGAATTCAAATGTTGCTGCAGACACTTCCTGGCTGTGTAATGGTACAATTCACTTGGCTTGTCAAGCTTGCTTTTCTCCTCTGTAAAATGGAGATGTACAGCCCTCTGCTTCCAGGGGTGTTGTAAGGATCAAAAGAGAGAATATTTGTGAAGTGCTTAGCACAGTACCAGCTTGTGTAGACTCTTCATCCATGCTCGCTTCATTTCTTCTATATCCACTCCTTTTTGTGGATTGCTTCCAATGCCAGGATTGTGCTCCTCCTCTATTTGCCCCTGTTGGAACCCATGGTTTCCATTGTGACTATTTGAAGGGCTTTCCTTTGGTTCTTTTAATAGCTTGGGGACATTAGCAGAGCACTCAGGTGGCCCATGCATCATCTCCCTTTCTTGTTCCAGAACCAAATCCAGTGGAAAGAATACTGGCTCCTGGTTCAGGGGACCTGGGTTTAAATTCTAACTCTGATGTTACTGGCCATGTGACCTTAGGCAAGTTGCTTAAAAAGGAGGCTGACCTAGCTGGTCTCTGAAGTGCCTTCCAGTTCTAGAGCCAGCTACTTCTTTTGTGCCACAAATCCTCATTGATGACACACCCTATGATCACTGACTGGGCTTTTACTTTCAACCAAAGACGTAGTGAAGATCAGACCTTGGAGGCTTTGAAAAAAGCATGACAATTCCTCTTCCTGCCCCAGAACTCCACCTTGGACCTGCTCCAGGAGTGGAAAGAGGCAACTCCATCTCTCCCAGAGTTCCTTCTGAGTGTACCTTTTATCTGGTGTGATAAATTTACCAAGCCCATCCCTGTAAATGCAGAGCTCTTGGCTCTGGGCCATAGGCTGCCTATAAATATGAGCCTGTGAAAAATCTCCTGGCATGTCCAGAGAGGAGAGAGAACCTGAGAGGTCTTGGATTCCAGGAATAGAATTTTAGGGAGCAGAAAAAGGCAGTAATACTGAGAAAAGATAAGTTAGTTCATTTCCCTTTGTATGTAGGACTGGCTTTCTGGGACCTCAGTCATCTGAAAAGAAAGGAGGGCAACAAGAAGTTTTAATAGTAATCTCCCTCTCTCTGTCTCTGTCTCTCTCTTCTCTCTCTCTGTCCCTCTCTGTCTCTCTGTCTCTCTCCCTCCCTCCCTCCTTTCTCTCCCCTAAAACCAGAGGCTTCCAAAAGGCCTAAATACTTCATGGAAAGCATGGGAAAATGGGCATAATCTTTGTTCTGGGCACCATGTTCCTGCTCACGCCCTCTGAGTACATGTATGTATGTGTGTAAGTATGTGAGCGTGTGTGTGTGTGTGTGTGTGTGTGTGAATGAATGAATGAACGGTATATATGTGTGTGTTGTGTAATAAGTTAGAAAGTGTGAGTGACTGAATGTTTGGTACGCGTATGGGGCTATGTGTGAGAGAGATTGGTGTGTATGCTTGGTATATGTGAATAGTGTGTGTTTTAATGTATGTAAATATGATGAGGCACAGGCTTTGGGACCCCCCTTGAGCTCTCCTTGAATCTTTGAGGGACAGGCTCTGGGAAACCCCTTAAAGTGTCTGATTAAATCTTCCCACTTGATGAGGCATTTGCAGAGGCCATTAGTTTTTCATTGTGGCTGGGCCCAAACCTCTGTGACTAGCCTAGCCCTCCATTGTCCATCTACTTCCCACCCTTGAGCCTATCAAAATATCAATCCACCCTTACACTGACCTCATTAACTCCTCCTGAAGACCCTCCCCAAACTCATTACTGGAGTCTGACTTCATTGACTCCTCTTGAAGACCCTCCCCAAACTCCTCCTCTAGACCAACCCTAGATTCCTCTGTACATAAGACCCCATCTTCCCTCCATGTGGTATGAGAGGACCATAGAATGCCCTAGCACAGACTTGCTCTGTGACACACTTACTCTGTCCTGCTTGCCCAATGAAAGCATCACAGATACCTAGGCTCTTTAAGAGTCTACCCCATATGGCGAACTTTGAATGAACTTTCAATAAACTTTACTTTTCTTTGGCTGAGAAGATTTGAGTCAAATTCTTTCTGCAGGACCCGGCATGTTGGTATTTTGGGGTCTCGAGTACCCCTTATCCTCTTTATGGGTAACCTCTTCAAATACGGGGATATGTGAGTACAGTATATGTGTATATGTGTGTATGTTTATAAGTAGGGTATGTGTGAGAGTGTGTATATTTGGTGTGTGTGTGTGTGTGTGTGTGTGTGTGTGTGTGTGTGTGTGTGTGTGTGTGTGTGTGTGTGTAGCTCAGATGCTCTATGGGGAAGTTCAGGTCTGAACCTGGGGGACCTTGTTCCACAGAAGCTTGGGATGATGTCAGCCTACAGCTCAGGGACCTAGGTGAGCTCAGGCTCCTGGGGGAGTTGGAGGTGGAGAGCTCAGTGTTGTCACCACCTGGAGGAGTACAGTGAGCTTAGACTCAGAGGAGAAGGTGGACCCTGAGGACGTAGGGGTGACAAACACAGCCAAAACATTCTGTGGCCAAGAGATGCCCCGGGAGAGGGCTTGTTACCTCTCAGGATCAGGTGAGAAAATATTTGTAAAGTGCTAAGCGCAGTGCCAGGCACATGGTAGGAACTTAAATACTTGATCCCTTTCCCCCTCAAACTATTAGCCTGTTAGTACTGGACTCTCTGTACTTGAGCCTTATGGGAGAAATACAGCTCTGGCCTTAGGAAATGCTCATTCTTCTGGGGGTTTTACAGGCCCTGCCCTCAGGGAGGCTCTGATCTGATTGGGGAGACAGGACATATATTTACATATGAAATCTTCCTCTAAAAACACTCAGGAAGGGTGTAGTCCCTTTCATGTCCTCCGAGAGTGTGAGCTCTTCAATGAGGGCTATTTCTTAGTCAACTTTCCCTAACTAGCGTTGGTTGCACACAGTAGATCCTCATTATCTGGTCAGTCATTGGTGTAGCAAGGGTGCTTCTCTAGGGGCTAGATGCCTGGAGCAATGGAAGGATGGTGGTGCTCTCAGCAGGGAAGGGCAAGTGTGGAGAAGAGGTGGGTTTTGGGAAGATAATCAGTTCCATTTTGGAGACTGATTTCAAGATGCTGTTGGACCATCCAGATGCCTAATAGTTCACAATGGACATTGGAATTCAGAAGAGAAATGAAGGCCACATACATACATCTGCAGGGATCTGCAGAGACAATAATTGAACACATGGAAACTGATGAGCTCATTGAGAGAGCACAGAGAGAAAAGATACAGTTGGGTGGTTGGGGATAGACAGTGACCTAGCAAGAGAGCCTCAGAAGGCACAGCTGGACAAGTAAGGGTAGAGGTAAGAGAACCCAGATAAGAAAAGGAGATGGCCAACGGTTTCAAAAGCTACAGAGAGGAGGTAAAGTAGAATGAGACTCAGAGAAAAGCCAATGAAGCTAAACTGGAGGAGATTGTTGGTAATTTTGGAAAGAGCAGTTTAGGAAGAGTGGGGTCAGAAGTCAGAGTGAAAAGGACATAAAAGGGAAGTGAAGAAATGGAGGTAACTAGAGGAGATGATGACTCTGTTTAGGTATTTGGAAGGGAAAGAAAATTACCTTGTGTTTATTTACTTGTATAAATATTGTACTTTGCAAATAGGCTGCTCGAGGGCAGGGCTTTGAATTCTGTCTGGTACATGGATTGAAGGATTGAAAGGGTGAAGAGATAGAGGAAAATGCTTTACAAGGATCTATTTAGGGATGGGAGAAGTCTGGGCATGTTTGTAGTTAGTGGAGGGTATACAGTGGATACATTTTAAATTTCTCTCCCTTCCACCGAGACCACTTGGACTTTGCTCTTGGGTCCCTGTGTTCTGATAGTTACCTTTTGAATTTATTTTACCTTGCCCTGAATGAGCGTTCCATTTCACTTCCTGGACACATTTTTTTGGGGGGGGGGAAGGGGATAATCCGGGTTAAATGACTTGCCTAGGGTTACATAGCTAGTAAGTGTCTGAGGCTGGATTTGAACTCAGGTCCTCCTGACTCCAGGGCGAATGCTAGCTGCTCGATTCTGGGCATTTTCAAAGCATCTCCCAGCTTCCTTTTATGTGTTGTTTACTTTCTTTAGAATGTGAACTCCGGTGAAGTCAGGGACCATCTTGATTGCAGGTAATTGTATTCCCATAACTTAGAGTGCCTGGTATATATCAAGTGCTTAATAAATATTTCACTCATTCATTCATTCATTCATTCATTCATTCATTCATTCATTCATTCATTCATTCATTCATACATCCTTGGTAGAAAGAAAGCAAGCCCATGCCTTTTCCAGAAACTGGAGCAAAAGATAATAGAGTTTGGGGGGAATAGTGGAGAGGGGTACAATTGGAGAGAAGAAAGATCTTGCTCATTTAGGATGGCCTGTTTTCTCAGTCAAATAGGAGGAGAGGTCCTCTGCTGAGAGAAAGGAGGGGATGGCATAAGAAGTTTGAGGACAAAAGGCGTCTGGCGTATCCCTCGTAGGAAGTGTGAGAATCATTCAGATGAATAAAAGAAAGTCTATACACCAGGGAAGGTCAGAGTTGATGGGGTAACGTGTTTATCCCGGTGTGGACATTGACTAGATCATTGGATACACCAGGGAGGGTCCAGTTGGTCGGCTAACATGTTTACACTGTATCTCCAAGTATCCGTGTGAGGACATTGACTAGATCAGTTGGAGGGAGCCCTAAGATAAGATCGTAGTGGGGTTGAAACACTAGAGCTGTCCAAGGTGGAATTGGCGAGTGTTACCAGACTCATTTCATCGAAGGGAAACTCATAGATGTTGTGACTTGTCCGAGATAGGGCTTGAACAAGTATAACCCTGATTGCATAGATGACAAAACTGTTGGATCGAAAGGGGGGGGAGGGTTGTAAGGTGGTGGAAATGTAGGAGGTGGGCAGGTAATAAAATGATGCGTGACTTCGCAGCCTCAGTTTTCTCATATGTGAAGGTACCTTTTTGTTTTCTGTGGTGGCATTATATCACTACCCTATTGGCTAAGTTCGGCCATGTCCACTTCATCGTCAGTCAACAAGCGTTTATTGAGATCCTACTCTGTGCCCGGGCCTGGGCTAGGCGCTGCGGAAGTAAAGAGAGGCTGAGGTCCGCCCCTGCCCTCAGGGAGCTGCCAGGTTCCACTGGAGGGCGGTGCGAAGAGCGCTGGCTGAGCTTCACGCCCCAGCGTCTGGGCGCTTTCTTCTAGGGTGGCCCGGGAGAAGCCCCTTCCCGGCCCCGGGCCTCAGTTTCTCGCTCTGTTACACGAGGAGTGGCGTCGGATGCCCCGGAGGTCCCGCCGCCGGGAGGAGGGGGGGGGGGGGGGGGCAGGCGGAAGGCGGACGAGGACTACATCTCCCGGCAGGTTGCGCGCGCGGCGCACCACGGTGAGGGGGCGGGGCCTGGGCGCGCTGACGCCAGGGGGCGTGCCCGGGGGGCGGGGCCGTTGCTGGGCGGCCGAGGCTGCTGCGGAGGGGCCGGCGAGGCTGCGAGGCTGCGAGGCTCCGGGCGGCTCCGAGCGCGGCAGCGGGCGCGGGGAGGCCGGGGCGCCGGCAGCGGCGGCGCGGCGCGGGGCGGGGCGGGGCGGGCGCCCGGCCCATGGAGCGGGGGAAGATGGCGGAGGCGGAGAGCCTGGAGACGGCGGCGGAGCACGAGCGGATCCTGCGGGAGATCGAGAGCACGGACACGGCCTGCATCGGGCCCACGCTGAGGTAGCGAGCCGGGGCCGGACCGGGCCGGACCGGAGCCGGGGGCGGGCCGGGGGAGGGGACGGGCCGGGGGCGCCCCGCTCCCCAAGGGACCGGGGCCGGGGGAGGGGGAGCCGGTGCCGGGAGAGGGGCGCCCCGCCCCCAGCTGAGAGGGGGACCCCGCCCTGGCCGCCACCTCCCATTATCCCTGGGGGAACAGCCTTCCCCAGGGGAGCGCCCAGAGATACTCCCAAGGGCAGGACCCCTGCCCCCAGAGAGAGACACCCCCAGGGGCAGGAGCCGTGCCCCCAGAGAGTGAGAGACAACCTCAAGGGCACCCCCGCCCCCCAGAAAGAGATACCTCCCAAGGGCAGAACTCCCACACCCGCAGAGAGAGATACCCCAAGGGCAGGACCCCCACCTCTAGAGAGCCAGATCCCTAAGGGCAGGACCCCCAGAGAACAGGACACCACAAAGGGCAGAACCTTCACCTGTCCAGCTCCCCCTTCAATCCCCCCCGTGTGGTTCCATCCCAGAGTGACCCCTCTGCTCTCTTCCCCAACCCCTCCCCAGGGGACTGCCCTGTCCCTTTCCATTTCCACAAGAGCAGGACCCCCACAGAGAGCAAGACTCTTCCAGAGCGACCCTCTGTCCCCTTCCCACTCCCTCCTTGTCCTCAGGGACAACCCTCCCCAAGCTTCAGGATCTCCCATTAGTTCCCAGCTTGTCCCTGTTAAACACAACCTCCTCCTTCCCCAAGGATCAAGCCCCCCATTCAGGAGCCAGAACCCTCAAAAGGGTAAGACACCCCCTTCCCCAGGAGGGAGTGCCTTCTGTTCCCATACCCACGCTCCTCATTCTCTTTCCCCCTGACTGCCCTCTGTTAGGGGGTTCCCTTTCCCAGCCACATTCCTTCAAAAAAGGAGCTGCCCCTTCCCCCCAGAACTGACTGTCCCCCTTCCCCTCCCTGCAGGCACCTCTCTTCCTTCCCCCTATAGCCAGACACCCTGCCTGGACCATACACATCCTTCTCAGTCAGACCTTATTCTCCCTCTTAGGAACCAGACTCTCCCTCTTGTGAGACCCTCTTTCCTGTCCAAGACAGGCAGGCACTGTACCCTTCCTCCATTCAGAGTTTCCCCCTCCCCTCCTAAGCATTTTTCTCATTTAGTCAAGATCCTTCCAGTGAGACCCTTCATTTGAGCACCTTTACCTTCCACATTAGAACCTCCCTCCCAGGGCCCCCTTGTAAGTGAAGTTTTCACTGGCATTCCCAGAGACAGCCCCTTCCCCAGGATCTAATTCTAAAACTCCTGAGATGTTTCTTATCTTCCTTCTTCCTGGTTATAGCCACAGCTATAGGAGATGCTTTCTCTCTTGGGAAAGACTGATTTTCCACTGGACACTGCCCCCTACCCCCATCCCTTCCTTTCTTTGCTATTCTAGAGAGTCAGTCTCTTCCAGGAGTGACCCCTTTCCTCCCTTGCTTCATCCCCGAGCCCTGTCCAGCTTCCCTGGACAGTCAAGTTCCCCCACTAGCAGTGATCTTCTGCTCAGGCCCCAGCCACTTCCCTAGGAAAAGTTTCAAGGGCTTGGGAGTCTGGCTCCCTGATCAGGGAGATCTCTGTCTCCAATCAGGGTCTTCTAGGAGGGGAGAGATACCTTCCCCCATCAATAGACTTCTGTCCCCTTCCTCTTTGGCTCCTCTGGATAGTCCCCTCTTCCATTCAGCTTCCCTCAGGATGATTAGCACCTCTCCACACACATTTCTCACAGACAAATAGGCCCCTCAACCCCTTCTGAAGGATAAACTTCCTCCCAGCACTAGCCTATTCCGTCTTGAGTAAGACTTTTCCAGGATCAAGTTCCATTTCCCTAGAAGGGATGCTTTCTCCTACCATGTAGCCCCTTTGTAGAGTAAGGCAGGCCTGAGGATTGAGACATCCCCCTCTTCCCAAAACAAGCTGCTCTGGCCAGTTAGACCTACAGCTCCTCTGCTAGGCCCCCATTACCATAGTCAGGAGTGATTCTTCTCCCCCCTCTTCTCCAGAATCAAACTTCCTCTGGGTTGAAACATCCTCCCCCAAGGCCAAGGCCCAGCCTCTGCCCCAGCCACTTTAGAGATTGACTGCTCTAAGAGACAAACATACCAGCCTCTCAGGAAAGTCAAGGCAGCCCCAGAACCCTGGGAGTGGGATTAGCCTTCCATAGGAATTCAGCCCTTCTCAAAATTGCAGCCCCTCAAAACAGGCGCCCTGCTTCTCCCTCACTGGGAGACTTTGTCCTTCCTACATACAACTTTGTTCATCCCTGGGGAGTGAGGAAGGACCAGTCAAGCTCTTGTCTAAGGCTAAAGCCTCTGCCCCCTCCCCACATCAGCACTAAACTCTACAAGGAGCACTTACACAGTTTAAGCTTTGCAAAGAGCTTTTCATAATACCCCTGTGAGGTAGGGGCTGTTAATTGTCCACTTTGTGCAGATGAGGAAGCAGAGGCTGAGCTGGTAAGTGACTAGTGGGACCTGAGGCAGGATTGGAAGTGAGGCCTTCCTGGCTGACCTGGGTCACCCTGTGCCTCACCCGCTCCCCTCGACTTCCCTTCATCTCCTGGCACTCCTCAGCTTGGGTGTTCCTTCTGTCTTCTTTGTAAAGAACTAACTCAAATCCCCAGCTTCTCCACTTCTAGCCTCTGTCCCCAACCTTCCCATTCAGCTTGGAACTTCCAGAAAGAGTTGTCAGGCCCCGGGCCTGTGTCTCCTGGTGCTCTGGGAGCAGGTGGGATTAAGAGACATGTCTGGACAGGGGGGAATTTGGAAGCGAACGAGGAGATTAAGTCTTCTTCCCTCCCGTACACAATCTCCCATAACAAACGTTTCTGACCCATGATTTCATGTCTCTACTTTGGAGAGAAGAAAATCCAGCAGGCATCAGAAACTGGAGATTAGGCCCTGGGAGCTGCTGCCCCCGTCCCCACGTGGCACCCCCAGCCAGGGCTGTCTGTGAGTCTGTCCAGCTGGGGCCTTCCCTCAGTGCTGCCCACTGGCTTTCCTTCCCGGTATGTGGAGACCTGCTCATCTGGGAGCTTTCTCTTCAACTGAGCCCTCAGCCCACCTGCCTCTGCACATACGGGGATACGGGAAGGGGCTAATGTCTGCCCTCAGCACCTGGATGTTCTCCTTGTGGGTCATTAGCATCCTTGTCATTCATTCCCCAGCTTTCTTTCAAGTTTGTCTTTATTAACAGGCCTCTTCCTCCCTCAGCCTCCTTGCTTTCCCTCCCCCTACTCATCCCACTCTCCTTCCTTCTGTTGTCCCTGGTGGCAGACCCAGGAGCCATTGGTCCTCACCCTGATGGAGGCAGCA
The DNA here is from genome assembly GCA_028646575.1 of Pseudocheirus occidentalis. Classification (NCBI taxonomy): domain Eukaryota; kingdom Metazoa; phylum Chordata; class Mammalia; order Diprotodontia; family Pseudocheiridae; genus Pseudocheirus; species Pseudocheirus occidentalis. The sequence continues at coordinate 306,872,211 of CM053595.1, forward strand.
GGTGCTGACTCTTTTGTGTGGCAGCCAGTGTGTGCCAGCTTCGCTGCATCCCCAGGTGGCATCCTCATCTGTGCTCTCCCGGTCAGAGCAGCAGTGTGGACAGCCCCCCTACTAACCTCCCCAGCTTCTTCTGGAACAATCCAGAAGCAGCCAGTTCTTCTTTCCCTCCTGCTCAATGGAAACATTGGTGCAAGCATCCCCTTCCTTTCTGCCCTTGGTCTCTGTCTCTTCTAGACAGGTATGAGAAGTCCTCTTGGTCTCTCCTTAAGTCGCTGATGTCACTGTCTGAGGTCCTAGGCACTTAGCTGTTCTGCCAGTGGGAGCCCCCTGTGAATGAGGCCTTCAGTCCAGTCCTGGGGCTCGGGCGTAGCAGTTACATTGCTGGAGCTGTGCATGGGCAGTCAGAAGTGCCCAGTGTCTCTCCCGGCATCTTGCTTGGCATTGGCGTCTCTCCTGGGTGTGATCTTGGGCAGGAGCACCATATCTGTGGCCTGTTTCTTTTACATTCAGTGCAGAAGTAGGATTGATAATCCTTAAGGTTTCTTCCCGGACCTATTGGTGGCACAGTGACTAGAGCCCGGGCCTGGAGTCAGGAGAGAGCCCAGTGTGAATGTGGCCTCAGACACTGCCCAGCTCTGTGGCGCTGGGCAAATCCCTTAACTTCTCTTTGCCTCAGTTTCCTTATCTGTAAGATGGGGCTGGGAGCAGCGCCCACATCACAGGTTGTTGTGAGGCTCAAGTGAAAGTGTGTTTGTAAGGAGCTTTACACAGTGCCTGGCACACAATAAGTGCTTGTTTCTTTCCCCCCTCCTCTCGCCCCTCACCATTGAGATGCCTCCTCAGGAGGGCTACCGTCCTCTTCCTTAGCCAGGCCCTTCTGGAGGCAAGCTCTCCCTCTCCACAGCCCAGCCCCTTCCTCAGAACAAGCTTCAGTTTCCAGGCAGCTTGGCTTATCACAGTGGCTGGCATACAGCAGGCACTCAATCAATGCTTGTTTCTTTACTTACTCTGTGGTCATCTATCTCTGAAGCAATCTTTGTTGTAGCCTATAGACCCATTTGGCAGGATTCACGTGCTCCCTGTTTCCTGGTTTGGGGGTTGGCTTCATTCCAATCTGAAGGAGGAGGAGCTGCTGAGAAAACCCTTGTGCCGAGGACAGCACCGGCCCTCCACTCGCCTTTCTTCACAGTCTTGGTGTCTCACTTTGACCACATACAGTCAGTCAGCAAACCTCGTGGTTTCTAAGGCTCCACATCCTTTAGATGGGTCACCTTCTTTCCGCCTACACAGCCCCTACCTGAATCAGTCCCTGCTCACCTCCTCCCTGGCCAACTCCAAGGGCCTTTCCAGTTGGCTCCGTCTGGTGTCTCTTTCCTCCAGGCCATCCCCACATAGCCACGGAGGGATTTTACTGCCTTGTGGATCCGGCTGGGTCCCTCCTGAGCAGGCCAGGGATTCCCCATTACGCTTGTCTGCAGCCAGATGCACCCGTGTACATTTGGCCCGAGCCTCCTTGACCTTTCTCTTCTCCTTCCCATTTGGACACCTATGCATCGGCTGTTCCCCAGGCCTGGAATGCTCTTCCTCTTCCTGGCCCTCTTTCTGCCAGAGACCTTTCTGACCACCCCTCTCCCTAGTTATTAACACCTTCCCCTCCAGGTGACCTTGTCTCTGTCATTTCTATGTTGTTTTACTTGCCTTCATATGTGCGTGTTTGCCTTTTGTTAGCGTTTAAGTTTCATGCGTGCAGCGATGGCTCCTCTTCTCTAATTGTTCCACTAAAGTCTATCACAGCATCGGTATAGTAGGATCTTAATGCTTGTTGATTGACTGTGAAAAGGAGTTGGTGTCTTTTTTTCTGCCGTTACTACTTTGCCTGGTAAGTGACTTGCCCATCTTGCCTCATTAAGGAATGTCTGGGATACCCACACTGAGCATGTGTGTTGCTGTGACCCACTGTCATTCCCTTCATCTTGAGCCCATAGTGCTCTTTGTCTTGCCCTTTTCAGAGAGCAGAACTTCAGAAGTCCCACATCAGTCCCACCCAGCGCACAGGTGTTGTGCTTAAGGCGTTTATTGGCCGAGAGCTCTTCTCATTCTTTTCTCTGTGGACCTCCATCTGGTCAGCTCCCTTTTCCTCCTTTGTCAGTGGTAGCCACAGGCCTTTTCTAGGAATGGCTCACTTCACCAGCTTTGTTGCTCAGGGTGGCTGGTGGAATTCTGTTAGCAAGACCGTTGGGTTTATTCAGGAAACATTTGTCTGGCGCCTCCCATCTGTCTGTGGGGCATGCTGTTAGTGCTGAGGATCTCAGAATCCTCAAGAAGGAGAACAGATATACAGTATCACACAAGAGATGATTGGATAAAAAGGCAGAAATAAATGAACAGTGACAAGACATAGGATGGCAAGATCCCTGATGGCTAGGAACACTGAGGACTTGATGAAGAAGGCATTAGAGTGGGGACGGAAGGCTTTACTCAGAGTCCCAGCTAGTCTGACCATTGACAAGTCGCTTAACCTTGGAAAGGCCTCCGATGACAGGAAAGTTGGATGAGATGATCTCTGAGGTCCCTTCCAGATAGAATAATCTGTGATTGTATAACCTTCAATAGGTAGAGGCTGTTTTAAATGTGTGTAAACAAATGGGAAAGCACAGAATGTTTGGGGACAGCCATTGGTTTGGTTTGGTGAAGGATAGAGAGCTGTTAGAGACAATATTGGAAAGGTGGGGTAGAACCGTAGAGTCTGAGCAGTATTTGGTGAACATTGGAGAGTAATCAGAGGTTTTTGACTAGGGAAGAAAACAGTCATTGGTATCCATGGAGAAGCGTTCTCCAGCAGCTGAGATACAGGATGGGTGGGGATGAGGCTGTAGGCAGACTGTAACAGTAGTCTGTACCAGAGGTACCGAGGGAGGTGATTGAAAGAGAGATTGCCAGCTAGATTTGGGTAAGTGGACGAGGGGATCTAGGCCATGCTTCTTAAACTGTGGGTCGTAACCCTATGTGGAGTCTAAGCAGCACTAAAGGAGTCAGAGTGGAACTAGGTTGAGAAGCCCTGAGTCTAGGCCAAGGTGACTTGGTTGACAAATGGGTAACAAGGACACTTTATGAAGAGGAGCAGGTTTAGGAGGCAGGAGGAGTTTTATCTTTGAGAGGTCAGGATATGTCAGCATTTCAGACGCTGGTGGGATGTCCAGGTGTAAGTCTCCAGCAGGCAGCTGGGCTTTGTGCCGACCCACTAGCTAAATAAAGTACTCAGCTTGTCATAGCCATGAGGGCTTTGTCTGATCATGAATTCGTGCCTCCCCGTCACAGTTGTCTGGCGAGATTTCCTTCGACGTTTCCAGCTGTCACTCTCTGCAACTCTCCTGACTGGCCTTGCCCATCTTGGAAGTACCTTTTCTTGAGATCTCTCTCTTTAGCCGTGTGTCATATTTGTTTAAAGAATCTGAGAGAGAGGGTCATGGTGAAGTCCGTTCATATTGAAATATGGCTTACTCAATGCTGAGCTGTTCTTGGTAGGGTTAGTTTTTAGCTCCTGAAGTAAAGGGAAATCACTGGTCCTGTTCAGTGCTGCTCACCCTCGTTTAACGATGGTAAAAACAAGTCATGGGACAGAGGTTTTTTCTGTTTGCTTCCATCTTTGAGGGATTACTTTGTGTAAGGAAGGAAAAGTGGAAACAACTTATGGCTTGGGCTTGTTATAGGCAGATCGCCTTCCCTCAAATGCAAATGTGGACTTTTTGCTTCTAGAAATTTTTACTGGTTAAGTTGCTGTGGGAAAGGCAGCCCAGCAGTGGATGGAGTTCTCAGGAAATTCACAGGCTTTGATTAAGCATGTCCTCCAAGCCGGGTTTTGGGGATAGACATGAAAGTGACCCGTTCCCTGCTCTCAGGGAGCTTGTATGGGGAAGGCTGGCTCAGAGCCTCAGGAAGGCTTCATGGGGGTGGGAGATGGTGCTTGGCCTCAGCTTGGCGTCCTCAGAGGCAGAGGTGAGTCGATAATTGTCACCTCTTACTTAGTCAAAGACTAGAAAAAAATGTGATCCTCACGGGTAGAATTGGGTCTCGAAGGCCTGCCCTTATTACCAAATGAATTTACTTATTTCATCTAATGGCTTTTCTCCCCAGTTGTGCTTATTCCCTCTTTTTTCCCTTCTCTCCGCCTCTCTGTCTCTCTCCCTCTGTTTCTCTCTGTCTCTGCCTGTCTATCTGTCTCTCTCTCAGTCAGGTTAAGTGAGTTGACCAGGGTCACACAGCTAGTACATGGCTGGGACTGGGTTTGAACTCAGGCTTTTCTGGTTTCAGGGGTAGTACTCTATTCACTGCCACTCCTAGCTGCCCCTGTTAATTAGATGTTGTACAGAGGTGAGGAAGACCTGAGTTCACATGTGATCTCCAACACTGGGCAAGTCACTGAGCCTCCGTTTGCCCCAGATACATCATCTGTAAAATGGGGATAACACCAGTACCTGTCTGCCATGGTTGTTGTGAGGATCAGATGAGATCATCTTTGTGAAGTGCTTGGCATACAGTAGGTACTTAAGAAATGCTTGTTTCTGTCTTCCTTCCTGTGTGCCAAGCTTCACGTCCTGCCTAAGGAGACGCACTGAGAATTGGGGCTTACAATTTTCTGCTTAGAGCCAGGAATCAAAGAGCAGGAAGTCACTCACGTAGCTTTCTTTGCAAGGCTGGCTCTCACCTGCTTCTGTGTTCATGGGAGTTCAGAAGAGGCAGCGTTTTCTACAAATATCATTCTGCGCATGCAAGCAGTTTAACAAAACGAAAATGAGCCATTCGCTCCAATAGGTTGTCGATGGGAAGCTCTTGACTATCAGCACCTGCTTCAGGATTTTTACTTTTTGAAACTTTGTTTATGCATTTACTTATTTCACAATTGAGCAACTGTGGACCCTCTGGATCACTGTTGGCTACACTGGTCTGAGTTAATGCCCAAGCTCTGTTAATAAATCCTTTGTCCCCTGAATAAACCCTGATTCTTCCATCTGCACATGGGCAGTGTTCTCCAGTGATGATGTTATTGATGGGTGGTCAGCTGGAGTTCCCAGCCCTTTGGTACCTCTCAGGAATTCCAGAACACTGTCCCTTGTAATACAAGAGCAAGGGACAGTTCTGTATTTTACGGACCATATCTCCTTCCTGGTATTTGGGTTGGATAATTTGGAACCTTGATATGGAAGTTCCCTGAAGCATCCTTGGACCTTTTAGGAGACTCAGACCAAAGTCAAGAACCCGTGACAGGACATCCTTACCTGGTTTTGTTTGGGGTTTTTGATGAGCGCAAAGGATGCCCAGAGTAGTCTGTGTTGGCTATTTAGATGTCTAGGTTAAGCATTGCTACTCTTTACTCTGGATCTTTGGAGAAAATAGCAGATCCTGAAAAGTGAAATGTCCCTTAAAACATTGACTTTCCACCCCCCCCCCCCCCCCCCCGGCTTGTGTGACAGACCAGAGTGAATAATGACGTTCTTCAGATGACGATCCAGATGCTAACAAAGCTGCGGTCAGTTGATTTCAGTACTTAGCACTCCTTTAGTAAGATCAATTATTCTGCCAATCTGCCGAACCTTATCCCAGATTCTGCTGTGAAAATCCAACATCTTGGCATTCATGTCTCAGCAGGGGCCCCTCGCCCTGTGACCCAGTTAAATGCCAGCTGTATTTGTCCTTGATCCAAGTCCTTGTTGAGTGCTTCTGGAAAGGGCTTTTCCTGCAGAGCAGGGACGTTTTCTGAAGGTCTGGCCAAACAGACTGATAACAGATTGAAGGAGTGATCTTTTCAGTGAAAGGAAACCTATTTACCCTCTTTTTCACTTCCCTCTACAAATTCAGGTCAAGGTGCTATCTTTTATCAGTGTTCCTATTCTCTGCTCCATTTGTGGTTTCTGTTCCGGTAGGCCGTATTATTTAGGGTGGAGACTGGCATTCTCTCTAAAGAGTTGGCAGGAGCTGGTAAAGGCTAAGCACGATTTAAAAAATTTTTTTTATTTTTGTGCCCCTAGCCTTAAACATGTCCCAAGTTATTATTGTCTGAGTACTGACCAGTACCATTTACTGATGCTGGTAGCAGCTGAAAAACTGGAAATGTTTCAGAGCAGGAAGTACCATGAGAGAGAAGGAAGAGAGAGGAAAATAGGGGAAGCTTTGGGCGTAGGGAGAACCAGGTGGGGACCAGAGGCAAAGGTCATGCTGACCTTTAAGTACTTTTGGCCCCTATAGAGGAACTAATCGATAGTTTAGCTCAACACCCACCAATTTTAGGGGAGGAATAGAAGGTTGTGAGGACCTTTTGCCTCAGACTCACACTGTGAATGTGATGGGTAAGACTGGCACCCTGACTTACAGGGCTCTTTCCATTTCACTGGATGCCTTCACTTCACCCTTTCTAGTGTCTGGGAACTTGACAATCAGAACCATTTGTCTGATCGGTTTGCTTGGGTGTCCAAATGAGCTCAGTAAGCAGAACTCCAAAATACCAGCTATAGACCTGAGTTAAAAAGAAAACTTTTTTTATTCATTCATTATTTAAATTTAATGTGATTTATCTCTTTTGTGAAATATATTTTGGGGTTTAATAATAGTTCATGCTCAGTAAAAACTTAAACCAGCACATCTCCAGATGACAATTGATTCAGTGTTGTTGAATTCTCTTAGTCTGTACTTAAGTGGGTTTTCTTCTTTTGGTAACTTTTATGATAAAATCTGAACTCCTTTTTCCAGAGATGGTGGATAATTCTATTACGTTGTCTCAGCAGAGGTGTTAGCAGCCTGTCTCGATATTTATGACTTTTTTCTTCTAGTTTATGATTTGGGCTCTTTTTGGAAGCTTCCCCATCTCTTACAGGCCCTTAATGTGTTACCAGTTCACCATGCCTGGTGTCTGATTTATAAGCAGGGAATAGATGAGGTGTTGGGCATGTCCTTTGGCAGCAAATTCATATTCAGAAATAGAAAACAAAAGCGGATTGGGCCACATTTTTGTGGTTTCTTTATTCTTCATCATGACAAAGTGATACACATTGATAATGAAAAATAATTAGTTGTGGGATTCTTTATCTCCACTCTTTCCCCCAACTCGTTAAATATGTTTGCACATAGAAAGAGTAGAGTCTTAATTGTCATTTCATTGACATGAGGAGCTCCCAGATGGGGAGACTTCCTTTGCCAGTCCAGATCAGCAGCTTGTGTCTTAGGGAGTTGACCAGAGGATGGAGAAGTTAAGTGCTTTGCCCAAGATTACACAGCCGTTCTGTGTCTCAGGTGGGATTTGAACTAAGGGTTTTGTTTTGTTTTGTAACATATATAACAGAAACCCCAAATCCAGACAACATATAAAGAAGCTTTACAGTGAGAAAGTGTGGCTCCCAGTGTGCCCTTTCGTGCATGGTCCTAATTATTATTATTTTTCTTTTTTTTGCTTACCATTTTCTTTTTTTAAATTTCTTAATTTTTTATTTTTAGTTTTCAGCATTCATTTCTACAAGAATTTCAGTTACACATTTTCTCCCCATCTCTCCTCTACCCCCACCCCAAGACAGCAAGCCTACTGATACCCCTTCCCCCAATCTACTCTCTCTTATATCCTCCCCCATCCCGTCAACTTTCTTACCGGCAAGATGGGTTTCTATATCCTAGTCCCTGTATATCTTACTTCCTAGTTGCATGTAAAAAAACAATTTTTTTTTAACATTTGCTTTTAAAACTTTGATTTCCAGATTATTTCCCTTCTTTCCTCTTCACCCCCTCCCCCCTGGGAAGACAAGCATTTCAATATAGGTTGTACATGTGTAATTATGTAAAACGTTTCCATAGTAGTTACATTGTGAAAGACAGGCTATATTTCCCTTTATCCTGTCCCACCCCCTACTTAATCCATTTTCTCCTTTGACCCTGTTTGCTTCTAACTACCTTCTCCCCCAATCTGCCCTCCCTTCCCCCATACTTTCTTTCCCCCATCTCCCCTTTTATCCCCTTCCCCGGCACTTTTCCTGTAGGTAAGGTACTCAATTGAGTGTGTTTGTTATTCCCTCCTTAAGTCAAATCCAATGAGAGTGAGGTTGGCCCATTCCCTTGCACCTTCCTGCTCTTCTCCTCCGTTTTTTCTCTTGCCTCTTTTATGTGAGATAATTTACCTTAAACTATGTCTCCCTTTCTCCTCCCAATATATTCCTCTCTCATCTCTTAATTTTTTTTAGATATCATCCCTTCATATTCAGCTAATCCCGTGCCCTCTATGTATATATGTACACACACATACACCCACACACCCTTCTATACATACATATATATGCATGTACACACATATATATTCCCTTCAGTTGTCTTCATATTGAGAAAAGTCTCATGGATTACAATGATCATTTTTCCATGTAGGAACGTAAATAGTTCTTTAATAAGTTCCTTATGGTTTCTTTTTCCTGTTTACCTTCTCATGCTTCTCTTGCTTCTTGTATTTGAAAGTCACATTTTCTGTTCAGTTCTGATTTTTTCATTATGAATACTTGAAAATCCTCTATTTCTTTGAATGTCCATTTTTCCCCTGTAGCATTATACTCAGTTTTTCTGGGTAGGTGATTCTTGGTTTTAATCCTAGCTCCTTTGACCTCTGGAATATCATATTCCAAGCCCTTTGATCCCTTAATGTAGAAGCTGCTAGGTCTTGTGTTATCCTGACTGGGTTTCCACAGTACTCAAATTGTTTCTTCATGACTGCTTGTAATATTTTTTCCTTGACCTGGGAACTCCAAAATTTGGCTATAATATTCCTAGGAGTTTTGGGGATGAATTCTTTTTTTTTTTTTTTTTTTTTTTTTTTTGCTTTTTGGAGAGCAGTTGGAGTTAAGTGACTTGCCCAAAGTCACATGGCTAGTAAGTATATTAAGTGTCTGAGGCCAGATTTGAACTCAGGTCCTTCTGACTCCAGTATTCACTGCCCCACCTAGCTGCTCCCTTTTCATGATTTTCTTGCGTCATTCTCATTTCTCTTCCCAATTTTTCCTCCACTTCTCTTACTTGATTTTTAAAATCCTTCTTGAGCTCCTCCATAACCTATGACCAATTCATATTTTTCCTGGAGGCTTTTGATGCAGGAGTTTTGACTTTGTTGTCTTCTTCTGGTTCCATGTTTTGATCCTTTTTGTCCCCCCAAAAGATTCTGTGGTCTGATTGGGCTTGTTCTGTTTGGTCATCTTGCTATCCAGTTACTTGACTTTTGAGTTCTTTTCCATGGTAGAACTCTGCTTACAGAGTGAAAAAAGCTATGTCCCAAATTTCTGGGGTTTTGCACAGCTCTGGTCAGAGCCATTGTCAGAGCTATGAGGGGGACACCCTCTCTACAAGCACCACAAGCTCTGCCATGCTTTTAACACTCCTCACCCCAGGATCGCCACCTAAGACTGCAACCCAGATCCAAGCAGGTCAAAGCAAGAGTGATTACCCTCTGAATGGTGGCTTGTTCCTCCTATGATCCTGTAGGCCAGGAACTCTGGAGGCAGCAGTGGCAGCAGCCACACCGCTGCCACCTCTGCCACTCCAGGGGCAGGGGAGCACATTCTTCTCTCACCCAGTTCCAAAAGAGTTCCCTACTGAACTTTCACTTTCTCTTTGGTGTTTATGGGTTGAAAAGTCTGGAAACCTTCGTAACTGCTGGTGATTCACTCATCTGACGTCTGCTCTGGCTGGTCAGGGCTGCCCTGAGTCTGGGACGCGTGCCTCCCTGGGACTGCATTTGGCTCCCAGCCTGGTGGATAGAACCTTCCTGTAGGCCTTCCAGGTTGCCTTAAGCAGGAGATTTGTTTCTCTTGGTCACTTTGTGGGTTCTGTAGTTCCAAAATTTGTTTAGAGTCTTTTTTTTTTTTACAGGTATTGGTGGTGGTTGGAGTCGGAGCTCAGGCAGTCTCCTGCTTTTACTCTGCCATCTTGGCTCTTCCCCACCGCTTACCTCTTTCTAAGAAACCTCTTTCCTCTTTGGTATTGGATTGACAGACCACTGCTTTAAATTGAATGAAGCAACTGTTTAAAAAGTATTTTGATTCAGTTTGGTAGCTTTAGGAAATATGCAGACTGAGTTCTAGTTTGAACTATCTCGCTAAGTTTAAAAAAGATTCAATAAAATTAATATTTGTATTGTTAAGTGTCCATCAGTAATTTGGTTCATTTTATTGAAACAAATATTTAAAGCTTCTGTTGTTAAGATATTGCTGTTTGTCCTTCTTGCAGAGGACCATGAAATCAGGAAGGTGAGGCCATGACTTGTAAATGGATTGGATTCAAGTGAGGGAGAGCTATGCAAAGTTACCAGCCTCACTTGTCTCCTGGATGCAGATCCTTGGCTCCAGTGGCAAGATATTGATCAGTATGACTAGAGATGGCCCAGATGCTACGGGAGACCTTGGCCTTTTTAAGTTAAGGTCTTTTCCAGGTCTCAGTTTGTCCGAGGCAACACCCATTCAGTGATTAAGGCTAGGTAAGAAATGAGACCAAGAAAGGCCTCTTTTACCTAGTCAAAAAGAAAAAAAACCCTTTTGGGAAGGTAAGACCCTCAAGGTTTCTGGCCAAAATGGAAATAATTGCTATTTGCAGTTGTTTTGAGTTATCTAGGCCCAAACAAAGACCAAGTGAGTTTTGGCTGGGACCTTAATAAATGGTTGTTGATTGAAAGAGGTGGTAGGAAAAGAATTAAGCATTTATACAGCTCCTTGTTAAGGTCTTTCCTGGTCTCTGACTGAGGTAACACCTGATTTTGTGATCAAGACTGGGGCTAATATATAAACATAAACAGAAGGAAGAAAATGCAGAAAACAAAAAGTCATTGTTAGTGATGGCACCTGTAACCATGTACTTCTGTAATTTACCACCATTTCAGTTATTGACTCCCTTTGGTTCATGTCCCTGTTGTGTTCCTTGTTCTGACGTCTAATTCCTTCATGACATTGTGGATTGGCTCATTCTCTTTCCTTGTTCTGTCTCAGAAGATCTAAAAAAAGATTTGTTGGGCACTCTTCTGGGAGGTCAGTCGCAGTGGTCAGGTGTGCTGACGCCTCTTTGGGCAGGATTCTCCTCAGGCGGGCTGACGTCGTTACTGCCCAGGAGTAAGACTCTTCTTTGTCCTCCCCTCACTGACTTTGGCCGTTAGTCACGTAAGGGTCACCATTGCAGTGGAGCATCTTACAGATTTGGGGTTTAAAAATTGGGAGCTTTCAGAGGCAGAACTCTGGGTGTTGGCTGCCTTCCTGTTTAGAGACTGGTGTTGGCAAGAAAAGCTGTGCTGTTCATAGTAATCATAGGCACCTATGTGAACACAGAGAATGCTTTGTGTTGTAGTGCATTGGGATGATATCTAGTGAGAAGGCAGTTCCTCCACAGCAATGCCTCACAGTGTTTTAACATCTGATTTAGCCGATTTCATTGATGGAGGGAGCCGTGAAATTTTGATTTCTCTGGGAAAATTGTAAATGAACGGATCATTCAGATCCAGGCCTACCCGGCATAGGATTTATTGAGGTGATTCACTGGAGGAAGAAGGACTTTGGCCATTTAAAGGCGTTTCCCAGGCTCTTTGTTATGGTCAAAGGAGTCCGTATTTGTGAAGTGACAGCCTGGTAGGTGCCATATAAGGGCTTATTGCCCCTCCCGCTCTTTTCATCACGTAGCCCCACAGTTCAGTTCTCTTGGCCTTTGAGCAGAACTTAGCCCCCAGGTAAAGAGCTCTTTGGTAGGATAAGTGTTCTGTATTGTAGTGTTTGTATTTCTCTTGGTTTTTAGGCCTGTCTGTCTTGGATGAGAGGAAGAGGAACTTTTTACTGTGTATCTAATATATGTCTGTTGTTTACACTGTCCTGTCTTCCCATTGTGGTTGAGCCCACAGGCTTGGTGAGTTTCTGACTGGCAGCCAGGATGATACATGTTTTTAGAACTGCACCTTTTGTGGTGTGGCAGGTCAGCATATCAATGCTCAGTCCTCTTCCAAGGAGTATGGAGGAAACAGCTCTTTTGGTAAAGGTCACAGAAAGAGGTTTTCTTTCATTCAGTTTTGTGTCTGTGCGGCGGTGGAGACAAGCGCAGAGTTCAGCAGGAGACTGAGGGGTCGGTTGTCAAACATGGAAATGACTTGGTGGGGCAAACTTAGATTTTGTTCCAGCGGGTTACTTCCCCGGCTTTGGTTGTGAGGCAGCAAGAAGCTGAGTGACCCAGGCAGAGGCCATATAGCTGTGGAGCTATAGCTCCAAGTGTCACATTTTTATTTGGGCTGTTCAGCCTTCTTCTCCAGTCTGGTGTCGGTTTGGGTCTCTGCCTTGAGGCTCTGATTATTTAGCTCATGTTCAATATGCTTGTGTCCATTGGTTTAATTCTATGAACTTTCTCTGCTGATGCTGTTCCGGATTGTAGCATGCGTTTATCATTCTGCTCGTGGTCATGTTTGCTAGTTGTCATTTATTGGACATTCTACCTGCCTTTGATGTGACTGTCAGGCCGCTCTCAAGAGCATGATTTGAGAAAATAAAAAAAAGATGAACTAAAACCAGTTCATTTTTCCTTCATTTTTAATACTGACAAGTTTTAATGTGGGACCAGGTGAAAACCGATGAGGATTTTTGGGTTAGGAGTGGAATTCAAGCTTGCCTGGTCCCTGTACCCGGCTGCCATGAACAGCTGAGATGCAGTTGTGGAGAGGTGGAGTCGGAATGGCATCATGAGGAATGGTTTTGCCTTAGCTCCTTTACATCCTCTGCTGCAAAAACTGATAAGAAGTGCCAGACCAAATGCTGATCAGGGAAGCAAATAACAAGTCACAGTGAGTTGTTTTTCCAGCCCAGGGCAGCATAAGAAGACAGAAAAAGAGGTCTGTAGATACTGGGTTCGAGGTTGGCTGGGAGTGCAGAAGCCTCTGCAGTGCCTAAACAGGTGGCAGTAATGGTGGGGATAGCTCATTGTACACAGATAGTAAGACAGCTCAGCACTTGGGCAGAAAGGGATCCCAAGGGACCCTTTTGCCATTCCTGGGTGCAGGAATGGGTTCCATCCGGCATCTTTGTCATCCATTATCTACTTCAAGTGACAGTTCTGGGGCAGAGAGGAGCAGACATAAGGGATCAGGGGCCCTTACTGTGTAAGGAGGAAGGAACAATTTCCAGAACCAACAAACTCAAACTGAATCAGAAATTTGCATCGTGAAGACCTCTGATCAACAGAAGAATAATTCTCTTCTTAGATCACAGTGCTTTGGAAACACTGAAAACTTACGGGCTACCAGATTGAGCTGTGAAAGCAGCAGAAGGGCATAAAAGGCAGAAGCTCAGGCTAGATGTCTGCCCCAAAGGGGAGTAGAGCCCAACTCTAACATGAAGTCCAAAGACAAGAAGTAGCCTGGAAAAATGAGCAAACAGTAAAAGAAGAACCTGACCATAAAACCTATTATGATGACAGAGAAAACATTATCTTTAAGACATCTGTAAGCAAAGCCTCAAAGAAAAATGAAGATCGGACATAAGCCAACAAAAATTTCCAGAAGTGTAAAAAAAAGAGATCTGAAAAAGAAAATAAAAGATTTTTAAAAATCAGACAAAAAGGGTAAAGGATAACCCGGGGAAAAAATGAGAGCTATGAAAGAAAATTATGAAAAGAGAATTAGCAGCTTGGTAAAAGAAGTACCAAAAATTGCTAAGAAAATAACTTCTAAAATTCAGAATTGGTCAAATAATAACAGAGGTACAGAATCTCACTAAAAAATGAACTCCTTACAAATTAAGGTTAGCCAAGTGGAAGCTAATGAGTGTGTGAGATATGAAGAAACAGTCAAACAAAGTCAAAAGATTGGAAAAAAAATAGAAGAAAATGTGAAATATCTCATTGAAAAAGCAGCAGACTGGAAAATAGATTGAGAAAAGCTGTGAAGAGATAAGAGCCTGCACATTGGTTTTCAAGAAATTATCTATAGATTTCTTTTTTTGTTGTTTTATTTATAAAAATTTGTTACCTGTTTTTCCACATTCTTTTAAAAACAATTGAGTTTCAGATACCCTCTGTCCCTTCATTCCTCTCCCACCATTTGGGAAGGTGAGCAATATCAGCTATACATGTGAAATCGTGCAAAACATTTCCTTATTAGCCGTGTTACAAAAGAAAAAAGCAAGAAAAATAAAGTGATTGAAAATACTACACTTTGATCTGCACTCTTCATTGTGCGTCTCGGGAGGTGGACTGCACTTTTTATCATGGTTGTTTCGGAGTTGTCTGTGGATGTATTGATCAGAGTGGCCGAGTCTTTCACAGCTGATCATCATTACAATATTGCTGTTACTGTATATAATGTTCTCCTGGTTCTCACTTCACTTTGCATCGCATGAGTCTTCCCAGGTTTTTTTGAAACCATCCTGCTCACATTTCTTACAGCATCATAGGCTACAACTTGTTTAGCCGTTCTCCAGTTGATGGGCATACATAGGTCCTTTGTTGGCCACCACTGAATGTTTTCCACCTGGGCTGTTGTCGAGCCACACTTTTAAGCAGTTGAGCCTAGTAATAGAACCTTGTATGTTTCCCCTTGACCCATGGCATTAGCCTGCCAAGATCTTTTTCCATCTTGACTCGGTCATCCATTATGTTCATGTCAGCCATCCCTCCCAGCCTTGTGTCATATGTAGATTTGAAGACTGCTTCATGTCTGCGTCTTGGAAGGCTGCCAGCAACAGAACAGTCCTGATAGGTCTTGCTGTGCTAGAGAAGCATAGGTAGGGGATGGATCAGATACTTGTCTTACACACACCTGTTGAGCTCAGTTTGGCGAGGCTCAATGCCTGTAGGTTGGAGGTGAATTGGGGATTTCGACCCCAAGTTGTGAAATATCTACTAAGCCACAGAGGGGCTTTGATCTGTTGCGGGGGAGGGTATTTTACAGAAGGTGCCCGAAAGGTCATGGAGTTAGTTGTTAACTGAGCTGGAGCTGTAGATGATGTTCTGAAAGTCTTCCGCCCTTCCCCCATCACACTGTTCTGTTGCTGCTTTTGTGCTGGATGATGTGATTCTATCTGTGCTCAGGTGTGAGGGGGTGTGAGAGGGATGGTGGCAGGATCAGAGTCAGGGCTGGGGAAAGGATCCTAGAGCCGCTGTAGGCTGACACCCCCCCGCCCATTTTCGAGGCCCAGAGAGGAGAAGGAACTTCGGTTGAACAGTGCCTCCTATGTGTCAGGTTCTCCTCTCGGTGCTCTAGCTAGAAAGCCCCAAAATAAAATTCCTTGCCCTCCAGGAGCTGACATTCAGTTGGGGGGAAGGGAAGGGGAGAATGTCCCCAGATAAATAAATACAAAGTATATTTGAAAGAAGCGCAGACATTTTGGGGGAAGGAGGACGTGGATCCTGTTGGGATCAGGAAGAGACCCTGTGTAGCAGGCAGTCCTCTAGCAGAGTCACGACGGGAACCAGGGCTTCTTAGAGGCTTCCTCCTTGCCCCTTATTTCTTGTCCCTTGGCTTCTGCCCTCTCCTGGTTCTGTCTCCTGTCTAACCACTCTTCAGTCTCCATTGCTAAATCGTTATCTTCTCCCTCCTTCTTTCCTTAACTTCCAAATGAAGACATGCTGTGCCGTAGGTGAAAGGTTGAGGGGGAGAGACAAGGAAGAGTTTCCAAGGTTTCAACCCTCGATGAGTGGGGGGACGTTTGTGTTCTCAACATTAACAGGTAGAGTTATGAAGAGGGGGCAATTATGGGAGAAAGATAATGAGTTGTAGACATGCTGAGTTTGAGATACCTCTGGGATATGTACATGGAGATACCCAGCAGGTTGTTGGTGATGTGGGATTTGCAGTCAGGAGAGAGGGTTGATTATAGATTTGGGAGTTACCTGCACGGAGATGACACTTGAACTCATGGGAGCCGATGATATTAGTAAGAGAGAGCGTATAGAGGAGAGAACAGAGAAGAGAGCCTTGGAGAACATTCATACTTAGTGGTGATGGGGCGAAGAGATGGAAGGAAGACAGTGAGCTAGCCAAGAAGACTCCCAAGGAGTGGTCAGATTGGTAAGAGAATCGAGAGGGCAGTGCTCCTGAAGTCAAGGGAGAAGAAATGGGATGATTGAAGATGACAGGTAAGAGGAGACATGATTGAGGGGATGATGGGAAGAAATGGGTTCAAGGACACATGTATACTGGTTGGCCTTGGCAAGGAACATTGCCACCAGAAACTGGAGGAAAGGAGGGGAGACTGAGGAATAATGTCCTGGGTTTTAAGATGAAATGAAGGGGAGACAAGAGAGACCAGTCCTCAGATGAGAGGGTCAGCATGAGAGGAGGTGTGGGAGAAGAAAAGTCGAGAAAGATTCAGAATGGCTTCTGGGGAGTCAGGAAAGTTGAGAGAGTTGGTGAACCAAGAGACCAGGTGGCTTAAGAGGCCACTGACTTGTATTTTGAAGTTGCCAGGTATGAGGGCAGGGGTCACCCTGGAGAGCAAGGCTGAGTCAGGTACTGGAGGGAGTCTGACCCGGAGGTCAGTGAATGGTAGGGCCTGGTAAAGATGATTGTAGTGAATCTCACAAGGAAGAAGGTAGCCAGAGGGTGGTCTGGAAATGGACTTGAGGATCCAGGCTGCCGGCCTTGCCTTTGCCTAGTCCAGGGTTTTGGAGGTGGGCTGGTGCTGCAGTAGGAGAAAAAGAGAACTTGGGAGGGTGGCCAGTGATAGAGAAAACCAGGTCTCAGAAAATTCAAGATGGAATGACTGTGAGGAAAAGGACAGAACAAGGAACAAAGGAGAATTTATTAGCAGTAGACAGAGTATTCCCAAGACCCCATTGGAACGGGAAGGCAGAAGGCAGTATTCATTGTGGAGGGATTGAAGGGAATGGGCTGAGCGTTTGGGGAGACAGAGGAGGGGGAGAGGATATTTGCTTCAGCAACTGATCACCCTGAAGCATTGGCTGAGGGAATCTGGAGCTGGGGATTTGCCATTGGATGGGGAATGGCCATTTGATAGAAGGGGTGGCTGCCCTTTGTGGTCTGGGGATGAGCTTGGAGTCAGTGGGCACCGGCACTGTCTCAGATTCCCAGAAAGCCAGGACTGTTTATACTTTATTTCTGAGCTCTCAGTGGGCAGGACATCAGGTGGTGATTTAATCTCTTGAGAGCTGGGCTGAGCTTTCATCTCCCCTGAGCTGATGTACACTTAGACCATACTATACAAAGAGTACACAGCTAGTGAAGGAGTGACTGCATCAGGAAGCCAGGGGTTTTGAAGTGCCCCAGGGCGATGAGGTGAGATGGCTGGCTGACCCCTCCAGGAGGCATTCTGCTCTAGCTTGGGGAGGCCGAAGTCATTTGTCCAGGGTTACCCAGATGTCGCAGAGAGGTGTTACGGAGTAAAGCTTGGATATTAACCAGGGAAAATTAATAAGAAAACGGGGCACAGAGAGAAAAGGGTGTGCTGTGATGAAACACAATGTGGAGGGGTCCCCTTCTGATTTCCCCAGAAACTTGCTGAGCCAAGGGCCAGCAGTGGGTAGAGGCAGGAGGCAATTAGAAAACTGCTCTGTTTTTTAGGGACTCTCTTAGTCCGGGAGATTAAACAAGGTCTGGTTGGAGGAACCACAGGGGACATGTGCGGGCAGAGGGACTGATGTCACTCGAGAGGCTGTTTGCCCTTAGGGACAGCAGGTTGTGCTGAGGAGGCTCAGATGATGATACAATCCTAAGGTTCCCTGAGCCAATTAATCAGAGGTGTAAGATAAGGTCTGGATGAAGCAGGAAGGCAAGGATCTGTCCTAGGGAGGAACTGGCCTTTGCCCTCTGGAGCTATCATTGGGCTCTCAGAAGCTCTGGCAGGTGAGTTCACGCCTGCTGCCTTAGCCACCAGGGCTACCAGTACCTGCAGTCCATCCTGGTTTTTCCAGGACTCTCATTGTTGACCGTCTCTCTTTGAGGGATGCTGCCACTTGTTATCTTTTGAGACGTGGAGAAGGCATTGTATAGAGCTTGGGACGGCAGCCTGAGCTGGATGATGCTTTACCTCCGTGTGATTCTCCACCTTAGCCCAGGGAGTTCAGGCTCTTAGTCACTCCTAAGAATGGGCATACCGTTTGGGCCATCACCAGGGCTAGGATAGGGCAAATAGCAAGTTTATGACTTGCCTTGTTTTTGGGTTACTGGGCATGAAAAGGGTGCGGCGCTGTTCTTTTTTTCATTGTGGAAAATTCAGTATTGCTGGTGTGGAAACCTTAGGGCGTGGAATGAGGCACAACTTAAATCAGGGCAAGGTTGCTTTGAAAGAATCAAGCTTTCTACATGTTGGTTGATGGGGTCTGTTTTTCTTGGCTCCCTGAATGGGAGAGTGGGCAGGGGTAGGTGGCAGGTGAGAATTCAGACTTGAAAATAAGACTGAGTCAGACACATTAAGTGTTGTGTCTGCTTGTTGTCACTCATTTCAGTGGCATCTGACTCTCCAGGACCCCATTTGGGGTCTCCTTGGCAGAGATACTGGAGGGATTTGCCATTTCCTTCTCCAACTCATTTGACAGATGAGGGAACTGAGGCAAGCAGGGTTAGGTGACTTCCTTAGGGTCACACAGTGTCTGAGGTCAGATCTGAACTCAGAGAGATGAGGCTTCTGATGTCAGACATGGTGCTTTATCCACAGCTGCACCCAGCTGCCCTGGTAGTCTTAGCAGATGTGGTTGAACATTGGTCTTCAGGGCTTCCAGTGCAGTTCGGGAGTTTAGATTTACGCAGACCTTCTTGAGGGCTAAACACTAGACTAACCTTACCTGGTTTATATTTCAGTTTTCCATTTCAGAGAAGTGGAATAGAATACAACCTGTTGTCACATGTTATGGTTCCACCCGTCACCCCTAGTACTTATCTGGGGTCATCTGAGTCAGCCTGAGGAGTGCTCAGGGACCCAGGGACCACTTAGGTCCGCAGGAGGCATTAGGGCCATCGAGCGCTAATTCCTAACAAGGCACTGGGGCTTCAGGGCACACTGAGCAGACATTCTCTGCCCTCATAATAGTCTCAGAAATTTCTGGAAATTCCTGGGAGGAGTAGAGCGTTCTAGAGGCAGTGTAACCTAGTTTCTCACTTGGAATTGAAAGATCTGGGTTCAAATCCCAACATAGTCATTTAGCTATGTAGTGATGCCTGGGTTTCTTTAATGCCTCTGTTTTCTCATCTGTGAAGTGAGGATAATACTAATAATTGTAACTCACAGAATTGTTTCAAGGAAAGTACTTTAAAAAAACCTTGTAATTTATTTATTTACTTTTAGTTTACAATATTCAGTTCCACAATCCCTCCTACTCCCCCCCCCCCCCACGACGGCGTGCAGTCAAATGTAGGCTCTACAGATACCTTCACCTTAAACATTAGTCAAGTTGTAAAGAAGGATTATAACCAATGGAGTGAACGAGAAAGAAGGAATGAAACAAAACACAAAGAGAGAGCAGGTAGTTTGTTTCCATCTGCAGTCAGACTCTGTGGCTCTTTCTCTGGATGTGGACGTCCCTTTCCACCAGGAGTCTTTTGGAACTGTCTTCTAACCTTGCATTGCACTTTTTTGTAGCCCTTTGGGCATAGTTCCAGATTGCTCTCCAGAGTGGTTGGATCAGTTCACAACTCCACCAACAATGCATCAGTGTTCCAATTTTTCCACAACCTCTCCAGCATTTATCATTTTCCTGTTTTGTCATGTTAGCCCATTTGAGAGGTGAGATGTTGTACCTCAGAGTTGTTCTGATTTGCATTTCTCTAATCAATAGTGATTGAGAGCATTTTTTCTTTTTTGCATTTTTTTTTTGGAAGGGGGAGAGCAGGGCAATTGGAGTTAAGTGACTTTCCCAAGGTCACACTGCTAGTTTTGTGTTCCGTGTCTAAGGCTGGATTTGAATTCATGTCCTCCTGAATTCAGGGCCAGTGCTCTATTCACTGTGCCACCCAGCTGCCCCGAGAGCATTTTTTCATATGATTATAGGTATCTTGATTTCTTCTTGCGAAAACTACCTGTTCATATCCTTTGATCATTTATCAATTGGAAAATGACTTGTATTCTTATAAATTTGTCTCAGTTCTCTGTATATTTTAGAAATGAAGCCTTTATCAGAGACACTGGCTGTAAAAGTTCTCTGCCAACTTTCCAGGAAAGTACTTTTCTTGCCAAACATTAAAGCACCATCTAACTATTAATAATTGTTATTAGTTATGATAATAATAACTATAAGACTGAGGAAAGGTTCCAGGGATTCAAACTAGGACGTTTCCTACCTGCTAAAAGAATTGGAAGCAATGGGGTGGATATCTTGAACTCTCTGTTATTCTTGGAGCTGTCTGGTGACAGATTAATGATGTGGCCAGAGATGTCTTGGGCCATGAATGAATGAATGCCATATTATTTACTTAGTACTTGCAGTGTGCAAACCACTGTGATAAATGTTGGGGAAGCAGAGAGTAAAGGCAGTCTCTCATTGCAAGGAGTTCATGTTTTAATGGGGCAGACAACATATGTATTAACGTTTTAGCTGCCAGTCCCATGGTCCTTAGAGGGTAGCGGCAAAGCAGATGGTAATGCATCTTCTTTAATGTTATTTCCACTGACAAATCCATATCCATTTCTGGTGGTGAATCATTTGACAGCAATAACTCTGGTGGTGAGAACCTTGGTTTCTGAGTCGTTAGCAACCTCACAAGTAGCTGCCAGGCTGCATCTCCAGCTGCTTTGCTTCTCAGGATGATGGCTGTGGCTGGAAGCATGCCCTTTGGGCTGAGGGGAATGTTGCCAGCTCCAGGATTTGGGGTCTTACCTGCTAGTTGGTGGCAATTGGTCAGCAGTTACTGTTGATGGTTAGGAAGGTAGGCACCTTCTCCACGGTGATCGCTGTATCAGCAAGCTCCCTAGCAAACCCAGGATGGCTGCTAGTACAGGTTCTTAGATCTGCTTTTCTAAAGGAAAGCAACTCAAAATGGGTTAACAATCCTACTTTAATCAATCAATTTACCTTGTTCAGGGGAAAAAGTCAGCACCCTGAACTTCAGAGAATACAAACACAAGTTACAACAGAAAATAACACGAGTAGGCAGACAAGGCTTCCAGCCGTCTGACCATGACATCCATACTTAGTTACCAGAGAGGGAAGCACCAGCATCTGGGTTTTCAAAGCCAGGCGGCTCAATGCCTACCCAGAGCCTTATCTGGCCAAATCACACAACTCTTTCCAAAGTGAGCCCCATAGCAAAAACTCACATCAGGGTATATATAGACTTCTCCTGGATCAGAGAATGCCACAGTCTTCTTTGACTCACGGCCCAGTCACAAAGCAATAAGGTCTGGGCGTTCCTGAAAAAACAAGCCTCCTGCCACAGGCTCCATGTGACCACATTCAGCCTATTAGGGGGCAGAATAAATTTTCAAATCAGGGAAGGTTCTCAGAGTCATTTAATCCTATCAAAGAGCCTAGGGGCAGGGAATATCTTCAAATTCCCATAACATAACACTCAACCCGAAAACCAAGCCAACACAGGGGTTCTTCAAATTCCATCACCATTACAATCGCTCCCCTTCACAATGGCTGTGGGGCCCAGACTGGAGGGAGGGCCAGTTTTCTGGAGGGGGCACTATGAATCCCAAAGCTCTTGGGTTCCGTGTCCTGGGCTATCTCCATCGGAGCCTGAGGGAAGAAGGTGATGCTTGGGGCCTTGATGGTGGTTTACCTTGCCTTGGAAATGCTGCCTTCATCTGGGATTGAGCGTTTGCCTGTAGGTGGCAGGTGGCTGGCTTCTTCTTGGATAGTACAGCTTGCATTAGTCCAGAATAAATGTTGTGAACTTGGAACTTGTTTCAGGGGCCAAGATAAATGAGTGTTTACTAGGCTGATTTCCATTATTTCCTGGTCATACCGATGGAGGAAGGTGCGAAGCTTCTGTGGACGTCACCATGGCTCCTTCATTCAGCCTTGGATCTTGTTTCAGAGATTGCTCAGATACCAGCCCAGCTTGGTGCCAGTTTGGTCTTTTGGTCATCGGAGGCAACAGTTCTTTTGAGTCAGATTCTGTCTTTTCATCTGTTTTATCATATCTTTCTCTTGTTAGGTAGCCACATTCTGCCCATGTTGCACAATTATCAGAGACAGAAAGTAAGACAACTCTTCATCTCAAGGGTCTTTGTCTTAAACTTAGTTGAAGGACGAACAGGGCCTTGAAAAGTAGTTGTTGAACTTCACTTACCCTCCGCCTGGAGTCCGAGATTTCTCTGGCCTTGTCAGTGTTGAATCTCCTTGGCTCTGAGGGTCTGTCTGCCGTTGAAAGGCAGTGGGGAGCAGTGGCAAGCAGTGGCAGATATGCTGGCTTTGGGTTCAGTGACCCTGAGCACGTAATGACTTTCCTGTGTTGGGTAATTAGTGGATCCTCAATGTGCCATGGTGTCCTTGAGGCTGTTGTGAGGAAAGAACTTGGAAAACTCCAAGCTGATGTGTGCAGATGTGACTTCTTTGGGTTGTGGTTGTCTGCTATTCCCTTAGCTCTGAGAGTTTCTGGATCAGTGACAATGAAAAGTGACAGTGAAAAGAGGAGAAAAATAAATGACAGATGAAGACACTAATGATTTTGTTTTACTTGATATAGATGGGACAGTTCACATGTATCAGATCATACACACGTATATTATATTGGCCTCTTTATGACTTTCACATATTAGAAAATCCTCCTTAAAAATTGTTACCTTAAACCTTTGCTCGGAAAAATGTATCTTGGATGCTCCACAGAGTTCTGCTCGACAGGTTCTAATTTGGCATATTCGAGGCCTGTGGGGAAAATTCTCCTTTTAGAGGCCATGACACGACAGTAGGAAGTGGACTTCCCTGGGAAATGAGCTTTCTGAAGGGGCAAGGCCGAGTCTAGGGTTGGCCACAGAATCCCAAAGCAGCTTTCTGTGCCTTCTGCGGCCCTGATGTTTACTGTGATGAGGCTGGATTGAATAGTATGCAGTCATCCTTGGCCTATGCCCAGAGGGCTGAGAAGATGACTTCACTGTAGATTGCTTGTCCACTAGGTACCCAAGACAGCAGCTCTCCTGGGCATTGACTCCTTCCCCTCTGCGCTCACACATACATTGTTCTCATTATTTATTAAGCAGCCTATTGGAATTTTGCAAAGTGCTTTACAGTCATTTTTATTAGTTATAAATCTTTCCAGTCCTGAAAGCCTGGTTGCTGTTACTGGCATCCCTTCATAGCACAGCTCTGGGAAGTTAAGTGACTTGTTCCCAGTCCCCACTGAGTCTCTAGTGGCCCTAGGACTTATATTGCCGGCCTGGCTTCTCTTTCATTTGCTAGGATGTTATTTTCTAGGTCCCACCTTCTGTTACCCAATGAGTTGCTTTGTTCTTTGGTGCTAAAATGGCCTTCTTCCTCGCAAGTCTCCTTCGACCTGCGTTACCTGTTTATCTTCAGAGGTAGAAAGATCTAAAAGCAGCATTTGCTGGGGCAGCCCAAGCTTCTCCTCACATCCAAAGGCTGCAGTCCAAATTACTTCTGGAGAAACTAGTTGAGATCATGTAGATATTTATTGCCTTTAGCAAACTGGCCACTGATGACCACCTTGGGGGTCGGTGCGTGTTATGATTTGAAATGCAGTTAGAGCATTTTTTAATCAAGCTCCCTACCGCAGTGGTCTGTGTCTGTATTCCTCTCTCATCTAAAATGGGGATAAACCCTTATGGCTCTTCACCTCCACCCCCACCCCCTTTTTTAACCTCTGTTTGCTGGAGTTCCCTGTTGACTTAGATCTTTCCTAGGTTTATTTGGTTGCATAGATTTGGCATATTTTTGTGGTTCCTGCTGTTGCTGTAATTTAAGATTTCCACTCCTGCCTGGAGGTAGGAGGCTTTGCATGATAGAATTTTGGAATAGCAACCTTCTTGTGTTGTCACTGAATCTGACTGACACCAGGGGATGCTCGGTGGCCAGATGGAAGGCCCTTTTCCTAACTGACCTTTCTTTCTGGGCTTTGTTAAGAGTCTGACAGCCCTGCTGAGATCTCATATATTGGGGGCTTTTGGCACGTGCTGTCTGTTGGTAAGTAATACTGGTGTGAACACCATTGTCCAGCTGGGGAAGGCTTCATACTATTGGTTTGAAGGCACCTGAGCTTCCTTGTTCCTTCTGTCTAGTCTGTGCTTCTGACAAGCATTTTCAAAGGTATCTACTTTTCCCATTTTTTTGTGGAAGGTGAAGGTCTAACATCATTGGTTATTTTTTCCTTTCGTTGTGTGTTCTGTCTTTATATGCACAGAATGACAGTAGCCAGTTTTTATTTAACGTTGTATAACCAATCATGATATTAAGTTAGATGGAGTTCAGGTTATAGTATACTGAATGTAGAGTTGGATTTTTTTTTTCCTGTTCTTGGGAGCTTGGAGGCTTTACTAAAATGAATTATTGGCAGGCATCACCAGACTCAGTCACATTAGAAAGTTACTGAGCTGCTGTGGAGAATTACTGCCCTGCTCTCATACCCTGATTGTACCCTTGAATCAATCCATTGCCATCTAGGGACCCTATTCCCAAGCCCTCCCTTATGTCACTATTCCCTAGGCCTTCTTTTTATTTGCTTGATCAACCATTCTTAATTAAATCTTCCTCCAACTTTGATTCTGGATTGCGTTTGTAGAAAGAACAAGCCTCCCAAGTAAACTTGTACTAGAGAGTGGGGAGAATCCATGACTTGATCGCTGATCCATATGTCCTTCCTCCCTTGCTGCAGATCACTGTTCCCTCGGGCCTTCTCACCCAATGCAATTTCTTTATGGAAAACCCTGACAGAAAATTCTAAAAGAGCATTAGAATCCTGAGAGGCTGTTTGGGGTGGGAGAAAGCCTGTTGGACTAGAGCTTTTGATTCTGTCCCAGCTCTAGAACTTACTAGCTGGTTGACCTTTAGCTAGGTTGCCTTTAACTTTGTGGTTGTATCTTCATCTGTAATATGGGGGGTGTTAATGCTAATCTCAAGTACCTTAGAAGGTGGTTGGGAGAAAAATACTCTATACATTGATTCTCCCTACAGAATTATAATTTATTGTTCCTCTTTGGCACCTCCAAAATTACTAATCTGCTGCTTTTTATAAAATCATTGGTGGTGGTGGATTTAGATATGATGGGATTTTAGGGAACATCTCCCAACCCTCTCATTTTACAAATGAGAAAACTGCGGCCCCCAAAAGCTAAGTGACTTGGCCAGGGTGACATGTGAAATCCTGGTAGAAGCAGAATTGACTCTTGTGTGATGAGACCCCAGTCCAGTGTCTTCCACTCTGCCCCAGTATCCTGTTTGGTAAAATGCTTTAGGTCTTAGTTAGCATATTTTTGTTGACTTGGGAGTCTGGGACATGTCTAGGCCAGGCCTTTCCCACTTCCTTCCTCCAGTTTAAATCCTCAGGTGCTGCCTTCCCTCACACTGTGTCCTCCTGGTGAAGTGATGATTCTCTTCAGATCTTCCACGGCATCTTGTCACTCGGCTTGAGCTCTTCTACATGCACACATCATCTCTGCCGGTTGTATCATTTGTGTACATGCATTAGCCACCCTTGTATTCTAGATTGTAAGCTCCTTGAAGACAAGGACAGACAGTGTGTTCTTGCAGCCTTTTCTCTTCCTTAGTGTCTAGTGGGTACAATCTGGACTTAAATGTTTATCGTACTGGCTGGCAGCATGTGCTGAAACTGGGCAGAGGTTGGCTATAGGCAGGGTTGCCCTTAAGCCAGCTGAGATGTGGTGTGTTTGCTTTGCTTTGCAGGACGTGGGCCAGGATTCCTCCCTACCCCCACCCCCACCCCCAAACCCCCAGCTCAGCCATGGCGGTGATACAAGAGAAAAGATCCAGGCCAGAAATCTGAAGTGAAGGTTTTGATCCATGCTGGAGCAGCATAGAAAAGTCAGGGAGAAGGGACTGGAAATGAACTGGAGGCAAAGGCTGCTGGGAACAGAGAGGATTCATCGTATCCCATGAGCCTGTCCTCGTGCAGGTGGCTAGGGGGTCAGGGAGGCTGTCTGCCCCAGTTACGTTCCTGTTGACATGATTTTTATGCGGCACAGTCAGGGAGAAATTAGGCCATTGGTGTCCTTTAGGAACTTACCTCAACACTCCCACATCTCCCCCCTACCCCACTCCAGGTGAGCAAAGAATTAGATGTTCAAGTTGAAATTTAAAATCTGATCATCTCCGACCTTCATCAATAAGCACTGATTCATTAGGTGCCTGCTCTGTGATGGTGCTGTGCCTGGTGCATTACAGATGTGATTGCATTTGCTCCTTGCAGCAGCTCTGAGGTAGGTGCTGTTGTTATCTTCATTTTACACATGAGGAAACTGAGGCAGGGTAAAATAACTTTCCCAGGATCACACGGCTTATAACTGTTTGAGGTAGGATTTGAACTCAGAACTTCAGACTCAAGGCCCAGTGCTCTATCCCCTGGGCCACCTAGTGTCGTCTGGGGATGGTTGGATGTTTTGAGGCAAAGACCCAAATGCTTAGGGAAGTCCCAGGTTGAGACAGCTTTGTTTGGAAGTTTGGGCGTCAGGAATATAGCCAAGAGGGGAATGAAGGCAGGTCTGGACCCCTCCACAAAATGGAGGCCTCAGGAGGAACTCACCAGGGATAAGGGGGGCAAGACTCACAGAGGGACGTTGAATGTTAAGAAGTCATAGTGTCACTGGGACTAAGCTGGAATCCTTGGTCATTGTGGAACCTGCTGGAACTTTAATCAGTCAGCTGGTATAGCTTTTTAAACAAAAGTTTTCTTTTTAAAATCATGAACTCGACAAGTCAGTAAACACGAACATTTCTGTGCACAAGGAACAGCAAAAGAAGATTGCTGTGAAGCTACGCATCTCTAGTACGCATAGCAGCTCAAGAAAGCAGTGGTTATTCTGTGCTGGGCCCTGTGCTGAGTGGCAGGTAGGGATGGCACTCCACCTAATGGGGGCAGATAACACAGAACTGAGGAATCAAGGAAGGGGAGGGGTGGGCATTGGGCAGCCTATGGCACGGGCTGGAGCCTCTGGTTGGGAAGCAATGGGGAGACCTGGTTCCGGGCAAGATGAGACAAAGCTGCCCTGGCAGAAGTGGGCAGGGCAGCATCACAGTTCTGGTGGGAGGGAATAAGGATGATTGGAGTGAAGGCAGTGTGGCGTGGGCACAGCAGGGAAGTGTATAGATGTATACTAAGTATATGTGAAATTTAACACTAGTTACCAACACTGGATTCACTGTTTCCCCTTCTGAACTTCTCTCTCTGCATTTTCTTACTGTTTTATTGTCATGCTTTGTGGTATTGCTGTCACTGACCCCTCAAAACTCTTGCCATCTGAACAGGTCTTGTTCAAAAACGTCTGCCTTATTCTGCACATGGAGTCTAGTACCTCACGGCCGAGAGGTGAGAAACATGAATTAATCTTCTGGAATCATTGCTGTATTCCAGGTTCTTAAACCTTTCAGAGTTGTTTTCCATCATGATAAATGGGATTTTCTTGGTTCTGCTCACTCCCTCCTGCATCGGTTCTTATAGGTCTCTGTAGGTTCCTCTGAATCCAGCTGTTTGTCAGTTCTTCCAGAACAAAAATATTCTCGTATATTCACAGGCTGTACTTTTGTCAGCCGTCCCCTGTTTGCTGTTCATCCACTTTGTTTCTGTTTTTTGTCAGCGTGTGTTTGGAGAATTATAGGTTCATGGAAATGTAGAACTGGAAGGAGTGGTTGAGATCTAGTCCAGCCCCCTCCTATTACAGATGAGGAAATATTCTAGTGGAAAACAAGCTTCCTGAGAGCAGGCTCCGTCTCACTTCGGTTTTGGTCCCTGAGCCCCTAGGACAGTATCTAATACATCATTGGCAGGTGCTGATTGATTCATTGAGATGTGGGGAAGTCAAGTGACTTTCCAACTTTATAAAGATAGTAAAGTGACTGAGCTAGGATTTGAACCCAGGTCCTCTGCCATGCCTTCAGAGCTCTTTCCACTAAGTGAGTTTCTCAAGAGGACCTGGGATTCCAGCTTAGCTCTCAAACTTAATATCCATGTGACTCCCTATTTATGGCCCTGTTTCCTCCTCTTTAGAATGGGGGCAGTGATACCTGGGAGGAAGTTACTCTGTGAATCCTAAAGTACCATGGCAAGGACTGTGAGAAGCCTTTGCTCTTGTGGGCTGTGTCTGAACTGGTGATTTGTATAGTATAGGAAACTTCCTCCCTCGGTGAGAGCTGCCAGGAGCACTGAGGCATTTGGGGTGACTTGCCAGCTGGTGTATGTGGCGGTAGTGGGGGTGACATGACCCTTGAACCTGACTCTGCCTGGCTCTGATGCTAATTTTGTACCCCATACCACCTCACTTGGCTTTTTTTTAGAGAACTCTGAATTAGGTGCTTAGAAAACAGGGAAAATATAGGTTTTAAGAGCCTTGTAAAATTTTTCCCTCCAGTTTGAGATCTTCAGATACACGTGTATCTTTCATATCTAGTTGATTGAGGGAATCTCCAATAAAATCCATGCAGTGGGGGCCATGACACGAAGATGCCCAGAAACTAGCAGGGAAAGCCTGGTTCAGTCTAGAAATGGGGAGTGTTGGCCATTGAGTACCCCCATGGTGTGAGCTCAAGGTAGAGGCCGGGAATCTGGTGGTTTGCAGAGGGCTATGAAGTAATTGTCCTAATGACAACGTGGGTTTTGGACTGCTTTATATATGTGTATCTTGTGCAGAGCATTCCTGGCATGGGGGACAACTCGCACTAAGGCGTGTTGTAGAACATAGAGAAGGCCGGGTCAGCTCACCACGTGCTTGGTGGGGGAGCACGGCAGGGGCCAGCTCGTCTGGAGCTTCAAGTGCCGAATAAAGGAGTTTAGATGTGATTTTAGGTGGGGTCAGGAGCCGCTAGCATTTTGAAGAAGGGCTGTTATGGGGCCGGATCTGCACTTGAGACAGCTTCAGCTGCTGTGTGGAGGGGCCATTGGAGTCAGGAGAGACTGGAAGCTGGGAGACCACTCAGATCTATTGCAGGCGGCCTGAGCTTTGTGGTTTGTTTTGGAGAGCAGGGGTTGGATGAAAGAACTATCTTGGGGGAGGGGGAGAAGCAGGATTTGGTAACGGATCTGTGCTTAATAAGGGCAGCTGGGTGGTGAAGTGGATGGAGCGCTGGGCCTGGAGTCTGGAAGACTCATCTTTGTGAGTTCAAATCCGGCCTCAGACACTGACTAGCTATGTGACCCTGGGCAAGTCACTTTACCCTGCTCACCTCAATAGTTTCCTCACCTGTAGAATGAACTGGAGAAGACAATGGCCAACCGCTCCGGTATCTTTGCCAAGAAAGTCCCAAAAGGGGTCCTGAAGAGTCAGAAATGCCTGAACAACAACTGATGCTTAATGACTTTTTATGATTTATTTTCCATGTATTATTGTAAAACTTCCTTATCCTTTATGTTCCTTTGCCTTTGGTCAGTGCTCTTTTTCTTAAGGTGGAGACTGTGGAAGTGCACAGACATTGGCTCCAGGCAGGGCAAGGACGAGCAGATTTGTGGGAGAATTGATCCTTCACACGCAGTACAATGTTATGTGTTTCATGGAGTAATGAACAAAAAGACCTATGGATTCTGAAACGTTTTGTATTCATTTGAAAGTTTGGATTCGAGGTAGAAACAACTGGAAAGAGGAGAATAGGAATTGGGGCAATGCCATGATTGGGGCTTTGGGTCCAAGGATTCTTGTGAGAAGCCAGAATTCTGGTTTTCTGGTGGCCAGAGATATGGGGTTTTCATTGATGGTTCAGTGGGGAATGTTTTTGGTCCATGACCACAGACTAGCATGCCCCTACCCCATCTTTCAAGTACAGAAGGTTCTGCTCATATCCACTGCTGACTAGGAAGCGAGAGATTGAAGGTGCTTGAGATTTTGCATAGGACACACATGTGCGCTGGTCGCGTGAGGGATGGAAGCATCCTTCCATCTTTTTCTGGAGTTGGCTCATCTTGCTAACAGGCTGTTGCATCTGGGGCACTGATTCCTTGCCTCAGTTATTGTGACTGAGAGCTCTATTCATTCTTGGGCATATGTTTGTGAACGAGAACTTTCCTGTCTACCAGCACCAGTAGCATGGTTGGGTTTTCCTGGGAAGCTACGGTTTGAATGACTCCGCTCAGAACTGCCCCAGACCCTCAGGATTTCCTTAGAGTGCTGCCCTCTTCCCCTTTCAGAGCCCTCCCAGCATGTTCCTCCAGTCCCACGTCTCCCCCTTACCCAGCACGTGGCACATGCTCCAAGGCTGCTTTGTGCCCCTTGCCCGCTCTGTGGAAACTTCTCTTCTGTTTTTCTGCATGTTTCCTTCTGCTTTCCTCTTTTAACGAAGAGATAGTAGAAGAACAAAAGATGAATGTACTCTGGGAGTCTGGTTTGCTTTCCTTTTCTCTGCGTCCCTCTTGAAGCGCTTCCCTAATATTAAGTGTAGGTCTTAGCACACTAGGTTGTTACATTGGCTGTATTTCCGTAGGCTGGAATAGCTCGGCCTTTACATCATAGGTTGCCTAGGTTGGGTGATTTCTCCAGCTTCCTTCTTTCCTTTCTTCCTTTCTGTCTTCTTTATAACACTCTTGAATTTTAGGGGAGAGACAGACAGAGAGCGAGAGAGTGAGAGAGAGACAGAGACAGAGAGACAAAGAGAGACAGAGACAGAGACAGACAAAGAGAGAGACAGAGAGAGAGAGAGAGGGAGCGAGAGAGTGAGAGTGAGAGAGAGCGAGAGACAATGAGAGAGACAGAGACAGACAGAGGGAGGGAGGGAGAGAAAGCCGAGAGCAAGAGAGAGACAGACGAACAGAGAGAGAGAGAGAGAAAGGAGGGAGGGAGAGAGAGAGAGACAGAGACAGACAAAGAGAGAGGAGAGAGCGAGAGAAAGAGAGAGAGGAGAGAGCGAGAGAAAGAGAGAGAGGAGAGAGAGAGGGAGGAGTGGGAGAGAGACATTGGTTCTGGGAAGTACAAAGGTTTAGAACCACATTGGCTTTGAGGTGGGAAGGTACCGTCTGACTGCCAATGACTGTTCTCTGAGAGACTCAATCCTGGATGTTACTACATCGATGATCTTCGTAATTATTCTTGAGCACAGATTCTAGGCTTTTAAGACAGCACAAAATTGAGCCCATGAGCCACTACCCCTTTAACCTTAGTGTGGAAAGCTTTCCTTGCCCAGCTCGCCAAACTGCTAAGCAAAGCCTTACTTTTGTATACCGACTTTAGGATTTTGTCCTCTCTGCTTCTCTTTTTCAGTAGATAACCCTGAGAAGTACGGGGGCATTTCTTGTCTAAACCCCCACCATTTCAGCACTGAGTTTTCCCCTCTCTCGTCCCCATCCCGCCCATTAGAAATACCACCAGAACCTTCCCTACTAACCTTCTGAATTGGGTTAAATGTTTTTTGTATTTAAATTTTTTTAAACATAGGAGACATTCTTCCAGTTAGGGGACTGTCCAGTTTTTGTTTCTTTGTAATTCTCATTTTATAGATTCTGGTGTGTCTCCTCATGTCTTAAGGGGTGATAGTTGGGGGTAATGAAGCTCTTCCTCATGTCTCACGTTAATTTAAATTCCCTTTAATAAGAAAGCACAAGGAACACAGCACTATTTGGCAGAATTGGAGGTGTCATTCTGAAGGAAACAGTGTTATTAGTGTGTTCTCAGTTAAAAAAATAAGCCTAGGAACCATAGGTGTGCAAAGATGATGTACTTTAATAAGAAAACATGATTGAAGATGGCTGAAGTTACATCGAATTACAGGTTTTTGCCACTTAAAATCTAAGCGACTTAAGTCCGTTAATTTGGTGGTATGTGGGCTAGGTGATGTTGTTTCGCCTCCGGAGAGACTCATCACCACGAGAAGGTGCTGAATGTTTAGTTCAAGGAGATTCTGGAAGGCCGGCTCTTCCGTTATCATGGGGCGGGTGGTGGGAGCACATGCATTGGTGAAATCTTGGGGGTATGGATGGATCTCAGGAGGTGTGCAACCCTGAAAGAAGGGACTGCATTGGACAAGGAGTCTTGTTCTTTCTACCAGAAAGGTTTTCTTTTCAGACTAATTGAGGAAGGCTGTTGGAATTCGTGAAAAGGTAGAAATAGAATATGTTTCTTAAGAAATTGGGTTTGTTTGCTTTTAAGTACATTAATTAACTAGAATTAAATTAATTGCCTACTAGGGGTCCCTGGCTTTGCTTTGATGAGTAGATGACAATTATTTTTAAGGCAGGGGCCCCATAAGTGCGTTAAAGATGGTTTACCCACCCTTATCTTAGGATCAGAGCTGGAAGGCACCTTAGAAGTCACCTCTGTAAGCCCTGCATTTTACCAAAGAAGAGCCTGACACATGGAGAGGGTGGGACTTGCCCAGGGCCACATGGGTAGTAAGAGGTAGGATTTGAACACAATACCTCTTTCTGCTTAACCTCACAGAATGCCTCTTGCTTATCTAGTCCAGCGGTTCTCAACCTTCCTAGTGCCGTGACCCTTTAATACTCATATGTGTGTGTGTCTGCATGTGGCTGGACCTGCGTGGAGACGTGTCTCGGTTCCTAAGACCATTGGAAATATGTGTTTTCTGATGGTCTTAGGTGACCCTGTGACCCCTGAGAAAGGGTCATTTGACCCCAAAGGGGTCACAGGTTGAGAACCACTGATCTAGTTCATTTATTTAACTAACCTTTTTTTTATAGTATAAAAGCACCTTGAACCAATTTTTAATTAGTAAAGTCCAAATTGGTTAGGCTTTCCTGTGTATTCTCAGTTCAGTTTGAAACACATGAAGCATGAGCCTGCCCTCAGGAAGCTTACAATTGAGCATATTGACACATATCCAGTGAAAGCCAGGCCTTTTTCAGGATCTTATAGCATTTCTTTAACCACACAGAACTATAAAAGTTTTTAAGTTTAACTAAGATACTTCACTTGTTTCTTGTTGAGTCTGTTATTTTCTAATCCAGTTTAATGGAGGCTCATTCTTAAAATAGTGGCCAAGTTCAACAGTGTGCGTGTCTATTTAAATGGTGAAGTGAAGGGATTCTGAGGCGCTTGGAGACTCCTGACCACTGAGCTTACCCAGGTCCCAGGCTGTTGAGCAGTTTTGTGGATAGAAGCTGGAGGCCCTCTCCCCCAGAAGGCCTGCTGGGTTCTGCCCGCTTGGTGCTTGGCTTAGCCTGGGCTCTCTGTTTGCCCCTTATCAAGGGCCAGAGGCAGGGAATTTATCATTTACTTTAGGAAATGGAACTCAAGTTGTTGATTTTCCTGAGTGGTTTGAGGCCCTATTTTTATATATCCTGTGTTTTATTGCTGGATTCAGAGAGTGGTTTTCTGACACACACCGTCTTCCCTCTCGCCTCCCCTCCCCTTCCACACAGGAAAAAGATCCAACCTTATTTTTTTTCTCCAAAGGATGAATTCAGAATGGGACAGTAAAAGTCCCAGTGGTTCCTCGTGGTGTCTCCTTTCTCTATTTTTAGGTTACTTCTTAGTGTTCGGTGTGAGCTGGCCAAAAAGGAATAATCACAATTCTTAACATATAGTGCATACACAAATATTATTGAATGAAAGTTTAATATATATATATATATGTATATTTTTTTGGCTGTGGGTGATTGACCTGAGCGAGAAGTAATTTCCTGTCTTGTCTCCGTTGACATGTTACACGTGTGCATGTATGCAGAAGGGCGTGGGATCCAGGAACCAGAGGGAGAAGGCTTGGTAGAGAACATGTGGTTAGAGAGCGTCAGAGGCTGCGGTGGAGGCAACACCAGCGTCGGAACAGGAAAACCCATTGCCCTGACGGAACAAGGGCATGGCTTAGGTGTTTGGGATGTGGATCCCAAGGGTGACTCAGAGCCAGGCTGTCGTAGTGAGAGAAGGCCAGGAAAGGTCTAGGGGTCTCAGCAAATTGAAAGCTCCATAGGAGTGAACAGGATCATTTGGTATCCCAGAAAATTGATCTCAAGCTCCATTAAGAGATTTGCCTGGTGTTGACTGCTCTAGCCAGACACCATTGGAGCATTCAGTTCTGTGTACCTTGTGTGAGGATGGACATTGAGAAGTGAAGTGTCCAGATCAGACATGGGGAATCTTTGGCCTTGAGGCCACATGTGGCCTGCTAGATCCTTAAGCACAGCCATTTGACTCACATGTGACCTCAGGCAGGCTCCTTGCCTGGCCCAGACCAAGGCCACCAGGGGAGTGAAAATCTTAGGAATTGTGGTAAATGAGGATTGGGTGAAGAAACTGGAGAGTGTCTGACCTGGAGATTTGGAGAGGGTAGAGCCGAAGGAATGTCCCTCCCGCAGGCCCGGCCCAGCCCATTCTAAGAGCTTCTGGTTTGCCTCTGTCTCCAGCCCCCACTCGGCAGTAGTCACTGCAGAATCGCCGGGTGGGTATCCCTAGAGTGCACTCCCCTCCTCAGAAAGCGTGACTGTCCCCTTGTTGGCTCTGGGATCAAACAGACTCCTCTGTTTGGTATTTAAGCCTTCTTCACCTGACTTATTCTCTCTTTCTAGTCTAATTTCATTCCTCCCCTTTCTGCACTCTTCTTTCTAGCCAAACTGCTTCTTCCCTGTTCTCCAGACCCAGTGTTTCAGCTCTCACCTGAGCCTTGGTGTGAGGGTCTCCCCAAAGCTCAGCCTAAGTGTTTCTTACTGTATGAAGCTTTTCCTGACCCTCCCAGTTGTTAAAGCTCTTTCCCTTCCCCCATACTTGGGATTTATTTTGTCAAGTACTTGACATATGATTGGCACATGATAAATGCTGTTAATTTTAACTTAATTGAACTTGGAGGAATTGAGGTAAATTTAGATTCTCCTTTAAAGAGGTCTTCTGTTTGGAACTTCTATCTGGGGCTGAGCTGTGTTCATTGGTGCCTGAATGTGTGTGACTCACTTGAAGCTGGCCCTCGAGACCGTGTGCACATCCTGACCAGTCATTGGATGGTCCTCCTGGCACCACTGCTTTGCTTCTCCCCGCCCGGGCTGGTGTGCCCTGTGCTCAGCCTTCACTTGCAGAGCCAGGGACACTTTAAAGGGAAGATGGTGGAAGCCAGTAAAGCCTGGCTCTTTCCTTTTGCAGTGGTGTTCCCCTGAAACCCTGCTCCCTGGCCACCTTTTCTAAATCTTGAAGCCACTTGGCTTAGAAGTGAATCTGCTGCCCCAAAGCAAAGGTGTCAGGCTCACATGCTGCTCCAGTGCAGCCTGAACCACATGCACATGGGATCCATTTCTATTCCAGTCTGACCCCTGCCTGCAAGGACTGACCTGACTCACATTTCTGTGATGGAGAAGCCGAGGCTGAAAGGGCCCCTGGGAGATTCCCGGCCCTGTCATTGCTCCTTTGGTTTTCTTCAGCAGTGTCCGGTTGCAGTGACCTACTTACACTTCGCCTCATGCTAGTTGAGATCTCTAGCTTTTGGAAACACCACATTGACTATAATTATAGCTTTAATTCAGGTGAAGGCCCAACTGCCTCAAGGTGGCATGTGGGAAGGTGGCCCTGTGGGCCGCTTTCTGCCCTTTGCCTCGTTTCTCCCACTTCCTGAGGGAATGTGATGTGTCAGATCCTCTGGGAGGCCTGCCGCAGAGGTCGGGGCTTGTCTAAAGTCTGCAGAGGGGCCCTTGGGAGCTGTTTGGAATTTCTCCTTTGTCTGTGCTCCCTTGGGTGACTTTACTGAGGACTCTGTTTCAGTTTCCTGTTGAATGTCCATCACGATGTTAACCAGCTCCATAATCATGATAACTGTGCACACCTTTACAGCTCCCTGTGGTTTCCTAACAATAATGCTTTTATGTTGCTAGTGCGGGTCCTATTTATCTCCCTTTAATAGATGAGGAAACAGGTTTTGAGACATGAATGGCCTTTGCCTGTGATCATGTAGTGCCTGAGGCGAGCTTGAAAGCCAGGTCCTCCGACAGTCTAGCTGTCTAGTTAGTCCACATCGACTCTGTGAGTGCACCGGGCTGGCACGGGGGACCCAGCCGAACGTTGAGATGAGCCTCTGGTTGGCCGAATCGCTTTGTGGACTTCCCTCCTCTTCCTCCTCCTCTTTCTCCATTTGCAGCTTCCTTGGAGGAGCTTATAGGAATATATGATATATACAGATATGTTATACAAGGTAGAATATGATGGAGGCATAAGAGGAATCGAAATAAGGCATTCCAGGGAAATCTGAGAGAAGAGAAAACTTAAAACTGAGGGAATCAAGGAGGGCTTCTTTGAGGAGGTGACACAAGTAGAGCCTTGAAGGAAGACAAGGATTTTGTTCTGCGTTTTCAAGATGAAAGATGTTTACTTTATAAAAGCCACACACAGCAATCCACTTATTTTAGAGATGAGGGACTTTTTTTTTTTTTACTTGATTTCACCCTACTTTTCTGAAGT
The DNA here is from genome assembly GCA_028646575.1 of Pseudocheirus occidentalis. NCBI lineage: Eukaryota > Metazoa > Chordata > Mammalia > Diprotodontia > Pseudocheiridae > Pseudocheirus > Pseudocheirus occidentalis. The sequence goes on from CM053595.1 coordinate 306,908,633, forward strand.
GAAAGATATTTATTAGTTTGAGTTTCTTGGCTTGAAGGCCTTTGGAAAAGTTTGAGCTTTAAAAAACAATCAAATCATTTCCAAGTGTGTGCATTCTGTTACTTGACAAAAGTATCCCTCCCTTTGTTGAGTTTGTGTTCAAAGATGACGCGTCACCTTGCACACAGATCGCCAGCCTTCCTGACAGAAGCACCATAGAAGCGGTCCTTGTGGTTTTCCCTGCTTCACTTTAGCTTGGCTTTTTGAATTAAAAACAACAATAACAGCAAGAAATAACAATACGAACCGAAAACAAACCCCAGAAAAAAAGGGGTCTGGGGGTCTGGTTGTCGTTATGGCTCCAAAACTGCACTTGGGGAAAGACTCTCACTCTGTGCCAGCTTCAGGACCCAGCCTGAACCTGGGGGTCAGCAGGCCGCACTGCTGGTCCAAAGGTTCTGAGCCATCCCCAGAGGGTGTTGGTTTTCCCCCATTGTGGAAGGTTACAGAGCCTGCTTTGAAACGATTTGTTGATGAAAAATCTCCCATTTTCTCCCTGGGTTCTTAGTCTGGCTTTCTGGTTGACTCACTTTGCCATCTTTGGATGAGTCACTTGGAGTCTTTGTGCCAACCTCCTTAGCACCAAAATGGAGATGACAGCCTTCCCAGAGAGGGGGAGAGAGGGAGAGAGAGAGAGAGGAAAGAGAGAGACAGAGAGACAGAGAGAGACAGAGACAGAGACAGAGAGACAGAGAGGGAGATAGAGACAGAGACAGAGAGACAGACAGAGAGAGGAAAGAGAGAGAGAGACAGAGGGAGATAGAGAGAGAGACAGAGAGAGGAGAGAGACAGAGAGAGGGAGATAGAGACAGAGAGAGACAGAGACAGAGAGAGACAGAGAGAGAGAGAGATAAAGACAGAGAGATAGAGAGAGGAAAGAGAGGGAGAGAGAGACAGAGAGAGAGAGAGAGAGAGCGAGAGAGAGAGAGAGCGCTATCCATTTCTCCAGCCTTTCAAGTGAAAGCTACAGAAAGGGGCCAAATTCATGTTGATTCTGCCCCATTTGCTGGGGTCTGATACTTAGGAAGTCACAGATCTCTATCCCGGAGGTAGAGGACTTGTTGTTTTGGACAGAGCATACTTCCTCCTTCTCTTTCTTCTCCCTCATCCCTTTTCGTATATCACTTTTGAAAAGAGACTATGTCTTTCACCAGAGGCTGCCCAATTCATTTCCTGGCATGTGTTTGTGTAGTCTTTTCTTAGATGTGCAGTGTTTGCTGTGAGCGCTGCCGAGCCTTTTCTACTGGCCATCTTTGGATCCCTTTGGTTCGGCCCTTGTGTACCGCCCATGGCATAGAAATTGTGAAAGGAAGGCCCTACGTCATCTCCCCAGTGAGATGTCTTGGGGACAAAAGCTGGTCACTCTAGAATGGCTGGTTGCTCTGGAGCCTTGGCCATCGCTTCCTGATGCATTTGCATTTATTTGTGTGGAAAGAATCTGTTTTCTAGAACCTTAGTCAAAGCTCCATGTAAAGAACTTCCCTCTTCCTGTAAGGCAGTACTTCATATTCTCATGATCTTTTTCTGTTTTGTTTAGAACTTGCTAAAGTTTTAGATTGAATTTAAGGGGCAGCAAAGATGTATTAGGTGGGATGTTGGACTTGGAATCAAGAACATGTCGGTGCCGATCCAGCCTCTGACTTTGACTTCAGTCTGACGCTGGGAAGGTCAGTTAAGTTCTCTGAGCCCTTATCTGTAAAATGGACATGATTATAGCTATACCACCTGGGAAGTATCACAGGGTTACTGTGAGGCTGACATGAGATAATGTACGTACGGGACTTTCAAGTGATATATAAATGTTAGGGGATTATTGTGAATATTTAACTTCATTAAAAAAGGAGCTCAGTAGGAAATACTGCTCATGTTTTATCAGATACTGCTGGGTTTGACTCTTGAATGGCTTGCTGGGTTCAGTTTAATCTTTGAATTTCAAAATGTCTTCTGATTCATCTCCTTTTCATTAAAGGGATGAGTAACTGATGTGTCTCCAACCATCTGGATTGCTCTGGGTTGAGGCCAGCACTGTAATTTCACATATAAAAGCCTTGGTTATAGAAAAATCTCTTTCTTCCTGTGTATTTCTTACCTCTGTCTTGGACATCTCGGCCTTCATTTGTTTATCTGCTTCATGGGACTGTTGTGAGGTTCCAACGAGATCATGTAAAGCACTTGGCAGCTGTGAACAAATTCAACAAAATGTCAGCTATTAAGACTAATTTTTGACTTCACTGATGCTAATACATCAGTGGATCTGTGATCTCACTGATGTGAACGGTCCTCTCCTTCCTTCTCGTCTTGTATTATAAAGTACTTTGCAACTGTGCTGTGCTATCTAAAATTCAGGTCCGTCTCAACCCAGTGTTCTCCCAAGGTTATATAGGTACCATTGGAGCGTGAGGATCGTCCATCTGTTATCTCTTGCTCTGTACGATGGGGCCACCCTGTCTGTCTCTAAATATCTTCGGTGATTTTTTAAAACTATTTTTTGAACCATTCTCGTAAATCTGGCCTATTTAGATCCACCATGTTTCTGTTGCCCTTTGGCTGACTTGCAGTTTGGATGCTTCAGAGATAGTGGTATTCCATGATCTGTTACCATATACCACCAGGAGAAAAATATTAGTGTTAAAAGATGGAATTTCATTTCAGGGAAATACCTAAAGTCATTCAATTTTCCAGTACAACTCATCCTGCTCTCTTATTCTGATTTGATTTTGAGCCCAGCCCCTTGTCCATCTGTCGTGTCCGTCAAAACTCTGTACTAATGGGACCAGTTCAGTGGGCTTCACCCATTTGCAAAGTAGAACATCATTACGTGCACACTTAGACAGTCAAATAATAGTCCACTTGGTTTTCCCTGTTTGGATTGTTAGGCCAAACTGTTTTGAATGATTGCAGCTCCCATTTGAAATGTCTAACAGTGTTATGAAGCTTGACTCAGCAGAAGGTCATACACAGTTGGAGTGTCCAGAGCACCTCCTTCATCATTTATGGAGAATTCTTCTTGCATTTGGACTTTGGTGGGTATTCACCATGATGGTGCCAAACAGGGATTTGGTTTGGTGTATTTGTTCCCCTTAATCTGTCATTTATTAAAACAGGTATCGTGCTTTTTAGAGCTGGAAGTGAACTTGGAGATCACAGAAGATTAAAGTAGCGGGATGGGAAGTGTATCGGTCTGCTTGAGTTCTAGTCTTAGGTCTGCTAATAATACATTTGTCTGAATTTAGATTTTTATTTTTAATTTAAACAACAAAGAAGCATTTCCATATTTACCACAGCACACAAAAAGAACATTGTGCATGAAACCATGAATCTCCATTTCACGGTTCACATACTGTTTCTCTCTCTAGCTATGTAATACATTCCACACATTACTTTCAAAAGTACTTGCTTGTACTTTCTTCTGTTGTCTTCTGTGCATTAAAACATTTTTTTAAGACCCTCTTTTATTTGGGTATCAAATATCAAATCAAAGTATTTCTGATCCCCTCTTTCCTACGGGTCTCTCATTGGAAAATTGAAAGAGCAAAAAAAAGTCTCCTTAAGCAAAAAGTGAATTCTGTGTGATACATAGTAGGTGCCTAATATATGCTTTAAAAAATGTTTTCTACACCTCGAATGCATCACTGCTATGTCAGAAAGTGGTGCTTATGTTTCAGCATAAGTTCACTGAAGAAACAGTTGCGTATTGCATTGATCTGAATTCTATAGTTTTTCAAAGCTGTGTTTATTTAAAATGTTGTCCCTGTAAAAATTTCATCAGGGTTCTAAAGGGAGACTTGTTCCTTCTCTTATTAGAATGTTATCACTTTATTATCATATAGCTGCTTTCAGTTGCTCACATACATTTGCCTGTGTTTCTCTGGATTCTTGTATTTGTATTTCAGAGTTCCTACTCGTTTCTTTTCTTTTCATCAGAAATACTTGAAAATCATCTGTTCCATTAAAGGTCCATTTTTTTCTCTCTGTAGAATTATACTTATCTTTTCAGGATTTTGGGCTGTAAACTTGTATCTTTTGCCTTTTGGAATATAATATTCCAAAATCTCCTCTCATGTTTAGTATAAGCTGTCAAGTTTTGTCCAGTCCTGTCTTTCTTTCTTTAGTACTTGAATAATTTCTTTCTGGATTCTTATAGTATTTTTTTTCCCTTTGATATGGGGAACTTGGGTTTTGCTGTGGATTTCCTGGGACTTACCCTTTGGAGGGTCCTTTTAGGAGGTGATTCTGTCGTCACTTTGCTCTTTGGTCTGTTTTTGTTTTTGTTTTTAGTCAGCCTTCGAGGTTTACTTCACATGATTTTCTTTCTTTCTAAACAACAAAAGTACAAATACAGTATTATCTCAAATGCTACAAAGATATAAAGCTCAACACTGAAATTTTCTAGTACTGACCATACAATAAAAGCCAAGAGTGCACTTTGCATTTTGCAGATTAGTCTACTAGCTTCTCAAGCGGCCAGACATAAAATCTATGTTCTTTCCAGGATATTTTTATCACAACCTCAAGTGAAAAAAAATTAAGGAAGCAGATTGATTTTAGCTAAAGCATATGCGGAGCGAGTTGCAGGAGCTCATGTCCTTTTCTCTTAAAGAATTAGACTGGCCATTAAGGAGTCATTATGTTGTCCATACTTATCAAAGGGTCCCGAAGGCAGAAGGAAAAATGCAGGTTTGGGGTAGGCAAGGCTTCAGTTATCTTCATACTCTCCTTGCTTGACCTGGCTCTGTTGTTTTTCTGCTCGGAGGAGTGGGTAACAAGTTGAGCTTTTTTGTTTTATTGGGAAGAATGGGAGTGTCGTCGTAGTAGCCTGGACTTGGGATACTTGATTTCCAGGGCATCAGGACTTTACACCCACGCGTGGGGCGGTAACAGCATCTGTCTGGGTGAGCCTGGGCCAACGAGTCTCCTAGCAGCAGTTGCTCTCTCCTGACCATTTGCCCGCAGCTAAGAAGTCCTCTGTGAACAAAACTTCTTGTCAAGTTAGTCTTTTTAAAAAAAAACAGAGTTCTTGATGAGAGATCAGAGGCCACGTTGGGGGGTGCGAGGTCCCAGATGCTGTACATTGATGGCAGTGGAGGGGGCTCCGGTCTTGTCTTCAGCTTGGACACAGTGGGGTGGGAGATAAAGGAGTCATTCGGCTTCCTGTCTCCATCTGTCAGCTCCATTGTTGTGTGAATGCTGCATCCAGGCGGCCCCTTATCTCTCCTTCCTGAGTGTCATTGTCTTTGGAGCCTTATCTGGATCCTCACATTCCACGTGTGCACAGTCTTTGGATAGGGGAAGAGCCTCTTTTTCCTTTACATTTTCCCTTAAGTGGAAAATGTTTCTAATGATGTGATGTGCTCCAGAATACGCTCTGGTGGGTTTTGGTGAGGGACGTCCCCTGTCTAAAGTTTCTTTCTGTTTCTGTTAGGTGATTTTGATTTGGAGCATGAGCACCCCCTGTCTTTGGGCCTTCAACAGTGAGCAGGACTGGGGATGCTGGGACTGGAGTTTGGGAAGGGGCCAGAGTTTGCTCAGGGGCTTAATGGATGAGAAGAGGTGTGTCCACTGTTAGAGCCAGAGATGGAGAGGGACCTGCCACAGGATGAACTGCCCTCTTGTGACCTTTGTCTCTACCATAAAAGAGACTTCTGGTTTATTCTTTGGGGAACTTTTTATCTTTAGGTTGGCCCTTTGACTCGTTATGCAACCTATTGTTATGTTGGGTGGAAGAGAGAGAGCCGTCTTCCCAGGCCTACTGCCTTTTTATCACCTGTTCTTCCGCTGTATCCTTTGGAGCTAGTGCACAGTGCTTTCTGGTTCTATAAGACAGGGGCAGTTTTCATTTATAATTTCTTGAGATGAAGGTCCTGGGACTGGATGGGAGGAGAACCAGGAGAGAGCAGTGTCTCAGAAAGCTAGAGAGAAGAGAGGATTTAGGACGAGCAGGTGGTTAAGTGTCCAAAGATGCTGAGAAGTCCAGGAGGAGGAGGACTGAGGAAAGGCGTTATATTTGGCAACTAAAAAAACCATTTATAACTTTGGAGAGAAGAGTTTCAAATTGAACGACCAAGTTGGAAGCTAGATTACAGAGAATAGTCAGGAGAAGGGATGGAAACACCCAGTGTCGACTGCTTTTTAAAGGAGCTTAGCTGAGAAGGGGAGGAGACATACAAGACAGTAGCCAGCAGGGAGTGGTTGGATCTAGGGAGGGCTTTTTCAGGATGGGCGAAACCTGAGTATGTTTGTAGGTAGCAGAGAAGGATCCAGGAGTGTAAAGCCAAGCACGATCAGCTTTCCAGAGGACTGCTGTTGTGAACAGCTTTCAGGATTCTGATTACACAGTAAAGTGAATTCTCTATTTATTCAGTAACAAACTAAGACAAAACATTCACAGAAATCAAAGTACAGCATTCACAATGTTATAACTTAACAACTTATTGCTATAATCGCCACATAGTTTTCACCAAAGTGGTCACATAGTTTTAAGCAAAAGATAGCATTCATTTAGTAACACAATCATTTAGTACAGTGGTTCTCAACCTTCCTAATGCCGCAGCCCTTTAATACTTGTATGTGGGAATACCTGCCTAGAGACTAATCAAGGAGCTGTGTCTTGATTCCTAAGACCATGGGAAATATGTGTTTTCCAATGGTCTTAGGCGACTCTGTGACCTCTGTGAAAGGGTCATTTTTTTCCCAAAGGGGTTGCGACCCACAGGTTGAGAACAGCTGATTTAGGAAGTCCTTAATTCAATCACCCTTAAGGAGGCAGTCTCCTTGACACAAAGTACAAAGGTCAGAGTTTTCCACCCCTCTCTTCAGTCTCTTCAATCAAAAAGTCCTCTTTCTTCTTAATTAGAGAAGTCCTTAACTCAATCATCTAAATATAAAGGTCAGAGTCCTCCACCCTTAGGCCACAGTAAATCATGACTTTCTGTTTGCATTAAATACCCAAGCAGAGGTCTTTTCATTTTGACTTAAGGCAGGCTTTCAGCTTCCATAGTTCTTCTTCCCTGGTCCCAGCTCCTGCCTGAATCTATCCAACTGCCACCTGGGTTCAAATGCAGACAAAGCCACAATAACACTCATACACGTTGCTGGCATCCTTATCAATTCACTTTCTGCCTGTGAAATCAACATAGATCCAACAACAAGGTCTGAGGAATCAACACAAATTATCAATATAGTTTGTTGACCTCTGAAATCATCCAGTTTTTCTTTTTTTTAATTGATTTGTTCATTTACTTTTAGTTTACAAGATACCACAATCCTTTGAGTTTCAAATTTTCTCTCCCCCAACCCTGACAATGGTGGCTTGCAATCAAGTATAGGATCTGCAAATACTTTCACACTGGACATTAGTCTGGTTCTATAGAAGGGTTGTAACTGATGGAATGAACAATGGCAAAGAGGAAACAAAACCAAACATGGAAAAGAGAGAGAGCATGTAGTTTGCTTCAGTCTCCATTTAAACTCTCCTCCTCCAGGATTTCTGTAAACATTCAACAAGAAAATCATCTTTCAGGGTTTCTGAACCAGCAGCAAGGTCTCAGGGCTTCTGTAACAACAGCACCGTCCTCTATCAGCAGACGAATCTGACTAAGCAACATCAAAACAGACACCACAACCATGCCTCCTCTCAGTTCTCCTCTCTGCTCATTTCTCAGTTCAGTCCCCAGTTCTCATTTCTCTTCTCACTTCTTTTCAGTTCTCAGTTTTCTTCTCTTTCTTTAGCAGTAGCAGCTTAGCCTCCAGATACTCATTCCTGGCAGTTCTGGTCTCTCTCAGCTGGGGCTTTTCCTTATATATGGTATTAGCTCCTCCCTGTTTTGCTTCTTCCTGTTACGTCATCAAGTCCATCCCACTGTGGGATTCACAAGTTCTGGGTCTTGATACTTGGCACAGTCATGAACTTGGAACAAGGTGCTAAGTACCTGTTTGATTGCAAATACAAGGGGCCGGGAAGATCTTCAAATTCTCATTACCACTACAAGGAGATAGGGAGAGAGTGAAGATTAGAGCAGTGTGGGGATGATAGAAGTGTTGGTCTCCAGGAGATGACGGGGAGATGGAAGATTCAAGACACATAGACTGGTTTGTGTTGGCTAGGAGAAGGGCTGCCTCTTCATGAGAGACAAGGGGCAAGGAGAGACAGAGGCGGCCGTCTTCCCCCAAGTTCTCCTAGTAACTAACTGCTTAGTCTCTGTTGAGTCACAGGTCTCTCCGCCTCCTTTTCCACAGTTATAAAATTTTAGAATTGAGATAGATGCTCCCTGAGCCTTTTCCGTAATGAATGTTCATTGATTGTATTACTTTGGTATGTAATCACATGAAATATGAAAATCCATCAACAAGCATTTATTAAGTGTTTACTGTGTGCCAAACATTTTATTAAATGCTGTGGGTTTGGAAAAGAAAAGGCAGAAAACTATGGTCCCTGCCCTCAAGAAGCTCCCTTCTAATGGGAGGGACAGCATGCAGACAGCTGTGTACATGGAAGATACATACATACACTGTAGATGGCTGGTTCTATTGTAGCTAAGGCACTAACATCAGCAGGCATTGGGAGATTGGGAGACTTGTGAGGAAGATGGGGTTTGAATTAAGTCTTGCAGGAACTTATGGAAGCTGGGAGTTCGGGGGGAGGAGCTAGAGCATTACTGGCAGGAAAGACAGCCGGTAAAAGTGCATGAATGCAGAAGTGAAGTGTCATCCGGCTGGATTGTTGTTCATCCTTTATTCTCTGAGAGGACCGGGATGGTGTGACATGGAAGCGAACTGGATTACAGTGAGGATTATCACCGTGCAGAGTCACCAGCCTCACGTTCTCCAGTGTCGTCTGAGGCCAGTGGCCCGATATCCATCAGGGATGGATGGATGATGGCCCAGGACGTAGTGGGGGGCCTTGCCAAGGTTTTCTCAATGCTCTCCTGCCTGGCCCGTCTGAGGATGCTGCTTACTGGCCACCGGGGTTCCAGCTGTTCTGTGTCTTCTGCTCCTTTTGGTTTTTGTAGTTAGCAATGGGGTTTAGCGTCGCTCAGGATCCTTGGGGCCTCTATCATCTAGCCAGAAGGCATTTCAGTTACTTGGTGAGTGTTGTATTCCCGGGATAGGATGTTCTTCCTGAATTGCGTTTCTGATACTTCATGACGTTGAGACTGTGTGTACAAAACTTGTTAAAGATTAAGCAGTTGGGAGAAAAATCACTTATTTGGTTTGTCATTGAACCATTTCATTTCTGGTCATATATTCCAATCATTGAGAAGAAGTAGCGTAAATAATGTTCATGAAAGCTCTCTTTGTGGTAGTAAAAAACTCGGAACAAAGTGAATGCCCATAGAGTGGGAAATGACTGAAAAAATGGTGACTTATAAAGGCACTGGGATAGTAAGAGTTCAGAGAAGTCTGTGAGGATGTGTGTGAGCCTGTGCAGAGCTGGTAGCAGCGGTGGTGGTGGGGGGCTGTGTGGGATAGGGAGAGGAGTAAGGAATGATCATTTATGTAGCACCCATGATGTACGTAAGGATGACGTTAAACGAGTGACAAATATTGTCTCGCTTGATGCTCACAACAGCCCTAGGAGGGAACCCGCGCTCTTACGATCCCCTAGGGAGGTTAAGTGACTTGTCCAGGGTCACACAGCTATTACACGTCAGAGGCTGGATTTGAACCCAGAGTTCCCTGATTCCCAGGTCCAGTGCTTTGTGCACTTGGTGTGTCTCTGGAAAACACCCACGAGGCAAATGGAAACAACACAAAAAGGCAGCTGGACTCAGATTAATTGCAATGATCAGTCTTGGTTCTACAGGTCAGAGAATGAAACATACTTTGTTCTTCTTGTTAGAGATTTGAGGGCCTGTGGGTGTGGACCCGTCGCATGCATTTAACGCTTTATTACCTGGAGGGATGGGAGGAATGGTCCTGACGAGGGGGTGGGAGGGACCATATTGGCAGTTTATCACATCTCAAATACATGGATTTGTTTACACGTGAAAACCTCCTGTGCCTTCCTGTACAACAACTGGCCCGTGAGCCAGCTATGCAGATAGCAGAAAACAGTGGTTCTCAACCTTCCTAATGCTGCGACCCTTTAATACTATGGGCGTATCTGCATGTGGGCGGACTCCTGGAGACAGATAGAGGAGTTCCTAAGACCATCAGAAACATGTGTTTTCTGATGGTCTTAGGCAACCCCTGTGACTCCTGTGAAAGGGTCGTTCGACCCACAGGTTGAGAACCACTAGTATAAAACACTCCCGGAGCATTTTTCTAACCTATACAAACTTCACTCCTCAGGCTGCATCGTGGTCTTTCCTTCTCCTTTGAACGCCAGGGTGACTGGACACTGGTCACTATCTCCACTGGAGGCCCTCAGTCTTTGCTGACCCAACCCCCAGAGTGTCAAGACTATACTTTTCCTCCGGTGTAGTCACCCTTTCCAGACCCAGCAATGTCTAGTAGCCACGTATTCCCATACCAGAATCGTCCTGAAGTTTCCCTTCTTCTTTGCTCACAGTGCCCACCTCCTGTTCATTTCCCTTCCCATGGTCTTTCCATCTTTGCCTCCCCTTTCCATCCCGGTCCTGCTGGTGTCCTTCCTTAGCCTCATTCCAGAGTCCTCCTCTAGGCCCCTAAGTCAGAGGAGCTGGGAGTTGGGAGGGATCAAAATCGCTTCTTTGTTTTCATTCTTTCCTCGTGTCCAGCCCATCTGAGATCCTGCTGCTTGTTATTTGCTTAAAACAATATTGTTTTTTACTTTACCTCTGCCTGGAAAATTTCAGGGTTTCCCATTGCCTGTGGGATAAAATGAATATTCCTTAGCTTGGCATTCAGAGCCTTTCCTCCTCTGACACAGAACTATAGAATCTTAGATTCAAACCTCAGAGACCCTTTAGTCCCAGCAGTTCTCAGGAGTTTGTTCTGGGGCCCCACCAGGGATCCCTGAGGCCCTTTAGTCTGTCCTTGAGCTCAGAACTGCTTTCTTAGTAATGCTGAGATATTCGAATTTCAAACTTGGCACATCTAGATAGATGTAACCCACATAAAACAAAAGGTCTTGGAGGGGGCAGGGGGTTTCATCAGTAACTCATGAATGTACAGGCGTTCTGAGACCCAAAGGTTTGAGAATCGTTGAGCCAGCCTGATCTAGCCTAAATGTCTGCTGTTTGCCGGTGAGTGTTTGTAATGGAGTACTTGTTCAGCAGAGTTTTCATGGTTCCTGGTCACTGCCCGCCTTCCCTCCAGCTCTCATTTCTTCTTTGTTCCCTTTAGAACGTTGGACTGTGCCCATGGAATTGCCCCAGGTGCCTGTAGGAACAGGCTTTTACTCTGTCCCCCTTCCCTCCCAGCTTTCCAGCTGCTCTGTGGCTTGTCTTTCTCCTTCAGAATGTGAGCTTTTTGAGGGCCAGACTGCTTTGTTTGTGTTTGTACACCCTGTACTTAGCCTGACACTTGGCACAGCTCTCCATCCCCACAGAATTTACTGGGGCCAGCTTTCTGCTGTTTTGTCTCTTTATTTATTTATTTTTAAACTTCCTCTTCCTTTAGCTCTTCCTGGGCCGAGGGAATCCAAGAATCTGCTTGTCTCAAACGTGCACTGCTCTTGTTTCCCCTCAGAGACATGTTGGAAATGAAAGTGCTAGGATTGTAGGGTTATGGACTTTGATCCCGTGGTTGTGGCTGGTGGCCGGAGCCCTCCCAGGGTCCCGCAGCTTCGAAGGAGAGGAAGATGGGGAAGGCGTGTTAAGTTTCTCTTAGGATGATCATCAGTTCAGCTCAGTGAGCATTAAGTGTTTACTCAATTCCCTTGGGAGTGCATCTGACATTGCCCAGCATCCTCCAGGCCCATCTGGATTCTGTCGGCCCAGGGTCCATTTTGTGGCTGCCTGAGCCCTTGCAGGCTGATAATCACAGGCTCTGCTCTTGGAGATCCTAAAAGAAAGGTCGTGCCCAGCTTTCCTGGAGGGTGGGGCCTCAGTGCTGCTTTTTTTACCTCTTACTCTGAGTGCCTTTGCTGCCCAGTGGTCACAGACCTCCTCTAGTGCCTACCTGAAGCTGGTCCTTCCCCATTCCCTTCCTTTACGCCAGGCCTGCACAGGCTGCGTCCTCAAGTCGCTTACAGCCCCCAGGCCGGCCAGAAGGTTTTGGGCAGCCCTGGGATGATGGAGAGGCTGTTTTCCTCTGCTTTTCTGCTGGCCCCAGGGCCCTCCCAGCAGTGAGCAGCCCTCCCCGGCAGCTTGTGCAGGCCTGCCCTAAGCCAAACCTCTTCCTGCTCTTTGCTCACTTTCCCTGGCTGGATTCCTTTTGATTGAGACTCCGAGCTTGTAAAGGTCTTCCTCTTCTTTCACTCTTCTTGGTCAGATCTGACAGCTGCTCAGTGTTTTGTTGCCACGGCACTTGCTACACTCAGCCCTTGAGGTTTTGTGCTTCTGCATCGGGGCATCAGAACTGAAGCCCAGCAAGCCGTGCTGGGGCTCTGACTCACCATCTAGCCCAGTCCACTCATGCAGTAGTTAAGGAAGCCAAGGACCAAGGAGTTGGCGCAGCCTTTGTCACCCACCCCTGGTTTCAGATCCACCTTGACATCGGCTCGACCTCCTTGGGCCTCTGGTTCTTTATCTGTCAATAATATGGATTCTTGATGACCCTCCGGCTCTCAGCCTAGTGGTCTTTCCCTCACACTGTGCAAACGGAGTTCAGAAAAGGTGAACAAAGACATGGAATACAAATGAAATTTAAAAAGGAAACGAATCTCTTGAAGAGTCATAGGGAAACTGCTTTATTATATTGAGTTGTTTGAAGAGGATGACTTATTATGAGGGAGAGTAGAGGGCACACAAACTTTCTTGGACAGAAAGCCAGATTTCACCCAATTGTTTTTCCTGGCTACATATTGTAGGCCTTAGTGGGCATCACACCGCCAGAGAAGGACCAGGAGGACCACATGTTCTCGAGCTGGTCAGCTCCTGTGTAGAGATCGTAGACTTCCTTAGGTGGTGGGGCCTCTCAGAGTCAGAGGAGCCACCCTGCTCCGTGCAGCCCAGATGATCCCCGGGGGTGGGGTGGGGGGGAGGCCGAGGTGGACCCAAGGAGCTTCCTTCCTGTGAGCTTTGTGCCCTCATCTTGGGCTGCTCAGCTCCAAAGGGTCTGTAATGTCGTCCCCTCTCCAAGCCCAGGCCTGTGTCTTTTCTTCCTCCCATGCATAGGAGCTCTTAAGTGATTGTTAAATAAGCTATTTTGGTGCCATCAAGTGGTGAAATTCAGTAACTTTTGGATGACTTGGCTGTGAGTAATATTGCTTTTGGGGAGCTGAAGGGACCCCAATGGTGGATGTTTCCTACTCGTCTGAGTCGACTTCTCTGGTTTGTTACAGAATTAGATGATGAAGAAGAAAAGGGCTGAGGCGGCAAATGTGGAGAGGCATGATTGAGAACATGTTAGAAAGTAAGAATGCTCGGGTGACTGGGTGGTGCAGTGAATAGAGTACGGGCCCTGGGGTCAGGACGACCTGAGTTCAAATCTGGCCTCAGACACTTAACCCAAAACCTAGCCGTGTGACCTTGGGCAAGTCACTGAACCCCAACTGCCCTGCCTTCCCCCCTCCAAAAACAAACAAACAAAAAAGAAAGTAAGAATGCCAAGAACAAATCACAACAGCCACATTTTGACTAGGCTGCTGAGACGACCCTTAGTCCTCCTTGCTTTTCCTAGTCACAGTGTTAATGGTGGACAGAGCACTTAGTATCATCTTAGAACAAGAGCCACACAAGCAGCCTTAGTGGTGGGGTTCGAGGGAATCTGAATAATGGTATATATTTAATGATTTCCCAGCTCTCTGGGGTCACGGTGCTGTGGTCAGTGTTGCCTCAGATGTCCAGGACTTGTAGTCCTCTGAAGAAGGGCAGCAGGAGTGCAGGCTTGACTTAGGTTTTCTCAAGTCAAGCTTGATTTTGAAAAAACAAACACACACCAGACTGGTGGTCAGCCTTCTGCTCTGCTGAATGCCTGTCGGAACTGCTGTGATCCAGGCCTCTGATGTCCAAGTAAGTCTCTAAGGGCCGAGCCAGAGTTGCCTGGGCTAGACTGCCTTGTGATGATTTTCATGACTATGAAATCTTAGTTTTACTTACAAGTCTGGTTCATTAGTTTCAGTATGAAGGAGCATGATGATTAGAAAATTGTAATTGGTCTTTATCTTTAAGATGGAATACTGAAGGACCCAAATCCTTTTCTTTCTTGAAGAATTGTGGTGTTTTCCTTAGTGTGACCCTTCTGGACCTTCTCTTGAGGGGCTGTGCTGTGGGCATGCTGGTGAGGCTCCACTTGGCCTCTTTGGATAGGCGCATTCGGGGCTGGAAGGATCCTTCTGCAGGTGAACGGAGGTGGCTGGGGTCAACCAGGGCAGTCCAGATGTGGACTGTGAATCAGCCCTGGCTAGAGGCATGATCTCTGAGGACTTGATTGGTCAAATCAGCTGTTGTACAGTTGGTAACTTAGATTGATTTCAGCCCACCCCAGCGTCTTGGAGACACGGGCTTTATTATATAGCCCGTTTAAAAACAGCAGTGAACAAAATCCCGTGAATCTTTTTGAAGCCATGCCTGGGTTAATCGGCACCAGTCACAAAGTCTTGAGGCCACCTGCGGCTCTCTAGGTCTTTGGGGACTGAGTCCAAGTTTGGATTGAGTCAGAAGGCCATACTCGAGGACCTAGAGGGCCACAGGTGGTCTCGAGGCTGTGGGTTCCCCAGCCCTGGGCCCTACAACTTCGTGGTCTGGACTGTTTTAGAACAGAAGGCTCTGAGTGAGGCTTGTCTGAATGGTGGGCATTTACTGCCTGTCCTCTGCTGCCACCTAGTGATCCTTAGGCCCACTAACAACCCTTTGTGCCATCTCCACATCCCGACTCTACAGGACGATTCCTGCGGTGCCCCATTTGTTGTACTTTGCATTGACTTTGTTCAGTGGTTTCCGGTTCTGCCTTAGTCGGGTTTGGCCTGCCCTGGGCAGCTCTGGTGGCAGACGCCTCTGACTCAGTGTCCTGCTGACTGGTGTCCTTTCTTTTTTTCTCACAAGTGTCAGTTGGTATCTGAGAAATCATTTTGACCAGAGGTCACAGACAGGCAGTGGGTGCATTTGGGAACCAGATTAAAATGTAATTGGAAAATACTTAGCAAAAATAAATGGGAATCCAGGAGATCACGGATGCTGTTAATATGTGGTTTTCTAAGTTGGTCTGTGGTCTTCAGGGATCCTAATGTACATTTTAGTGACCCTCTGTTTCTATATGCTTTTGATTCCCATCGATCCTTTTCCACCAGAGCATTTTACAGATGAGGAAACTGGATGAACCGAGGCAATATGATGTGCCCAACTTCACCAAGATTTGAGTAAGGTATAGTGGCCGACTTGGCCTGTATTAGCCGTTAGTTTTTTGAGGTGCACAAAGGGCCCTTTGCTCAGGGAGATGGACGGATGCTGGAATTTCTTCAGCTTTTAGTTAAGCGTGTGTCATGCTGGAAGCTCAGATTCCATCTGGAGGTCCTCTGCTAAGGCCCAAAAGAGTCAGGCAGCCAGCGAGGCAGCAGATCACGCCGTGGCCAGCGAGGCAGCAGATCACGCTGTGGTTGCAGGCCCTCATCATGTCAAGCCTGAACCATTGCACCAGCCAGCTGGTGGGTGTGTTGGCCCCCCAGTCTTTCCCTGATCCAGGTCAGCCCCTGCCCAGCCGCCCCACCTAAAGCGTAGGTCTGACCACATCACCTCGCTTCCCTCCCCAGTTCAGTAAACTTCAGTGGTTCCCTTTTGCCATCTTTATTTGGGATTCAAACTTTCCTAACTGTCCTGCCTTTCTGTTCTTACACCATGAATGCTTTGTGGGCCAGTGACATTGGCCTCCAGCTATTCTCCAGGAAGATACTCTGTCCCCAGCTGCGGGCCATTTTCACTAATTGGCCCCACCATCTTGGTTTCTCGGTCTTCCTGGCTTCCTTCAAGTCCCATTTAAAATTTTCCCTTTCTCAGGAAGTCTCTCTCAGTCTGGCTTCCCTCTGCTGATTATCTCCAGTTTATCCTGAGTGTGTCTTGTATATATGTGGCTGTTTATGTCCTGTCCCCCCGTGCCACCCTGAGCATGCCAGAAGCAGGGACCAGGCGGCCTTGGCTTCTGGCCCTTCTCTCTGTCTCTTGTGTGTAACCTTGGCTCCTAGCATAGAGTTTTGTTACTCGTCTCCATTATGTCTCAACCTTTTTGACCTCATTTGGGGTTTTCTTGGCAGAGATCATTTTATAGATGAGGAAACTGAGGCAAACAGGGTTAAGTGACAGGGTCAGACAGCTAACATGTCTGAGGCTGTATCTGAGCTCAGGTCCTCGAGACTCCAGGCCCGGTGCTCTGCCCCAGCAGCACATAGTAAATGTCTATTGACTCATATACCTAATTTCATCTGTGTGTGGGATTGCTAGGCCTCGGGGATGCAGAGGTAGAAGGAAGTAGCCCCTGTCCTCAGGGAGTGCTCTAGATGTCATCCAAGTTACTTTTAATTAAGTGAAGCTTGAACTTGTGAGATAGAGGCTTCTTAACAGGTTGTGAGGAGGAGGGGACGACTGAACTGGGCTTAGAGGTGGCCCGTGTCACAAACGTGCAAGTCATGTATTTTCCTAGCTAATACCTTGTGAAATCCTGTTTCATCGGGGCTGTCCGATGTTGTCAGCTGTGCTCCATTGTGATGAAGGCCTTTTGTCCCATCATGGCTGCCTTCTCTAGAGAAAAATTTTTTTGATTGTAAAAAATCATCCATCAACGAGTATGGCTTTGTTTTCTTGAATGTGTGCAGACTTGTGCTCTGCTAATGAATAAGACTCCTGTGGTGTGTGGCTGTATGTTCATGGAACGTTACCGTTCTGAGCCAGGCGAGGTGGGCGGCCTCAGGCTTCTCTTCCTGAGACAGACTTGGAGGAGAGGGCCCTTTCGCTTGGTAAGACTTGTGTTCTCTCCATTTGACATCTCGAGGAGCAACCTAGCTCCCTTCCTAATCCTCCGACCACGAGCCAGACAGGACCCCAGAGATCATTCAGTCCAGCCCCCTCCCGTGAGACGAGGCGACCGGGGCTCCGTGTAAAATGGCGGGTGGGGATTTGACTCCATACCCCAGCCTTCCTCCCACTGCTCCATGCTGCCTCCCAATGGGCATTTTCTTCTGTTCAATAGCAAGAAAGACCAGCGTGTACAGAGAACTCTAAGGCCTGCACAATGCTTTATCGAGGTTGTCTCGCGGCTCCTTAGGGCTACCTGGGGAGGGAGGTGCCACTATTATCCCCACTTTAAAGAGGAAGAAACTGATACTGAAGTGAAGTGACTTGTCCAGGGTCACACAGCTAATCCGTGTGTATAAGGCTGGATTTGAATTCAGGTCATCTGGACTACAAGTCCATTGTTCATTCCACTAAGAAGGTAATTTCTGCAACATCTCACTGCCACCTGAACCAGTGCTTACTTTCATAGTGTTGAGTGGTTTTCTTAAAGTACAGGTCTGACCTCGTTATCCCCCTCCTGGGGATGTCCCTCCTCCCTGCCTCTCTCCCTGTCTTTTTATACTTTGTACCTTTGCCTCCCACATTTACTTTTTTGTTTTTTGGAGGGGGGAAGGCAAATCAATTGGGGTTAAGTGACTTGCCCAAGGTCACACAGCTTGTAAGTGCTAAGTGGCTGAGCTGCATTTGACCTCGGTTCCTCCTGACTCTGGGATTCACTGTGCCCCTCCCACATTTACTTTTTGACCCAGGGGCATTGGCTTCCTTGTGGTTCCTCCAAGGAGATCCTCTGTCTCTTGGCTCCCAGCATGTTTTCCTGGCTTCCCTCCATGCCTGGAATGCTCTCCCTCCTTGCCTTCTGCAGGAAGTCCTTTCCCATCCCAGTGATTGCTTCCAGCTTCTCTTGATAACAGCCTGCCTGTGCATTGTTTGGGAACAGGGCTTGGCTCTTACCTCTGTCTGTGTGCTGGAGCTGACTTAGCCCAGTGCCTGGCACAACGCCTTCTCACTAGCCCAGCTGGTGCCTTTGAACTTCTCTTGCTTCTGTTCTTTATAATAGTATGACTAGGGATAAAAACATCTTCCTCTTCCTTTGCAGTTAAGCAGTTTACTTAACTCTGTGTAAACCCTGCTTGACTCAGTTTTGTTGTCTTCCTGGGGACCTTCAGATTCTTAAAATAGATAGTAACATTTATCTCTGGCATTTGCATATTGCTCTAAGATTTGCAGACCCCTTGTGTCTTCACTCTTTTGATCCTGGGGAAGGTGCTATTGTTGTCCTTTTGCAGAGGAGGTGAGACTGGCCGAGGTGAAGAGACTTGCCCAGGGTCACACAGCCAGGAGCTATCTCGGCCAGCGCTCTGCGTTCTGTCCTTGGGCTCCCTCCAGTGTTGGCTTGTGGAGCTTCCTTACCTGTGGACGTGACCATTGCTGAGTGCAGCGGGGCAGGGCTGAGCACCTGGGGGACACTGCATCCGGCTTCCTAGACCCCAGTCTCTGCTCCTTCCGTCAGATTGGAGCCTGAGGACTTGCTGTGGAAAGGTTTCAACCACCCCATCAAGGATTTGATTTGGGGAGACACAAAACTTTGCATTTGTCGTGGATGTTGCCCGTTGTCGCACGCGAGGGTTACTCTGGGTGGCTTGTGAACTCTTTAAAGAGAGTGACCTTGTTTTGCAGGCATTTCATTTGTGGTAATCTGCTCGGCACAATTGGAAAAATTTGTAGTTTCTGCAGAATTCAGCTCCTGTGAGGTCTCTGCTCCTCTCTGCCTGTGCATGTGACTCTGGTTACTGTTAGGGAGTTGTGGGGGTGTATCATGGGAAGTAGCAGACCACCTACACCGTCCTTTCAAAGCTGCCATCTTCCTGCCACCCCAGGGACGTCACGTGGAAACTCCATTTTTATCTGAGGCAGTTTAACAAAATGCCCTTTGCTCATGGAAATATTCTTCTTCGTTATGAACTATTAACACAATTAGTGTGTGTGTGTGGCGGGGGGAATCCACCGAGTGTTCTGGGGCCTTCAGCTAAATTTTTGAGTATCATGTGCACTAGGGCAGCTCATGAGCTCTTGGTTAATAATCACTCTCTTCCTCCAGGACTAGTGGCTGCTTTTGGGGGCCAGTACGTAGGCTCATAGGAGAGGAGCTCCAGAGCCGGAGGAGACCTCAGAAGCCATCCAGATGATTGACAGATGAGGAACCTGCCGCTAGTCGGGGCCTGAGCAGAGAGCAGAGAGCCACGGCTGCGGCCTCTCAGACGCCCCACTTTTGTGCCCTGGTCTCTGTCCTTTCTTGTGCTGCTTTTCTTTGATAGCTTGGATATCGTTTTTTGTCACATTTATTGTTATTAGGCGCCGACTCCAATTACATACATCCTACATCCCTTCTTACCCTTCAGGGGACTTAGAATTGTGATTGTTTGAACAATTGCAGGTTTCTGTGGTTTGAGGCTGTGTAGTGGATGTCTGTGACTGCTAAAAGGAGTGTGTTGTATGTGCATACGTGTGTTGTGTGCATGTGTTTGTGTGTGTTGGGGTAGGCACATTAGAGGCAGCCAGTTTCCCAGATCCTATCCTTCATGCCTCGTGCCTGGTATCCAAGCCTTCCTTTCACTTAATCTGTCTCGCAGTAAGTTATCAGGGCTAGTGTGGCTGAGTGGGCCAGGGTTGGCTTTGGCTTCTGACTGATGTAGATTTAGATTCCCTGTCCAGCCCAGAGTGTTGTGGTCACTAAGCCTCTCAGTTACCCTGGCAGCAATCTAAAAATACATGATGCTGAGGGGGTGCCTCTGTGTATTGGCTGAAAGTGTCCCCCATCCCCATGGGATCCTAAGTCCAGCCCACAGCCCTTAGTGGTCCTTTTTCTGCCCAGTGTTCTGGCTCTCGGCTCTCCTGGTCGGTGAAGCTTCTTTGTATTAGGGTTTGCTTGGCCTTGAAAAAGGGAAGTTGTGGCTGCTTCCAGTCACTTTCTAGGTGCCCTTGGCAGTGCTGACTTTGGATTCTCTCCTTAGTTAAACTTTAGAGAATCTCTCCTCCATTCATAGTGCAGATAGCTCCTCACTGGCAGCCTGGGGGTTCAGGGGCGCATATCATTGGAGCACATTGATTTAGCTTTATTGTCATCCCTCCAAGATGGTCTTTGACGCTGTGAAGTCAGCTGCCTATTGGCTAGAGGTTCAGCTTGGGAAGAAGGTCAGAACAGATGGGGTACAGTACCTGTACCCAAAGGCAGTGGTGGTATTGGCTGATCTGGTGGAGAATATGCCGAGTGTGCTCAGAAGAGGAGTCAGAGCTCTCTCTGTGCATCTAGGAGCCATGTGGGAGAGAGGAAACTGGAAGAGCAGCAGCTTTCTTCTTTCCATCCCATATGCCTTTTTGGGTACCTTTGGAATTATTTTCTGACACAGATTCAGCTCCATTCTTGAAGAAAGACTTGTCCGCATACCTCTGCTGAATGCATTGTTAAGATAAAGCGAATCCCAGGATACAAAACAAAGGAAAAGGTCCCATGCACAGAATAACTTGGCATTCCCAGGCGTTTATTTTGTCTGGGCAGATGGTCCATGCCAATCAGTTCATCCTTGAATCGATTAAAAAAAAAACCAAACACTTTTTAAAATCCATAACTTTGTAGCAGCCTCTGAGCTAAGCAGTGGGCCTACAAAGACAGCTGAAACCTAGTCCCTGACCCCCAGGGAGCTCACACTCTGATGGAGAAGACAGTGTGCAGACAGTCATAACCATACACTTGTGTATACATAGTTTTATACTATGTTTGGAAGCTTGTTGATTGTCCTTCGAGGAGGACCAGTGACATCACAGGGCGGTATCTTGACTCGGGAAGTGAATTAGATTTAAGTGAGGCAGACTCCGTCTCATTTTCTTTCCCAGTGGCAGGACAAAAGTCCTGGCCTGAGATTCAGTGGGTGACATTGGTGACTTTGATGTCTGACCGAGCTCTGAGCCCCACCACCCCTGCATCAGTGCCTTTATGGCTGTTGGAACAAATTGTTCTCATCTACCCATTCTGCTGGCCAAAGTCTCTGCATGCATGGAGTAGCCATCCCTCTAACTCTGACTGATTTCAGGCCCATCAGTTACTCTCAACCCGGTCAACCCCTCCACCTAGACAGTCTTACTGGGCTGTGGCTGCTGCACTTGCTGCATCATTCTAGAGCCACAGGTGAGAGTTGAGGGACAGGTGGGCACCAGAGGTGGGTGAGCAGCCCTGAAGAGGGCTTGGCAGAGGTGCTGCTGCTCCCAGAATACCCAGGGCAGGTAATCTCAGAGGGAAGCCGTGTGTAGTGGTGTCACCTAGCACACAGTTGACCCACAATCTTTTTGTTAAATCAGGGGACCTGTGATGTCACTTATGTGAGAAGTCCTTCCAAGGAGGGTGCAGATTCCAGCTTCTGTGTGCATTCAGGTCACGGGTCACTGATTGCTGATGGCATTGTTGAGATCCTTTGGGCCACCTTTGTTTTAGAGTCAGGGACTCCTTGGGCAGTCAGTGTGGTAAAGCCTTTGGACTCCTCAGAAATGCAAAGGATTACAAAGGAAACCAGTTACAGTGAAAGGAAGTTGCAAAGAATAATACTTTTTTTTTTAAAGTTCATAGCCCCCAGGCTCAGGAACCTCACTCCCATAATTGAAGGGCATTTGAATCCTTGAAAATTTAAGGCCGTACATTTGGTGGTCATTGGACAAAGATCTCTTATTTAGAGTACCAGCAGCAAGTTAATGTTTATGCAGGGTCTAAAAACTGATTCTTTGTGTTCTCTGACTGGTTTTCTCTCTTTCTGCCGCTGTTTCTATAGAAACAGAAATGGGCTTCATAGGCCTGCAGCCATTTTGTATTTTTCTTTGTTTCACTGTCATGGGCTGACTAAGATTTCATCACCAAATGGTCTGTTGATGGGGATAACCCTCTCTGTATTTAGCCCTGGCTCTCCTTAGAAGCCATCAGAGGCCGCTGTGGGATCCCACCGGCAGGCTTCCAGGCGCGATACAGGCTCCCAGCACTTGTCCTTTTGGCCAAGGTTTTCAGAAAGTACCCAGGTCTTCTCCAAGAGGCTTCTGGGTGGCGTTTGGCCTCTGCCTTCTGATGGTTGGCAGCTTCCGAAGCTCCGTTCTCCACGCTCCTCTCTTCTCCCTGTTCTCTGATGGCCCACAATGGTGGGCCATCTTGGTGGTGCGCCAATGCCACCTGCGCCAATTTTGTCTCTTTCCTCTACTTTGGTGCCCCTGGAGAGCACCTGATGAGGGGGAACACGTCTTGTAGAAATCTTTTATGGAGACTTAGGGTGAGTAATCAGGCCTTTCTTTCAGCTTTTCTTCTTCACACTAAACAATCCTGCTTCCTTCAACATTTTCTCCGATACAAACTTTCTAACCTTTTAATTGTTGCCATAGTCTCTCTAGTTTCTCCACATTCTTTTTGAAAGTGTCATGATCTGAAATGGATACACGTTCTAACGGTGATTTGATGGGACACGCACACTCTCATGTGTATATTCTTGGAATCGCATTTTAGAAAGGCCGTTGATATGGTGGAGTCTATCAGGAAGAAAAGAACCAGGCTGGGGAAAGGACAGGAGTTCATGGCATTTGAAAATTGGTTCTAGGAACTGGAGAACAGAACTCTAGGGGAGTGTGATCATTGTCATGTGGGAGAGGGCACCAAAGAACAAAATGGTGGGCGATGCATGGAAGTGACAAAGAAGCCAGTTTCAGCTTGATGTCAGCGGAACTTTCCTGATAGCGAGGGCCATCCCGGATTGGAACGAGCTGCTTCTAGATGTTCTCCTTTGTGGAGGATTCCCACAGATGCCGTGTCAGCGTTGGAGTGGGGATTGGGTTAGATGGCCATGGTGGTCCTAATGATTCTGCAGTCCTGGAACATGCGTGTGCGCATGTGTGTGTATATGTGTGCGCACGCACAAGGTATTCTCCCAACCTGGCTCATTTTTCTGTTGGTTGCTGTCTTTTTGTCCTTTCAGAGTTACCAAGCAAACCCATGAAAACATCGAACTCAGTCCTCTGTCTTTTGCTTCTTCTCCTCCTTCTTCTCTCTCTGCCCTCACAGTTTAGAATATCTGGCAAGAATACTGTAGGGAGTTTCCCAGCTTTCTTATTGCTCTACAAGAGATGCAGACAAGGTGGCAGGGCATTCTGGAACAGGTGCCATATTAAGAATGAAGGATCTTAGATTGTGCTTGAGGGGGCTGTCCCTGGTTTTTACCTGGATTGCTGGTTCCTATTGCAATCGATCAGCACACTGGCTAGTTGGTGCAGCAGATGGAACTCAGGAAGACCTGAATTTGAATCCTGTGCCGTGTGCTGCCATACCAGGCTGCTCTGGGCAGGTAAACTAACCTTTTTGTGCCTCAGTTTCCTCATCTCTAAAGTAAGGATGATCATAGCCGCTCCCTCACAGGGTTGTCGTGCGGGTCGGGTTCTTTGATACATGTAGAGTAGTCTGCAAACTTACAAAAGCTAGCTATCATTATTAACAATAATAATTGTTATTGCCGTTATATGCTGGCTGTGTATAGGAACTCTCAGGTCCTGGAGATACAAAGAAGAAGCAAAAACTGTCCCTGTCCTCAGCATACAGGAGTCACCACAAGCACACAGAGATGGGCTGGTTCACCGGGCATTTAGTGAGGTGCCTGGGGCAAGGTGGTGGGAAGACCCGAGTTCAAAGGAAACAAGGGCATTCTGGTTTGAAGTGTTCTCAGCCTGCCTTTTCAGATGACATGATGACAAAGTTTAGTTTTCCTCAACAGAAACCTTTAGCTTGAGATGTTGGGCTCCATGTAGGAGAGTGTACACTAGATGGAAGCCAGACTGAAAGATGATGTGGATTGAGTCTGTCTTCCGGATCCTTGTGAATGGGGAATGCTGAGTGTGCGAGGTGACGCATATCTAAGTGCTTACCCAGCACCCTCCCCGTTCAGCCAGAGTCAGTAGCTGCAGCCCACCTGGGGGCTTCATTGATCTTTTGAAACCAAGAATTATGCCATCTGAATGTTGCTAATTTAGATACGTATCTATTTCTACAGATATCTAGGTCTATAAATATCTCCCTACCAGCAGTTGGGCTGGTATATTATACTCCCAGTGTATCAGGTCCAGGTGAGCACTGTGCTGCTCTCTGGCTCCCGTGTAGCTTCTTTTGGAGGAGGAGAATATTTGTCTTTTTTAAGTAGCACTTTGTGTTCTTTTCTTGGTCATTACAAGTGATTGTGTTTGGGTGGAAAAAAAATATCCTTTAGTAACGGACAAATCTGCATGTTTTTGTTGTGTTGTTTTGTGGCTGACTCTTTGTGAACCTGTTTAGGGTTTCCTTGGCAGAGATATTGGATTGGTTTACCTTTTCTTCTCCAGCTCATTGTGCAGATAAGGAAACTGAGGCAAACAGGGTGAAGTGACTTGCCCAGTAAGTGTTGGATTTGAACTCAGGGTCTTCCTCGCTCCAGGCCCAGGATTCTGTGATCCTTTATCCACTGAGCTGGCTGGCTGCCCTGTAATCTGCATATTTATAGATCGTAGTTCCATAGTGCCTTCTGCCTGCCAAACTCTTTCCTATTTCCAGTCTCTGACTTGGTTATTAGTCTCATCATGACCCTGTTGGGTAGTTAATGCAAGTATTATCACCCCACTTTATAACTGGAAAAGCTGAAGTTCGCCAGGGGAGCGACTTGACCGTTCTCTCAGCCAGCCAGGACTCAGGCCTGCACAGGTGCTGGGCTCCAGACTGGCCGCCTGTTGGACCGTGCTCCTGTCTTTGCCTTCCGCTTTCCTGATCCCTCTCTGGGAAGTCTTCACCATCTCCCATCCTTGCTTTTGGTTCTAGCAGAATGTCAGCTCTTCGTTTCATTTGTGTTTCTGCCCCCACCTCCCAGCCCAAGGTCCTTGTGTCTCAGTAGACCCTTCGTAGGTATTCGTTACCTGTTGTTGACAACTCACGCTGCCTGAGCTAACTGTTTTCCCTGTCTCTTATCTCTGTGTGGCAGTGGGATTTTTGAGCTAGAAGCAGCTATAAGATCTGCTGTTTTAAATCCCAGATTTTAGTCACGGAGTTGGGAGGAGAGGCCGGGTCGTCCTGTCCACTCACTGATTTGACACCATTTTGTAAAAGGTCTGGTAAATACAATATGCAGAATCCATTTACCACCTGATGGTAGACTGCCATGTGCTACCCTATTTGAGAATATCTGCTTGACTGTGAGAGGTGAGAAGCTTGGATATTGTGGACCAGATAATCATTTAGAGAGTGCTAGGAGTAATAGGTGGACAGACCAAGTACTGTTTGCTCTTCGTGGAATATTAAAAGACTCAGATAATAGTTAATAATATCAGCTCCCATTTCTATGGCACTTCGAAGGCTCACAAAGTTCTCTCCATGTCAACCGTGGCCGGTTAGTGCTATTACTGTCCACAATTTATAGATGAGCAAAGTATGGCTGAGAGGGATAAAACGTCTGGTCCAGGTTCTCACGCCTAGGTATTATCTGAATCAGGACTGGAAATCTGGGCTCCCTGAGCACAAATGCAGCATTCTGCCCCCAGACCTGTCTCGTGGGAGTGCTTAGCCTGGGCTCTGTGAGACTGACTTTAAAGAATATTCTGGTGACGCTTGCTTGCTGTAATCACTCTCCTTTGTCATATTATCTTATTTTATGTATTTAAAAACATTGTTCTAAGAAGGAGACCATAGGCTTCAGCGTGCTAACAGTGGGTCAGAGGGCAAGGACTCCTGACTTGGAGAAAGCTCTCAAGGAGCACATTGGGCACCTTCCCTAGGGAGTGGTGACAGGTGGAGGCGAATGAGAGTTGGAAATCTGCCAAGTCGGTTGGGAGAGTTGTACCCTTTCCATTGAAGCTGTTATTGGGGCAATCTAAGCCATAGGCGAGGTGTGGTTTGATAATGCAGTCAGGGTCTCTCGTACCGGCTTCTGTGCACCATGATATTTGTCTGGCCCTGACCCCCTTCTTACTTTGGCATGCTGGTGTGTGAGTGGCACAGGCTGTCTTGAAAAGGGGTTGGAGGATGAGGGGGTAATGGAGATCCTCCGGCTGGGTGCACTTGGGTTACAGAGCAAATGTTTCTCATGCAGATAATAGAATCGACTCCGTTGGTAACGGCACCCCCCCTGCAGGGTTATGGCAAGGATCAGATGCCAACAGGATTGTGAAGTGCTTGGCATGGTGCGTGGCACACAGCAAGCAGATATTAGAGAGTCAATTCTGGGGAAGCCTCTCAACTTTTATTTCACTTGTAATCGGTATCACAGTTTCACTCTAAACTGTTTTGCAAGTCTTAGGTTTTCTGAATCCATTTATATTCCAGGCTCTGCCAAAGCCAGGTCCAATGTTATCTTTCCTGTTCTTGAGGCTTTTAGTGAAGTGCTGAGCATGCAGCAAGCTGATGGATGGGTTGCTTATACTTTGCTTCTGTCCCAGCCCAAGTTTGAGTACATCTTCATATGTGGGCAGACATCTGTGTATGAGGCTTGGCTAACTTCTGGGCTAACTTTCTTGGGTCAGAAGTTGTCAGAAGCAGTCTGCCATTAAAAAAGACCTCTGGGAACCAGCCTCGGGAAGATGCCCTTGGCTCCTGGCTGTACGATGGTGGTGGCAGTGGCAGTAAGAAGGAGGCTGGGATCTTGAGGGCCTCCCTGTCCCGATCCTGCCCTAGAGCGCCAGTGGTGACATTTCAAGGTTGAGTCTGGGGCCTTTCATGCATCTACGGTTGGCTGTTTGACTGTGCCAGTTGGCTCTCTGCTTGTTTTTAATACAATCCTTAGTGTCAGCATTTGAAAATTGTCTCATGGTGGAGCATATGTGACCTGGGCATTACTAATTGTCATAAAATTTCCTTTTTGGGGAGGGTCACATTGGGGCTGGGTGGGTAAACAAAATATTTTGTTTACAATGCACTGTAAAGATGATTCATTGCAGTTTAATATTAACCAGCTCTGGGGGCCAGAAATTTATCTTGCTTGGTTTTAACGAGTGTTTCTTTCCCACACATGGTGTGAATCAACTGTCCTTCCAACTTGAAAGAGTTTTGAGCACAGAGAGCTCGCTGACGCAGCTTCTTTGTTCTGGGGAATTGTTTCCATTGTGCCTTCAAAAAGGAGGGACATTAAAAGCTTTGGCTCATGGTGAGTTCTCTCCATGTTGGCCTCAGTTGGGGGGCTGGCTGTTGGCTGGAGCTAGACTGGCTGGGGGGGGGACTTCTTCCATTTCCTGGACTTTTTCAAGACTGAGCATTAATTTCTTCAAGCTCTCCCACTTGGTTTTATGTGATTAAAGGCCTCCATGGAAAATGGAAGGCAAAAAAATCCCCCAGTGGTTTCATGTGGAAGCTCATCCTGTCGTACATACTCCTGTCCCAGAATGGGGAGTTGCCTTGATCCCCCTTCCTCCCCAGAGTAGTTGTAATTTTCTGTTAGGTATATGGCCAGTGAAGGTCTTTGAGAGCCAACTAGATGGAAGAGAATATGGTAGAGGGCTCGTGTCTCGGAAGGAAAGAAAGTGAAGTCTTCACTGAAGTTGTGATGCACCTCCATTCTGGTGACAGGCAGCCTAGGGGACTGTGACATTGTCTCCATGCACGCTGAAACTTTAGTGACGCTCCCATGCTCTGGTCAGGGAGTCGTCTGTCTTGCTCTAGGTCTCTTCTCATACCAGTCCTGCTTCCAGACCTCTGATTGGGGAAGAGCCTAGAAACATTATGGGGGGAACTTCCTTCTGAGGGCCTGGTGTCTGCTGGCTGGAGGCTCCTCTTGCTTTCTTTCACGTAGGAGGGCTAGAAAAATAGTGGATCGATTCCAGGTTACTGGTTACTTTCTAAATGTTAATGGAAATGGATGTGTCCTTAATGACTAATTCAAGGGAGAAAGATTGTGGAAGTAGACCTCCTTTGACTGACGGTGCCTTTGCTTCCGCCCCCCACATTATTGGAGGCTTTAGCCATCCAGCATCCTTTGGGTGGGGCCCTTGGGTCTGTGTGATGGCGTGCTGCAAAGTGCTCTTTCTTACAGGGCTGTCACATAGGTCATTTCATGTTGTGATTGGGCCCTGTGAGACACAGAAAGATGATGGGGCTTGAGGGTCATCTAGCAGTAATGACAAAACTGAGAACAGCAATCATGCTTTTTACTCCCAGCCTTCCAGTTCAGCTTTTATCCTCATTAGGTCCTTTTAATGAAAGTCGCTTTAGCCGCAAGGCATGGTACTAGGTACTACCCCTTAGAAATGTGGACCTGGCCCTTTACTACCTTCTAATTCAGACAAGACAAGCTCTGCGTGCATGGGCTTCTGCAGCAGTGTTCAGTGAGCGGCTGTGAATGCGCAAGACCGGCCCAGTCATCACAACGGAGCACTTTGTACTTAGGGTTTTCTACTCATGGGAGAGGGACTAAAGACTTGGGGACCGTGTGGGGAGTCCAGTTTTGTTTGGTTCTTCGTTGTCTTGCCGTTCACATTGTTGGGGGCAGTCTGGAAGAAGATGAGCACTCTGGGTATTTGGCAGTCTCCCTAGAACTGGGAAATGATGCTTAGGAGGTAGGAAGGTGCTGGGACCGTGTAGAGAATGGGGCAGAGGAAGGTTTTGAGTTTGTTTTTACTTGTTAAAGCCCTAATTCTACTTGTTGCTGATTCAGTAAGATTCCCTGAACACCTTTTGATTTGTCTCCTATTCCTTGTCTTTACTTTGGGCATGATTTGGGGGCAGGGGAAGAAGAAGAAATCGGTATTGTTCCTCTTCTACAAATCACCTGCGAAACGGCGTGTTCATTTCAAAGAAGCAGCAGAGTGGAGCATGTGGAGGGTGCCCAGGCCTGTCTTTGCCCAATTCTGAATATTCCTAATCCCTTTCAGGGTTTTGTCATGTTTACTATCCCGTCTAGAGCGCTTGGCTTCTCTAAATCTAATTTAGACCCTGTAAGGCTTGTTAGATCCAAACTTGGAGGCAGTTGGGTTTTCTTCTTGAACAGAGCCTCTCTTGATTTTGTTTGTACATGTGCCTTTTGCCCACCTGGGAATTAACTGAGTTTTAAACTTAGCCATGATGGTCAGAGCCTCTCTCACCAGTTTCATCTTTGTAGACTATTGTCCACTGTTTAAATAAAAAAAGTTAAAAATGACCTCAGGCTTCATATCACTGGAACAGATCCCCACCTGGAAGCCATTTTTTACAAAATGGCCTTTCGGGACTTCTGTCACCCTCCCCCAGGTCCTGGCAGCCTGGGCTAGGATCTCAGTGCCTGCCAGGCCTGGTTGCAATTTAATAATCCAAAGAGCGCTTTTTTTTCTCTTGCTTCTAGAGAAAGATGGAACATTATTGCTTATAATCAAATGATTCTCAGATCCCTGATTTCTGTAGGCTTTTTGTCGTGTACCTTCCAACTTCTTCCCAGACTATCCCCTTTTATATTTCAAGGTTTATTTCTATTGGTCAATATGTTCTGGAGAGAGTGTACTTGAATTTGTTTCTGAATAAATGTTTGTTTTCCACTTCTGCTACTTGTCTTTGGGGCAGCCCAAACTTGACATGTTTCAGGGGGTCACCAGTGCCCCTTTTCATTCACTGGGATAGTTAACAGACAACCAGTGAGGAAGCCCCTTCCCCATATAGATTGCTTGTGCTCTACAACTTAAGAGTGTTGAAAATGGAAGATGACTGAGAAGTTAAATGAGTCGCCCCCCCCAAGTCATAAAGACTGTGGAAGGCAGTTTTGCCTGGGACTTGGTGAGGCTTGAATGTGGGTCTTCTGGACTCTGAGAATATTCTGGGCAGGTGCTCCTTGAAGGTTTGGCTGTAGGTCAGAGTCAGGGTAGGGTTGCTTTCTGTTCTGGGTTTGGGGCTTCTTGGAGCTGGGCTTCCTTCCATGTGGCGGGCGGGCTGCACCCTCATTCCCGGGCCTGCCTCCTAGTCATCCCTCTGCCAGTAAGGGCCGAATCTTGTTGCTGAGAGGCCATTTCCTCATAAATGACGATTTCTTTCTGTCCCACACTCACCGTTCTTAGGGTGCAAATGACAATGCTGTTTTTGGCTGTTTGATGTTCAGTGACTACACTTAGATGCTGCTGACTAGGCCAGGGACCAGGTATGGCTACAGTGGATGGGCTGCTCAGGGAATGGGGGGTGGGTGGGAGGAGAGGGAACAAGCCTGCGTTAAACGGTTATTATGGGGCAGACGCTTTTGCAAATACTATCTCATTGGTTCCTTGTAACAACTGTGTGAGATCAGGTGCTGAGGAACCGGAGGCAGATGGGGTTAAGTGACCTGTCCAGGATCATGCAGCCAGTCAGTTTCTGAGAATGGATTCGCACTCAAGTCTTCTTGCCTCCAGCCCCTGTTCTCCAGCTGCCTCTTTTTATCCGGAGGTTTTTGAAGCTTGATCCCTCTGCCTCCTGACATTCTCTTGGAGGGTAGCCTCAGGCACTGAGGAGGCCCACAGGCTGGAAGGGCTTTGTGTTGTGTTGGAGTCTCTGCTGTCCTCTAGTTTTTACTTTGGGCTAGCAGATTTGTTCTGTTTGCCTTGATGTTAAAGGCCTTGATTTTAAATTTAAATTTAAATTTTCCTTGATATTAAAAATCCCTTAAAATTAGGGATTTTTATGATTATGCATTTCCTTGTTTCAGCATAGCCTTGTTCCTCCAAAAAGTACCTATTTAACCAAAATAACGAAACATCTTTCTGCAAAGAAAACGGCCGTCTTTTCCGCAGCATCTCGTCGGATCGGCTGCTGTGGAAGGGGGAGGTGTTTTCATTCATCCACAGCTCTGCACGTTGCATGTTAAGCTTTCCCTCCCGTCCTGAAGCCAAGCCTGTCCTCATTGCATCTTGGGAGTCTGGAAAGCGAGGACTGAGCTCATGATGGCAGGCTCACCCCCAGTTTCCAGCTTCATTGGCAGGGCCTGGGCTCATTGATTTTAATCCTTGCAGGGTTTCATGGCACAGCTATGGCCCCCAAGTGCCAGGGCTGGTGCCACTCTCAGCCGCCAGGCCTTGTGACTGCGGGGGGGAGGGGACTTCTTGTGGCCCTCAGACCCACGCGTGGCCAAGGAGACAGTTAGCAAGCCCTCGAGCCCGGCCGGCCCCAGGCCCCAGTGTGATGAATTGTCTCAGAACTGTGGCATTATCCTGGCAGCAGCCAAGGCAGGCAATAGCCTTAATTGGAAATTTCCTCGTTTTAACTGGTTTATTCCCTAATTGTTTGTTGATGGTTCGCTTGATGTTTTTTGACCTATTGCTGGTCTCTGCCTTCCTCTTCCTGTAGCTGCTGACTGGAGCCGGGGGCCTGAGGGAGACTTCCCAGCACTGCCCCCTCCCTCGAGATCAGCCATTGCTAGTGCCAGGGGGTGGGGAGGTACCCTGCCCTCCCCTGCCCTGCCCTGCCTTGCCCTGCCCTGCCCTCCCCTCACCTCCTTTCAGGGGATGTAGGCCCGGCATTCTTTTGGTTGCATGGTTTATCTGGCGAAACTGATTGGATACCTTGGTATGTCTATGACTTCAGGGGCCACAAGAATGGAAAAAAAGCTCTCGGTGTTTTTGATCTTGCCCGTGGCATTGAATCTGACCGCGGTAGTTCAGCTTGTCCTTGGCTATTCACATGTGGCAGAGGCGCCCTCCCCACACTTTTCTGGTGGTGCCTTCTTGCCTGGGAGCCCTAATTGTAGGTTGGGTTGTCTAAGGCACCCCAGAGGCCATTCTCTGGACAGGACGTGGAGCTGAGGCTGGTAGAAAGGAGTAAGCAGGTCAAAGAGGCCCATCACTCCTTTTGACCTTCGGCGGGGTCTGTTTCAACATCATGCAGAGCTGTTTTTCCATTTTATTTTTAACTTTGGAATCAACAAAAATGCTAATGATGTTTTTATGGAGCTTAATGAGAATAAAATGTTTTAAGATTGCAACCACGACAGAAGTTTAAAAATATATGTATAAAAAAGAAAAGGCCAGAAAACCCCTGGAATTTGTTCTACGGATTAATCAAAAACAAAAATAAAAGCTCCCCTTCCCTTGTTCTCTGACAGTTTTCTTGGTTCTGAACTTGCCTGCATAGATCTTGAAATTTCCAAATTACTGTCACATGAATGGAGAATTAAGCTGTGAGGCCAAGCGTAGTATGCAGGTAAAGAGTCTCTTGGAATTCACTGAGCTCAAAATGCCAAGAACTAACTGTACTTTGCTGTGATCCTGAGGAAGCCGTGCAGAAAACTGGCGAAATCTTGAAGATTTTTACCCCCTCCCAAGGAAAGGTCAGAGAACGGTTGGTTTACATTTGGGTCCTCAGGTTTATTATGACCTCCCCAAATCTGTTTTCCCATGGGACCGATGGAGGGATGTATTTTCACCTGCTGTTTAGACATTTCAGGGTGTTTGATGGTTTTGATAAATAATGGAGTCCAAGCCACTTTTGAGAGAGGTGCTTGCTAGAAATCCAGCCTTCAGAGTCTTTCTGGCAGTCTGTATTCCTTGGCTAGTGATTGGAGGTTTTCTCCGATTTGCCACACTGCCCCTGGGTATAATTCATGGGAACTAGCAGTTGCGATGGGAACTGCAGCCCATGTAATGTGAGTGGCCCCTTTTTCTTCCTTTTTTTTTTAGCCGTATAGTTTACTTCGATCAGGCTGCCTTTAAATCTGCTTTTACCTCTTGATGAACATTTGGTTTGTTTGGTTATTTTAAAGTACATTAAAATATTGGGGAGGTTGGGGGTTTGAGCAAATGCTATAAATTCTTTAGTCAGTAGAGAGGAGAACTCTGGGTGTCATTTCTCAGGTGGAAAATCTCTTCATTAATCATAGTTTAAACAATTTAGTCCTGGAACAGATTTAGTGATATGTCTATGAAAACACAAATTTTGGGGCGAGGGCGTAATGTGACCGCTCCTCCAGTTACATGTTGACACCTTTTTAGCCAAACACATGCACCATCTCTGGCCTGCTAAACATGTAAATATTCTGAAGGTCTCTGGCTAGCTCCATAAGGGCAGCCAAAATTTAACTGAGCTTCCAAGGGGCCAGCACGTTTTCTTGTTTTTATCTCACCTGGCGCAAGGCCTGGCTCACTCCCAGACGTTTGATGAGGGGAGCTAAACCGTTTGTGTGCATGAGTGCACGTGAGGTTTCATGAGTGGGCTTACTCAAAACCTGTGGCACACCTGGGTTTTTCAAACACATTTTGATCCTTTCCCCCACTATTCTTCTGCCTGATTGGAAATTGGAATCTGGGGCTCGATTTTAAAGGAATAATTCTTTTTCTCTGTAATAATATATCTTAAATGACCTCTTCCCATCATGTAGCGTGTCTCGCATTTCAGTCGTGTTTGAGAGGCTGGTTGGTGGCTCTCCAGGATTTCTTTGCAGTGGAGAAGGAGGAGGAGCAGGAAGAGGAGCCGCTTCTGAAATCCTCCAAAGAATGTAATAGATGAATGATCACTAGATGGCAGCCTCTCTCTATTTTAAATGTAATTTGCTTTGGGGACTGGGGGGTGTTGGTGGCAGTGATTCAGGAAGTGATACCTGGTTACTGTTCAGTGTTAAAAAAACAGCCACAGGATAGCCAACCATGATCATCTTTGCAGAGTGTAAACCTGACACTCGCCCTCCAGCACCCATACCCGGCCTGGGTACTTGGTGACACTGAGCAAGGCTGTCGGTTTTAATTGAAAGAACATTCTGAGCTTTGATTTGGATGCTGTGAGGCAAATGCCAGCTGTCGGGACCTACGTATTGCCTCCTTATCTTTGAGGAGAAAATCACAATACTTCAGAATCTGAAATTGGCCCCGAATGTGAGGAATTCCTCCAATGACAAGATCCGCTCCTCTCCTGTGTCTCAGTGGCTCTGAGTGCTGCTCTGGCAGTGCTGCTCTGGCAGAAAACAGTTTTACCTGGAAGCCAAGCATCCTGGGCATCTGTCCTCTCGGCCAGCAGCCTCCCTAGGTGACAGCCTCTGAATCTCTCTGCCTCTATAGAGGGCTGGCACGTGCGTGTGCTTGGTCGGTCTGTTGGCCTCGAAGCCACGGTGAAGCTTTGGAAAAGGACTTTAGTGGTGCTTCAGTAGGAAAGAAAACAACTCTGAAATGTTAATGTTTTATTAGGATTTTCTGTCCCCTTTGTTCATACTTGTCTTTTGTGACTTGAGATGCTAACTTAACTTGTTAACATCTTATAAGGATCTCCTTTATTGTTTTCATGTTGAAAAATATTATAGTATTGAAATGGATTTTTGCAGTCAGAAGAGACCAAGGGTGGTAGAGTCAGGCAGGAGATGGGGAGGTGTCAAGAGAAAGGACCTGTTTTAATCTGTTTTGAAATGTGTTTGTGTATTTGTTTAGAGCGTTCTCCTTTGCTCCTAAAATACAGACCCTTTTTATACTGTTGATGAAAATAGAAAATGGAAGTGAGGTACAGAATCTTTGATTTGGAAAGAATGCTTAGAGATAATCTAGTCTGACCCTTCATTTTATAGATAAAAAAACAAAACAAAACAAAAAACCTGAGCCCCACACAGGGAAAATGACTTGTCCATTGTTTCAAGTCAGTGCCAGACTAAACACAGTTCTCCTATAAATGGGTAATTACTTCTTTCTTCCCCCTTTTGGATTTTTTTTTTGCAGTTGGAGTAAGGGAGAGAATATACCAAATGTGCTTTGTCCTTCACTTACCTGACAAACTAATCTTCCTAAAGCATCATTCTGACCATGTCCTTCCCTTGCTGGAAGATCTTTTGGAGCTCAGATTTAAAGGTCACTTGACCTTTAAAGCTCTCTGCATTGTAGTTCCAACCTGCCTCTCTATACTTCTCTTCCAGCTAAACCCGCTTACTTGTTCCTGGAATTCAGTATTCTGCATTGGGGCCATGTCCCTTGGCCTACGGTGACCCTCCTTGGGCCATGGGCCCAGATTCCCTTCTTACTACTGATTGTGGAGACCTTAGCTTCCTTCAAGGCTCAGTACTATGGGAAGGCTTTTCTGATCAAGACCCTTAGTGGTCCCTTTCTCCTCTGGTTGGCATGGCACTTCTCTAAGTGGTCTAAGACCACGTATCCATCACTTGCTTGGCAGTTCCTTGAGGACAGGAACTGATTTGTGCATTTCTTTGTATTTCTAGTTCCTTGCTCACGTTTGAGATGAAAAATAACCCTCATCCGTAATTTAACACAAAATAAACACAGAGATCTCTTAGGATAAGAACAGGAGTTTATTCTCTCCCCCAGGAGAATAGGGTGGTCTTTCTCATGACTCATCATGGAGAAGAGGCCTGTTACAAAAGACAGTGCAAGAATTTATACCCTGATGTAGTCAAGCCCCCTTCCCTACTGTCTCCTCTCTTGTTGGTTGAGAGGCAGACTTCACCAAATCTTCCCCAAATGGAACATCAAGAAAAGTCTGGGGGGAGGGTCCCAAAGCAAGGGAGAAAGAATGAGCCTGGGCTGTTCCTGACTCCCACTGGCCGGGAGGAGGGGCCCACCAGGGAGAGGAAAAAGCAGACAAAGAAGTGATTGACAGCAGCAGTGGAGGAGGAAAAGGGAAGTTCACAATCTCAAACTGCCTGAGAAATTTTCACTCATCCCTTACAGTCATAAGCTTATTAATAAGTGTTGGAATCAAAAGAATAGAGGATTATTATTCTTGTATGTCTCAAGTTTGTTTTCTCTGAGAAAATTTCCTCTTCTCTTGTGATTGCACATCAACAGCACCCTGTGGGGAGAAAACCAGAAGCTTTTTAGATGGAAAGAGGTAAAAATTGAACTCAAAGCTGTGAGTTTCTAGTTGATGAGGAGCTTATTGGTGTTGGAGTAACATTAAAAAAAAAAAAACCAACTTGCAGGTGCTGCTTGTGTTGTTCAAAGGCACCCTAGCAACATTGGCCTCCCCAGGCTGCAGGTAGAGAGAAATGGAGAGAAGGTGTGGTTGATCCCAGCTGCTGTCTGTAGTCCAACAGCATAGAGCTGGCAGCCTGGTCATGGTGCTCAGCAAGGGCACTCTGACCCATGGCAGTTCTTCACCTGGGTCTTTGATTGAAAGTGTTCATTGATTGACCGATGGCAGCTTGGAAAGGTTCCTTCCTTCTTGGTGGGGGAGGTTTAGGAAGGTTTAGAAAGGTTTCTGATGGAAGGAGATCTGGAGTCCACTGCCTTCCCTGGAGTAACCTGGAGTAACTTTTAAAAATACTATATCATATTCTCTGAAAGCTGAGCTTGCATATGCTGAGGGGGACGACAGGGAAAGGGAAGGGGAAGAAGCGGCAATTAAGTCGCACTGACTGGGTGCTGGACTCTGCTTTTACTGGTTCAGCTGATCTTCACAACAAGCCTGGAAAGTAGGCACTGTTAGTATCCCCATTTTATAGTTGAGGGATTGGAGACAAAAAGAGGCTGTGACCTTCCTAGGGTCACAAGGCTAGTAAGGGTCTAGGCTGGATTTGAGCTCAGGTCTGAGTGAGCCCAGGCCCAGAGCTTTTACCACCGTTCCACGAGTGGCCGTATCTTACAGACGAGGAAACCGAGGCTTTGAGAGGCTGTGGCTTTTCCAGGGGCACCGGTGAGAGGCGATGCTGCTTCTTGGTGCCAAACGTATCACTGATTCTGGAAGTAACATGATTTCCACAGATTGTGCTCCTTAGAATATTTCCTGATCTCCCTGGCCAGTGTACTGTTCTGGCTGCTGCTCACCTAGAATTGTAGTCACAGACTGCATTTGGCTTTTTCAGGACGGATCAATACAGCGTGAGGCATCTGGGCCTGCTGTGAAAACCTGGCCTAGATGCTTACTGGCTGTTGTTGTTTGCCCTTTGATTTCGAAGAAGACCCAATGACATGGTGGGATGATGTCTTGACTTGTGAGTGAATTGGGTCTGCTCACTCTGTGGTCCTGAGAAAGTCACTTCACACGTCTGTGCTTTAATTTTCTCAGTTGTAAAGTGAGGTTATTATGCTTACTAGCCTTTAAATCAACGAGCCTACAACACATGGAAAGAGCTGCTTCAGAAAGAAATGGGTGGGAAAGCTGGAGGAACACACAGGGAATGTGCTTGAGGCAAGAGTGATGAACATACAGCTCGATAAACTCAAAGGCCCCAGTAACTGAATGGTTGTGGGAAGGCCAGGGTCAGCAGACTTTTTCTATAAAGGGCCAAGACAGTAAGTAATTGAGGCTCTGTAGGCTGGGTTGCAAAATCAAGGGTATTAGTTAGATTCCTAGGAAACAAGAGGAAAAATGAATTTCTACAAAATTTTTTTATTGACAAAAATAAAACAGCAACAGTAATAATGATGATGAAATGCATTTTGGGGTAGTCATTCTGCTAATGAGAAGAATGGGATCTTTTTTTTAGAATGACATTTCTCTTAATTGGGGTTTGCAATATCTGCTCTCATTAAAATCAATCACAAATGTTCATTTGTTAATGTTGATAATCTTTGTTAATGAAATTTTATGTGTTTTAGCTTTGAAAATAACTCTTCACACAAATTGGGGCTGCCAAATACTGATATTGATCCATGAGCACATGATTTTAATCAAGCATATTCATTGCTTGCAAGGCATTTCTAGAATTGTATTATATTCTTCTCTTGATAGTTAATTGCCTTTTAGCATGTCATTACGTTACAGATTCATCTCTTCAGTTGACAGTTATATCAGTTTCACAGTTAAATGAATTTTGAAATGTGGAAAGTTCTTTTAGTCTTTCATGCAGGTCCCTAAAGTGCTGCTGGAACTGTAGTTTGAGCTCAGAAAACACACCAATGCAACTTTGTGTGGAAATGGAAATGTCACTTCTTTCAACTTTTTACAGAGCATGAAATGTCCAAGGCGGCTTGTGATTCATACTGTGTTATTGGTCAAATTCATTAAGAAGCATTATCAAGTCTGCAGCAAAAGCTAAATTTCAGGGCGATTGACTATTTGATAATAGAGTTGGGGTGGCTTTTCTCACTCAGTAAATTTTTAATCTTGGCCCCAACCTCAAAAAATTGTAATAAAACATTTTCCCCTCTCTTCATCTTTGGACATAATGGGTATGCACTGGTAACAAAAGGAAAAAGAATGTTGTGGTATGAAGATATGCTTAAAACTTGCTGTCACTGAAGTGACATCTCTGTCACAACCGCTCACCTCTGGTTGTTGGAGAAAGCAGTTATGGATGACATGTGAATGACTGAATGTGTCTGTGTTCCAATAAAAATGTATTTTAAAATATTAAAGTACTTCTTACTTCTTGGTCTAAATAATCTCGCAGAGAAACTATAGGGGAGGGAAACAGCCAACTCACGGTTTCTAGTTGCTTTGTACTGTCAGAGCCAGCACTAGAATTTTGTTCTTCTGCCTCTGAGTCCAGTGTCCTTTCCACTGCACCACAACAAGCAGCCTTTAGGCAGTTGATGTTCAGGAAACATGTTGGCACATTTAGTCAAGAAATATAAATTTTCTGGTTTTCTTCGGTGTAGAAGAGAAAGCGTAAGAGGTTGCCAGAGACTCAGATAATCGCTGGCGTGGACCCAGAAGAGAAATTGAATTAATTCAATTCTTGATAATAGTGCTAACATTTGCAGTCTGATTGTGGACATAGTGGGCCTGATTTTCTTCCTCTAGATATTAGAAATAGTATTTACTGATATATCTAATATTGTCATTACAAAGTAGACTCATAAATCATAGAGTTGATCGTTTCTGCCTCACCCCTATCCTTTGCTAATCCAGTCTGCTGCTTGACACAGCAACTATATTATTAATAAGCACTTACTCAGTACTATGTGCAAGACACTGTGCTCATCACTAGGGAGAAAAATATGAAAAAGAAAGACAGTGCCAGTTCTCAGGGAGCTTATAATCTAATGGCAATTAGATTATAAATCTAAAAGCTGAAAAGGTACAGGGGGAGTAGAGAAGGCACCTCATGCAGGGGCATGGTGGAAAAGTCCAAGAAATCCCAGAGAAGTGAAAGTTGGGTGAGAAACGGGGAGATACTTGTCCTGTGCTGCTCATTCATTGGCACCTGATGAGTTCATTGCTCCATCATCTAATCAGAGGAGCAAGAGGCACAGTTATTTGAATCTGACTAGAATGAAGAGGGTTACATCATTTTAAAAAAATGGAGGGGAAGAGAAACCTGTTTTATAGCTACTGCTGAAGGAGAATTCTTGGCCAATGAAGAGATGGAGGTGGTTATAAAAGTTAAAACGAACAGTTTTTGGCTATATAAAATTAATATTTCCACAAATGAAATGTGGCCAAAATTAAAGAGAAACTATCACGTGGTAACAAACCTTGGCATCAAAAATCTCTGATAAAATTCCGTTATCTAAGATATCTGGAGACTCAACAAAAATATGTAAGCTCCAAGAGCCATTGTCTAATAGTTACACAAGAACTATAAACTTAACTCTAGAAAAATGCTCCAATTCACTACCAATAATGGAAATTCGAAAAGAAAATGACTCCAGACCTCTGAGTAAAAGCAAACTGGTAAAGGTGACAAAAGACAGAAACAGCAGGTGATGGGGAGACAGTGGGGAGACAGGCCCTCCAGGGGTAGAACTGTCACCCTGTAGGTAGACCTGTAAGTTAGTTTAACTGGGGTATTGGAAAACAGTTGGAAATTGGAAAAAACAAACAGACAACCAGGAAATCTTGACTAAAATTCACACCCTTTGATTCATTGTTCCCCTTATTGCACAGCTACTCAGAGGACACCAAAGATAAAAGAAAAATGCTCTTTATACCAAAACACTCGGAACAACACTTTTTGTGGTAGCAAAAAATCTGGTAAAACAGCGAGCGCTCATCAATAGGGAATGTCCCAACCCATTGTGTTCTAAGAAGAAAGAAATCACAGTAGCAGGAAGGAACGGGATGACTGTAAGAGTGACATAGAAGGAGTTCAGAGGATCATGGGAAGACCACCAGGAGGTGGAGTTGACCAAGGAAAACAGAAGTAGGCAAGGATGGGTCTGAGCAGGGCCTCCAGTCAAAGTGGAAGGGGATAGGTCATCAACCTGGATGAACCATTGACTGTTACTGGCACAAGGAATGGGATGATAATACTACTACCGACAGTAACTCTTTGTGAGACAAATAATGATAATAATCCTTATCATATCAACAGCTTTGTAGCACAAGAGGAAGCTGCTCCTGGAGCCTAGAAGACAAGAATTCAAGTCCTACTTCAAGGCACATGTTGGCTGTGTGACCCTGGGGGTCTACATTACTTTCTGAGTAGAGGAGTTGACCTGTATTGGTGGGTGAAGTTCCCTCACCTGGGAGTTCTTTATACCAATGAAAACACGGGCCCATTTCCAATCCTTGTTGCAAGGCACGTTACTATGACCTCATTGGAGTCTCACATCTCCTTTGTGAGGCAGATGCTGTAGAATCCCCATTTTGCCATTGAGGAAATTGAGCTTAGGGATGTTGTGGCTTTTCTGAGTTTACAGCTAGGGAGGCTTTGAGGTGGAATTTGAATCGAAGGTCCTCCTTACTTTGGCCTACCTCTAGCTCTATTGCTCCAAACATTCGCGTTTTAGCTGCTCAAATGATGGCATCTTTTGGGATTAGAGTGGACATGGAGGGAGGCCTCTGGAATGTCTGTCATCCCACACGGATGAGACTCTCTCCTTGATTTAAAGACCTTTAAAGAAGTATTGAACATACCCTTACTTTTAGAAAATTCTTTCTTATGGTGACCTAAATCATTGTGCTTTGCATGTAGCTGAAGTGTGTCTATTCTCACTTTCTTAGCAGAAATTGAAAACATTGTTACCCTTTTTGTACTTGAAGTCTATGCTCCCAACCCCCTGCAATTTATTTATTTATTTATTTTTAGTTTTCAACATTAATTTGAAAAGATTTTTAGTTACAAATTTTCTCACCAGCTTTTCTCAACTCCTACCCCAAGATAGCAAACCTACTGAATACCCCTTCCTCCAGTCTGTTCTCTCTTATATCCTCCCCCTGCCCCCAACTTTCTAGTGGGGCATGATGGATTTCTGTACCGCAGGGCCTGTATATCTTATTTCCCAGTTGCATGTAAAAAACAAATTTTTGTTAAACATTTGTTTTTAAAACTTTGATTTCCAGATTCTTTCCCTTCGTCCCTCATTACCCACCCCCACTAGAAAGACGAGCATTTCAATATAGGCTGCACACGTGTAATAATTATGCAAAACATTTCCATGGTAGTTATATTGTGAAAGTTTTACTAACTATATTTCCCTCCAACCTATCCTGCCCCCCACTTACTGTTTTCTCCTTTGACCCTGTTTCTTTTCAAAAGTGTGTGCTTCTAACAACTCTCTCCCTCAATCTGCCTTCCTTTCTATTATCCCCCTTTTTATTCCCTTCTCCCCACTTTCCTGTAGAGTAAAATACCTGATTGAGTATGTATGTTATTCCCTCCTTCAGCTAAATTCAATGAGAGTAAGGTTGACCCATTCCCTTTCACCTTCCTGTTCTTCTCCATTTTAACAGTTTTCTCTTGCCTCTTTTATGTGAGATAATTTACCGTAAACTATCTTTCTCTTTTTCCTTCTCCCAATATATTCCTCTCTCACCTCTTAATTTTATTTTTTTGGATATCATCCTTTCATATTCAGCTGATCCTGTGCCCTCTGTGTATGTATACATGTACACACACACATATATTTATGTACACATATACCCTCCTATACATACATATATGTATGTATACACATACATACATACACATATATTCCCTTCAACTATCTTCATACTGAGAAATGTCTCATGAGTTACAATTATTTTTCCATGTAGGAATGTACATAGTTCAACTTCAGTAAGTTCCTTATGACTTCTTTTTCCTGTTTACCTTC
This sequence comes from Pseudocheirus occidentalis, assembly GCA_028646575.1. NCBI lineage: Eukaryota > Metazoa > Chordata > Mammalia > Diprotodontia > Pseudocheiridae > Pseudocheirus > Pseudocheirus occidentalis. The sequence continues at coordinate 306,950,557 of CM053595.1, forward strand.
TCATGCTTCTCTTGCTTCTTGTGTTTGAAAGTCAGATTTTCTGTTCAGCTCTGGTTTTTTTCATCAAGAATGTTTGAAAATCCTCTGTTTCATTGAATGTCCATTTTTTCCCCTGAAACATTATACTCAGTTTTGCTGGGTAGGTGATTCTTGGTTTTAATCCTAGCTCCTTTGACCTCTGGAATATCATATTCCAGCCCTTCGATCCCTTAATGTAGAAGCTGCTACATCCTGTGTTATCCTGAGTGTGTTTTCACAATACTCAAATTGGTTCTTCCTGACAGCTTGTAATATTTTCTCCTTGATCTGGAAACTCTGGAATTTGGGTATAATATTCCTAGGAGTTTTCTTTTTGGAATCTTTTTCAAGAGGCAATTGGTGAATTCTTTCAGTTTCTATTTTGCCCTCTGATTCTAGAATATCAGGGCAGTTATCTTTGAGAATTTCTTGAAGGATGATTTCTAGGCTCTTTTTTTGATCATGGATTTCAGGTAGTCTAATAATTTTTAAATTGTCTCTCTTGGATCCATTTTCCAGGTCAGTGGTTTTTCCAGTGAGATATTTTCACATTACCTTTAATTTTTTCATTTATTTGGATCTTTTATAGTATCTTGATTTCTCATAAAGTCATTAGCTTCTATTTGTTCCAGTCTAATTTTCAAGGAATTATTCTCTTCAGTTTTTGTAATTCCTTTTCCATCTGGGCAGTTCAGCTTTTTAAGGCATTCTTCTCCTCGGCGGCATTTTGGGCCTCTTTTGCCGTTTGAGTTAGTCTGTTTTTTAAGGTGTTATTTTCTTCAGTCAGGCTGTTGACTCTCTTTTCATGATTTTCTTCCATTGTTCTCATTTCCTCTACCACTTTTACTTGATTTTCAAAATCCTTCTTGAGCTCCTCCATGGCCAGTGGCCAATTCATATTTTTCTTGAAAGCTTTTGATCTAAGAGTCTTGACTTTGTTGTCTTTTTCTGGTTCCATGTTTTGATCCTTTTTTTCCCCCCAAAAGATTCTATGGTCTGATTGTGCTTCCCCTCTTTGCTCATCTTGCCAGCCAATCACTAGACTTTTGAGCTCTTTGCCACCGTAGAACTCTGCTTCCAAAGGGGAGAGAGCTGTGTCCCAAATTGCTGGGGTTTTCACAGTTGTTTGCAGAGCTGTGAGGAGGCCGTCCTCTCTGCATCCTCCACAAGCTCTGGCATGCTAGTGTTTCTAACCCCGTGACACCAAGACTGCGACCCAGATCCAAGCAGGTCAAAGCAAAAGTGATTACCTTCTGACTGGTCACTTGTTCCCCCTACAATCTGCAGGCCAGGAGCTCAAGAGGCAGCCACATGGCAGCTGCTGCAGCTGCCACCTCTTGCCTCGGGGGCAGGGGCCAGACCATGATCTTCTCTCACCTAGTTTGCACAGAGTACCCTACTGACCTTTTACTTTCTCTTTGGTATTTATAGATTGAGAAGCCTGGAAACCACCACAGTGAATCACAGTTGGTGATTCACTCTCCTGAAGTCTGCTCTGGCTGGTCTGTGCCGCTGGTCAGCCTCTTTGGGTCTTGCCCCATATGGCTCATGAGGAACTGTGCTGGGCTCCCAGTCGAATGTGATAGACCCTTCCTGTTGGCCTGCCTTTGGTGGGAGATTTGTTTCTCTCTATCACTTTGTAGGTTCTGTAGGTCTAAAATTTGTTTAGAGTAAATTTTTTTACAAGCATTGGAGGTGGTTGGAGCAGGAGCTAAAACAAGTTCCTGCTTTTATTCCACCATCTTGGCTCTGCTTATCCCTCCCCTGCCTCTCCCCCCCCCCATAATGCTTTAAGATTTGTAAAGAACTTTAAAAGTCTTGTCTCATTTGATACTTACAATAACTCTGGGATAAAGGAACTATCCTCACTCTTGTTTTACAGATGAGGAAACTGAGGCTAAATGAGGCTAAATTTAACTGAGGTTAAATGACTTTCCCAGGGTCACACAGCTAGTAGGTGGTGGAGGCTGGATTTGAACTCAGATTTTCTTGTCCAACACTATCCACTGCATTAACTAGCTGCCTAGAATTGCTTTTTAGTCTTTTCCAGGCTAATTCTTTTTTTTTTTTTTTAGTTAATTTAAATTTATTTTCTTGATTACATCATTCATTTCCACAAGATTTTGAGTTACAAATTTTCTCCTCTTATTTCCCCTACCCCCAAGCCCAAAACAGTGATCCCACCATAAAGCCCCTCCCACAATCTGTTCTCTTTTATGTCC